>OY728145.1:1718266218-1719007885 GCA_963277665.1 Viscum album | reverse complement strand
CTGATTATCTGGGTTTTCTTAGAGTAGTGTGATTTCTTAGGTAGGGACTAATGATCTAGAACTCTTCGTTGAGTGTATCCGATGATATCCTGGCTTATGGAGTGGGTTCACTCGAAATGAGAATTTATTCAAGTATAATCGTATAGATAATGGTTATTTATGATCACCTCATTGTGTGGTGTCTTTACAAATTATATCTGAGTATTTCTATTATACATTGATTGTGATATCTTGCATTTATTTAACTATAATTGGTGATTAATGTTTATTATTTTCAGGGTGTGCTATGAGGCATTGTCATAATCACCCTTGAATGGGATTTTTCCTCATTTGTCGTGTCTTATATAGGTTAAGACCCATTTAATGATGTCCTCGGAGGATAGGGAGCGGGTGGAGCGTATCTGGAACTTGAAAAATTGAGGTGTTTTCTAGGAGCATGCATTTGATTTTAGTCATCACCCTTGGAGTAGGTAAAAATATTTAAAGTATTTGGTTGGGCTTATAGTTGGAACTTTTTTCCACATTCAGTACTTTTCTTTTATACTCCGTTGTGAGATCTTATATGTATGTAAAAATTGTTTTCAATTACTTATACATTTCTGCATTGTGTGGTCTTGGAGATGTGTGTGTGTGTACATGTACTTTTGGTTAATTTCTACCACTTATGGTATATTCCTTCTAAGTACTCATCACCATCCCTTGACCTGTTAAAGGTGGGATTAGGGTAGTTATAGGTTGGACCTCATTGGGTTAGTTCATGATAGTTTGGGGTGGTGACTAATCAGGAAACACCCTCAACAGGTGACTAAGGGTCAAAAGTCACATTGAACCGCCAACGATTGTTGACAAGAGTCCACCCAGGGGACACTTGAAACTTGATGAAGCTATGGTAAACTATTTAATCCACCTTTATATGGTAAGGAAGTCACTAAATTTCATGATATGGGTATATGCTCTTGAAATATTTGGCGATGGTGACGAGCGCCATCTACTTCAATACAAACCTCCTTGGACGAGATGGGATGATTTGTTTTATTGATTGTAGGTCATTGCATATAACTTCTAGGGTCAGGTTGGTTCTATGCTGGTGATAATTCCAAAACCTCACATTCTTCATTTCATATTGTAGGTATTGAGTATGTTTTTTCATCCTTCAGTTCATAGAGGTAGCATCTCTCATGGTGGTCTTAGTGTTAGAAATATCTTCTAATGATTATTTCATTGTCTTGGAATCTAAGGTAGTTTATTAAGAAAGGTATTTTTTTTCATAAAGGAAAAAATAGGAATACTAATCAATGTAGCATCATGAGTTATAAACATACTTAACAAGTTATGAATGTGAAACATAGTCATTTAGGTTATAGAAAGATTCATATTGGGATCACCATTTTATTGTTTACATAAGATACATAAAAAAATCACTCTAGTGTGGCCCACCCATTTTTTGTCAATGAAACATTCATATCGGGTTCACCATTTTTGTTTGTGATGTAAATTCATAAAAAAATAGTCCCACATATGGAAATAGAATTATTATTTTGAGTTATTTTAAATATTCACAATAGGTTTACCATTTTTAATTTCTTATTGAAAATCCCAATGGATTCCTCATTCGTAATGAGCAACGATCCAACTTTGAAATGTCAGATGGTTATTTGTGTTCCTTAACAATGATGCTTAGGAACTCACATTGGATGAGTGGATGGATTTTTGGGCTCATCACACGATGTTTGGGCTAATTATTACCTACTATGGTAATCTCTTATAGACTTATGATATATTTTATAATATTTACCAAATCACAATGAATGATTGGTTACACCAACTTCTGTAGAAGATTTTTATGAGAATCTATATATATCATATGTATTTCATTGATGTGAATATCTATATGTAACAGAGGTTCTCAGTCGATGATACTTATTATACCTATAAAAGGTTCTCTAATTTTCAACCCCTTATTATTTAGTGATGTTGGTTTCAGGATTGGTGTTCTTTAAATACATACTACAAGAAAATCTAGAATCTATGGCCATCTGTGAAGTTTTCAGGTGTTTATGGTTTCAGTATAGGGACTATAAAGTGAATTCCTATGTATCCTTATAAAAGGAATCAGAACCCATATTGTTCAGGACATGTCATATCTTATAAGGTAATGTGATAAGGACTGATCCATGTAGTTTAATGTCATGTGGTAAGGATGGCTATAAGATAGGTGCCTATAAATGATTTGTGTGATACTTACACATGAGTGGCCCTTTTTTGTTAATCCATTAAATGAATATATCCTAATAAGTAATAATTGATATCACAAGGAGTATGAACCTATAAATATTAAGCCTATCACAAATATAGCTTGAAAATGATTCTATGGTAGGACCTAAGATGTATATAGCTCTCTAGGTGGTTGATTTATTATACACATAATATTTTCTACTATAAAATGGTTTATATTCAATATCTCCCATGAAGAGAAACCCCACCAGGAATATAGCATGATGAGGATGACATGATGTGACACAAAAGGAATATATCCCCTTGGTTGGAGACATGGTTTTATTTGGAATATTCCTTGATATAAGATAGTGCATAAAGAATATGACCTAGATGGAAATGACTCCTTGACTCACTAGAGTATAGCTAGATTAGGAAAGGATGTAAATGTCCTTAGGAGGGGTATTTCCTTATTGTGATGAAAGGGTTATGGTGTTGTGTTTGACCCTTATGGAGGTGTCCTATACATCCCATTGAGACTGGAATAAAATCCCATATATTTCAAATGACATAGTTCAAGGTCACGTGATAGGACTATGTCATGTAGTTTATTATAATGTAAATATTCTTATATGGGGAAATTTTTATCATGCTAATGATATGATCATTTTATATCACTAAGATCATGCGATTCCTGATCGGTGTGAGAAACAAGAGGTAACAAAAGATCACACCAATTGCATGAGAACATAGGATTGAATATGTGTGGTAATTACACACTAAAACTTCCCTAAGATGATTTATTACAAGTATAAACCTTTAAATGAAAATAAGGTGGAGTCAGAACGTACAACTAAGGAGGATTCCCATAATGGGGTGATTTGTTTTTCTAATGGATTGATCATTATAAACATCTAAGATCACATGGGTCATGCTCAGTGTGAGAATCAAGAGATGGTAGAAGATAAAACACATTCCATGAGGTTATAGTACTTACACTATAAGGTTTCCCAAAGGGAAACATGGTCATGAGTTCCATGGGGGATATAGATCTATGAGAAAAGATATCAGATTTCATAATAAATATGACAATTTTAAGGATGTCTGAGGATATCATGGGTTTTATGAGAAATATAGTCATGTGAAAGGAGCGATGGAAGTATATATTGGATATAGAACATAGAACATAAAAAGGTATCATACATAACCACATTATAATAGGAATCGGGGTCCCTGTAGTCTAAACGTTGTATAGTTTGACATCATATGAAAAAGGAATTAACTATGATGTTTAACATCATATGGTAAGAACGTTGACTATATAGTATAATTTCATATGGTGAGGATGTTAACCCTGTAGTTTAATGTCATACGGTGAAGACATTAACCATTAATTTTAATATCATATGATGAGAAAGGTAACCATATAGTTTAATTTCATATGGTGATGATGTTAACCATGCAGTTTTACAATATACAGTGAGGATGTTAACCATTATTTTCAACATTATATGGTGAGGATGTTGCCCATGAAATTTAACATCATATAATATGAATATTAACCACGTATTTTAATGTCATATAGTGAGAATGTTAACAATATAGTTTAACATATTATGGTGAGGATGTTAACCATGATATTTAACATCATGTAGTAAGGATGTTAATTTACACAAGGGATATAGTGATGTGAGAATTCGATGATATGTGAAATACATGATGATATTTATGGTGTATACATACATATACATATACATACATACATACATACATACATACATATATATATATATATATATTTGAGGGAATTTTGGGGATCAGACCTTGAAAACGTGTTATACGTATCCTGACTGTAACAGAATAAGAGTCCTCAAAGTTCATAAATTCCTTTCCTTCTAGTTGGTAATATGTCATAGTTAAATTCATGGGGATATTAAAAATGAGTTAGAGGGATATTTGAGAGAATAATTAGGGGGTTTAACTTATAATAGAGGAAATAAATTGGAGATTTGGAGGTTCAAGTGACACCCCTATGAGTTAGGTGATCACCTAAAGGATATGGGGTGTCACGATTCACATGAAGGAAGGGGTTCACAAGATTGCATGAAGTGAAGAGGTCTGGAGATTACATAAAGACAATGAGAGTACATCATGCAATTCCATGGGGACCATGTGGCCACACAACTGGTATTAATTTAGGTGATCTCCCAACATGATTTCATGAACAAAAGGTTATCATGAAATCGCTTGAACAATGAGTTATAATGTGATCAGGTCTTGTGTAGTATCTTGATCAAGACTCACATGATCATTAAATGAATTCTAGAGAAAGGAACCCATTAATCTTTAATTAATTTGATATATAATTATTGAATTTTGAATAAGAGGATCTGGAGTCACATGATTCTCCTGATAACTTTTCATATGTTGATTCCACTATGTGTATCTGTCTCAACTCTCTCTGTCTTTATCATTAAAATTACCCCATTTATGGTTATCTAGGTGGGTTTTTAATGGCTTCACCTCCACCTATATCTACTCTGATTAAGAGGGTGGTAAATACATGAACATATACTAAAGTCAATGAAATATTGTCTGTATAATTCAACTTGGGCTCATGCATAACATGAAACTAAGTTTCATGTCACCAGTTAAACCTCCTGGTGCATCACGTGATGAACAATAGTCGTGAGATAGTCCTATCATAGAAAAACATAACCCAGAGTTGGTATCATGATCTGGTTTTTGTGGGGTGATTTCATGACTCTAGAAGGTGTCACGTAAAGAATAATGACCATGTGAATGGATCTTCTCAGATAGATTTGGCCAGTTGACCCTTGAGATTTGATGGGATCATGGTTAAGGCAACATATGAAGATCAATAACCGCCTGAAGTACCCATGACATATATCTTTGTTTTTATTCAATGCATTACAGGAGAAGGCTGGGGGTCACAAGATCATGTGTCTCTTTGAGTGTTATGAAATTCATATAACCTTATCACATGACAATTAAAAGGACATATGATCTAATAATAGAATCATTCTTCTAATAGGAAGGCTTTTTTGCATCAAGGTGGAACTTGTGTATTGAATATTTTCCAAATTCCAATTTCCAACAATAATCTAATAGGCATAAATGATCATACTATTTTCAAGACACCCAAAAAAATTATCATTAGTAGTAATAAACTTTTTAATTATCATTACATATCCTCCTATATTAGAGAAAAAATTTATAGCTATATTATAGAAATAATTATTTTTTTCAAAACTTTCCCTACAACATGATATTATTTTTATAATTTGAAAAAAACTAGGAATTAATTTTCCTTATTCTATATCAAATAATGAATTATCCCATTAATACTATAATGAATCTTTGAATTTTAGGACATTTAATATAATAAATAGTGTTCTAAATTAGTGATTTATATAAATAAATAATTCCATGATTAAAACCATCCTTTTAACAATTATCTTTTATAATAATTTTTTTTTATAAAAACATCATAAAAATTTCCCAAAATAATATTTATATTTATTTAAAAATATTTTCAATAATAAAAACTTTCAAAGTATATTTTATAATAATAGAATAGTAACTCCTCTTACATAATAACTTTATTGATAGTAACCCTAAAAAATAAGTTTTAAAAATAAAATAATTATTTTTCACCATCAATAATAATATTTCCTTAGAAATTATTATTGATATATATAATTTTAACTCAAGTTATTTAATAATGATAAATTCCCACAAAAATGAATATTAAATAGTGAAATTATAACCCATTATCATTAACAACAATAAATTATTATAAAATACATTTTAATTAATGAATAATAATGTATTTAGTATAATTAAAATATTTTCCCAAAAATATCCTACACTAATAATAATTCATCTAATAAAATAAATTTTATCATAAAAATTTTATAATAATAGTTTAATGAATTATCTAGTAAATCTCTAAATACAAGAATAATAAATCATTGGATATTAAAAACCCCAACACAATATATTATAATAATTGTATAAAAATCCCATATATATATATTTACTATAATAACTCTGATAAAATATTCTTATATAATGGTATTTACTCTAATGTAATAAATCTATAAATGATAATTACTAAAACAAAATATCATTAAAATTTTAAATAATAATTCCTATAATATAATAATTCTTTAATTATATTACCTCTAATTAAATAGCATCAAATAGTTGAACAATAATTTCTTGACATAAATAATTATAAAATCATAGTATCTTTCATGAAATATGGACAATAAATTAAATGATAACTCTTATGTTTCCCACAAAATGTCATTCAATAATAGAATAATAACTCTTCTTATAGAAAAATAAAAAATTTAAAGAAAAATATTTGTAACACAAATATTTTTGTCAAATACCCTATTAAAATAAGAAAATAAATTTCATAACAAAAATTCCTAGGTTATGTTTATTTGGACCCTTAGTAATATGAGTAGTGTAACTCATCCAAGTATGATTCTACTAATAATATATAATGTTTTTCTCTCATAATGTAATCAAGTATTATTTTTTCATTTATCTCTCTATAAAGGACTATGATTCTGTACTTCCTCCCCATATTCATAACTTTTATTCCTCTAAAATCATCCCCATGAGTTTTTACTAAAAACACTCATATTAGTGTGACAACCACCATATGATCAATCAATAAGAATAAGTTTCCTTAAAAATTCCCATTCCCCAAATTTTACTATATCAAAGAGAAAATATCTTTTTGACTCCTCGAAAAAAATAATCTGAGTGACCAATTAGTTATTTGTATCTATTTGAAAAGTTGTTATACCATATGTATCAATTGAAAGTTGATCCACATACCTAAAAAATATCATTATTATAATATTATTATATGTTTTTGTCACATATCAAATTACAAAAAAATTATAACAAAAAATCACCTCAATTAGAGACTTAATAAAAAAAATACCGCAAGGAACATTCACCCCATACTACTCTATCCAAAACTCCATAAAAGTAGCATATCACACAAAAAAATATTTTAACCTATATAAAGAACACCTGTGATATGGAATGTAATATGGAGAAGTAAACCAACAATATTTAACTAATAACTTTCACACCAAGGACAAAACATTTTTCTCCACCCATAACCACACATTTGGTAAATATCATAAACTATATTACATGGAATATAATATCCCATTAACTTACATAAATTACATGTACTAATATATGTATCATGTGAATGTGGTTTCAAAATAATAAATAATAATATAATGTACCATTACCCTACTATCCAACCTACTAACACATATTATATTCTATCTTAATGGAAAATAACTCTTTACACTTTCTAAAATAATTACTAAGGGAAATGAAATTTGAGTCAAAGTAATCCCCAGACCCACACTTCCTAGTCTTATGATACAAATACATACTTATCACTGATTCTATAAAACCAACTTAAATGACCCAAAAACTCATAGATATTTTTACATGATTATAAAAATTATTTGAATATTAGGACACAATCCCTAAACCGAAAGGTTTAGTGTATTTTGAGATTCAATACACATTATATCTGATACATAATACATAATCTATTTCCTATTTAAAAACAACTTTTTAATGAATCCATTATTTTCATGATTGTATGTACTATACCCCTAGTAAATGGAGATATAAAAGAAATTATTGTGCTCAATTTCTCATTAAGGGGAGAAAACATTTGACACATCAATCATAGAAAACTTTATCACCATAAATAATATAATAAGGGAGTTATATTGTAACATACATCAAGTAATGATCACATAACTGAGGTAAATCATAATTAAACAATGAAATCAAATTAAGTTGAATATTAAATATAGATACATCAACATTAATCATAAAATAATAATGTGGTATATCCTAAAAATGCAATACATATATAATTATAGGACATCATAAGTATCTACCAAGTCTAAGAACCAATACCATTATAAAATAATAGTTACGGGTAATTGACCATGTCTATGCCTAATATTCACATGAGATAAATATATTTAATTAACACAATAGATATATATATAATTTTGTGTCCAACCTCACTTATATGTCGAGGTTATATTCTGATACTATAATAAAGAAACTTAAAAATGCCAACTTCTCGTGTTCACACATTATAATATCATGAGATACAATGATTTATCTAATTAATTATCGGGATATATAATTTTCTCCCAACCCATTATATAAAAATATATCCTTATATATGTGTACTAAATAACTAGACAACAATAATAGTTATACTAAAATTCATAGCATGAAAAACTTGTAAAAATAAAATGAGTTATAGAATAACTTCCAAGTGACATAAAAATATATCCAAGGAGAGAAATGAGATTATTCCATGAATGTAAATACAAAATTAAACAAATGGTGTGGTTATCTAGGGGAAGACCATTAAATTAGAATAGTAATGTCTAAAGGATTCAAACTATATAGAATAAATTCATATCATGCTATATTAATAGTATTCCATCTTCAATTGAATGGTTTGACTATCTTGATGAATACCCTTCTATCTAAGAATTATGTTTTAGATAATCATAATGGAATGGTTAGGTAAAAAATATTATCATTACATAAATTTTAAGGAATGAAAAGAAAAATTTGGTGATATACCGATCCCCTCATAAATATTTAGTTTCCACAACACCTGAGACACATAAGAATTTGGATGACTAATATATAAATTATTTTTGTATAGTAACTTCATTTTAAAAGTATATAATGAGAGGTAATATAATATATGTTATTTTTAAATAATTAAACATAAAATAATATTGAAAAGGACAAAAAAAATAATTTTGAGGAATATAAACAATTATAGAATATTTAATTAAATTCAATGTTTTACAAAATATTGAAACAATCAGAACTAAGAAAAGTGATTAATTTTAA
This sequence comes from Viscum album, assembly GCA_963277665.1. Classification (NCBI taxonomy): domain Eukaryota; kingdom Viridiplantae; phylum Streptophyta; class Magnoliopsida; order Santalales; family Viscaceae; genus Viscum; species Viscum album. The sequence goes on along the minus strand of OY728145.1, from coordinate 1,718,998,702 downwards.
AACGTATACATAAAATAAAAATATATTCATAAGAAAATGTAAAAATTGGTGAATTATGAATCGATTGGTGGATAATAATAAAAAACTTATAAATATGTAAAATGAGAAAAATTGAAGGAATATAGGAATTTAAATTGATAATAATTAAATATTATTTAATAGAATATTATAGAGAGAGAATCTCAACAAAGGTGAGATATCAATAAAGAATCACTTATGAACTTAATAATTTCTAAGCTATTAAGTATAAATCAATGGATTAATAAGAAATAGAAAATAAAATCAAAAAAAGGGAAAATTAATAATGTACTCCCATAGGGAAGATACTTTTTCATAAAAGAGAATGTTTAAGAAGTAGAAATTTAAAAAAAAGGGAGAAAAATTATTTATAAATATTATACCTTAAATTCCAAATCACTTGAATATTAATTAACCCATTCTTTTAAGAGATCGATTCATCCCTTAATATAAATTATTATGTCGATGTACTTGATATTACTTTTTGTGACCATTGTTCTCTAAAATGATAAAAAGGATTCTAGAGGAAGGAATTACAAAATATTAATACCAGAAAATAAATAGTTTATTATGGGTAGTGGGTTCTCTCTTTTATAAATGAAAATGATATAATTTATTTAGAAACATTAGGTAGATGGAGGATAAACTTGAAATAACATGGAATTTTGGCATGTGAAGCGAAGAAATGATTTAATTAATGGTAAATTTTACTTCCACAACTATGAATATATTTCTATAATTTTTAAATATAAATTTATATATTTATAATTCATTATATTTCATAAATACCTTGTTTTTCAACATATTTTTTTATTTTTATTTCCTTCCTCATTATTTATTTTTACCAAAAATATTTTATATACCCTCCTTCAAAATTGGGGTGTATGTTTTTTAAATTTTCTATACATTTTATTAAAATTCAAATCTTAATTTGAAAAATATATCCTTTAAATAAAAAAACCATATTATATAGTAAAAAATTTAAAATATAATTCCATGTTTTTTATTGTAAGATCAATATTTTATTTCATATCATTAACTTAGTTATTTCATTGATGTAAATTATTTATTTTACATGTAAAATATTTCATTTCGAATTTTTTTTACTTTTATAATAATATTACATAACAATTATAATATTTTAATTTTACCCATCAGTTATATTTCTACTCTATAAAAAAATATACCCAATGACCATGTAATGAACACATTATAGTTTTCCATTTCAACATATTAATATAAATAATTCTTTTTTTTATTATTTCATCTTATTACATTCTTAAAAATTTCTACCATGTTTTAATTTTTTTTTTCATTATTTCTATGATTATGGTCAATTGTATGATTTTCATTTGAGATTTTTTAGAGAAATATTTAAAGCTTGTATCATTTTTTATTTACATTAGTTTATTTACATTTATTTATTTTCCTAAAAATGTTTGATATATTTTTCATATAATGTAATAGTATTTACTTCATATTATATTATAATATTCAATCACAATGACATAAAGAAATTTTTAGTTTTAAATATGTATTGTGTACAAGTTATTGTAAAATATAGTTCAATTATACTAAAAAATAAAATGAATTTAATTATTAAATTTCTTTAGTAAAATAAAATTTCTACTAAAACCCAATATGTTACATTCTACCCCAATATATTTTTAAATTTAAATTTACATTTTCTCTCAACGTTGAAAATCATGTGATGTTATCCTTAATGTTGGCATTACTCTATCTATATATATTTTATTGAGAACTCAACATAATTATTTTTGGGCAATTCCATGAAACTAAATATATCCCTTCCAAATTAGAATATGTTTAGATTTTAATTTTTCTCAACCATTTATTTCTTGTATGATTCATTAGGAGGTAACAATAATTATACGTATAAATCATCTTCAAGAGGAATACCATGAATTTTTTGTGATGAATTAAATATATAAACAAATAGATTCATCCTCAATTTTCATGAGTTTAGGTAATTATAATCACATCATTATATGAAGAGTATGGAAAATAAGTTTCCTTCAAATCCTCTTATAACATTGGCTCAATTTTTTCTATGTCACGGTTAAATTGTAGTATATTTATCAACTTATATTATATCTTCATATCATCATTTCATGCTTCTTTGACCTTTACATGGATAAATGGTCGACCAATCATTAATGTAAGGTATTTATATCTTCTATGACCCAAGGTACCCAAAAATAATTCGAGTCATGTCATTAAAACACCTCAGGAACACATAAAAATCACCAGAGGCTGGCTTAAACACCAAGGGTTAAGTAAAATATGTGTGTGAGATGATTTTCACCTTTTTAGTTGAAATAAATCAATTATTTTCCATAACTAAATGGTGGAATGAGCAGTATACATGTTCTAATTTCAATGTAAAACTGGTTAAATCATGTTACAATAAAAAATGAATAACATATCATGAATGTGTGTTTCCATACCTAAAATATTCAAAATCATCAATATTGTACATAAAAAATGTAAAACTGAGAAATACGCACACATACACAAGTGGTGCCACCAAAAATGTCTTAATGATCCAAAAAGGGAGCCTCCATGTGTGAAATAATCTCTTATAAGATAATAGAAAAACTAACGATTCATCCACCAATTCAGCCATCAAATGACAAAAAGATCCAACCCAATATCTACATTCTATCTGTACCATCTCCCATGCCAATGGGACATTCATTTAATTGTATCACATAAAAAAGAGTCCACATAAATCCCATTGGAGACCATGCATGGTGTGAACATATCATACCCAATAGGCTGTCACCACCTGACCTTATCTACCTATCCAAAATAGGAGTTCATGTAATGACCCAAACATTCATATATGATATTTTCCATTTGAATGTATTTGTGTTCAATATTTAGGTATATGATATAGAAAAAAAATCATTCACCATATAAAATAAATAAAATCTATTTTAATTATTTAATATAAGACCATTACATAATATGGATAAATATACTCCCTAAAAATTGAAGTATTCCTATGATGTAATAAATAAAAACAAATAACATAACTAGACTTTGAAATTATACAACATCAAAATCCTCTAATATTATCATGGCCACAAAAACACTATAAAAAAGTTAACAAAACATTAGTAACATAATCAATATTTTGAAATGTAGGTATATAAATCATTGATAAGAATTTGTGGGGATTATGAATAAAGTAAATGTGAGGTGGTTATAGGAAGTATAAAATTATTATGACTATTCAAATATTTGCCCAAAAATTATGATTAGTTACCTAATTGTAAGAATTATACATTAAATGGTAAAATAGTATAATTACATGTAAACATAAATTTATATTAATAAATTCAATTAATATAAATATTAGAATTTCCTAAAATAAATATAATAATTCCAAACTCAATGAAAAAATAATGGGGTTTTTGATAAAGTGTATATTAGTTTATTTTGTAATAAAACATAATATTTTTTTAATATATAAAATTATATATGTTAGATTTTTTTTGATAAAAAAATTTCATTTTTAGGATTATTACATTGAAATTGTCTAAAATTGAATTTTTGGAAATTTTCTAAAAATATGAATATTTTTTTGAATAGTATAAATAGAGTTTCTTAAAATATTGATATTTTATGATGTAATATTGATATTATAATGACTTAATTAACCATAAATTTTTTATTTCAAATCCAGAAAAATTTTAGTGTGAAAAATGATAATATACAACAAAAGAAGATTTAACCATCACATGAGTATGAAAAATTAATATTAAGATTTAATAACATTTGATGATTTCGGTTTAACATATGAAACATATAGTTCATCCATGGATTATTTTCTTTTACAGTCTAATTATTCTTGATATAATCCCAAAAAATAATTTTACCCTACCATGATACCAACTATAGTTCCCTCTAAGCTCATACTTGTGGATTTGGTACTGTAAACACATATTTATCATTGGTTATATGATATCAATAGATATGAAACAAAACTACATACAACATTTTAAATGATTATGTATAACATATTAATTTTAAAATAAAATCCAAAAACCAAAATGATAGTGCCTTATTAGATAAAAAATTTATCTCATACTCAATATAACATCATTTTTTTACAAAAAATTTTCCCATTGGAATCCATTATAGTCATATCATTTTATAGTCAAACATGGTGAAATAGTGAAATATAAAAATCAATTGATCTTAATTTATTCGTATTTGGAGATGTAATTTAAGATATAATTTGGAGAAACAAGAGTAGTTGAGGGGATAATCAAATGTTTGGGTCAGTTAATGGCTAATTTCTTCATCAGGTGGTGTGAGACATGTCACAGAGGATCAAAAGGATTGAGGTTCATGTATCCCTTAGTTTTCCTATGTGATATCTATGTGAACCACATAGACATATCATTAAAGGGAACATTCTTAGGTTCTTGAATGTTTTCCTATTTTACAACATGTTTTTGTGTTCACTAAAGTTTGAAACCTTGTTAATGGTTTGATGATTTTTCTAGATTTTCCCCCTTTTATGGTTTTCATGTAAACTTAATGTGATTTATTTTTAAATTACTAAATGATATTTAAATAGATATCATAAGGAATAAAAAAATAGTGAATTTCCCAGGACTGTACAGACCTCTGGGGGGGGGGGGGGGGTAGAATCACCGATGAGATTTTATAATTTACATCTTCTAGAAATTAAGATCTCTAACTTGTTAAAGTTTATATCCTATCAACATTATAACTCAAACCTAAATACATGTAATGATTAAGAAAGTAATAAAAGGAGAATATTTTTTACAATGTTTTTTTCAAATGTGTGTACCTAGTGCTTTCCATGTTGACTCCTATTGGGCCACTAATATCCTCTATATTATTCAACATAATTGAAAAGATCTAACACCTGTAAAGCCCCATTTATTTCCTAAAAATAAATATTACTAGTTCCTACTAGTTACATATTTTTCTTGTTCTTAGTATCCAATAAAATATTAGAACATAGAATTATTCTCACTTTGTTGTATTTCCTAAATAAATTATCTAAAACCTAAATTACTAAAAGATATACTTATGATTTCTAATATCATAAAGATATAGAATTTTGAACTTTTCTTCTAATAAAAAAGGCTTATGGATGGAAAACAATTCTTAAAAACTTTCTATTTTTTTGAAGAACATCAGTTACACAAACTTTAAGTATTTATTATCACAATATTCTAATGAAAAAAATGCATAAAATACTTGAAGGAACATTCCAATTTATATATTAATTCATATCTTGAAATAATCATAGACACATGGAATTTGAACTCCTAAAATATCACACATTAAAAAATTCAGGTTCAATTCCTTCAAACCCTTATTTATTTATCATACTCAACTCAAACCTTTGAAAAATACAGTGTCAGCATAAATTTAAAAATTTACACAAAAATCAATTAGAATCACACACATTATTTTATAAATATTAGAATATTGATCATCTAGATCAATATCATCATAATTGATTTTACTTCACATGAAAGTGATGTTTCTCAATATTTTCTATTAAACAATATTCTGAAGAAATAAATTATTTATTACATGTTTTTTAGTCTCCATGTTAAATAAAAAATTACTTCCTTAAAATAACTTAAATTTTCTAAAAAAGTTTCATGAAACCTTATATTCCTGAATAACCTCGTTTAGATTATTACTTCATTATTTTGGTTCTAAATCATTTTTCTAACACAAGAAAACTTCCCATGGACTTCAGTTCAACTATATTCACAAATTTAATTTTTTTAATCATTCTCAATATCATGTAAATACCCCATTGTATCGGTCTTCATCTAGATATTTTTTTCCTTCACATTTTACATTCACATGACTTCATGCATGATGGATCACATGCACTTTACTTATAATTACATCATAACATGTCTTTGCAACCATCATTGTTCAGAGATTCATTACATGAAATTTTTACAACATATTTTGGGAATATATTTATATAATATATATATTGGAACTATATGAATATTGGTCTGCATGTACAACTATATGATACTTCAATGAATTTAATTTATAGACCTCACTATATTCTCCGTTTGTTATACTAATTATATACCACTAAAAACCTATGCCCTTCTTCTTCTGATAAGCTCCTAGATATTCTAAAACTCCATATGTACTTACATGTATGCAATAATAAACATAAGTTTCCTTCTATATACACCTTCTATTTTTTAGAGCATCATCATATTTCATATGATTAAAATTTACATGCTCGATTTTACTCATAAAAACTTTTCCAACTCATTATATTAACCCAAATCATTTAAATATAAAAATTATTGTAGAACTATGTTATTTTTATACCAATATTGATGAAGAAATAGATTAGATGGGGGGGGGTGGATAGTATTTTTTTTTAAAATTAGAAATCAATGATTTATTATTGAATAATCAACTATGTAGTGTAGTTTTCAAGATTTTTTCAGTGGAAATTGAAATGTGAACATGTTATTTTCATAGTAGTTTAGATAACCCAGATCTTAGTCCACTCTTCAATATTATCCAATATATGAGAATATCAGTTTACACTAAGAAGAAATCACTTTTAAATTTGTGATATCCAATTTATAGACTCTTCCTTTTAAAATACCCAGATCCACAACCCTAAATTTTTATAGGAGTCACAGCTTAGTCTTACCCTGACTTTTCATCAAGAGTCACACCCCCAAACGTAGTTTTGGGATGTAGAATAAACAAGTAAAACTTTATTTTGATTAGAAAAAGCATAAGCTGACACTAATGATCAAAAATAGAAGAAAAAATACTAATTTGATGAAAAATAGAAAATAACAAAAACCTTTGATATGAGAAGATAATGAAGATAATTTTACTTAATGATATTTGATCACTTTAGTAGTAAATAATTGGACATAGAAGTTCTTTTATGATAGAAACAATAGAATAATTGTTATGTAAGAAATTCATTGAGTTTCAATAAAATCGTTCTTATAACTGTGTATTAAAAAATACATATGGTATTCAAAAAGGAATCAAGAGTTCTTCGTACTACTTACCTCGTTCTCTATTTTTCAACTAATCATAAAATTTCATATTTAAACACTTCACAAAAGTGTTTCTTCAACTTATCATCACTATAAAATGGTTATAAATATTTAAAAATATTAAACACATAATTACCTATTAATAACTCACACATATTTAGTAATAATATTGATTAACTTTAATTTCTTCATTACAATTATAAATAAAATTATAATATATTTGTTAAAGTAAATGATAATTATTTAGAAAAATAAAATGATAAAATTAACTTGTATGAACTTATAGTAATTCAATATATCAAAAATCATAAAAATCTAGTGTAGATGAAACAACATGAAAAGTATTATTTCTATAAAAATTTCTATGATGTTTTTTATTCAAAAATTTATTATGTGGTCTCTATAATATTAATTGATTTTGTAAAGAAATATAATATTTAGAACTTATTAAATAATCATGCAGTTAATCAATTTATTGAGATATAATTAAAAGAGAATATAATATAAAAAATATTTTTTTCTCAATATAAACAAACTTCATAACTGGAAATGTGAGAAATAAGTCTTTTTCTTGTTATAATTATCATGCATGCATAATCATTATACTGACAACATAAATAAAATGGTCGTGCTGCAGGTATGATAACTATATGACCAATTTTTTCAAGTGGTCACTATTTCAAAAAAATTTCATGTGGTTAGTCAAAAATTCATTAGGGAAGTGTAAAAAATAAGTTAATATAATTAGATAGAGAAATAATTCATGATATGTAGAAAAATAAATAATTCACGGTAAGTAGAAAAATAAATTACTCATAGTAAGTAGAAAAATGACCTTCATAAAAGGTATAAAAATACCCGCTTCGTGGTAGGTTGGTATAACTCACAGTAGGTATGTATATTAGGTACTTTTAAATTTATGGTAGGTATTGGTGGTAGGTTCACATTAGATTTATGGTTACTTGACAAAATACCTATTAGGTGGGTATTTCATCTTCATTACAAGTTCAATTATACTTCATAGTCACTTACTTGGTTCTTCATAGTAGGTAGTATAACTCCCACATGGTAGGTACTCACTTTGTTGAACTGGAATCTATTGTAGTGCCCCTATGTTGTCGTGGTTGGAAATGAAGTTTCTAACAGCCTGCATGAAGGCACGTTTCTGGGGAGATGTAGTGAAGTTTGGATACACGTTGCTATCATGTGATGTAGAAATGAGCTTATAGACACTATCATGTGATGCATGATCGCATGGATTCTTTATGCTACTATGATGAGTGTTTGGTGCACTATTTATAGGGGTGCTCCAATGGTTGAACCATATTAGAGATGAAGGTGTTTTGCTAGTCTGGTCTGAAGGAAGAGATGTCGTGCGATGCCAGTGGAACTAAGAGAGAAGAAAGATGAATAGAACATACTGTATATTATATATATATATATATATATATAAATTTTTTATATTATTTGGTGTATATATATATATAAATATGTATATATAAAGTTTTTAAAAAGATCAAATATTAAAATAAATTAAACACAATTATAAAAAATATTTAAATACTAAAATTAAAGTTATCACCTGAAATTAAAAATAGAATAGAAGATGTATTCCAAATTAATATGATATTATGATGAATATTGAAACAATTAAAACATTAACACATGTAAAACATGATTACATTATTTAGAAAAATCACTTAAAAATATTTGAAAAAATATTTCTTAGACATTTAACATATATAAATTAAAATATTAAAATATAGATGCTTAAAAATATTGAATTTAATTAAATGATAGGTATTTATAATTTCTCAAATTAAAAATATTAAAACATTAACATAGAAGTTCAAACAATAACAATCTACCCTTTTATAAATTACAAAATTGAATATTTAATTAATCAATTGAAAACATTCTACCCCTTTTTGAAATTTATCAAAAATCCAAAACTTATGATTTCTAAAATATTCCTCCACTTAAATAATAATAGTATTAATTACCTATTATTAAAAAATTAGAATAATTTCATTAAAATTTATATTTAATAACAGTACAAATGTAAGAAAATATCTAAAAATATATCTAGTTTAATCAAGCAATAAATAGAATAAACAAACTTATCACCATTTTGACATTCCCAATTCAAACATCATTTTCTCAAATTTTCATAATCTAATGGTTTAGAAAATATGTTATCTGGTTGTTTTTTAGTGGAAAAAAATTCTAATATTATATCCCCTTTATTCAAATGATCCCTCAGAAAATGAAATCCATCATTGATATGTTTTGTTCAAGGGTGTCATATATGGTCTTTAGAAATTAAAATTGCACTTGAATTATCATTGAAAATTGTAATATTATCAAAATTAATTTTAAAATATCATAAAGTTTTTTAATACTTATACTTTTAGAGAATCAACTAGTTGAAGCAATATATTCATACTTGACTTTAGATAATAAAATTGATAGTTGTTTCTTATAACTCCATAAAATTAAAATTTTACCCAAAAATTTACACATATCTGTTGTGATTTTCTAGTTAAGCCTATAACCACCAAATACATAGTTATAATAAAATAATAAATCAAGAAAATTATTATTTGAATAAAATAAACTAGTAAAAACAATTGCTTTAATATTTTTAATAAATCTCTTAACCCAATTAATATGACTTTCCTTGGGATTCAATTGAAATCCAAAACACAAATAGACTGATCACATTTTATCCAGTCTAGATGAAGTCAAATACAATAAGCTTCTTATCATGCCCCCATAAAATTTAAAATCAACATAATTTCCAGATTTTTCTAAGTCTAATTTTGAATTAATACGAATGGGTGTTTTCATAAACTAACATAAATCAAGGCTAATCCTTTAAACAAGTTATTTAACATATTTATATTTATTTAAGAAAGTACCATATTTTCTTTGATTTATTCATAAATTAGGAAAACATTGAATTCTCCAATTAATATCATATCAAACTCACTTTTCATTAATTTTAAAAAATCATTACATAATAAATTATTTATTGAACGAAATATTATATCTTCAATATATATGTGTATAATGAATAAGTTATTTGAAACATTTTTTTTAAATAAGGTAGGGTAAAAATTTACTTTAACAATATCATTCTATAATAAAAAATGATTAAGTATTTGAACCCATGATCGAGGAGCTTATTTAAGGCCATATAAATATTTATTAATATTAAAAAAATTATTTGGAAATATTTTATTTTTGAAATTAGGGGGTTGTTTAACAAATATCTCTTTTGAAATAATTCCATTTAAAAATGAACTTTTTACATACATTTGAAATAATTTGGTAATTTGAAAATAATAAAATAATAATAGAAATATAATAGATTTTATCATAGAAATAGGAAAAAAAGAATATTTAAATTCCATCCCCTCTTCTTGGGAATAACCTTGAGAAACTAATTAAGCATTTTTTTAACCATGTATCCAATGTCGTGTAGCTTGTTATGGGAAATCCACTTAGTTCATATTATTTGATTATATTTTTCTACTTCAACCAAATTACACACTTTATTTATTTTAAATTAATTTAATAGATCATGCATAACATTAATTCAGTTTTAATCAGTTAAATCTTTATCAACTTTAATAAGAACAAAATTAAAAACAAATGCAGAATCAACAGAGTAATGTGAAATACATTTTCTCATTTGTGTACTAGATTCAACATTTCTAATTAATTTTTCAATAGGATGATATTTAAGTTGTTTCCATTATTTAGTATTATTTTGATAAGATATACACTCCCCCAAAAGTGATTCATTATAATTTTATTTATTATTATCTTTACCAAAATTAAATTCCATGAATTCATCATCATCATTTTCTAAATCAAAATTCTACTTCTTATTAATACTTTCATGAAATTTAATATGCACAAACTCTTTAATAGCTAAATTTTTGTTAGTAAAAACCCTATATGCTTTAATGGTATTAGAATAACCTAAAAATTTCCCTATATCACTTTCATAATAAATTTTTTCAAAATTACATTTTTTTATTTAAAATAAAGTCTTTGTAAACAAACACCCCAAAATATCCAATTTTGGGGTTAAATTATTTAAACAATTCATATGGGGTTTTAAAAAAAAAATTAAAATAGAAACTAAATTTAAAACATAAAAATATGTATTTATATATTTTGACCAAAAAAATTAAGGCACTTTAAATTCTATAACCATTGATTGAGCTATTTCTTAATTCTACATTTTCTTTCTTTCATCCATACCATTTTTTGTGGTGTCCTAAGGGATGAGAAAAATACTTATAAACATAATATTAATTTTTGTTTATCAAATTATAAATCAAAAAATTCACCACCTATATCACTTATAATAGAGATGATTGATTTTTTTATGTTTTGAATAAGTTTACAAAATTTACAAAAATTGTATAAAGTTTCATTTTTTTGTGATAAGAAATAAATCCAAAAGAATCCACTATAATCATATGTTATTAAAATATATTTATTTATTTCCACCTAATATTTTATGTTGTATAGGATAAAATAAGTCAAGATATAATAATTCAAGACATCTATCAGTACTAACATCATTTATAGATTTAAATCTTTTTTTATGTTACTTACCCTTCAAACAAGAATAACACATCAAGTACTTACTTGTACTTAAATTTAGAAATTGTAGAAACTTTTCATAATTTTACAACTTTTGAACTAGTATGAAGCTCATATGTTCAAGCCTTACATCTAGAGAATATCATCTATATCTATAACATTCAAACACATAACATTTGTTTTAGTTAAATTAGAAAAATCAATTGTATAAATGTTGTCTTTTCTATTTGCAGAAAATAAAACAGATCTATTTTTAAAATTAGGACATTTACAATTTTCAAAAATTATGTTTAATCCATCATCATAGTTCTATGATATTCTTGTTAAATAATTTTTAAACCATATATAAGTTATACTTTTTAAATCATAGTAGTTTTAGAAAAACGAACTTCTCTAATACCATTAATCTAACCTTTATAGTTGTCTCCAAATGTGACTAGACATCCATCACATGAATTAAATATTAAAAACATAGAAATATTATCTATCTTGTTTCTAGAACACCCACTCTATAAATACCATGTATATTTGATACTTTTAAGTAATAGTTTATAAAATTAAATAATCAAGAAATATTTTTTTGTAGAGGCCTGGTTTTTTCCTTGTAAGAATTTTGAATATTTCTATACATATTTGTAGAACTAAGTGCTAAGACAGCGTGTGATTACTATGCTGTTGTGCCAAAAATTAATTCTATAAAAATAACAAGTATATTTTATACTATACACATGAAGAAAATAAGATAAGTCTTAAATGATAGCCTGGATCAGAAATCCGAGGGCATGGTTGAGTCTAGAACCTGTCATTTACCCTAGGCGAGAAATAATTTTTTTTGGCATGAGACTTATGTATAAAATGTCATCGGGGGTCATAATTATCAATAAAATAATTAAAATTAATTATTTCATCTTTGACATTGAATCTAATGACTTTTTAATGGGGAATCAGATTGAAAATCTGAGACCGTATCTTAGTTTACAACGCATCATTTTACTTATGTGAAACCTAAAGTGAGAGGGCGACTGACATTCAGTTTACGCTGCTTTTGGAAGATCAGTTTGGAAAACACCCTAAACCTAATCAACTATTACAAATAGGTGATTATGGGATTTCATTAAGGTTATCCCCTAATTTCTACCACAATGGTAGAGCTCTCTTAGCGATTCTCTGACGAGCTTCCTCCTCCCCTTCATCGTTCAACGAATCAACAATGGATTTGGTCGGTGTATTCCTCGATGAAGAATGAATCAAGGTGGGATTATTATTTATTTTCACAAACACAATTTAAATTCCTGATTTATTCTTGAAATCATTACCAAATTTTTTTCTTTTAACATCTAAGCAATGACCAAATGTACACAACCATTGTCTGATCCCCATTTGAACCCCCTTTTTATCGCGTTCTTCACTGTTCTTCATGATTATTTTTTTTCCAGATGAAAACATTGACGAAATTTTGTGAGAATCATAATTATGGATAGTTTGGGAGTTGATGATTCTAGAACTACCTTCAATTCAATTTTTCTTCAACCAAAGGAGGTCTGTTGGTCCGAAGAAGGTACCATCGGCGAGGACAATGGTCGATAGAGGCTGATGGTGGTGCGTGGTGACTGAGCAAGGCGAAGCTGGTGAGCATGGGTAAAATGTATAGGTAGAGGTAAACAATGGGATGTGGGGATTTCAAGGTAGATGAAAACAATAGTGGGGTGCTGGATAAAAGAGCCAAGGACAGTAGGACTTGGGTGGCGACAAGCGGTCGTCAAACACGGTGCGGTCAGCCGTGTTGACCGGGCATGTATATGAGTTGGAGCGAATGAGGCCAATAGAGAAAGAGAATAAGTATAGTGGTAATAAGGATGTAGGCTGAGCCCAGTTGGGATAGAGTGGGCCATAGTGGGCCGAACGAACAAGGTGGGCCGAGTGGGCCTAACAAGTCTTGGGCTGTGGATTTAAACACCCATATCTTCTAAATAGAGCGTCTGTTTTACATAATGTCTACAGAAACATGATACTTTCTATGATAATAATATTTTGAAGAAAGTTCATGAATTTTTAATACTTGGTCTCAGGGCTCAGTTTCACAAAACAACTTAATTTAAGAATAATAATATGTTTATTATTATTAAGAAATCTTGTTTCGGACATATCCTCTAAACCGAGTGTCTAATTGATGCACCGTTAGTGGAACTGTGACAATAAAATTTAGGCATAACTTTCCTGAATTATTTTGGGTGCTTAAACCAAAATCAAGGTGCATGCCCCACAATGTCCGATTTGGGTATTTATGGTGAAATGTGACTTTTTCACCAGGTGTTTGTTTTGGATGAATGAATAGTTGAACTTGTGTGTTCTTCTGTAAGGATTGCAACATTATGATCCATTTGGATGTGAATAAACTTATTCACGATATAATTAAATGTGTTAACATGAATGAAATATCAGTGGTTTATCCTTTTGATGGTTTAAAGAGAATCCATAATGGTTTTCAGTCAGGTTCCCTGATGGAAGTTCCAGGCTTTCCCTCCAGTAGGACTAGAGAGTGGCATTACCTGGTGATCCTTTCGAGTTACCCTATAGTAGGATATGGGAAGTGGAGTTCCTAAATATTTTGGGCTTACCCTCTAGTTGGGATGGGCAGTGGAATTCCCCAATGACATTCCAGGTATAACCCTCCAACCGAACTGGGTAGTGGTGTTTCCCCATGACTCACCAGGCTTACCCTCCAGTAGTTTAAGGGTGGTGGGATTACCCGGTGACTGTCTTGAGTTATACCCTCTATCTAGGATAGGTAGTGTAATTCCTCTATGACTACCAGAGAAGACACTCAGCTGTGCAACACAGTGGTGAGGTGTGTTTTGACCTACCTTTAGACTCATGGTGAATAGGGGTGCATTACCCACTGAGACACATCCTCGTGACATGACCTAAAAACAATACGGGAGAGTTAATGATGCCCAAAGTGTATAGTATCAAGGTGTGATGATTTAAGCCCTTGTGACTTGTGCCTCCTGAGTAGATCTGTGGGAAGATGGGTATTATTGACAGATACTTATGAAACTACTAGCGACTCTTTTTATTGGGCTGAGCTATGAGATGGATATCCCATTACTCTCTTATTTGGGGTTTTTTGAATAAGAACACACACACACACATATCCTATTTTAGTACCCAGTCCTTGGTTTTTGGTTACTCTCATTCCAAGAGATTTGAAGACACATGGGGTATGCCATATGCTTTCCATGTCTAGCTTATCGTGGTTGGACGAGTCTACTCTCCTAATATAGGTAGAGAAGACTCGACGATAATTTCATCTTATCACTATTTCTATCTCCTTATGTTTGGATGGGTTTACTTCACTCTCTTACTGGGTTGAGATGTACTCTTTTACTGCACTTTGTTTTATCTTCGGATTTCCTCTTCAGTGTATCTGTCATTGCTCCTCCTTCACCTTTTTGGGGAATCCTACTGGGTATGTTATTACTCACCCCTCCCTGGGCTTTTCCCAAACATATTGTACCTTATGTAGATGACAGAATGTTTTTATTGGGACTTCAAAGGAGATTAGTGACACATGTTCTTAGACCGCCTGTAGTGATTTTAGCATTGGATAAAGAAGCAGGGCTCTCTCTACTATTTTAATTTTATAGTTTTCTATCATGTTGGGACATATTTTTGGTTGAGAATTTATTTTTATCTTTTTTTCTTTCAATTTACATTACAGTATTCATATTGTTTAGTGGTCCATGCATGTTTGGTTTATTTACAGCAGTGTAGAATCTTCTACTTCTTTCCCTCTTCACTTTTTCATTGAGTGTTTTTCTGCATGTGTACAGGTAATTATGCAAAGTCCTCCCTAAATTTGTTGAGGCATAAATGCTTTTCACCACCCCTGGACCATGGAGGCGGGCTTGGGTTAGTTTCCGATCGAGCCCCAACATGGGTCGAAATGTGAATATTTGGTATCAATGGTGGTTTTACCCTTTGGATTTTGTTCGAAAATTTCCATAAAAAGGTCTTAGTTGGGTTTAGGGAAATAATGATGTAGTATTTAGAGATTAGCTATTAGGTAAGGGAGTTTAGTGATGGTGTGGACGACCAACATATCCATTCACTAGGACCCTAATTACCTGCTTGTTGACTTAGTATGATGAGACAATTGTTGTAGGGAACAATAGTAAATTCATCCTATAGAATTGAGTCTTTGATTTTAATTCTTGAGTGATATCCCTATTGTTGTTATCAATATATATATGATTATCTGACCGTGGTATTTCTTGATGACTTTTAGGATGACTCTCTGATAACAGCAAGCCAGGATACCAGCTCTTGTTCATGATCAAGATCTTGTGAACGACAAGGCCTTATTTCATGGTCCATCATGTGATCCCCATCCACTAGGTGGAAAGGCAGCAACAACTCCACCTGCTAAGAAGCAGATAGTCCCAAGAGAGTAGGATGAGGAAGAGGAAATGATGAGTGCACTCTGTGAGTTCTAGTTCTAGAGAATGCTGAGGTTCCTGGGTGAGCTAGATACTCAGGTATTAGAGGATTGTATGGAGTCAACGATACATGTTTTCATGCTTATCCATACACCGAAAGATCATATGGTTTCACTAACAACCTATCTTTTCCACGGAACAGTTGGACGTTAGTGGGGTTTGGGTACTCAGATGCATGGGTATTCGACACTCTTAGGGGTTGACTTTTAGTGGCTATTCTGTGAGGGGTGTTACCCATACTGCTTATGCTCCATTCAGATTCAGGATCTTATAGGGTTATAGTAGGGATGGAAGATAATGCAAGAGTATGCGGTGAGGTTCACAGACCTTATATTCTACTTCATTGACATGATCAGAGATGGATACTTCCAAGAACATAAGTTTGAGGAGGGACTCCATATAGAGATCTGAGATAGTTTAGTTCCCTTGTGCATCCAAAACAATGTCAAGGTGCTGGAGTGGGTACTTCTGAAAGAGAGATTCTTGGAGGAGGGACACTAGATAGTTGGAGTTGGTAGTAGGTGCGGTAGGGTTGAGTCAACTTCTGTAGCATGCATGCACTAGATATCTCGGGACATGATACCCATTATTTAGAAGACTCAGGGGAGTTTTCATACACTATAGGGGAAACAAAGAGAACTGGGGAAACCAGGAGAGGGTTGATGCTATGCTCGGGACTGGTGAGGGAATATAGCACGGGAGTGCCTTAACAGACATAATGGGAATTGCTGGCAGATAGTAGGTGGACCACTACAGTAGAGACATCACCGTGATCAGGGATCCCCTAGGTAGGGACATGGTGGTCCCCAAGGAGGTGGTGCTGGTGGTCAGGGCTCGGGAAGCTGCATGCTTTGGATGTATGTGAACCTACACGACATGAGATGATCCAAGGTACAATCTTTGTTTATTTTAATATTTCTTCATTATTAGTAGAAAGAGGAGACAATCACTCTTTTATCTCATTACTACTAGTATGGGAGTTGGATCTCCTAGTAGAGGAGCTATCACAATGCCTTTGTATCAAGGTTTCTACTAGGAGCACTTCTTCCGTGCTTTTCATCTGCCGGCTATAGCCATCGCTTGTAAGAGATACACTAAAAGAAAAGCACCAATTATTGGAGTTATTTTGATTTTTCTATGGTTTAAACTGCTACTACATGGTTCTGTGAATATTTCAAAAAACTACTAATAAGTCATGTTTCTACCTCCGATACTCTGCGGTTCCTTCCATTTAACAGTAGTTTCTGGTAAGCATTGTAGAATGCGTATTTAGCAGTGGTTATTTTTGTTTTAGCGGTGGTTTCCTGAGGTGGGGGATGAGGATTGAAAATTGGTTTTAAACCACAATTAAATCCTAAAATACCCTCCCCACAAAACATCCATAAAAATTATTTAAACCACTGCTAAATAATAGTGTGTCATAATTAGATGCAGTTTTAACCGCCAGAAAAAAAATCTTATAATGACTATTTTAACCACTGAGAATAAGAATATTCCATATATAGAGGATGTTTAAACCCTTGATAATTGTTTATTTAAAAAAATGCTAGCTATGGATTCTATAGCCCCAGAACTATCTTGAAAAAAGACAAATGAAAACCAAGTGTATCGCCTATGAGTAGCACAGAAAATCCCTCTGAGAAGCACATAAAATAAGATATATATAAAAAATATGGCATAAAAAAACAAGTATATTAGTTTATATCCAACCGTAAATGGTTTCAAGGTCTATGTCATGATTAATACATCAATAAACCCTCTCATTCTATATTAGACCTAGACATCAAAAAGACCACTAATCACTTCTAGATGAATTATTCTCATCACCCTCTCCATCTCTATATCCATCTTCATCTCCATCTCTAATTCCTACTACCAGCACCTGTAAGACATTATATTGAAAATTAAATAGTGTTGTATATTTATATTTATCCTTTAAAGCAATAAAATTTTGTGAAATAAATGATTTTTAAGTTGTGTGATTTACCTGCTTACCACCAATCATCAATGCAATATTACCAGAGATAGATCTGGACATCTTCAAATATAAATCAAACAACACTTTTAATGTCCACTTTTGTGCTATAACATTAACAATGAGAAAGTGGAAAACACTTGTACAAAGATATTAATTTTGAAAATATTATTGTTTAATAACATAATGACATTAAATTGCAACATAATGTATTAAAATTACCTTTATATGTCAATCAAAAACTTTATTTCTTCAAGATTAAGGCATATGTCTCCAATTATCATATGTAATCAGAAGGGTAACCAGCTCTGCCGCCAGATGGCCTAGAATGTGGCCAAAAAATCCTACATCGCCATCCGTAATGACCCTATAATAGTAAAATGGGACAACTATATTTAATCTGTTCAGATTCTATACATCTAAACTTTTCATATTTTTCTCTATAGTAGAATATTTTCCATATTTTTTAAAAAAAGTTATTAGTATAAAAATCTGTAATAAATTTATTCATATTAAAATTTGTACCTATAATAGTCATCCTCTAAAACCCTGATGAAGAACCAGGAGTGACCCATGACCACACTGCTGAGGGTCGATTGATATCAATATAACTCTTCCCCCATGGAATTCCTGTCATTTAATCAAATGAAAGTAACTTTAGAATAAATATTTCAAAAAATTCATGCAAAAAAAAAATAAAAATGATAAAAAATGCACAATACTGATAACCAAAATATAGATAACTATGATAATTAATGACTACACAAATGAAATAAGTGGTTGATAAATGAATGGATGAATACTCATATAATCATTTTCTCCATCAATCATGTTGTTTTACTACTCCATCATTACTTCATCTACTTCATCCTCCCTTGCAAGACTAATATTTGCAATATCATGATGGAAAAATAAGTTCTGTTCTTTCTGTTTGTGGGATTCAATGTTAGAGGTTAAATCTTCCACTTCATCACCCATATCATACAAGTCTCCTTATTTTACGTGAGTAACTACACTTTACCCTTCATCTATAAAATTTTACACATAATATTCCATTTTCACTTATGATGATAAGATATACGGATCATGTAATTCATGATAACCAACACCCATCAAGCGAGAGGTGTTCATAGAATTAAATTGCAAGGAATATCTTTTAACAACCCTGATAAAATCGACCCAATTGAATTTGAATAAAACAATGTAAAAATGACCAAGGTAGTTTAATTCGATAATATCAGTCAACTTTCTATAGTATCCCACTTTAGAAAACGTAAATATACCACTATTCTATGTTTTAAACCCTCTTCCTGATTGACTATACTAAATTTTAATCAATTCACATTGTAAGAGGTGAACTTTCTAGCCTGTTTTAGAGGACCTCAAGAAAGAAACTTCAAATATTATGACAAATCATCTTGAGTATTAGTATTCATGATCTAAAAAAATTAATATACATTATTAGATTTAAAAAATATATGTATCAACCTAATAACTATATTGATTGCAATATTTATGAACTTACACATCATGAAAAACATTCTATAAGCTATTTATTAACAACTTTTGTTATATATTTCTCATTTAATGTTATTCATCTCATTTATCTATTTGTTTGTGAAATAAAATATTCAATAAATGGATCTGTAATTTCACTATTCAGTAGTTCATATCTATGTCTCGGTGATAATTTAATTTCTATCAGTGTATAATTTGAGGTCCTCCCAACTGATCGGCCAATAGAAGGAAAGATTTTTGATTTCCCATGTAGTTGATATTGAGTCGATGTGTCATCAATATGCCCAAATTTGTTGAATATTGTCTCTATATCATAAATTTATCTATAACCAATGTTAATACACTCATTTTTCAAATAGCCTTTGAAAATAGATCCTTCAGGTTGATATTTATTTTTCAAGTATGATTTCAAATGCTCAAGATATCTGTAAAATAAACAAAAAAACTAATTTTGTATTTAATGAAGTGCCAATAGTTTTTTACTTAATGGAATAACATATATATAAAGTAACACTCAATTGGATACGTCCATTAATAATGTAGAGGGCCTCCTAATTTATATTCCTCAACCAAATTCATAGTTAAATGAATCATGATAGTAAAAAATGGTGGAGGGAAGAGCATATCCATTTTACAGTGTCAATACAAATCTCTCCTGAAGGTTTTCAAGATCAAATGTTTGTAGAGTATTATCACGTATTTTTATAATAGAATTTACATTTTCAAGTAATAATTTATGTAATTCCAATGGTAGAAACTTCTGTAAAAAAATATGTGAATCGTGACCTTTAAATCCATGTAACCTACAATGATTTAAGTCAACACATCTTGAGATGTTACTTGAATTCCCATTAGATACTATGTCATATTTTAAAATTCAATGTAATGTATCTTTATCCCTATTTTTCATTGAAAAAATTAACAGATCATAGTTTCCATTCTCAAATGTCAAGAGATCATGCTTTATGTTCATTTCCTGTAAGTCTTTACGAGCATTGAGACAATCCTTTTATTTTCAATGCTCATTAAGAAATGTGAAGCTCAATTTTTCACAAACATTCTTTTCAATATGCATCACATCAATATTATTCCACAACAAATTAAATTCTCAAAACTGATGTTTTAATAATATTATTTTTTCTTCCATTGTTGAATTTCGATTTTACTTGATAATGCAATTAATTTTTTTTTTCCACCATCATTCAAATGATACACCTTCCCAAATTCTATTTCAACATTTCCAAGTTGTTCCAATATTTCAGAACCTTTCAGAAAATTTTTAGGTGGTATAAAATCAATATAACCATTTAATTTTTACTTGTTCAATCAAAATCTATGTGACGCATCATGAAATATTTGATGAAACAAGAAGCACCATTTTATACTATAAGGTAGTCAATCTGGCTCGAAATCAAAGTTAAAAACAAGAAAATCCAAACCATTTTAATTATTCTAACTAGCTACATTACCAAGTCCAGTGAATTGACTAATTTTACACATTAGATCAACTTTCTTTTTGAACATTTTTCTATAAGATGATTCATATGTCTCAACATTATTGCTTCTTAACTCCTGTAATTATTCAATTAAAGGCTTCAAGTATACATCAATATCATTTCCATGCATTTTTTTTCTAGGAACAACGATTTAAATGATAAATTATGCCTATTTCATACACATACATGGAGACATATTGTAAGGGATTAAAATAATCAGCCAAATTCTATAATAGGTGATCAAAGTTCTTAATGGGTTAAATCCATTGGAAGCCAATCCCAATTATAAATTCATAGGATCTGATGAGAAATCTTGATGTAATGAACAAATTACTTCTATGATTGTGAATCTCTTGGATGTTTTATTGAACCATAATTGTTATTATATACAAAATATCCCTTCATGTGTTCAGCGGTTTTTGATGAAATGAATAATTTTTGAAATCGAGGCTTTAAAGGAAAGTAACAAAAAACCTTTATCGGTGTGTTCCTTATATTCTTCTTCAAAGTTTTATGTTGATTCAGAGTTCCAAAATCACTCATTGAATGTCATCCAGAAGAAGATTTTTTTAATCTTGTCTACTTGAATCCTCTCCCTAACAAAGCATACAATCATTGGGACACATATGTATTTTTGTATAATTCAGACCAAGCTTGTTAACAAATTTTTTCATATAATAAAAAGACCCAAGAGTCTTTATTTCAGGAAATGTATCACAAAAAAATTCCAATATCATGGAAATCACCTTATTTTTAATTCCACATAAGCATTTGATAGGGAAAAACTTCAGTAGAAAAGAAATTTTAAACACTTCAAACATACACTATAAAACTATTTATTTCCATCATTAACTAAACCATGAAACACATTTGTCTACCCAGTGAAGTTTTATCTTATATTAGTCTCTACATAATTAATATGGGGATCCAATGATATGTTACAATCTTGATATGGTTTTCTTATAGACTCAAAAACATCATCCGTCATGTTTCTATTTGTAGCACCCTCAATGGTTTTTTCTGATATGTTTTGATATTGATGTTGGTGTCTTGTAACACCGAATACATCGTTAATAAGGGGTTTCATTTAATTTTCCATTGTCGATGAATATGGGAGCTCATTTTATCAATTGAAGTTAGTTCTCAAAGTTTATATAACATTTGATTCTATTTTCCAAATCCAACACAAATATTGTGTAGGGACTTTCTTCAATATCAAGTGTTCATAAACTTTATCTCTCTTCAACCATTTTTTAAATTTATATTTATGGACATATTATTCTCCCATCAATGAATCAATTTAAAATTTAAAAATATAAAAACTTCTCTAAAAACTTAACATACTAAGGTGTGTTCCTTAATAATGTGATCTATCTTTTATTCATATACATCACAATATTCCTACACATTATTAAAAAAAATCAAAACACATAACTATTACTTATTAGTAAAAGAGATAAAAGGGACTAAAAAAACCACAAACGAAGTAGTTATAAGAAGTATCATATAATTATTAGAGGGTATGTCACATAATAATTCACTAGTAATGCCAGTGGTGGGGGACCTCATGAATAAATCACAAATATTTTCAAGTTTAACAACTTACTTTATGTTACTCATCATTAAATTTCTTATAGATGTAACTATATTTTCTTCTACTAAATTTTAACTATTAAATGCTGAAGTTATCATAATATAACAACTTAATAATTAGTAAATTATGCTTTGATTACATTATATTCTCTAAAAATTACCTCTATCAACATAACTAGTCCAAGATCATTAATGTATGTTCAATGATTAAATTGAAATATGTATATAATTTTCTTCTAGAAATTTATTCCTAAACCAATAAGTTTTCTAAATATCTTTAATAAATATCTCCAAGAGGAAAGGAAAAATCAATACTATTTGATATAAAATCATGTTAAAGAAATATTCTCAATAATTTATCAAGGTGATAAGATAGATTCACCTAAATATACACAAAAAATTGGATATAATGTCCAATGTATATTTAATGACACTGTATTTTTAGGATGATTGAGTATTAATATTCGAAAACTATATATAGTACTATGTGATCCTATTCCAAAACCATACATAATACTATGTGAACCTATAAATTCATATGGTAAATAATGAATCATTTTAAAAAGGATAATTTAAATCTATAAAGTTTAGTTGTAAGGAAAGTGGTGTGTAAAAGAATTAAAATTTTCATTTAAAACCCATTAAGAAACCCAACAAGAAAAATACATGATGAAATCCATTTGTAATAAAAATGTTATTTTAAGAAATCATTGAAAAATTATCAAAATCCAATGTTAATAATTTATATTGAATCTATGAGTATGTACCATGTACATATGAGGAGTAAATCATATCAAGGAAGATACATTGGTAAAAAATGTACCTCATAAAAAATAAAATAGATATAATAAAGGAGTTTGAAATTGTAAATTCTTATGTCGAGTAACTATAAATAGACCAGAGATACATAAAAACTACCAACTAAAAGTTTCAAGGTCATATATCATTGGATAGTCCTAGGTTTATTAGTGATACCATCTAAGATAAGAAAAATATAACAATGAATTTCTACATTCAAATTTGATATCTACTATGTACACATGCTTACAGACTTAGAGTACTCCTGCTTCTTCATTTCATATCCCTAGAAAAAATTAAAATTTATAGGTAGTTTATAGTTGGGATGTGGTTCTATAAAATCCTATAATAAATCTACACTTTCTCATCATTCTCCCATGGATTCCCCTAGAAAAATCAAAGTGGTGAGTGATATTTCAAGAAATAAGGATCCCAATAATGATCCTTAATGGAATTAACATGAACAATCAACATTCAATTTGATAAAAAGTTCCCATATCTCCCCACCCCCAAGATCCCTCAATGAACAAAACTTCTGTTTCAACAACCATTATATTTTTCACCAAGAACAATCCATTGAGGAAAACCATAAGCAATTGATTCATCAAGATTTTATCAAATTAGATAATTTACATTACAAATTTCTAATGGTCCTTTATAAAAATATTGTTCGTAAAAAATTACTTTATCATAAAAAAAACCACTTCATTCAACCATTAATTTTATAAAACTAAAGCATAATCATTTCCTTTAAAACTGTTTAATGTGTTAAAATGGATTTTGAAGAAAGAATATGAAAATGCTATTAAATTCCTTCAATGTTTTGAAATACCATAAGACAAACCACTAAAACCAAATCATTGATTTTTTCTTTAAATCATTCCCAAACACATTTTAAGAAAACACAACCATTAAAGAATGTGGAATTAACATTATTGAATAAACATAATTTTATTAAATGGAAACTTTATATTTTAATAACGAAATCCATCGAGATTGGTGAAAGAACAGATATTATTTAAAAAAAGGATTAAATAACTATATGAATGCATCCATGTGAAACACAATTTTCTTAAAAATGGTTCATTTTTGGTTAAAAATAGATAAATTAGTCTTAAATAATCTCAAATGGAATATATTATAATTATATCATCAAATGAATCAAAAGAAGAAGAAATTACATAAAAACACATACCTTAAGACTGGTATAATAATACATTGATGATCTAATACCAGTGAGGTTTAAATATCCTATAGTAGTAAGTGGAGGAGAGGGACCAGTAGTGGGTTAGTGACTAGGGGGAGTAGAGGAAGTGAAAATTCAGGGGAGATAGAGATAAATGGATAAGGATCTGGATTGGGAGGCTCGAGGGAGTGGGTGAGGTGGTGTCGTCAGCTCAGGATTATGAAGCGGGTGTCGGAAGGGTAAGAAGGTGTTAGAAGCTCAGTATTAGGATTCACTGTTGGTGGGAGAAGGGGGTATTGGCGGATCGATATTAGACCAACATAGTGGGGTGAGGGATCTCAGGGCTCAGGGGTGCGGGTGTTAGTTTTTAGGGGGGGTGGGTGAGGGGGTTTTGGTGGGGAAGAAGTGTTGTGTTTAAAGAAAAATCTAAAATTTTTAGCAGTGAGTTTTAAAAAACCACCAAGAAATTATTTTAAACAAAGTTAGAAGCGATTTCTTATAAAACCATTTAAAAAATCCAAACATTTCTAATTTTGATATAGTTATGTGGGACCTACTGTACATTATTATGGACCCCTATTATTTCATCCTGGGTATGGATCAGCTTTATATGGTTTGAGCCTAGATTGACTGTCACCATAGACTAGTCAGATGCCTACACACTGATGGGATGATGTTCTACTTTCACGATGAAAGAGACCTCATATAAGATCATGCATGAGATATGAGAAGAAGGATAAAACATTATACCCACTAGTTAGAAAGTGTAACCCTTGGTGAAACAAACTATTCAGTCATCTGGGATCCTTCAGTTGTGGAGGATTATATGGATGCCATCCCTAAAGATGTTTCAGGACTACCTCTGAGGTGGGAGTTAGAGTTTTTCATTGAATTTCAACTAGGGACTGCCCCGATATCTTCTACAGCATATCACATAGCCCCCACCGAGCTCTAGGATATACATTTATAGTTGGAATAACTTTGTAATAATGGTTTCATTAGGCCTAGTGTGCCCCCTTGGCAGATCCAGTTCTGTTTGTGAAGAAGGAATATGAAAGAATACATCTTTTCATGGATTATCATCACCTGAACCAGGCCGCGATAAAGAAAAAATACCCCTTTCCTAGGATCGATGACCACTTTGACCGGTTGTGAGGTGCGAGATGGTTCTCCAAGATCGATCTTTGGTTCAGATACCACCAATCAAGGTTTCACGTGGATGATATTTTAATGTTGTCTTTTTGGGTCTCTATAGGCACTACGAGTTCCCAGTGACTCCCTTTAGTGTGAAAAATACCCCCTCAATCTTTATGGATTTGATGAACCAAACCATATAGCCTTACTTGGACTAGTTTATTGTTCTCATCATCGATGTCATACTAGTTAAATATGTATCCAAGGAGAAGCATGTAGAGCACTTGAGGATAGTCCTTGACTTACTTTGAGAGAACCTGCTTTATGAAAAACTCTCAAAGTGCCAATTATAGATCCAAAAAGTTCATTTTTTGGGGCATGTCATTTTAGAACAAGGTTAATTCATGGATCCAGTAAAGATCGAACCCGTACTTGATTAAGACCGACCCATGAATGTGTCAGATGTACGAAGCTTTCTTGGTTTGGCATGTTACTATAGGTGATTTTTGGTAGACTTCTATAGGATTGCATCCCCTTTGACCGCTCCTATGTTTAAGGGAAAACCATTTAACTGGTTTGAACAACACCAAAAGGACTTCAAAGTGTTGAGATAGAGATTAACGATCACTCCAATTGTCAAACTACTAGAAGAAGTTGTTGAGTTTGTAGTGTATTATGATTCCTCAGGATCTAGGCTCAGTTGCATGCTGATGCAACAACAATCATTCATCACATACAGTTCAAGGCAGTTGAGACCCCACGAGAACAACTATGTGACTCATGACCTAGAACTAGTAGTAGTTGTATTTTCTTTGGGGATGCTGAGGTGCTACCTTCTGGGAGAGTGATTTTTGGTTAAATTAGACTACCAAAGCCTTAAGTACATATTCACCCAGAGAGACCTGAACCTGAGGTAGTGACGCTGGTTGGAGTTCATGTAGGACTATGACTTCGAGATAGTATATTCTCTAAGAATGGGAAACATTATAGAGGATTCTCTTAGTAGGAATTACCATGCTCGCCTAGTGTGGGAATCTTCTAAGAATTTATCTTCACTAAAGGTGATCTATGTGGAGTAGGAGGGTATAATTTTCCTACATTCTATGGTGCTGACTCCTATTCTCCTTGATTGGGTGAAAGTGTCCCTACTAGGAGACATCAACTATGAAGTTTTTCTTGATCAGATATCCATATAATACACACCAAATGGATATTAGGAAGGAGGTAATCATGAGATCTTGTTCTGGGGGAAAATAGTGGTCCCAGTCATGATGCAGGAGGATGTGATGCATGAGTTCCACACTTCTCCCTTAGCTGTACATCCCGATGTAGGGAAAATGTACATGAATCTTTAGTATGTGTTTTGGTGATCTGATATGAGACGATGTTCCACTGAGTTCATCTCATGATGCCTCACCTATCAGCAGGTGAAGGATGAGCATTAGGTTCTAGCAGGTTTTTCACAACCTATTGATTTTCCAGAGTAGAAATGGGATGGAATATCCATGGAAATTATCATAGGGATTCCATGCATAGTGATGGGAAATGATGCCATCTGGGTGATAGTGGACCGACTCACGAAGTCTTTTCACTTCCTTGATATCTGGTAGTAGAGTTCAGTGTAGAGTTTGGGGCTGTTGAATATACGAGATAACATTCTCCTTAATTGGGTACCCTCAATGATTGTCTCCAATCATGACATGTGGTTTATGTCACGATGGTGGAGTGTCCTACAGGATTCATTCAAGACCTATCTGTGAATGAGTATAGGCTTTAACCCCCAAATATATGGGAAGACTAAGCGCACTATACAAGTGTTGGAGGATATGCTGAGAGGTTGTGTGTAAGATTTCAACCCGTGTTGGAAGGATCACCTATTTTTTAGAGTTTTCATACAATAATAGATACCACTATACTATCGGTATGAAACCTTTTGATGACCTATACAAGAGACCCTAGAGGTAACCTTTGTGCTAGATAAAGGTTGGGGATTCATCTCTCATGGGCCCAGAGTTGGTGCAAGTGATGATAAAGAAAGTGCAGTTCATCTATGTATGGATGAAGATGGCCCATAGGAGATAGAAATCCAACATAGATCACCATCATAGGCCCTTGGAGTTCGATCAGGGAGACCATCTATTCTTTAGAGTTTCTCCACAATGTGGAATGTGGAGGTTTTACTAGGGGGAAAATCTACCCATGAGGTTCATTAGGCCATTTGAGATAGTGTAGAGGGTTGGCGAGGTTTTCTACCACCTTGCCCTACCCCCAAAGCTAGATCGGGTGCATAAAGTCTTCCCTAGGTCACAAATGAGATGATACGTACATGATCCTACACACATCATCAACTATGGAGAGTTATAAATTGAATATGGATCCACCTTTATAGAGAACTTGGTGGTGATCAAGGATCAGCTGGAGTATACCTTATATGGATGATCCATCCCTTTGGTTCACGTGCTGTGGCAGCACAGAAACATGAAGGGGAGTTCCTGGGAATGGGAGAGCCAGATATGGTCTCAGTATCTTGAGTTATTTTCCTTGTTTTTGTTTTTTGGAAGGAAAATATTTATATAGAAAATGATGTAGAGACCCAGTTTTTTCCTTGTAATACTTTGGAATATATCTATATATATTTTCTGAACTAGGCAGTGAGACGACGTACGATTCCGAGGGCCGGTGTTCCCAGAATTTACTTTATAAAAATATTATTTATATTTTATACTATGCATGTAGATTAAATGGGATAACTCTTAAATAGTAGCCCAATTTAGAAATATGAGGGCATGTTTGAGTCTGGAATGTGGTGTTTAACCTAGGTGGGATATAACTTTTTTCGACACGAGACTTCTGTGAAAAAAGTCATAGGGGGCGTAATTGTCAATAAAAAATTAAAATTAATTATTTTATCTCAGATGTAGAATATAATAACTTTTTAATGGGTACTCATATTTAAAATCCATGGCCACTAATGGGTTCGTAATGTAGTGTTTTACCTAAGCGTGATCTAAAGTTAGAGGGCGTGGGACGTTCGGTTTTCGCGGTTGTTGGCGGAGCGGTTTGGAGAAGACCCTAAACCTAATCACCTATTATAAATAGGTGATTATGGAATATCATTTGGGGTAAACCCTAATTTACACCACCATAGAAGATCTCTATTATAGATTCTCATATGAACTTCCTCCTCCCCTTCTTCCTTCGACGAATCGACGACGACTTTGGCGGGTGTATTCCTCGACGATGAACAAATCAAGGTAGTATTATTATTGATTTTTGCACCCAAAATTTTAATTATTGATTTATTATTAAAATATTAATCATAGTTTCTACTTTTAAAATCAATAATATGAACAAATGAACATGACCATGGTTTGATCTTCATTTTGAATCCCCATTTTGTTGTGTTCCTTGTAGTTTTTCATCATTATTTTTTTACTACATCGAAATTTTGATTAAACATCAAGAGAAGAATAGTTCTATGTAGTTCAAGACCTAAGGATTATATAAATATCTTCATTTCGATTTTTTAGAAACTAGTGGAGGTCTGGTTGTCCACTGAAGGGACCATTGGTGAGGATGGCGGCCGACAACGGTACGCAGCGACCAGGAAAGGTGCAGTTGGGAGCCGGAGGTAGCAAGTAGCAATGGGATACTTGGCTTGAAAGGTGGATAGTGGAGCTAGTAAGGTTTTAGGTTGGGGATACAAGGATGGTGGTACCCGACTGGTGATTGGCGGCCACTGCACAAGGGGTGGTCAGCCATGTTGACTAGGCAAGCGGATGAGCTGAGGCGCACGAGGCCTGCATGGCGAGCAGGGTGGGCCAGAGAGAAGCATGTTGTGGGCCAGTGAGGTGGGATGAGACCAGGTGAGACGAAGTGGGATTTATCGGTCCAAGACCAGGTGGGATGGAGTGGTATGGAGGGGGCCTAATGGGATAGACAAGCCGAGTGGGTCTGGCGAGTCATTGGGATGTGGATTCAAACCCCCCATATCTCCTAAACAGAGTGTCTGTTTTACATGCCGTCTCCAGCAATGTGATACTATCTATGAGATGGACCTTTTGAGGCCAGTTTGGGAATTTTGAATACTTAGTCTCAGTGCTCAATTTCATGAAACACCTTAATTTAGAAATAATAATATGTTTATTATTAATAAGAAATCTTGTTTCGAGCAAGTCTTTTAAAACAGAACATCCAATTCACGCTTCGTCAGCAGTTTAATGTCCCTAAATTTTTTTAAAAAATTTAAAGACTGATTTTGGATGCTTAAATTGAAATTAGGATGTGGGCCCCACAAGGCCCTATTTGGGAATTTATGGTGAAATGTGACTTTTTCACTGGGTGTCTATTTTGGATGAATGAATAGTCGATCTTGTGTGTTTTTCTACAAGTATCAAAACAGTGTGATTATTTTGGGTGTACAAATCCATATTCGTGATATCAATAAATGTGGATACATTAAAGGAACATTAGTGGTTTATCCTTTTGATGGTTTGAAGAGAATATAATACAGTGATCAGACAGGTTCCCCAAAAGAAGTTTCAGGATTACCCTCCTGTAGGATTGGGCAGTGGAATTCCTTGATGATATTTTCGAGTTATCCTCCACTAGGATCTACGAATTAGAGTTCCTAGATGTTTCAATATTACCCTCCATCTTGGGTAGGCAGTGGAATTCCTTGATGACTTTCCAGGCATAACCCTCCAGCCAGGCTGGGCAAGAGCGTTTCCCTGACGACTCACCAGGATTACCCTATAGTAGTGTCAGGGAAGTGGCATTCCTTAGTGACTTTCCCAAGTGGTACCCTCCATCCAGGATAAGAAGTGGTGTTCCTTGGTGACTATTAGTGAGGAACCTTAGTTATGATACATAGTAGAGAGTCATATTTTTATGAACCTTTGGATTCATGGGGAAGAGGGGAACTTTCCCCACTAAGACACTCCCTTGTGACATGACCTAAATACCATACATGCGAGTGATTTCCACCCAAATAGTATTGTATCAAGGTGTGGTGATTTGATCCCCATTGACTTGTTCCTCCTGGGAAGACATGTGGGATGCTGGCCAATATTGATGGATACTTCTAGAAATTTTGGTGACTCTTCTTATTGGCCTGAGCTATGAGATGGAAATCCCCTTACTCTCTCATTTGGGTTTTTTTTGAATGATCATATATATTTCCTATTTTAGTACACACTCGTTGGGTTTTGGTTACTCTCCTTCTTGGAGAGTTGAAGATGCACGGGGTATGCCACGTGATTTTTATATCTAGATTCTCATGGTTGGACGAGTTTACTCTCTTTATATATGTAGTTAAGACTCGATGAGAATTTAATTTTCTCACCATTTCCATATCCTTATGTTTGTATAAGTTTACTTCACTCACTTATTGGGTTGAGGTACACTCTTTTATGGAACATTGTTCTATCTATTGATCTCATATTTAGTGTATCACTCACTCCACCCCTTTACCTTTTTGGGGTGTCATACTAGGTATATTTACTCACCCCTACATGATATTTTCTCACATGTATCATGCCATATGTAGACAACATACAAGTTTGATGAAGAATTAGGAGG
Organism: Viscum album; assembly: GCA_963277665.1. NCBI lineage: Eukaryota > Viridiplantae > Streptophyta > Magnoliopsida > Santalales > Viscaceae > Viscum > Viscum album. Next base: position 1,718,967,200 of record OY728145.1, on the reverse strand, counting down.
AGCTCGGGGATATAGGTCGTTTTAAATCATGCAATGGTCTTTGTATGGGATCTAGGAGTGAGGATCTCTTAGCTATTATACTTTTACAGTTTTTTGTCAGTTTGGGCATGTATTTTTTCTTTTTTTTCTATTTTACATTACTGTACTCATACTATTTAGTATTCCATTCATGTTTGGTTTATTTAAAATAGTATATCATCTTCTACTTATGTCCCACTGCACTTTTAAAATTAGTGGTTGTGTGCATGTGTATAAGTACTAAAGAAAAGGCCTCCCCAAGTTTGTTGTGCCTTCAGTGCTTGTCGCCACCCCTAGACTATGGAGGTGGGCTTGGGGTAGTTGTGGCTTGAGCCCTAGAATGGGCCAGGTCGTGACAATTTTGGTACCCATGATAACTTAGGTCCAATCAGATCAGTGGTAGAAAATTATTGAATCCAAATATATTTAAAACATATATTTTTTGGATATTTAAAACCTAGATCTTTAGAAATAAATGTTTTTGTATGCCCAAATGACTCTATAAATCTCATAGAAAATTCATTGGTATAATTACCTTACATTCTAAATTTAAAATATGTTATAATTAAAATAATTTTTTTTGATCTTTTAGTAAAGGTAGTCTTATTTATCAATGGTCTAAACTATTATAACCAAAACTTTATTGTTATAGTTTGGTTTCATCATAGATGTCATTTTTTCATATTTTCATTTTCCTTGAACAAAATTAGATTTTGTTTTATTAATGTTTGAAACTTCCCTTTTTGAATTCGTATTCACTTTTTCGATAGCTTCTAAACTAGTAATAATTTTTACATTATATTCAAAATATGTATTTATTAGTTTCTTATTTTGTTTCCTAATATTTTTACAATCATTATCAACATTATTCAAGTCATACAAGATAAAACTAAACCTTATTTTCTGATATTTATCATTCACTGCCAAAAACTACTTAAGTATATCATTCTCTTCCATTAGTTTCAAAATGATAGAACCATGATTCCTTTTAAATTATTCATTTTGAGAAGAACTAATATTAAAATTATCGCATTCCCTTTTAATTTTCCCATTTTCCTTAACTAAATTATTTTTTTATGTTAGTTTATTTTTTAGTTATCATGATGCCATTATTCCATAATTCCTCATTTTCTTTAAGAAATTATTTCACTTTAGAATTATCAAAATATGAACAAGAACAAGAACAAGAATCATAATCAGTTTCTTTTTTTTCTTTAGATATATTATTATGATCAATATCGACATGAAAAATTAATTGAGTAAAAAACAAATCACTTACCTCACAATTTTTATCCTTCAAACCAGGGTTTCCTATCTTTAATTCACTTAGAGAGTCACAAATTGAGTATGGACTATCAGATCCATCCCATCCTCTAAAAAAATATTTATTTTATTTTTTACTTCTCTATTTATGTTTATTTGGATGTTTGAGTTTTAACATCCCGACCCAGCTCACCTCTAAGATGGTGGTTAGAACAGTGGCTTACATGACCTCAAGGGAATCTCCCCGAACACCAGAGGCTGCCGACTACCAGTGAGGGCCTTTTTTTTCAGAAGTAGCACACTTCCATTTGTCAATACCTGCAATCATATAATCTACTCGGGTGTCAATGATGCCCGAGCAGGGTGTGAGATAAAATCCCAGTAGGATGGAACCCGTGATGTGTAAACATTTCCATTTCATGAAATAATAAATTGAAATGTGCCATTATATAACAATTGTAGATAATTTATTAAGTGGAATGAAATAAATAACTCGGCCCGGGTTTCAAGCGGCACCCGTGCCTAATCACCTGGATTGCCCTAAGCCGGAAGTTTGAAAGGAGTACTTGAAAGGAGAATAAACATATTCATATATATGAAGCCTGGAAGAGTAAGGTAAAACAAGGAAAAGGCATAGCCCCAAACTTGTGCTTTAACTTGGGGTCTAAGTCATGTATAAACCAAGTGTACTCCAACATACCAGAAAATATATCAAATCTCAATAGACTAACAACGAAATTAACATAAACATTTAATGCATCATTATTAAGATTAAAGTTGAGAGATGGAGTCTGAGCCCATCCTGAAGGTATCGCTATGGAACATCCTTCAATTATCCAATACCACTGAGCCCGTCCAAGGAAATATTTCGAAAGACCAAGTATCGCACCTGGCATGGATTTACCCTGAGTCCATCCCGATCTCGCAAAAAAGGGGTTGAGTGTCATCCGAGGATGGATTAGCCACATTGCCAATGGATCCGTCCTGATTAGCCCTTTTGGAATCGGTATCACTCATAAGTATTAGAAATCCAAGAGAAGTCTCATTCTAGAAAAGCCAAGAACAACACCCCCAGCACATAGAGGTAACCGTTAGGAACGAAGGGTCTAAGCGTGTACCTTAATATGGGACCCACCTCATTTCCGCACCCTAAATTTAATTAATTTTTTCAAAGTAGAAGACAAGATATCAACATATGTAATTTCATGTTGAAACCAAACAGGTACACCCTTGCATCACATAGTTAAAATTAAATATTTCAGCATAGAAATCTGAACAAGGAAGAGTACCGCATTAACATATGCAGATAAATGCACTTTAAAAAAAATTAGACCAACCAACTACCAAGATCCAACATTTCCAAAGTTCATAATAAATCTAAATTAATTATTAAAATTAAACACAACAAATAGGTTGTACAAAACATGCAGATAAAGACACTTTTTATTAACAAATAAACCAGCACAACCAACTACCAAAGATTCAATAATTCAAGATTCGTAATTAATCTAAATTAATTATTTAAATTAAACACAAAAAATAGGTTTCACAACACATGAAATTAAATAAATTAAAAGTTTAGGCTAATGGAAATTATATTGACCATGTCGACATGCCCCAAGGGGTGTCCGAACCTATTGAAAAAAATTAAACAAATTAATTAATGATCAATACGACTCCAACAACTAGGAGAAACAAATTAATTAATGAATTTGGGTGAATTTTCACAAAGATGGTAGACACCAACTAACGACACAATGATGAGTTTTAAAAATCACAAAGAAACAGATGGAAAGAGAGTGGATGCCCTACCCTATGGTTGTAGATAATCCTATGATCCATGGTACACTTTGATTTTACCTAAAACAGAAGAAAACAGAAGATTTAAGAAAAACCCCAAAATAGGGTAAAATCCTTCCATAGTGAACTATGCAAATGATTTGGAATGAGATCACACGATTCTTGGTGCGTGAGATAAGATTTATCGAGAGGTTCACATAGCACTTGACCGTGAAGAAAACATACGACGAATAGAGGTACGGTGATCTTCCGAAGCTAGAAGGAGGTGGTGCGCACCACATAGGGAGAGGGGGTGTGCCACACACATGAGAGGGAGGAGAGGAAGAGAGGAGAGAAGAAATAAAAAGGAAAGGAAAGAAAAGAAAAAGGAAAAATAAAAAGGATATAAATAAGTAAAATAATAAAAATAAAATGGTGGAAGAAATAAAATAGATAATTAAAATGGGTTTACCTCATTTTAATTATTTTTTATTTTACTCCAATCGTATCTATTTTGTTATTTATTTTTATCCCTATTTTAATTCCATTAATTTCCCTTGATCCTTTTTAATTATTTGTTGACCCGAACGCTGCACTATGTCATGAAAAAATATTTTACATAAAGCTTGAGGAAACTTTTAATTAATTTTAACAGTTGCCCGGGACTCACAAAAGGGTGCGCAGACACGCGCCATGGATCACTTTAAATATTTGGACTAAAAACATAAACGGTTTTCACCTTGATTTAAGTTGAAACATCATATACATTTACGTGGGTAATTAATAATATTTTAGCTAACCCAACAATAAATATCCACCCCTATATATACGTGTTATATACATATACACACAGTATATTCATATATATACACCTGCACATGAATATATAACTATATAACTATATATATATATAATCGGATATATATAGATATACCTCATATATATATATACATCAATGTTTTTATCTCAATATAATAATAATAACAATAATTAAGATAATAATCATTATTTAATTCAACCCATCAATTAAACCATTAATAACTTAAAAACAATAACCATAAAAAAAGATAACAGTTATTAATTAAATATTGGTTGGTCATTTGTATTTAATTTGAATAATTAATAATATCACATTTATTACATTTTGGAGTAATTATTTACACCGTAACATGATTTATTAAATTTTTGATGTGTATTTTCATTTTTTGTTTTTAAAATAAATAATAATATTATAAAAAAAATTATTAATATATCTAATTTCTAATAAAATATTTAAAATGAAAATAAATTAACTTCGAGTGCTATATGACTAAACGTCCAACGCTGGTAAAGGTTATACCCTGCCTAGGGTAAACCCCATGTCCCAGAACTATTGGTGGTGTTAGATTTCTCATTCGACACACTATTTAATAGAAAACAATTATTTTATTTTTTGAAAAGAAAAAACATGCGTATCAACAAAATAAACTTAATATTTTTATTCTCTTAATGCTGTAGTGTCAACTATCGGAAACAAAGACTTCTGACGCTTGGTTTTAAAAATAACCTGCCTAGTTAACAGAAAAAAAATTATTGTCTATGTTTTTTAATCTAGTTCAAAACACAGAAGGTTACAACCTTCCCACCTTATAACTTCTCATCCCCAAGAAGCCTTCAGGAACAACGTAACTCTTACACGATCTACAGGGTCATGAAGTCTCATACAAAAGGTCTTCAAACACTCAACACACGTTCAAAATCTGGTTAGGAAAGCGGTACATAATCCATTAAGATCTGAGCCAACTCTTATTTTCCAAATGATACACCGAGAAAATACTTATTAAAACTCATTTAGATAGAGACATGAATATTTCATCATCTCATTAAATGATTAGTCAAAGTTACTTCCCACCTTAGGTTTTAATGTTAGAAGATGGAAAATTCCAGGCCATGAAACCTTCCTCTATCAGAATTTTTTACAAGACATGCCCTTAAGAGTTGTAGCGACGCTTCTCACTTGATTTCCAAAATGGATAAACCCATCAATTCCCAATCTCCCTTAAACCCCATGTCGAGCCAGATTTTTTATGAAAATCCCTGGTTAACCCAAACTGCACTTGTCTCACCTGATGACATGTCAGAAAATGTTCTTTCACTGACCGCTTCATTGAGCAAGAGAGAGAACTAGTCAAGCCACTCCGACTGACCATTTTAGAAGGTTTTCGGCTTAGATGGTAGGTGTTTATGGACTAAACTGTGATGCATTCTTCAAAGGTATCTCGTATTTACCATGAACACATCCACCGAAGTTCATACATGACCTCCAGTGACATTTGATTTAGGCATCACTGAGCCCAACAATAAGTCTAGAGTAACCTTGGATTGACAGAACAAGAGTGAAAGGAACTAACACGGGGTAGTCCATACTCCATGTTTACAAGTGAGACATTGGTATAAGGGAAATATGACCATATAAAAACATTGAATGAATCCAGAGCAGCATCGGCTTGGCAGTCAAGTAAGATGAAATAATTGGTGTAGAAGAGTTTGTCATGAATTCCCACACGGAAATCCAAAGGCCAATCAAGAATGAACAAGCCTTGATAATAATGATGCATCACTGGGAAACACTGAGAAAACCACCCTAAACAAACCCAACAATTTTTAAAGATTTAGAATGGCGTAAGTCCAATGCTCTCTTAGTGCATCAAGGATAAAGGCAGGATAGGGGACATGCTCATCACTTAAAGAAGAGTTCACTAAGAGGATTAGAAGATTAACAGAAAGAAAACATTGAAAAAAGGGAAGAAAAACCCAACCAAACTGATCGATGTGTCAAAACACCAGAGTCTCTGAAAGTTATCCTGAGCATTGGGACAAACTTGATTCCTTTAACATAGAATTCATTTTACTACAAAGATGACCCGAAACATTTTTAACAGTTCAAGAATTTATGATTACACTGAACTCAACCAGTTCATCACAACATTAAGAACTCAACAGAACCACATACGTGAATGCATACTACCCCGAGGTGATATAGAAGCAAGACAACTTTTAACTCTAATGACAACATTCTGAGTTATCCATCACTGTGGAGAAGAGAGGGTCGAATGACCTATGAAGAAACTGACAATTCTTAAGGCATTCCAAACCTTATGGAAATGTGCATTACCAATGCTCAAACTTGAAAAAATGTCAAGGAAAACATGATAACTCGTCCGAACAAGGGTGTCATTTTAAGAAAGGGGGTTAGATTAGGGAAAAAATCATGCAAAAGGTTCTATTCCAAAGAAACTCAAGGAGAAGCTCAAAATAACCTTATATCAGGGTCTTAGGAAGAGGATATCTCTACAGGTTCCATATCCAAGCCCTTTATATTTAATCACATTTAATCTTTAATCATCAAAAGATTTAACAAAACATCAAGTACCATTTTTCAAAACAAAACACAATGTACATGATCTTAAACAACTCCTCAAGGTAAAACATGAAAGTTTTAAAAAACTCCATTTTAAAACATTTTACATTAATTGACATCATGCCCTTAATTAGGAAGTCTATCGCATGAATTCCTTTTAAGTAGATAAGGCGACCTACAAGGGTCCCACTAAGCCGACCTGGGTTAATTATAATGTAACCCAAAAATAGTTTTTTAATTATTAAGAGTCACAACAACCATACTAGGTTATCTCATAAGGAACATGGACCAACTAACCTACTTCGTCCTAGTTGTGCCTTTGGGTAGTTAACCAACTCATTTGAAATTATAACATGATCAAATACATATCAACCTAGATATATGGGTGGATATTAACATATAAAGAGACTATAAACTTTATAGTTTTTGGAATTATCTCCCATTCAATGGAAACCAATAAATTTTAGAAAAGTAACCAATTACATAATAACAAGCTAGCTGTTCACTATAAGAAAATAATAGATAGAGACATGTTGTAATCACAGAAGCATAAAATTTTAATCATAGATACATTTCAATAGGCATAGAATCATGATACAAGACAAACATGCTATTGAATAGGTATCATGGAAATAAGGTAGCATTCTAAGTATATCACTGAAACATGGTATCTAAAAAGGCATGCAAAATAAAAATAAAAATAAAAGGCATGAAATGAATTCAAGGCACACAATTAGAATCAACAGGAAGCCTAAAATGCAACTACATGGCATGGAACTATGCATGTCATTTGAATTCCTATGTAGCTATTATGATGCATGAGATGCTTCATCCATAACTTAGCAGGCAAGGGTAAAATATCATAAATTCCATAAATTCATAAGCAGCATAAATTACACCAATCACTCGAGGTGAAATCATTTCAAATGTAATATCAAAAATCATGAACAACAATCCCTATCTTGGCCACTTGGTCACTTCCCGTACGTGGGGTGATCAGTCCCAGACATGGCTATTAACCATGTGCCGGAAAATTCTTAGTCTCCTGTCTACCAACCGAAAAAAGTAAGACAAAGGAAAAAAATACCACCTCTGATACCACTTTGTAACGTCCCGACCCGACTCACCTCTATGACGGTGGCTGGACCGCTGGGTTACATGATCTAAAGCCCATCTCCCCAAAATCCAGAGGCTGGCAACTAGTAGCGAGGACCGTTTCGTGTCGGAGGGGGAGACTATCCTCTCATAGGTAATAGGTATTATCACAGCGGAAGTAAACAATAAGTAATAATAAATAGAGGAAGAATATAAATGAATAAACTGTAGCAGAAGAAATATAAATAATCCAAGTGAATAATAATTATCTGCGGAATCTCACAAAAGGATGTCAATCCATGATGTATGTCTAAACTGAAAGTACAGAAAACAGAACCCAAGCATGCTATCAACTAAAGAGAAAAGAAACAAAGTGCGACAAATGCATCACGAGAAAGGCTCGGTCCTCTGCCCCAGTCTCCATCCTAAGCACCAATAATCAATCAAGAATCAGAAGCAGCACACTTCCATTTGTCAATACCGGCAATCATATAATCTACTCATGTGTCAACAATGCCCGAGTAGGGTGTGAGATAAAATCCCAGTAGGCCGGTACCCGCTGTGTCTAATCCTTTCCATTTCATGAAATAATAAAATGCAATGTGACATTATATAACAATTGCAGATAACTTATTAATTGCAATGAAATAAATAACTTGGATCGGGTTCCAAGCGGTACCTATGCCTAATCACCTGCTTCGGCCTAACCCGGAAGTCGGAAAAGAGTTCCTATAAGTAGAATACACATATGCATATATATGAAGCCTGGAAGAGTAAGGTAAAACAAGGAAGAGGAATAGCCCCAAGATTGTTCTTTAACTTGGGGTATAAGTCATGTGTCAACCGGGTGTGCTTTAACATACCAGAAAATATCTCAAATCTCAAGATACTAACAACGACAATAACATAAAACTTTAGTGCATCATTATTAAGGTTCAAGTTGAGAGATGGATTCCAATCCCATCCCGAAGGTATCGCTACAGAGCATCCCTCAATTATCCAATACTACCGAGTCTGTCCTTGTAAATATTTCAAAAAACCAAGCATTGCTCATGGTATGAATTTACCCTGAGTCCATCCCAATCTCGCAAAAAGGGGTCGAGTGTCATCTGAGGCTGGCTTAGCCACATTGCAAACGGATCTGTCCTGATGGGCCCTTTTGGAACCGGTATCACTCATAAGTATTAGAAGTATTGAAGAAGTCTCAGTCCAGCAAAGACAAGAACACCACCCCCGACACATAGAGGTAACTGTTAGGAATGAAGGGTTTAAGCATGACCCTTAATACGAGACCCACATCCTTTCCCCACCATGAATTTAATTAATGTTTTCACAATAGCAGATATGATATCAACATATGTAATTGAAGCTTGAAACCAAATAGGTACACCCATTCATCACACTGTGCAAATTAAATATTTCAGCATATCAATCTAAACAAGGAAAAGTACTACATCAACATAAGCAGATAAATGCACTTTTAAATAAATAAATAAATTAGACCAACCAATTACCCAGATCCAAAAAATATAAAGTTCATAATCAATATAAATTAATTATTTAAATTAAACACAACAAAATAGGTTATGAAAAACAAGCAGATAAAGACACTTTTTAAAAATAAATAAACCAACACAACCAACTAACAAAGATTCAACAATTCAAGATTCATAATTAATCGAAATTAATTATTTAAATTGAATACAAAAAAATAGGTTGTGAAACAAATGTAATTAAATAAATTAAAAGTTTGGGCTAACAGAAATTATACTGACCACGTCTACACGCCCCAAGGTGTGTCCGACCTTGTTCCAAAAAATTTAAAAAAATTAATTCATGATCATTATAGCTACAACAATTTGGCGAAACAAATTAATTAATGAATTTGAGTGAATTTTCACAAAGACGGTAGGCACTGACTAACGGTACAACAATGCATTTTTATAAATCACAACGAAATGGAGTGAAAAAGATTAGACACCCTACCTTATGGTCATAGATGATTCTATGATCCGTGGTAGACTTTGATTTGACCTAAAAATGGAAGAAAACAGAAGATTTTAGAAAAACCCCAAAATAGGGTAAAATCCTTCTTTGGAAAACTGTGCAAAGGATTTGGAATGACATTACACGATTCTTAGTGCATGGTATAAGCCTTACCGAGAGGTTCACAATGCACTTGACGGTGAAGAAAACAGACGACGAATGGAGCCATAGTGATCTTTTGAAGGTGGAAAGAGGTGGTGCACACTACATAGGGAGAGGGGGTGCACCATGCACATGAGAGGGAGGAGAGGAAGAGATGAGAGAAGAAATAAAAAGGAATGGAAAGAAAAGAAAAAGAAAAAAGAAAAAGGAGATAAATAAATAAAATAATAAAAATAAAATGGTGGAAGAAATAAAATAAATAATTAAAATGAGTTTACCTCATTTTAATTACTTTTAATTTTTCTCCAAACGTAACTATTTTATTATTTATTTTTATCCCTCTTTTAAATTCCATTAATTTCCATTAATCCTTTTTAATTATTTTTAATATGAACGCAACACTATGTCGTGATGCAATATTTTACATAAAGCCTGAGCAAATATTTAATTAATTTTAACAGCTAACCGAGACCCGTAACAGGGTACGCAGGCGCGCAACATGGATCACTTTAAAGATTTGGACTAAAAACATAAACAGTTTTCACCTTGATTTAAGTTGACACATTACGTGCAATTATGTGGGTAATTAATAATATTTTATCTAACCCAATAATAAATATCCACCCCTGTATATAGGTGTTATATATATATACACACACACACACCTATATATTCATATATATACACCTGCACATATATATATAACTATATATATATATATATATTTAATCTCATATATATAGATATACCTCATATATATATATATATACATCAATGTTTTTGTCTCCATATAATAATAATAACAATAATTAAAATAATAATAATTATTTAATTCAACCCATTAATTACACAATTAATAACTTAAAAGCAATAACCATAAAAAAAGATAACGGTTATTAAATAAATTTTTATTGCATATTTGTATTTAATTATAATGATTAATTATATCACATTTATTACATTACACAGTTATTATTTATAATGCAACATGATTTATTAATTGTGGATGTGCATTTTCATTTATTATCTTCAAAATAAATAATAATATTAATAATAAAATTATTTATATATATAATTTCTGATAAAATATTTAAAATTCAAATAAATTATCTTGAGGTGTGATATGACTAAACGTCCAACGCTCCCAAAGGTTATATCCTTTATAGGGTAAACCCCACATTCCAGAACAATTGGTGGTGTCAGATTTCTCATTCGACACACCGTTTGATAGAAAATAATTATTTATTATTTAAAAATCAAAATAAATAAATAATTAAAAATAAAGACTATATCATCAAGTGAGAGGGTTCCAAACACCTGATGCGATTCAAGGTTATACCCTACTTAGGGTAAAACCGACATTCTAGACCTAATTTTAGTCTCAGATTTCTCATACGACGCACCATTTGAGAGAAAATAATTTTTTATTATTTAAAAATCGGAATAATTAATTAATTAAAAATAAAGATGGAATTATCATATCCGAGGGTTCCAAACACCCAATTCAAATCAGGGTTATACCCTACCTAGGGTAAACCCGGTGTTTCGGACCTAACGGTGGTCTCATATTTCTCGTACGACACACCATTTAAGAGTTATTTCATTTTTTAAAAAGAAACAAACACGTGTATCAATAAAATAAACTTAATATTTTTATTCTATCAATGCTGCAGTGCCAAATATCAGAAACAAACAGTTCAGACGCTCAGTTTTAAAACCGACCTGCCTAGTTCACGAATTTTTTTTATTTCCTAAGTATTTTCATCCAGTTCAAAACATAGAATGTTACATGAGTTTAGTACAACCAATCCTTATGTGAACATTCTTCCATCACTCATAACATATTAATTTGGAAACATCATTTTCATTATTATCACATTTCTTTTATTCCTTTTTGAACTACCTTATGCCACATTTTATTTCCACAAAATTGAAAAAAAATTCTAAAATAATCCATCAATTTATCACATTCCTAGAACTTAGATTTTAAATAATTAGACAATTCTTTAACATTACATTAAAAAACTAAAACTTTTCTCTTTTTAGTATCCTCATGAGTAATTTTTTTCAACTCAAAATCATAGTGTAGCGACAAACCAATTAGTTCATATAAGTTATACAATTTAAAATTCTTACTTTTTTGGACCCTACTTTTTTATATACCATATTTTTTCTAGATATATCAGTAATCTTTCAAATAAATCTATATTTTTCAGTACTTCATAAAGTTTACACATACCATTTTTAATACTTATAAACAGGTAAAGAATCTGGTTCATTGAATCATCTTCTCCCATATTCAAATCTTTTTATTTTTCTCAGAGCATTCCCATCTTAGTTCTCTTTTGATTTTTTATCCCATAGTTAGTAATTTGAAGGATTCTTCACATGTCATGGGTTATCTAACATGTTGAAACATAACTATAGATACTTCTAATTATAGCATAGTATGAAATATTTTTTCTTTATAATTCAAAACAAATATTACCATACTGTTACCTAAAAATTCATTTGGATTAGATTTAGGTAATTTACATGGTTTATCATTGATCGTCTAATGATCCATACTCAACTAGTTCAAGTAGGCTCTTGTTATATCTTTTTATTACATGTAGTCACTTATATTGAAAAATGTGGGATTTTTTGTTATCCATCCATGATTTTTATTAATACCTACCATCTTCAAGAACTTATATTTTATTCCTCATACAGTTATTTCTAGGATCATGATGACACCATTGATAAAAAAAATAGTACTATACTATATTTAAGAAGCAACTACCCTTTGATATCAATGGTTTAAGATTAAAATAATATGAGAAGCCTACTATACATTACAAAATGAACCCTATGGTACAAATTGTTTTATCGAGATTGATGAAGAAACAAATGTTGTGGGGGAATAGTTTATTTTAAATTTGAAAACAAATAAAAAATTATAGATTTATTATTGAATAATCAAAAGTGCAACGCAGTGTTCAAGATTAAGTGTAATGAAAGTTAAAATGTGAACATGGTATTTTTATATTTGTTCATATCACCAAAATCATATTCCATTCTTCAATATTTTCTATTTTGTGAGAAGATCACTACCCACTAATAACAACTCACTCTTAAAGGTGAGATAAACTTTTTACATACTCTTCCTTTTATAACACCCGAAGGCACTAACCTAAATTTTTATATGAGTTACACAATAATGTTGCCTTGAATTTTATTTTGTAGTAAGATCAAAGAACATTATTTTTGGTTGTATAATAATCAAGATAGACTTTATTTTAATAAGAAAAACCATAAACCAGCACTAACGATTAAAAATAGAAGAAAAAAATGATGAAAATATAAAATAATGAAATTAGAAAAGTTTATAAAATGTTGAATACTATGTAGATTAATGATGTTTAGTCACTTTTATAGTAAATAGTTGGATATAGAATTTATTTTTTGATCGCAGTAATGGAACCATAGTCATAGAATAAATTCAACGAGTTTTCAAAAAATCATTCTTTCCATTGAGTATTTAAAAATTCTTCCTGTATTCAAAAGTGCATCAAGATTTATTCACATTGCATCCCTTGTTATATTTTTGTTGACCAATCACCAATGGTCCTCTTTTATCTCTTCTTGAGGATGTTTCTTAAACTTATAACTTCCACACAATGGTTAGAAATATTTACAAATATTAAACATGTCATTTACTATTAATACATTGTGCATATTAAATAATAATATTGATTCATTTTAATTCCCACGTTAAACTCATTAATATTTTTTAATAAATAATTTAGATAAAGTGATAATTATTCTAATAAATAAAATAATTAAAATCACTCACATGAACTTATGGTAATTCACTATCTCAAAAATTATAAAAGTAGGGTGTAAAAGAAAAAATATAAAAAATATTACTTCCATAAGAATTTATATGGTGTTTTTTATTAAATAATTTATAACATGGTCACTATAATATTTATTAATTTCAAAAAGAAATATGATATTTTAGACACATTAAATAACCATGCAGTTAATCAATTTATAGAAATATCATTAATACAGAGTATACTAGAAAATATATTTTTTCAAAAAATAAAAAAATTATAGAATTGATCATATGATCCATATCTCTTGCAGTTGGTATAATTTCCATGTATGCATAGTAGATATACCAACCATGTGAAAAAAATTTCCATGAGGTGGTATACCAATCATATAAGAAATTTTTTCATGTGGTTGTTTAAAAAAACAAATAGTTCATATATGTAGTAAAAAATACTTGTAGTTATTATAAAAAATTAATTCACCATAAATAGAAAAATAAATAATTCACGGTAATTAGAAAAATAAATAATTTAAATTTATTAGAAAAATAAATAATTCACCATATGTGGGAAAATTACCTTCATAGTAGGTCTATAAATATATGTATCATGGTAGGTTCGTATAAATCATGGTAGGTACACAAGGTAAGTAATTTTAAATGTATGTTAGCTACTCATGGTCAGTTCACATTGAATTTATGGTAACTTAAAAACACACATGGTAGGTTGTCTCACAATGAGTTCAATTATATTTCACGGCCACTTCATTAGCTCTTCCCAGCAGGTAGTAAAACTCATGCACAATAGGTACTTATGCATGTTGGGTACTCACAGTGATGAAATGGAAGCTTTTATTGTGTCGTTGTGCTTCCCTGGTCAAAGATTAAGGTGATCTCTACCCACATAGAGGAATTTTATAGGGGATATGTATTAAAGGTTGGATGCTCTTTGCTATCATGCGATGAAAAAATGGGCATCTAGCCACTACTATGTGATGCATGCTCGTATAAATGCCTACTGTTGCTGTGATGAGTGGCTTGTGTGTTGTGCATAGAGGTGATATAGTGGTGTAACTAGAATAGAGATGAAGGTGGACTTGTTGTCTGGTATGAATGAGGAGCTACTGCATGATGTTGGTCAAACTCAGAGAGGTGGAAGATGAATAGAATATTCCACATATTATATATATAAATTGTATATATAAGCCGATATATATATATATATATATGAATATGTATATATATATAAACATTAGGAAAATTCTCAAATATAAAAAATATTTAATCCCAAATAAAAAATATATCTTAACACTAAAATTAAAATTGACACAAGAAATTAAAATTTAAATTGAAGTTATACAAAATGAATTTAATAATATGATTAATATTGAAACAATTTAAAAATATGAAAATATAGAATTTTAGATAAATTAAATTTAATTAATTATGAGGTATTTATAATTTATCAAAATGAAAATATTAAAAAAATCAACACACAAGTTCTAACCATAATAATTATTCATCTTGCATACCTAATGCAGACACATTTTTATATAAAGAAAAGTAATATCCAGTCTGTATATTCCATGTGTGTGTATGCTTGTCTCCATGATTGATATTCATTTTTAAATATTCTCAGATGCAACATAGGAACTCCTTCCAAGAATTCTAAGGATAATTATTATATTAAACTCCCTAAATTCACTCTCATCACTTTGATGTTATCACTATTATATGTGCTCTATATGTTCTTATTGAAATAAATGTTTAGTACAACACCACATATGTAATTTTCATTCTGGAGATGGTCACTCATAGATACTTGAATGATATCTTCATCTTTCTTTTCAAATTCTTATTCTTCTGATGGAAATGATTCTTTATCCCTTATTTCTATCTGATATTTTTATACACACTCAATACTTCCATCCTCCAGAGAATATACCATCAGTTATGAGTTCAATTTGTAGGTGATTCTTCAGGTGAGTTTTTATTTTCTTGTAACCAACTATTCATCCAACCTAGTCTACAAGAACATATAAATCTTTACATCGTGCACTACTAATTAACATCTACTTTTGGTACTCTTTATTAATGGATCACAATTATCTCTGTGATATTCATTCATTAAAGGAAAAGTGTATGCATTGCCAAATTTAATTTTCCCATAAAACTCCCAAAATTTCTTCATATTCTAATAATATAAGTGGAATTTACTCAATGCCTCATATGTTCTCAGAACATTCAAACTAAATTTTTTTACATTAACTAAAATAAAAAACATTCATAGAAAAAACATTGACAACAAATACAAAAAATTCACATTTCCAAACGAAGGGTTTTTTAATTTTCCACTTTGGATTTGTTAGTAACATCCACTTCGACAACTCTTATATCATCTATTACTATCATTTCATGAAACCTCAAAATTTCTTTTAGATAGGTGTATTGATATCACACTTCCATATAAAGAAATTTTTTTTGTAGGAATTTTATCCCCCAGTGAAAAACATTTTTTTAGATATGATATTGATTTAAATTTCCTCAAGCATCATCTATAGGTTTAACTTCAAAAACATTTACTCCTCTTTTCTATGATAACCTTAGCTTCATATTTATAAAATATAGATTATGTAGAATGTTTTTATGTAATTATTATCCCCCTTTGATAATATAATCCAAATAAAATTGTTGTTTCTCCAACAACTTACTTAAATGAGAGGTGGAGGCTAAACATGGAATTTCGTCCTTAATTCATTGAATCTATCCCTATGCATAGATTTTGTAAATACATCAAAAATTTTCATTTTAGTTGAAATATACTCTATCTTTATATATCCACTATCCAATATATCCTTGATGAAATAATATTTATTATCCATATTATTGGACCAAGAACGTTTCAATGGATTATTAGATATTATAATTTCACTATAAATATAACATATAAATTTAAATTAATTTTATACATTCACAATAATGTTTTTAGATAAACATTCATCTACATCATTTATTTAAATGAATATATGAAAAAAACATATTCCACTTTCACTGTACACACATTCAATGCTTTTTTTACTATTTCAACCCACACAACTTTTTCAAAAAAATAAAGTTCTAATGATGATGATTTTTAATCATTGAAATATATAGATTAATCACTATTAATGAAACCAAGTAATTTCAACTCATTAATCATTATTTACCTCCGGACATAATTATATGTCCCATTAACATACCCGAGGATTTTTTTTCCACTAGCATGTGTGACTCCTTTATATCACTTTGATAACTTAAAAAAAGTTACTATATATACAATTTCTGGTCTTGATGTATTAAGACAAATCTAACTTGTGATTAGATTCCAAAAGTACTTGTGATTCAAACTTTTCTTGATTTCAACTTTGCTAATTTTTAAACCAATTGTAATGGGAATGGAAACAGTATTTGATTCTTCCATGAAGAATTTCATTTATAATTCCAGGGAATATATTTATTTTGAAGATAATATGTATCTTAATTTATATTGAACTTGTCTTCCAAACAATAAATTCAATAATTTGAGTATTAATATCACAAAGTACATCTTATTTTGTTGTAAAAATTCTTCAAATGAGTTATTCCAATCACCATGAAAAATTATTTCTTCACTATAAACAATGAAAATCTGGGTTCCTATAATCATTATTTTTATATATATGTTTCTATCATATTTTCCATTAGAAAATTTCAACTACTTAAATAAGCATTCATGTTTTTATTACCATACATAAGGCCCATCTTTATCTCATAATAAGATTTATTCCAATTTCACACTTTGTTTATATCATTATTAAGTATAAACACATTAAGTTACTTAATGTAAACTTCTTTATTAATTTCTACATTCGATAAGGATGACTTAAATCCCCTTTGATATAATTTAATTTTTATAAGAAACAAACAACATAAAACATTTTTTATGGTTTCAATTCTTACTACATGAGAGAAATTTTCTTCAAAATCAACCCCTTATAACTATGAGTATCCCAAAATAAAAACTATCATTATTCATTGAAATTTATCTATATTCATTAAATTAATTTCTAAATACCCATTTAGTTTCTATAACATAATTTTATTCCTATCGAGGAAAAATATCACATGTTTCATTTTTCACAGTTTGACGAAATATTCATTCATCACATTTAGCCATTCTTTTTGCTAAAATCATTTTTAAATAGATTTTGGTTCCTCTTATGAGATAAGTTCTATTTTATTTTCAAAATTAAATTTCCATTTGGTTTTAGATGGTGGTTATAAAATTTTGATGATATTATGTGGTTCAAATTTAATTCATAGTTACAAGAATTTAGGTTTTTTTCTTCCGATCTTGTTATAATTTTCTCTAGATTGATCAGAAGATACCTGTACATGGTTAGGATTGAAGTCTTATTCCTTTTAATTAACTTTATATAAAGTAACCATTATATGTTCCATTAAATCATCGACATCATATTTAGAAACTTATGTTAATGTGGATTTATATTCAACAAATTTTACATCAAAGGAATGAACCAACTTATATAGCTTCTTCTTCCAACATTTTTAACTTATTTTGTTGGGGGAATATGGAATGAAAATTTCTTCTTATAACTTTTCATTAAAATTTATTAAATCTATATTGTGTATCGTCATTAAGCAAGGACTCCCCACAAACATAAATTATTTCACTGTGGGAATATTTTTATAAAAAATATCATAGGGTGATATTTTTTATTTTGGTTGAAGAAAAAATCTATTTTAAACATATAAAACTGTACTTATAACTTCTCTCCATAAGAACTTTGAAAGACTATATTCAGTTAGAATTATTCTTCCCATATCCACAAGGCTTATGTTTTTTCCTTTCCAAAATTCTGTTTTGTTGAGGTGTGTAGAGATCACTATACTAGTGTTTAATTTTGTATTTCTTCAGGTATTAATTGAAAGATTTATCTATTCACTACTTTATATTTTTAATTATAAAATTTAAAATATGAACACCCATCTCCCACTCAACATCACCTCTAAAAATTTTGTGCAACTCCACAACATCTGAATTATGCTTGATGAATATTTTTTTGCTAATCTGAGTGAAGTCATCTATGATAGTAATAAATAAAAAACTAATCTTTGTGGATTGACGTCCCATTGTCCCACACTACTTTGAATGTATAAGATCGAGTCATCTAGTGAGATTAATTTAAACTTTATTATGATTTACACTAATCATCCCCTCTCTCTAAAAAGTTATGAAAATAAAATCATCCTTTCTCATATGTTATAGTATATATCTAACTATATATTCCTTTGAAGTTATGATCATAATATTATGGAAAATATGGCTACGTATGAGGTTCCATATCCTGTTTTTATCCTCAGTAGTCAAATAACTCGAGTTATTATTATCACCAGTGTAAAATAAATTATCACTGGTTCTTTCTCCCTTGGTAACATTTTTTTAAATCTTTTAAACATTGAATGATACATTTATATTTTCTGAAGGTAACTTCCTTCCCATTATCAAAGAGTTGGATAACACTTAGTAAGTTGTGTATAAGTCTATTAAAAAACATTAATTCATTTGACTTTGACTTTTGAACTTTAATTTCTTCCTTGCTGTAATGACCCGTCTTTTTTTGAAAGTAAGAATCATTTGTTTTTCTATTTAATACCTTGATTTAATCTTGGTAAATTTTCACTATAGCCTAAGGAATCTTCAAGAGTTCCTGGGTCTTGTTTGGATCCTAAATTTCTAGAAAGTGGGCTAAAGAACTATGCTGCATGGTTAGAGTAAACTGTGATACATAGATCGCATGGTTAGATTTAACTGTGTGAGGGGAAATAGAGGTGAATTAGGATCCATAGAGCTTTTTTAAAATCATGGGAATTAAAGTTCACTTCCATGTGAACCACCTTCAATTTTAGATATTTGGGTATCACACTATTTGTGCACGTTTTGGGAAACTCCACACCTTAACTGTGCAGTTCTATTTCTTAAGAAGTGGCTTACCCATGGTTTGTGCAAGGTTTGGTAACCATGTACCCTTATATTTTGACACAAAATGAAATAAATTACCCGATTTAATTATACTTTAACTTTTTTAATTTCTCCTTCTTCCTCTAGTGGCTGTATTGGTTTTTATTTACCCATGAGCTCCAAATCTCTTCAAGTTAGAAATCAAGATAAATCTTGTGTCTGATGTATGATTCAAGAACCATAAAAATAATTAGATCCATCTTGATAATCTCTCATAGTATATTACCTCCAATATAAGTTTATCTTTTAATTCATAGCTTTATTTATGTGCAACCTCAATTCCCCTATTTTCAAGGCATTGGAATGTTTCTTAGATTTCTTCCAACATAATCTGAACCTAAGGATAATATCGAGGGAGAAGTCATCTATGACCTTTAGTAAGGTGGTATCATTGTTTTCCCCATGAGTTTTATTACTCTGTAGCTATGTTGTTGTGTCACAAAATGGATTTTTTCCAAGCGTCCTATTTTTATCGAGTTCTTCATATCAAATTGATAATCATACTTTGTTATACACATATTGATCATTGTTTGGTAGTTTAGTGGTTTTATATACGTTATGAGATCACCCCATAGGTGTTCCAAGTGAAACTTTCCCTTAAGGATAATTGAATAAAGTTACTAAGATTCATTTTTGGCATTTTCCTTAGCATTTAAATTAAATTTCTCTCTATTATATAATTTTTTAATGTGGCCTAAGAACCACCAAAGTGCTTGGACCACCTATACTAAGAATTTTCCTTGTTGAAAATTTCCTTGATGACTAAGAAAACCCTTAAAAATAACCCTTTGAGCTTATAAATGGGTTTTCCATGTTTTAGTAAATCAAATGTTTTAAATTGGAGGATTTATTTAGGATGGCCTTCTCCTGGTGGTTTCCCTTTCCTTAAATTAATCAAAATGATTTAAATAAAATGGATTGGATGGATTGAATTCTTCATAGTGTGTTTTTTCCATTAATAAATTGAATGGATCATTTGAAATGATTTTTTAAAGGGTGGTGAGACCACACCTTTAGTTATGATTATTTAAATTCTCATTGAAATTGTGAGTGCCTTGTATATAATAAAACTTGGAAAGTGCAATGCATACTAGATATTATGTTATATATTATATTATAAATATGAATCTTCCTTTATAGAGGTTATGGTATAATGGTTAGGGTTAGATTGATCATGATGGTATCACACGCCCTTACATCGAGTGTTGATCATGACATATCTCACTAGGGACATTAGAGGACATTGGAATTTACATGCCACATCCCATTTTAGAATGTTGACATGATGCCACACTAACCATCTCGAGTGAAAAGCATAATGTATCACATTAATTATGATATATATAGAATGTAACATGTTTATTTAGCTTAAATCATCAATAGAATTTTCATGGATGTCGGAGTTATGCCCCGATCTAAACATCACTAGTATTATAGGTATATTGCCACTTACATCTGCACTTACTTTGTTCATATAGGTGGATGAAATAAATATAACTATACTACATATATATATATTAAAAATATATATAGTTACTCCTAAAGCTATTATTTTCAACCGTGGGTCGAATTAGGTAGTCCTGCCAGTTATTCTAAAGGAAACTGAGTGGGTGGTTATTTATTTTAGTATTGTTTTCTTATTCTATTATTACCTTCACACTGTTTAATTATGAGCACTGCTTGGATTACTTCTAGACACTGTTGGTGGTGACCTATTAATATTTTTATCTCACACCCGAGTTTGGTTAACTTTAGTACCTAATAATATTATCCATATATAGTTATTGATAAGGGAAAGGGCCTAGTTACAAGATATTGATGTGCTTACATATATTTAGAGTATAAGAGTAGAGGACTGAGAATATGCTTGAGATTCTTGTGGATAATCTTTTTAATATTTTCTTACCTTTTTTATAGCGTGAATGTATGTATATTTACCTATTACATTTTTTGTATATTAACATTCCATGAATCTATGTAATGAAACTACCATAGTGGATTTATATTATTATTCAGTTGTATAGTTATTTATTTCATCTCTTGGTTATTTTTTCTGTTTGTTCATATATTCTTCCACTAATATTTTATGTTTATGGTTTGCTCTACTGTTCCACCCTAATATAAGTGTAAAATATCTCCATAATACTACCTTTCTACCCTTACTTCTAGTTGGTAACCTTTGGAATACGGTGAGGCATTCTTTAAGCCATGTGACCCACCAGCTCGTGGAATAGGTTAAGTGGACCCAAGGTCAGGATGTTAGACTTACCAATTCATATTACTTTTACTGAACTATCATTTATAAAAGTTATTTCTTCTCCCTCATATTGTTAGATTTTTTTTCAATATTTTCAAATAACCTATCATATTTTAGAGACATCCTATATCAAGTATGCATTGTTTATACATTTTCATATATTTTAGATGAATCCCAACAATAAAATATTTGTCTTTAATCTTGCATTCCCTAACTTTCTTTTATTTTCTAGTACAAGTAACTTTCCCCATAAGTGTTATATACAATCCACATCATAGTGACCCATTTGGTCACATATCATAAAAATTTCCTCTAGAAATTCAAATTCGATTTTCCTTGAGGAATTTTTACCTTCAAATTATTTTTTATCTTTATTTAACTTCAAGAAACTTTATAATTTTCTTCCATTTTTTCTCCCCTCATTTCATTAATATACCTAGGGAGAGAAATGTTATACCAAAAATTATATTTCCTATGTTAAAATATCCCACATCACAAAAAATATCCTTTAAACCTTTATCATCCATATTATTATGAATTTTCCCTTGAATAAGTTTCTAGAGATTAAGTTGATATAGCAATATCTAATTTCTCATGGCACGAAGAATCGTTTTATAGAATTTAATTTTAACTTTCATTTATGTAAAATATTTATAATATTATTTCTCATCCCATATTCTTCCATTTCTAGTTTATAAATATTCAATGTTATTAAAATCATATGATCATTTAAATTTAGTGGATGCAGATTTTACATGATAATTTGGATGATTTCTCTCAACAAATTGAGATATTTAAACCATCATCTATAAGTCTTTTTTTTAAATTATCATAAATATAATTAAAAGTATTCTCAACTTTGAGACATTTTTATTGTGTATTAAATAGATCTTCTTTATTACAAGTAAGTTTTTCATTAAGAATAATCACAATATTTTCCTATTCCACAACTTTCATCTTGTGGTTTTCCATTTCCTCTCTGAAGGAATATTCCTTTTTGAAATTTTTATTTTACTTAATTATTATTATTACTTTCTCTTTTTAATAATATGGATTATTTCTTTTGTTTCATGTTTTTATCAAGATATTACTCAAGTTTTGATAAAATCTTATATTCTATATAAGTTTCTTTATATCATACTTCTTCACTAATTCAAGTATCTTCATTTCTTTTAATGTGAAATATTGATTTTCTGATATTCTATAGAACATCATAATATAATGAAATATTCTTAGTAGTTTCATCCTCTTTATTTTAACTTGACATACTTTTTTGTTTCTTATGGTGAACATTTTTTACTTATGATGATTTTTGAATCATTTTATGTTTTTCCCCACTTATTTCCCTTAGTGTTTTGTTCATAATAATCATTATCATATTATCAATAATTTTTATTCAGAATAGTTATTCCAAAATATCTAATCCCATCACACCCAAAAAAAATTTATGTGGGAATTTTCTGTTGTATTTTCCCTTAACTTTCAATAAATTTCACGAGATAACATATATAATCCATTTATGCTCTTCCCTATCATCTTCCTTATATTTTAACTCACTATAACACATTACCTCAACTTATGGTTCTATGATTAATAGCTTCCTCATAGATTCAAAATACATTTCCCCATTAATACTATTTTTTTAAAACTAGAGCATTCCACATTTCATACTCAATAATCATTCTATATATATAATTAAGATATAAATTATTTATATCTTGTAATTTTGATATATTTAGATCAAAAATATATAGAATTTTCATTAACATTTTTTACAATATTTTAACTTAATAATACATCTCTAAATCCACTAATACTCTAAGGAATTTATTTAACTTAGGTGAAATAATCATAAATATTGTCTTCTTTTACTATTCTGATACATTGGAACTTTATTTTACATATTTTAGGTTTTTAATTCCTTTAATTTAACATTTACCTTAAAGAATATATTATGTTTTTCCATGTGTCTTTTACATTTTCAGGGCCCATTACATTTGTATACACATTTTAATAGATGGATTCTAGAATTATATTCTAATATTTTCCATTTACCTCAAGATTTTTTTTATTGAAAAAGATCCTAGTATCGTTTTATTTTCTTGGTGGGAACCATATAGTAATTGTGTCGATCACCTATAGACAAAGTGACATAAGATAGGGAATCATCCAATTTTTATATACCTGATAAGTTTTTTCATCATAGGTAGGAATAACTATGATGTTTATTGAATTTAGATTATACACCAAAAATAAATAAGGATCTTACTGACAACATTTTGGATTCTCTTATACCAATTTAAATTCCATACAATATATCATCCAATGAGAGGGGGGTGAATTAGTAGTGGGGTCTTATAATTTAATTCATTATCAAATTAACCTCTATAACAAGTTAATGTTTCTATCTAGTAAAATTATGTTATTTGATGATATATTTTTTTCAAATAAATTTAAATTCCTTGATAGCTTGTGCTACAGACAACATTGAGTTAAAAAAACTGTGATATACTATTAAAATATTATTATATAATGTATTAGTTATTTCATAGATGTTGGATTAATGGGTATGAATAATAATTACAAAATTATAAAAAAATTAAATTTTACATATATATAAAATAAATTTATTGGTTATCAATTTATTATAAATGAAAAATAAAAGTCATTTGAAAGGAAAAATGAATTATTTATGAAAAACATTTTTTCTACACTCAATGTGATTTTGTATTAATAAATTAAATTAATCACTATAGGTGTTTAATTTTAATGATATATATATTAGAATCAATCAAATTTTAAAACACTAATTTAATATTTTTTTGGCATGATAGAAGAATAAATCCTGAATTATGCTTAATAAGTAATTTTTATAAAAAATGATTTGTATAAAATTTTGCGCACATATTTTAAAATGAATTTCTAAACTTATATTTTTATTTTGAAAAATGGATTCTTTATTTGAAAACAAGAGTTAAAAATTTAGTAAATATGCCTCTTTTGTTTTTTTTTTGGAATTATGGATAACAATTGTTGTAAAATTTATCCCCTCGGTAAAGGTTAAATTAGGATAAACTTTTTTAAAACTAAAATTTAAAAACACCATTTTTGTATTAATTTTTATTCGATGAAGGTAATTCACCCTTATCACCTTAGGATCAAAATATAACTATTTAATAGACACTTATATATGAAAATTTCCTATATATTATTTAAATAAAAAAAATATACAAAATATCAATCTATTGACTTTAAATATCACTAATGTGTTCACATAGTGAAAAAATAAATATTTTAATGAATATTAATATTTATTTTAAAAATAATGAAATTATTTTAATTGTGTTAATTTATTTATAATTTAAATTAATTATATTTTTACCTTTAATTCTAATAGAATACCGATATAGTATTTATTCTATTAAAAAAATGATTTTTAAAATTTTAAAATGAATATAATTTGAGTAAAATATTGTGTTACATGAATTTATAGAAACATATGACATATTATTTATGTTTGAAAATATTATATTCAAATTATATCTTTGTCTTGGTGTTTTTAAAGTCAAATTAACTGAATAGTTCCAAAATTGATATTAATGATATTTTATAATAAATAATATTTTATTAAATGTACTAAAACTCATAAAATTTTATCATAAAAAATGTGAATGGAATATGGATTAACATATCAAATATGATATACTTATGAATTATTTTGCTATTTATTGTAACATTATTAACCCTTTCTCATTTAAATATTTTTTTAGGTGGTTAATGTTAAAAATGATTAACGAATGTGTTAATTAAAAAGATAAAGATTAGAATGACACCAAAACTTACCTAAATTTAATTGGATGATGTTATTTTGACCATATAATCCTTTTATTTAAATTAATTTCCATTTGGAGTCATTTTTATTGATAATGAGTTTATTATATTTTAATCTTTTATGAAATTCTAAGTGTGGCCTCTCTATCCCTTATAAATAGACACCCCTTATTTCTGTTCTTTACACCAATTTCAGACTTTTATCTTGACCAATCCCTAAAATTTTATCTTTTAAAATTAACTCTAAACGCTTCAGACATTCTGGTCTCCCCAAAAGACAAACCCTACTGTCCTTAAGAGGATATCCAAAGGAGTTCCTTTAAAGAAGAGGTGATCACCATAAACGATTAATTTATTTTTAAATTCTTCATTTAACTCCTCTAATTCAATGGTTTTTGTCATAAAATAATAAATTTAGTATCCGAAATATAATAAAATGTTATTATGATTATCAAAACACCATTATCCACCATATTTCCCATCATATGGGAAGTGAAAATATTTCTCGTTTGTATATAGGAATTACCATATCCATGTTGCAATAAAATTCATTTTTCATCACCATATTTTATAGATTTTTATTATAATGAGTATAATTATTGTATTTGATATTTATAAAATAATTATTTTTCTTAAATTATAATATCATATCTACCTTATTACCATCAAATCTTTTAGAAAATGTTAACATTTCTCATGGGAAAGTGTGGACTACCACATCCACGAAGTGACACAATTCGTTTTTTATTTTCATTTTGTTTGAATGGTATTAGTTTTTTTAATGAATTTATATGATACATAATATATAATTATTATTCTTAAAATTTTAATTATTATATACCTTTATTTCATTCCATCCTTCAAAAAATAAAAATATCATTCATGTGTCAGTACTTTTACTACTAGAAATTGTGCTATTTGTGATAGGATCCCGTCGCAAATAAGCTTTAGCGACGGGGTCACGTCACAAATAGCCCATTGTAGAAAACGTCGTCATAATTATTTTTTTTACGACAAGAAACATCATTGTTGTAAAAAAATCTCTGCTTATATACATTATATATAAATAAACTTATTGTGACGGTACCAAGGTCCCCTCACAAATAGTATTTAAAATTATATTTTTAAACTATTTGCAATGGGATACCGTCGCATAATATCTCGTCGCAAATAATAACCAAAATAAAAAAAATATATTTATTTAAATTATAATTAATGAAAAAATAATATCAATATTATTAAAATAATAAAAAATTAAAAAATATTAAAATTCTCAATATTCTAAAAAAATAAAAAATTCATAAAATATTATTTTTATTTTTATTTTTAAAATAAAAAAATATTAAAAAATATAATTGCTAATTATTCTTTTTTATTCCTATTTATTCTTATTTATTCCCAATTATTGCTATTTATTCCCAATTATTGCTTTTTATTCTCAGTTATTGCTAATTATTCTTATTTATTACAAATTATTACTAATTATTCATAATTATTCATATTTATTCCTAATTATTTGTATTTGTTCCTATTTATTGCTAATTATTACTAATTATTGCTATTTATTACTAATTATTGTAATTTATTACTAATTATTTCTATTCATTACTAATTATTGCTATTTATTACTAATTATTCCCAATTATTCCTAACTATTCCTAATTATTACTAATTATTCCTATTTATTTGTGATTATTCCTAATTATTTTTAATTATTCCTAATTATTGCTAATTGTTCTTATTTATTGTTAATTATTACTATATACTGCTAATTATTACTATTTATTGATAATTATTACTATTTATTGCTAATTATTAGTATTTATTGCTATTTCTTACTATTTATTGCTATTTATTACTATTTATTACTATTTGTTACTAATTATTCTTTTTTATTACCAATTATTACTATTTATTACTATTTCTTACTATTTATTCCTAATTATTTTAATTTATTTCTAATTATTTCTATTTCTTTCTAATTATTGCTATTTATTCCTAATTATTGCTAATTATTAATAATTTTCCTAATTACTGCTAATTATTCCTAATTATTGCTAATTATTCCTAATTATTGCTAATTATTGCTAATTATTCCTATTTATTGTTAATTATTTCTAATTATTGCTATTTATTTCTAATTATTTTTATTTGTTTCTAATTATTCCTAATTATTGCTAATTATTGTTAATTATTTCTATTTATTGCTCATTATTTCTATTTATTTCTAATTATTCCTATTTATTGTGAATTCTCACTATTTATTGCGAATTATTCCTATTTATTTCGAATTATTACTATTTATTCCCATTATTACTATTTATTCTAATTTGTTAGGAATTATTCCCATTTATTAGAAATTAATGCGATATATTAGGAATTATTACCATTTATTACTAATTATTGTTATTTATTATTAATTATTACTATTTATTACTATTTATTTCTATTTATTGTTAATTATCGCTATTTATTATTTATTATTCCCAATTATTCAAAAATATTCCTAATTATTTCAAATTATTTCTATTTATTACTAATTATTGCTATTTATTTCTATTTATTGCTAATTATTCTAATTTATTGCTAATTATTCCAATTTATTACTATTTATTACTGTTTTTTACTATGTATTCCTATTTATTGCTATTTATTTATATTTATTACTATTTATTCCTATTTATCGCAATTTATTGCTAATTATTGCAATTTATTGCTAATTATTGCTAATTATTCCTATTTATTACTAATTATTTCTAATTATTACTAAGTATTGTTAATTATTGCAAATTATTGCTAATTATTGCTAATTATTGCTAATTATTGCTAATTATTGTTAATTATTGTTAATTATTTCTAATTATTGCTAATTATTTCTAATTATTACTAATTATTGCTAATTATTTCTATTTATTCCTAATTATTGCTATTTATTCCTAATTATTCCTAATTACTTCTAATTATTCCTATTTATTCTTAATTATTCCTATTTATTCCTAGATATTGCTATTTATTACTAATTATCCTTATTTGTTACTAATTATTCCAATTTATTACTAATTATTCCTATTTATTGCTATTTATTACTATTTATTGTTATTTATTCCTAATTATTGTTATTTATTCTTAATTATTGCTATTTATTCCTAATTATTGCTATTTATTCCTAAATATTGCTATTTATTTCTATTTATTACTAAGTATTCCTATTTATTGCTAATTATTCCAATTTATTGCTAATTATTCCTATTTATTGCAAATTATTCCTATTTATTGATAATTATTCTTATTTATTTCTAATTATTCCTCTTTATAACTAATTATTACTATTTATTACTAATTATTACTAATTATTACTAATTATTTCTAATTATTACTATTTATTACTATTTATTACTATTTATTACTAATTATTAAAAATTAGTACTAATAATTTCAATTTATTATTACAAATAAATACTGATAACAAAACAATTTAAATCTAATTTAATTATAACTAATCAAAAATAATTAAAATTAACATAAAAAAATGAGATAAATACTAAATTAAAGAAAATATAAATACCTTTAAACTTGATCTCCTCTTGATGTAGATGGCTTCACAACTTTTTTGTGAAAAAAAACTGACTCACCCAAATTTTCTCTCTGAAAACTGAGTTTAGAGGGAGAGAGAGAGTAAGAAATGAGAGGTGGATTTGAAAAAACGGATGAGGGGTATATATAGGTTAGATTAGTTGCGACGAGACTATTTGCTGCGGGAGAACATCCCGTCGCAAAAACCTATTTTACCACTGCCGGGTATTTACGACGGATCCTATCACAAATACCTGCGGGTTGACACCTTATTTGCGATGGGGGAATACCCCCCATCGTAAATAACCAAGTATTTGCGACTGATAGAACCCCCTGTCGCAAATAACATATGGGATGAACTATTTGCGACGAGATTAATTCCTGTCGCAAATAGCCTGCCGCAAAAAGATAATTTTCCCCGTAGTGGTTCTACCATCTCCATGAATGATGTAATTCATTTTTTATCTATATTTTTTAGATGACTCTAAATTTGTATATAATAATTATATATGATATTTATATCATGATTAAAATCTTGGATATTATGTAACACCCCATGATTTCAGGATATGTTTCTTTTTATATAAATTCAATAGCCTGCGTTGTACGCAACACCGAGTTCGAGCGTACCATGATATACTAAATCAACTGTTTAAAAAGTTGTTCTAAATAGTATTAACCACATATTAAAATTGTAAAATTTTATTTTTAAAAATAGTCTTAATTTTTTAATTCAAAATATCAAAATTAGATTAGGGGTGTTTTTTTTTGGTTTTTTATGAAAATTTTTTATTTTTGATGAATAGTGAAAAATACTACATTGTTGTTAAAAACTGATTTTTTTTTTAAATAAATTATTTAATTTAAATTGACTTTAAAGTCACAATAGATAAATAATACGTATATTAATCCAATTTAGGTCATTTTAAATAT
The DNA here is from genome assembly GCA_963277665.1 of Viscum album. NCBI lineage: Eukaryota > Viridiplantae > Streptophyta > Magnoliopsida > Santalales > Viscaceae > Viscum > Viscum album. The sequence continues at coordinate 1,718,937,025 of OY728145.1, read as the reverse complement.
TTTTATAGTAGATATAGATATAAAAATGTATTGAACTTTTGAACGTCTGTTTTGCCTGCCATCACGCCACATCGACAGGATTAACGTTAAACATAATTTTCTCGTGTTTGTGAATTGAATTAAAAAACAGGCATATATGGTTATAATTATTATGAAATTATTGGTCTAATATTATCAACTTAATTTTTTTGGTGAATAATAACTTTAGTAAAATTTTATTTATTTACCACGGTTTGGGTAAATCGGGTAATTAAAGGTAAAAAATAAAATTATAATATTATAAAATTACCTGAAAACTTGTACAAATTTATCTGTATGAGTGATTTTAGACCAAAATCAACCTTAGGTAGAAATTATTAAATTTTTAATCCACTTGGGCTAGAATATAGAATTTATTATATTTTATTTAAAGATAAGTTAAAAATTCCATACAGATATTTTTAATAAGTAAATCATTATAAATACTTTGTTATATCAAGGATAAATCCAACTATAAATATTAATTTTAAAGATAATTTTTTTATCTATATCATGATCATTAATTCACTGTTTTTATACATTAGACATTTAAATTTAATTATGACACAATGATGATGTAGAAATTGATATATTAAAGGAAGAATCAAATAAATGATGTTTATAATATAAAAATAAATATAATTCGAAATATTTGATGTCATAAATTATTTTTTTCAATTCCATTGACATGTTAAGTATGAGTTAATGTAGTTTTTTTGAAGGAATCAAGTTGTTTTGGTTTTTAAAAAAAGACATTTAATAAATAGTGTCAAAATTGACATAAATGAGATTTTAAAATAAATAATATTTCATTAAATGATATAAAATTTATAAAAATCTATAATTCATTCCACAAACTAAGAAAATGTTAAATATGTTATAAATGATCTAATTTGGGTTTGTTTTTCATTTTATAGTTACTATATTAACCCTATAGTGTAAAATGACAAGTAGTCACAGTAAGAGTAAAATTGTTTAACTATGGGTTAAATCCAAAAGATAGGGTTAATATTGTGAACTAAACTTTTATAAAAATAATTTTTGAGAGGATTTCAACCCATGCTGATATAATATTATAAATAAATCACTTTGGATGTATTTGAAATTAAAAATAAATTTATTTTAAATTAATAGTTTTAGAATTTCCAAAAGTTCCCCTTCCATCTCTTATAAAAGAACACATCTCCTTCTATTTTATTAACACCTCCAAAGCCCTTTATTTAGGCCAAAACCTTTCCATTTCTCCTAAAAAATTCTCCCAATTCATCATTGAGGCTGTACTTTGGGCATAAATTCAACCTGATAAGTTCTTTTGTGCAAATCAAAAGGCGGTACTCAAAGAAGAGGTAATTGTTTTACCAATTCAATTAAATTTACATTCTTCTTCTACTTCCTATTACTATATTGTTTCCATAATAAAGTAATAAATCAAGTATCATATATATTATTATTTGTTATTATGACTATGAGACAACCATATTCCTCCTTTTACCCATCCTAGAAAAATCAATATCACCAGGCGTTCGTACGTACGACTTACCGTCTACACGTCGTTGTGTAATTTGTTTTTTATCAGTAATTTATTTAAATGGTATAAAAAAGACTATAAAAGATTTTAATAATGAATATAGCATAATATAGTTTCTTTTTAATTCATATTCCATCCAATTTATTACCGCTTAACCATTAAGGGAATGATACCTTTGCTCGTGCGTACGTACTGCTTACCATCCCCATGATGCGATGAGATTCATCCTCCACGATAACCATTCAAGAATGATTATAAAAATATATATAATGAATAATTAAAAAATATAGTACTTATTAATTTTACTAGAATAATATATATATATATATATATATCTCATCTACTTTCTTCCATTCAATACGATAAGAAAATGGAAACTGCATTCACAAATACATACGGCCAACCGTCTCCATGAACAGTGTATTCTATTCTATATATTATATATATTTATATATATGTATTGAATATATATGATATATAAATAATTATTTTCATTTTTGAAGTACTTAATTCTTGATATAAATAATAAAATCATGAATAACAAGTCAAAACACGTACGATAAACAAAGCGACTATTACCTGAAACGTTGCTTTTAACTTGGACTTGTTGAATGAATGGGTAATATGAAGACATAAATGAATCATATATGTTATCATAAATATTATTATGATTCTTTTAAAAGTTAATAATATGTTTAAAAACACTCTATTGGAGTTTTAGACACACACAGATAGAATCATACATATGGTAAGGGTTAACTTCATAATATCATTATTATATGAGATTGTTTATAAATAAGTATTTATTGCAATATATTTACTATCTATGCCCATGTTTATTAATTTTTTTCAAAAGGATTCTTTCTACGGTTTTATGTAATAAATATTTAACTAAAACGTCATTTTAAATGTTTCAAAGATTTATTCTTCTAAATCATTCTAATTCATGTCCTTGATTTAAAAATGGGGTTTTTTGGATTTATTTATAAGGATATAAATATTTTAAAATATTAATTTTTGAATTTATATCAAATTTTTTAAAGTGTTATGGGATATTTTGATTAAAAAATCTAGTTTTAAAAGTACTCTTTTATAAATTTGTGGCTTTTGAATAAATAATTTCAAAGTAAAAGGGGTATTTCTCTAAAGAAAATTTTAATGATTTTATCAGATTATTTTCATCCATCTCAACATCACTTGTTGGATTTTATGATTAATTGAGGTTGATTTATTGTGACAAAATCTACCATATTGTATTGATGGGTTTAGGATACATTTTACTATGGATGTACTATTTTGATATCATTCATGGTTTATGGTTAAAGTATTAACAATTCAAAAATCCTGTTTTTCAATATGAATGTTTATGTTGTTTTTTATTTTCATATCCATTATACTTAGTAAGTGATGGGCGAGGCCAGCAATAAACCCTTTATTCATTAGTAGGTTTCATGAAACAAAATAGTTATTTTTTTCTCCATTGTCATACCCATTTATTAGATTCTTGGCATAAAGCCTTTAAATTATTAGACTCTTGGCATAAAGCCTTGACAATATTAGATTCTTAGAATGAAGCCTTGAGAGTATCATATTGTCAGCATGAAGGCCCTTTGGTATGTTTCAAATGTTTGGAATTATGAATTCCCATATTATGAGATTATATATTGACATTACATGTTATTATTCAACTAGTATAATATCCATGTGTATGCTTAAATGGAATTATTTGATTTATTATTTCCATATTATGCTCAATATTATTTTTAAAAGTCTTGTGATTCAGCTTTATACCGGACTTAAAATTTTATGCTAATTTATGATAACTTTCACATTATTATTTACCCTTATTGAGCATCTGAACTCACCCATTTATTATGTTTTATTTTCCCATGATTCCAAGATGTGTATTATTATTGATATGAAATGTGGAGTTAGTATAATAATGGAGTTCTAAAAGAATTATCCATATTGTATTTTATGTTATGGATTGTAATGTGATGTTCATATATGTAATCTATTTTCTAAGACTGCTAAACTGATCAGTCCTTCAGGATTTGATTCCTTATAATCAAACCAATGTATTAAAATAATTCACTGAATCTAGGATTATAGGGTTACTTATTTACATATTATGTATCCATGATCAAAGTATAAGGACCATAACCACCAAACCAAAATTCTTATGAAAGAAACGAAAAAATTAACACTCAGGAACGATGATTATAGCAAAAAATTATTAAATGGGAGTTAAAATGTTATAAAGGAATGATATATAATATTATATGTATATAAATTATTTAAATATATAATTATAATAAATTTAAAATTTTTATATGTGAGGATAAAAAACTTTTTAAACAAGTGGAACCTGAGGTGTGGTCATTATGTTGCAATCTCATTATTTATCAAAATTGTATATGATTATATTTCAAATGATGTAATTTCATGATATACATATCAATAATTTTATTAATATTATTATAATATTTTTATTTATATATAATATGTATTTTCTTTTTTATTTTCCTCTCTTTATGTACTCAAGTGACTGAAATAATGTTTTTAAGGAAAAATGACTTGATTTGTCTCTTAGGTCGAAAATCCTTTCTCTTCCATGTCCAAGTTTTCTAAAAATGTTTTCATGAATGTTTTTAATATTATCCAATTATTTTTTTAAAACATTTTTACTCATGTTTTAATTTTTTAAAAAAATATATTAAAAGAAATATTCATGTAATTTTCCAAATGATGTACTTTTTGACTTTTTTAAAAAGTATGAAAAGAATGTTTTCTTTTAAATTATATAGAAAAAGATAATTTACCACCATCATGACCACTCAATGTTTTGGACCTTCCTTTAAATTTTTTCAAGGTTCTTTTAAAATAAAAAATTTTCCCTAATATTTTGATTTTTTTTATTTGAAATAGAATAGGTTATTTTCCTCAAGAAATATTTGTAATATATTTTAAAGGTATTTTCATCTAATATGAATCCTTTGATGTTACTTATGCTTTAATGGGGATATGATTCAGTTATATCATCCACTCTCATTCTTTGTATGGTCTATGATGATGGTTATTTAAGGATGATTCTTTGAAACTTGTTTCTTTTTCATTTGTTAATTTAGTTATGAACTCCATTTTTTTCCTTGGGTCATGCTATGATGAACTGATGAAATTTTTATGAAATATTTTTCAATTTCATATGTTATGATATGATTAATGATTTATGATCATGTGTAACTCATATGAATGATTTTCATAATGTGACGAGTGTTCTTGAAATTATGTACTCATCTAATTCATTGGGTAAACATGGATATCACATGAGATTAAAATTACTAGAATGAGAAGTAATCCCTATTTAGTAAATGAATATACCCACTATGATATTCTTGGGAGTGAACCTTTACTACTAAAATGGTTTTAGGAGTTAACCTAATCCACTATGATAGTCTCAAAATTATGTATTTACTATTAAGGAAATGATTTTCCATGATTATGGGTATTAAGAAAACTCATGACTTATTCCTATATTATCATATCATGGATCATGTTCTTTGATTACTTTGTGATTCATGTATGATGAAATTCCACGATTTATTCCATGACTCACTATATGATTAATGATATGTAGGGTATGGTTTTAAAATTTCATTCTCATGTTCTCATTACCTTATTCTCATGTTTTGTTTAAGTGATCATTGATATCTCCTTTATTTACCTTTACTTAGCATATGAGCTTTCCATTTCTTGTGGTTCCTTTCCCCATGTTATTATTAAAGGTATAAAGTATGATATGGATAAGAAGGGTTCCATTTATTAAGAACTTAGGGGTAAATGATGTAGATATCTTATGAACAAGTTGGTTATGTTTCCAAGTTTCTAAATGCACTAGAACTATACGATTATGGAAAGAATTATTATGTTATGTAATAAATATTAATCTAATAAGATGTGATATCTATGTATGAAAAGTGTGGGTCACTATATATCAACTAAACATTATAACTCATCCTCACTAGTATCAAATTATAAATAAAATTGTGTAAGACACATAAGTTTTCACAAGGTTTCGCCCCAATTTGAGTACATAGTCATTCTCATGTTGAATCTTGTCAAGCTATGATTATCTTCTATATAATTAAACTGAATAAAAATTAGATGATTCCATTAAATATCACTTTCTCTCCTGATATAATATTTTACTAGTTCCCACCAGCTAAAAATATTTGTTATTATTCTAAGTAAGAAATATATTGAAGCATATAATTCTTCTCCGTTTGTAGTCTTTTTGGAATAAATTATGTGGAACCTCAGTTACCAGAAGATATAATTCTGGTCTCTCAGCTTTGTGAATTTCTAGATTCTGGAACTTTTTTCTCAGCAAAAAATAATTTCATAATGACAACACATTTTCAACCCTTCTGATTTTCTGAAAAACATTGGTTGACTAGACTTATTATATTTATATTTTTAATATTCTTAGAAAAATAGATCTTAAAATTTTCATAAGATCATTCCTCTTTATATAATCATGAATATGAAAAACTAATCATATATACATAAAATTTGAACTCCTTAAATTTCACAAATTAAAATTTTTACATTGAATGACTTCAAACCCATATTTTTTATAAGAAGGATGGGACCTTGTCCAGATGGAAAAGTCTCATTTAATTAATAAAAATAAGCTAGATAAAAAAATATTAACTATTAATTTTTACCAAAATATATTTTTAACATAGTAAAAAATTAATTAGGTAAAACATTAATCTAGTAAATTATATTAATTGTGAACCCTATATTTTCAAGTCCTTCATCCAAAGAGTTTGAGTCATGTAAATTATGTGTAATTATGCAGCTCATGGTTGAATGAGTGTCCATGAATTTTATCCTTTTAGTAGTTAACTTCAATGAGTTATGAAAAGTACCATTTTTAGAGGCTTGCAAGATGGTGGTGGAGTCACATTACAACCATAAGTTTCCCCAAACCCATTAATTTTCCATTTATAATATATTAACCAAGACAATAATTTTAGTTTTAATTGATGTGGTATCTTCACTTGAACTATAGATACATCCCATTATTGCACAACTATGATTTATTAAGATCACTCCAAATCGAGAAGCTCCTATACTTCCTCTTGAAACCTCTTCCATATTACATTTAATCCATCCAATGAATAGAAGGATACACATAACTTTAAGAGGTATAGAGAAATATTAAAAAATACCTATTATTCCAAGGTGCATGAGAACCATGATGTTATGAATAGAGTTTCTGCAGTAACCATTTTGATGTGAATTCACATTTTTCACTACACCTATAATTTGTAAAATAGTGTTTTGAATATTTAATATAGTATTATCATGAGTAAATTTGTTTCTAAAGGTACATATGACATGTATAACTTCATAAGTGTCCACCATCATCAATTTGAGGATTTTTTGGAAATATGGAGCTTGATGAAAGCCTTATGAATTTATCAGAGTTAATTCAAATCTATGCAATATATGTAATCATCTCACTTTTAAAATCTATCGAAATACAAGGATAGAATCATGTAATTTTTTTCATAAACTTTAGAAAATTGATCTTCCATATGAGCTTAGTAAGAATAAATATTATTTCAAATTATTATAAAGCTATTTAATATTGTGCAGTGAGAAACCATACAAAAAATTAAATTATTTCTTAAATTAATTTTAATATCCATATTGAATCATACATGAATTCTGATTAGATTCTAAAATATACTAATATTAATTTATTATAGTTTAATATTCACGTGTTTAAAATCCCATAAACAATTATTTTATTTCATTTTATAGATTGAACTTCAATTCTCATGATTTTTCAATTCATCTTTAAAGTGGTTCAATATTGGCCCAATTAATCATCAGATTATAGAATTAATTATATAAATTATTTAAATTATATATTTTGGGATTTTATATATCACATTTTTGGAACATATTTTCTTTTAGGATCAATTGATGAATCAAAAGAGAATATATAAATTTTTGTCCATGAATGTAAAAATATGGAGACAATGCTTAATGGGCCTTAGGCCCATCAATTAAAAGTGGATCCCAAAAATCTATCCCAATGAAGCTAAAATTTTAATTGTAGATAGATAAATATATGGGGATAATTTCATTAGACTGTTTCTAGAGATAATTCAATATTTTTAAGGAGGTTCAGAGATACAAATTTGATATTTAATTTGTGGGATAGATTTGGAGGCCCATAAAATAAGCCAACCATTTCGATCATAACTTCTAGATGGAATACCCAATTGGACTAAAATTTCTAAATAATTTATAGAAAATATGGAAGATAATATTTATATTATAGGAACCGTTTATATTTGGTCATCTTTAATTTCAAATATGCATGTCCAAAATTGGTATGAATATGGTCCAATTTTTATAGTCAACATTGAAAAGTCAAATTTTATTTGATTTATCACCCACCTTTTACTATCCTAATTAATGGAGAAGGAATTTATAATTGTGGTATAAAACCTATTATCCTAATATTATTATTTAAGGTGGAGGTTGAGATGGAATTGTGGGTCCATGTTTTTATTTCTATCAATTGTAATTTTACTCTGTCATTTTGTAATCGCAAGTCATTTTTCTCAAGTAAGTTGATTGATTCACACATGATATTTAAAAAATTTTATTCTTCTTATTCTATTATTTAATATTTTCAATATAATATTGATACCTTTTATTGATGGTGTGAACTTATTCAAATCACAACTTTTGAATTTCATCACACAATGGTGGAGTGATCATTATTTCACTGTTTTCTTCTTCAATTCCACCCTCATGAGTCTATTACCCATTTCCATTAATGTAATAGAATAAATTTAGTAATAATACTATTATTATATGATTAAATGGAGTATGAAGGGGATGTAATGGATGTTATTTCTCATTTTAATAATTCTTAATCAATTTTTTGGTTGATATTTTCAATCAATGATGCGCCTTCTCCACTGACCTCACTAATTTTAAGGCTACTCATCCAGAGTGCTAGAATGGTCCTATAGCTTGGATTTAACAAGAATATGATCCTAAAAGTGTATATGTTATTTTCATTAGGAGAGTGAAAAAATAAAATCCGTGAGTGATTTGGGATGTTCATATTTCACTAAACAACACAATCTCGAATTTATGACATTGAAACCATTAAATGAAATTCATTCAATCCTCCCCTTGTAATAATCTAAGATCAATTTATTTTATTAAATATAATTTAATTATTTCTTTAAAAATATTTAATTATCCACTCAATTCAACCACAATTTTTCCAATTAATTTTCAAATATTCACTATAGAATGTATGTTTCTTTCTGTTTCTTCTTAGGTCTTCGAGGATTTGTTAACCCAAGTTGTTCTTCAAGAGATCACTTTCACTATAAAACATGGGAAAAATTGGGTGTCACTAACTTACTGAACATTATTAAAATGTTTAAAAAAAATTTACCCAACTTTTTGTGCCTGAATAAATTCCTTTTTATTCTCCCTTGATCATTTTTTTATCGAAATCATATTTGAGACAAAAAGAAAACATCATGTGGCCATCAATTTAGGTATAATCACAACATAATTTTTTCTTTTTAATTTTTCAATAACATTTCAAACATGATTGAATTAGTCGTATTCCATATATTTTATCCTTCATCTTATTCATTTAATCTAATTTATGAATAATTATTTATATTCACTTTACATTGTTTTACATCAAAACTAGTTAATCCGATCATTTTTATTCTGAGATTTTTTACATTTGGATTTTACTATGTCATTTAGGAAAATATTTTCATGATGCCTATATAGGAACTACATGAATCTTTTTCAGTATGTGAAAATGTGTGAAATTTTGATGGATTTGATCTATAGAACCCTACTATATTCTCTATCTGTTAAACTCATTGTACACTACTCAGAACATAAACCATTATTCTTTCAGTAATTCTATAGATATTCTAAAACTCCCTATGTACCTTTATGTATGTGATATTGAAATTTACTCATTTATAGCCTCATCTCAATATTTAATCCATACACTACATCACATCTTCTTCCGACACTCTTCAAACATGGATCTCTATTTTCACTGTGATATTAATTCATCGAAATAATAACACATGCATCACCAAATTTAATTTTCGATTAAAACTCTTAGAAATTACACAAGTTTAGGACATAAAATAAGATTTTATTTAAAGCATTCTGCATACATAGAACATTTTTATTGATAATAACATCTTTTCTCGAAATCAAAAAAAAAATGATATACAAAATGGTTACAATAAATACAATAACTTTTCAAAACCAAACTAAGGGTTCTTCAAAGAGTGAGAATATTATGAACGTGTAGTTATGATAATATAATATTGTTATATGATAATGAAAAAAAGAAATCTTATCGAGATGATAATGAAATGTAACACCCATTTGTTTTAATATGAATTTTACCTTAGAAACTAACATGAGATTAATAAAATAAACCTAAAATATTAAGCTAAATTGGAAATTCTATTTATATCATAAATATATAATATCAAAAAAAATAAATAGTTATAAATTACAGGAAAACTATTTGAATGATAATTATGAAAATTTATTAAGGAATATTACCATAAGAACATTAAACTAGTTTAAGATTGAAATATATTTCCTTATGTTCTCCCATGAATAAAATACTAATGATTGTAACTATAGAAAAGATTAAAACCTTTAAAATCTAGAATAAATTTTGATGAATAAAAAATGATTGATAATTTTATAAAAGTATGTATAGAAATATATAGAAATGTAAAAGGGAAATGTAATAATTATATGATTATTATATTGTCATTGAGAATATACAAATGTTTGGTATATAAAGTCACACAATATATTAATTCATGAAAAAATATAAAACCATTGGGTAAAACAAATACATGACACAATGTAGTTCATTGTATGGTTGGTTGAAGATAACTAAACAATCAAATAAATTATGAATGAAATGTGACTATTATAATTTTACATTTATATTTTGAGAATAAATAGAAGTAATAATAATGTAAATTTATTATAAAATGAAAGAAGTTATGACATCTTTAAATAATGGTCTTCCATTTTAGGCTCATTAATTTGATCAGGGGAAGGAGAAAGATTGTAAGTCTTTTCCCTTGATCAAGCCAGTGAAGAACTTTAACTTGAAAAATTTAACTAAACATGGGGGTAGTTCAATATCATATTGATCACTATATGATCCATTATATACATATCATCACTTGAAACTAAAACCATTTCTTATATCATCCTAATGGATAATGCAGTGGTCTGAAAAGGTTTTTATGCCGTTTTAGGATGTTATAAACATGTAATTATTAATGTTATCAATGATACAATTATATAAAACATTTATTTTATTATGAGAACATATATTCAATACACTATTTAAAATATGTTTAAATAATAATCATTTATTGTGTATATGTGTAAAATAAATAATTAACTTCCATTAAATAATTATAGAATCATAAAATAAAAATATAATTATTCATAGACAATGGAATTAATCTTTTAAAAAAAATTCATTATATATATTTTCATTATATTTAATGGGTATTAATATTTTTAACTTGATAAAATAGATGTCAAAGTTTATGTATGGATATCAAAAAATTAAAAAAAGTGACAATTTTATTTTTTGGAAACAAAATAACTCACCTAGGTTATAATGAAATGATAGTGAAGGCTAAAATGATGTAAAAAAGTTAAAATAATTAATAATTTAATTAATATCTCTAAATCCAATCAATAAAATATTTCTATCTGGTAATATAGTAAAAAATATCCATTAATATTCCATTTTGAATTACTTTGAAAAATTACATTCCTTATACATTAAGGAAAGGTTGTTTTCAAATATTCCATTCGAAATCATTTATAAAATTACCTCTCATATACCTATTCCACACCAATCATATTTTTTATGTTTAATCTACAATGTAAAACCATATTACCTCCGTAAAAGTCCTCTTTTATGTTTATGGATCTCTAGGAACAAGATGGAATACCAAAGCCTTAATTTCAAAGAAGGGTCTAAAGGGAAGTTTACACTCTTCAATATATGTATTATCCTATGTGTCACTTTTTCCAATATCCTTTTCGTCACCTATTATTTAATTTTATTTATCAATTTAATTATATAGAATGAAAATATTTATTATTATATTAATGTGATATAACAATAAAAGAATAACATTTTATTACTTATTAATTTGTTATACCAGGTTCTGATTATGGTCGGTTCAACCACCCAAAGAACAGTGTTAAAAAATATTCACCGTTTATTATTATCGAAAAATAAATAATAATATAATATTAATAATGAGTTTATGTTATGTTGATAATTCTGGAATATTTATATATATAAACAATTTTAGTATTAAAATTATTTCTTTATGTTGATAATATAATTTGAAATGAATGGATCAATAATTATTTATTACAAATCATACTAATACATATCATGGAAATATGGAAGTAATTTAAAAAACATTGTAACATATTTTTTCTTAGACTTTGACTATTATAAATATACTGAACCCATGAATGTGGAATGATCCATTGTACCAAATCATGGATTAAATGGAATAATTAACACCCACTGATTACTGTTTATTTTGAATAATTGATAATAAGTAATAAAAAATGAACATTATTGATAATAAATCAAGTAAAAATAATTATTTTTTTTCTTATAAATGATTAACAAGTCTATTTTTATTATATATGGAGTTAGAGAATAATCAAACATTCATGAATATAAAATAAAGAGTCTCTAGACTGAATCTCCTTTTATTTAGTAATATTATTTCTTAATTAACTATATCCTTCTAATTTTGGTATATTTTAACCATCTAAAGAAACAGGATTTATTTATTATTTTTTTTTTAATAATGTTTTATTTTATTCTCATAATCAATTTTATGATTGTTTTTTACCTCATAGATATATCACTAAAAATTATAATTTTAACTATTCATTTTTGATATTTCTCTTACATGTTCATATTATTTTATAACATAAATATTTATTTTAATTATTTTGAAAGTAAAATGTGTTTTTTTCTCCTAAAAGGATTATTATTTTTTCTTTAATTATTTTTATAAGGATATTTCATATCCCTTTTATTGTCATGTGTTACTTTTTCTAATGAAAACTAATTCAAAAAAGTATTTCATAAAAATCCTTTGACATATAATTTTTAGCTATATGTTTCTTATATTTTATTATTATTTGTTATTAATATCAAATTGTTAGATATTTTTATTATTAAATAAAAATTTAAAATTCTTTGTGTTACCTTTATAAATGAATTTTTGAACTCATTTTTACTTTTTATTTTTAGAAAAATGCTTCTAAAGTGATGGGAAACCTTTCTTCATGATTTATCCTCTAAATTTATCTCTTTAGAATACCCATTATAAATAGATATTATAATTCACATGTTACGCTCTAAATTATCCTATGATATGTTTCTTTTGAATGATTGAATTTTTCTATGAACTATTACAATTTCATATTTTATATTATACAATACCTCATAAAAAATGTTATCTAACACATTATATTTATAGTGATTAACCTATCTTTGATGTATAGATATATAATTATTTTATGGGTGGCCCTAGAAGTTTATACCCCCTAATGTGTTGGTAAATATTTATGACACATGAGATTACATATATGGGACATTCTATTGGGGTGTATCCTGAGTGTAAACCCTATAATCTTGCATAAAAAAGATTTGGTTTTGAATCTTGGAAATAAACTTGGGGGATTTATGAGGCAATATATGAGTATTTAGAATTGGGGTTAGTGACGTAGAAATGATGTGAGTGGACAGTGACACAGGCATGATGTTGGAATTCAGAGACATAGGCCTGATGCATGAAACTTTCCCTTGGGCCTATGGGCCCTGTAATGGGTCTCCCTCTACCCAGAGAAAAAGTGGTATTTTGTTTGATGATAAAAATAGGTTTTGAACCCAAATTTAAAACATATATGGGATATGTGAGGGTATAATATCCCAAAAAATTACGAGACATGAGAGGTTATTCTAGTCTACTATGTTATTGGAAATTTATTTTTGTTTTTCTATGATGGTCTTGAAAGATGAACTTAACATATGTTATGATTTTTTATGATTTTTAAATTTCCATATTCTTGTTTTATGTCATTGTTTTTCCTGATTAATGATTTATGATTCCATATTTATGTTCCATGGTATATGTTATGCTTTTTTGATCAACCTTATCTGATTCTTTGTTTCTATCCCATGATATATGATTCTTTTATAATGCCTCAGGATCACTTGATATGATTTCATGATTTTATTTCATTAACCATCCCATTTCTCATTTTTCATTGTTTATGACATATTTATAATCTAATAATTATTTATCACATATGTGATACTTTTATCACTATTACATGGATAATATATATCCCTTTACATTATTTATTTATTTCCATATGATTCCCTATGATTTAACATATCTAAGAATCATAATGTAAGTTTAATATCATAAAATAAGTATACTCTATATTATGAATTAACATTGATGTTTATATAATATTAAAATATAATATGTTTTTAGGTTTTGAGGGTGTGATTAATTCATGTTTTTAAATGTTTAATCTCATAAATTGATTAAAATATATATGTCTTGTTTAATTCATCTTAGTTGGTGTCAGAGTATGGTATAGTTAATTCATGGGATTAGTTTATGGAGAATATGAATGCTACCTTGTATTAGCTAAAAGTGTCATGGGTTTTACTAAAAGGAATAATGTGATTAATGAATATGATGGATAATGAACAGATTATATAAAATGACATTAAAATAGGATGATAGATTTCATAAAAACTTGTTATATATTTTTACCCAACAATCTCAGGCGATAAAAGATAAATTAAAATAGTTCAAACACCCAAAGTAACTCACTATTGAGTCATTAATGCAACAATGAATACCATCCATTAAGGTATCTTTTATAATAATAACTATTGAAAAATGAATAAATATAATATAAATGATATTTCTTATTAATTAATGTTTTGATAAGGAAAACTTGGTTTTGAATATTTATAATTTCATAGGTGAATAATATTAATGGTAGACATTGATGAAAAATTCAAGGGAAAATGAAGAATTTTATTTCATGGAATGGGGGGACATTAAGTATTTTTCAAGAAATATTTTCCTGGAACTGTTCATATAAAAATCAATAATTAATTACTTAAGCTTATTTAAAATTAGGTGGAATCTGTTGGTTTCTATTATGTGAACTTCATGAGTCAGACATGTTACACCTTTAATTTATTAGTCAACAATAAAAGAATAACTGATAGATTATTTATGGTCTTAAACCAATGTATTCATAAAACATTATAGGTAAGATACTTTGGTAGCTAGGAAACTATTTTTGATATAATGATATGGTGAAAATGGAAATTAGAGACACTCAATATACTCATTAATTTATGTAAAATAAAATGTAAAGTAGTTTAATGGAATTTTAAGTGATAAATATGATAGAGGAAATAATTTTCAATTGAATACATTATAAAAATAGGGAAAGAATATATTTTTATATTTACTAAAATGAAGAATAAATTTTTTAAAATATATAAAATAAGGAAATTAGGATTATGATTATCAAAGAAATGTGAAGAGTCCCATTAATATAGTAAAGGATAATAAATTTACACTAAATTAATCACCCACACATATATGTTTTAATTAAAATATTTTGGGTAGTTATGTAAATTAGTTCATTAAACTATTGGTTAATGATGGAGATAGATATATGATTAATAAAACCAAGGGAGTAGTAAAGAGTTAATTTAATCACTATCATCAAAGTGGATCAAAAACATGATGTGGTGATTGGTATACTTAATATTAACTAAATAATTACTAGCATGTTATTTTATTTTGGTTCAATTCATTCGAACCTATCTTTAAAGTTCATTAAAATTATTGATTCCCCATAAAAAATAATAGATATTTGTTTACTAAATAAAACACCAAGTTGTTAAATAAATTAATATCAAGTATATAAATATTATATAATTGATATTTATAGGATTATTATTCTTAAATATAATGTTATTATTGATTAGAAAAATTTAATGTCATATTGAGTATTGTTTTCCACTCTATACATTGAGTTTATATAAACTTTAATTATTGGAAAATCTTGTTTCATAACCATGATAATACCATGATCTTATGTAAATTAAAGTTGTATTTTTAACTCCTAATATAAACTAATCACCTAATATAGGTTTTAATACCAAATAATTAGGTATACTTAGCTAAATTATATTTTCATAAACTCAACATTAGAGATATTTCAATTTTTACAATTATTTCAACACATTCGCCAAATAGTTTCTTAGTCTTCCCCTATATCCTGAATTTGATATTTCAAATAAACTCATACATGGTTTTATGGATATATCTATGATACCATATAAAATTAACACTTGATTAAGTAACTATAAGAGAGTTTTGAAATGGGTTTTATATCCCCATGTGCTTTATTATAGCATGAAATAGGCCACTTTTTTTTGAAAATGATGTGACAATGTTTCTTTTAATTTATTATCAGGGTCAATAAAATTTATCCTATATCATGTATTAGTGAAATTATTATTCATATTTATGAGGCTTAATTTTAGTTAATATTTTCATAGGGGAATAATTAAATGTAAAAATAAATATTAAAAAGTATTTAATAGTGTGTAAATTGTGGGAATGTTTGAAATTTTTTTTTGAATTGAGATAGAGATTACTATTAGAGTCATCTGGAATATTAGGATGATTTTTCATATTGGAAAGATATTTTTTTGATCTTAGGATAATATTTTAGTATGTTTATTAGATGAAATTAAAATGTGTGTGGAAGTAGGTTTCTACTGCAGTTCTAGTGGATTACCACATAAAGTCTGATGATTCATTTAGTTTCCAACTAGACTAGTACTATACAATTAGAGAATTCCCACCTTAGTTATAATTGGTTTTAGAATAATTTTTTTAAATTGAGGGATAATGTGTCCTTTTTAACTTAAACTATTTTAAATTTTCTAAGAGTTCCCTCAACTCTCATTCTCCACAGGCCAACATCGCACCATAAATATATCCCCTTACATTTACTCCTCTCCCTTATTACTTCATTATTAAAGATTTTTCCAATCTTTTTTCATCCATATATTCAAGGTAGGACATCATTATCCCTTATCTAAATTCCTCTTCACCCATAATCCTCTCATTTCTATTGATGTTATTATAGATTCCATGATAAATTACTCAAGATCAAGATACAATCCAACAAAATAAAATGGGATTTCGAATATATTGGTTAGAGGAAATTAATGGATGTTTTCCACATTTATTTCATCACTTTTTTATAGTATGTTGTTTTGGGATGTTTTTTCCAGGGGTTTTTTGGTATTGACATCAAATATTTGGGTGTTAGATTTGGTTTTATCGGGACTAATAGTGATTATATAATTGTATATAATATAGGATTTTTAATCATAGAATTATTCATTTATTTATTAATTATGGTGAATAATTAATTGGATTCTATTTTTTATAAAATCTTATTTAAGGAATATTAGGTTATGTTGGGTGGTAATTGGTTTAGAATAAGCTTAATGTGAATTTTAAAAGTTTATGGTATGAAACCTTTATTTGTCTTTATAGTTTGACCCATGAAATTACCTCCATATGTTTTTAAACTATCAATAATGCGTAAAATTTTTATAGAGGTATAGATATGGTTTTTAGTAATATTATGATATATCAAGATAAATATTTCAATGTGAATTCACATTATATTTTTTAATAATTTTTATTTATTCCATATTTCTTTAAATAAATGACTTATAACCTTTTACGAAACTATTTTCTAATAAAGTATTTTATGTTCATGTAAAATGATAATATTAAATAAGTGATGTTATTTTTTTTCAATGGAATATTTGTATTGGATAACTCGTATATCCTTACATGTTTATAATGTAAAATATATGATGCTCGTGTCATGATTGTTTTTTTGACATGTTTATATATGTTGTTTTAAACTTGACATCATTTATAAAGATATTAATCATGTTTTATTGTTTTAGTTACACAATTCCCATAAAAATTAAAGGTGAATATGTATTATTAAACTTTTAAGTATAATTAAATTATTGAGATTCATTTTTATAAATGTTATGATTTTATAAAGGGATTTTAAATCCTAAAAGTGATGTTCTGTTTCATGTGTTAGAGTTACTGTCATGAACCAGATCTGGTCGCCTTCAAAAACGACTCCCAAACTTGTCTGTGGAAAGACCCAAAGGATGTTCCTAATCCCCACGATTTGGCACAAGTTACCAGGTATAATATATTAGTGTTTTTGAATGATTTACCCGAGTTTAGAAACATAAGACAATCAAATACAACAAAAAAACTAAATCTAAAATTTTACCCCAAAAAAGGCTTTAATAAAATTCAGAATTGGGAACATAAGATTATATAAATCCCAAATACTACAAAAAAGAAGATATATAAAATGGACAGCCCAAGAACCACCTCAAGTAAAGGGGGAATCACCCTCAAACTATCTCCACAATACCACATCATGAAGGACCGCTAGAAACCCGAACACCAGTTCTAAGAACATTACCCAAAACTTCAACAAACATTAACAAGTATACTTACAACCAAATATGTAATTAGGTTGTGAATAAAATCCTAGTAGGATTCCAAAAAAAATATTCCATGTGATAATCATTATAAGACAAAAATCTTGCATGTTTTGTATATAAGAAATGCTAGTAATTTTTGTTGTAAATGTAACTTTAAATAAAATCAGTTTTCAAGTAAGATATTTTAAATAATAAATTTTTTTAAATAAAATACATGAGATTCAGAATTTTTTCATCCAAACACACCATATGACTATGATGAGTGTAAAATGTCCAAGGTGTACTTTCGATAGAAACACCCCTAGGAACTAGCTCATTGTGGGTCCCAGGTACCTCATATCTTGGTTAAAGTAACCATACAAATACCTATTCTCGTTCACATGATCCACTGGTAGGGATCATACCCATAACCTAATGTTTCCACAACACCATCATCATTATAGTTCAGTTAGTGTTTCCATCTTCAAACTTGCTACGTGAAATAGGGGCCAAACCCCAAGGGATCACTAACATACTAGTACAATCCACCCACCTAGATACCCAAGTTTTCCCTCTTGCGATCAAACAAGTTCCATAAGCTATAAAATACCATTTTCACATTAAAATACCACTTCAAAACTACACACATACCAAACAGGACACACACATTTCACATAATTTACTTTTTCATTCAAATTCATTTGGAAACTATACTCATACCAAAATAGCCCACAACACATTTCACATCTCTTTCACACTTTAATAAATACTTTAAAAAAATTTCTAAAACATTTAAAAGATATTACACATCACATAACAGCCATTTCACATTAAAATGGACCACTTCAAAAGAATAATCCTACCAAAACAGTTTACCAACATAGTTTCACCTTTTACATAAATCAAGAAATCATTTGAAACCTTGATAATACAATTACAAGGAGTGTAACCAAGATTTTCACATAAAATAATTCTAAAAACCCTATTTTGAACCAAATTAATTCCAATATAACATAAAAAATAATTGCAAGCCCTATAACCATTTAATAAAACCATTTAATGAATCATAAAATAGCCCGAAGTGGTACAACATAAAATACACAAGACAAACACAGATTTTTACATAGAAATGATACTTTAAAATTAACCGTTCAACCAATGCTACCAAAAATAGTTTTCAAAAGACTCAAAACATAAAAAAATTTCTAAATAAATAAATCAAGTAAGAAAACTCATCAAGAAATGATTACACATGGAATCACCTACCACAAATGTCAAAACACCAAATCCTTGTGTGAATGTTTTCCCGCACCACAGCCACACCACAAGGGAGTTAAATAAAACCTAAAACCACAAGTTTAGACCAAGAAAACCAATAGAAAACCCTAGGTTAGAATCCAAAATTTCTGGAAATTATAAACTTCAAGAAAATATAGATGAAACCCTAAGAAAAACGAAGAAACCCTAAGAAAATGGGAGAAGGAAGGAACAAAACCCACTTAGCTGAGATATATTAAATAAAACACCCCAAATAAACCATTAAATTAATTTTTAAACATCCAAAAAATGAAATTTAGGTTAAAATAAGGATGATTAGGTTAAGTGTGAACTAAAATTTAGGGAAGAGTGTAAAAATTGAAGGAATTTTGAAAGAAACAAGTTACCTCTTCAAATCTGGACAATTTGGGAAATTGAGAGAGGTTTTGCCATAATTCACGATGAATAAGAGCTCCAAAGATGTATGAAAGAGCATAGGCGAGTGACCTGGGTAATTGGTCTTAGGTGATATTTGGAATCACCAAAAAACATTAAAAATTGAATGAAATATTATAGAATTAATTTTTTTAAAGCAGGAAATGAGCTTATGGGCTAGCTCAATACCGTAATAAAAAACCCAAATCCATCATGATTATGGATTCCTATGAGGTCAAAATGGATATGGTGGTTTTAATATACTAGAGTATTTCAATTTGGAAGTAGAATAGGGGTAATATTTTGAAAAATAAAGGAGTTATAAAAAATAAAATTTGTTTTTAAAACATAAAATGGGCTCACGGTTTAGCCCAAATCATGAAAACACACCCTGTCCTCCAAAACTACATGGAAAACCCCCACAAAAAATCAAGAATTGTAATTAAATGAAAAATAACTTTAAAATAAGTCATGGATGTGACAATTATCCCCACCAAAACTTTTCCACCCTTAGAAAGCCATAGTATAGCTAAAAGCAACAACCAAATCCAACTGAAAGGCCAAAATAGACTCCTTTGCCAAGTTTCGCCAGCCCCCAAAAGGCCAAAACACATATAATTGATCAATAAATGAAATAATAATCTCACCAAAAAATACATAAAACAATTACTAAAATGATCAAGCATATTTAAACTACATCCCAAAATAAAAAACCCCAAACTGTATCCGAACAAGACTCAAGCAACTTACCTGGAATGAACAACGAAAACGAATGTGGTCACTGCAGTCTTACTTAAAACAAATTGTTGGATGGAATCCAATACCAATATCTACTCATAGAGTAAGTTTATGGTTAAATAAATCCAAATTATACTACCTATTTCCCAACCAACACTAGGGACAAAACCAAGTTACTGATATGGGGAGACACAAATAAACTCCCCACCATAAGGGGGAACTAATTTTTTTTCTGAGATAGAATCGGGACACTAACTGAGGGAGGCCCAAACAGACTCTCAGCATAAGGGGTAGAATTTCATTATAATTTTCCAAATTGACTTAAATGATAATCATAGTGGGTCTCCCCACCATAATAACTAACCATCTTAACTAACCAGCATGGGACGACATGAAAAGACCCAAAAATTAAAAGAGTCGGTACAACCACATGGTTTGGGAAACTAGGGACTAACTGTAAAAAAAATTATGTCCAAAGTGGAATATTTTCAAAATTACATGGGACGAGGTTCATGGCCGTGCGAAGACCTTGAAATAGCTACTATTTTTTATCTTACAGTTTCCAGGGTTGGCACACGGTTACTACTAACCGTGTGCAAACTGTGCTCTTTAATATGCCTAGCCCATATTTCATCCTTTTACCTAAAAATTAAAAAGAAACCCAAGGGAATAACATTAAATAAGGCTATAACATGGAAACGAGGTCCTCTAACCTCTACCATCAAATAGGAAGAACTAGAACAAGAGGACAACACCAGAGGTTTAAACTATTGCCATATTTTACACTAAGGATAAGACTTTGACAAAAGGTTTGAACAACCATGAGATTTCCCCTGACTATGTGCCAACATCACTCCAGGACCTATGGATAGAGATCAGATGATTGAAGAATATCCTTCATCTTATTCATACCTTAGAAACCCCAAAACATAACTTCTTTTTCTTGTGCCATAAACAATTACACCATGATCTCAGATGGTATCAATGAGGCATGACACACTTCAAACTCACTTTACACTAACCCATCATTTTATGAAAACAGGTCATAGAGGATGCACACACATACCCACTTGTTTATTTGGATGAGAAATAATAGAATAAAAGGACACATAGAAACACCTTCCTCCAGAACATAGGATTTCAGAATTCCCTGAAAGAAGACACACACCCAAAAAAATAAAGACTCTTATAATATTGCACAAACTTCACCCTTTCAATAAAATAAACACAGAACATTGCAAGGTGTCACTAAACATGACCATTGTGGATAATAAAAAACATAAGGATAGGGAACTTATGCTGAGTCCCAGACAACACACGATTCCAACAAACATCCATAACAACTACTCTTGTCCAGATTTTCCACAATGGAGGCCCAACATGAACTATTTCTTCAATGAGAGTGAAAAAATACCCAAAGGCCCTTTAAGACATAATTCTATACTAACAATAATGAACTGAATTCACCTTCAAAAAATCTAAAAAATTTAGAAACTAAGGTCAATTTCAACCTCGCACAACCACTCCCCCTCCACAAAGGGATCTACTTAACTGAAAAAGAAGAGAGATAAAATCAATCTCCAAATCTCTAGAAGAAAGTCTTTATGTTGATCAACTAGAGGATTATCCAATGACGAATCACCATGGACTATAGATCAGTCATGAATTAACTCTTTATTAGGGCATAACATAGCCAATAAGAAAACCCAAGGACCCAACCAAGCTTTTTCATTTGGTCACTATATACCACAAAATAGAACCGAACACATGAGGGGAGCCACCAAATTGTCCTCCCAAACGTTTTCTCTAAAGAGACCACTGACCAACGATTCATTCCAACTTATCGAAGAAACACCAACCCAAAATATCATTTAAACAAGAGGGGTTCTTTAAATCGAAAAATCCCATAATAAAAATTCCAAATACACATAATCCACACCTCCCAACCACACATTATCAAAACACAACACTTTCCTTCAAAGGAACTCTTAAAAAAACAGTGTTGGTGGGTTTCACATTTACCAATGTCATCTCACGAGCCTCACCCATGGATGTTTACGTGCCACACTAGGTACCCACCTCATACACATCCTGTAAATCATCTAGTAATGCCGTTAACCATCCATATTCCTATATAAACCCATTCATGTTGTCACCCTTGAGAACACCGATGACCAAAACAAAACCTTTCCTCTATTAAAAATTAAAACATTTTTTCTACACTTTCCCTTTCTCAAAACCGCTAACAATAAAATCAAAACCCAATTTACATATTATAAAACAATTTAGAAAATGACCCATAATTAAATAAAAAATCACTTTTATTACTTTCAAAAACGTTTCAAAACATTTCAAGCCTTTTCAAAACACTTCAAATTTTATTAAAAACTCCATTTCATAAATCACTATTTAATTAAGAACTGAACTCTTCACATTTCAAAACAATGTTATAAAATTTCATAAAACTTTTCAAATTCTCAATAGTTCCTAAATAAACATCCATCATCAACCCCCATACATTAATTCTAAAAAACTTTATTGTATTCAAAACAATTTTTAATAGTTTAGAAAAATTTATTTGAAACTGATTTTCAAATCCCACTTTAAATTAAATTATGTTTTAAATGGTGGTGTAAACAAACCATTTACCATTTCAAAATAATTATTAAAATTCAATTCCACCCTTTCTAAAATGAAACAACTTACACATTATTAGAATATAATTTCAAAAAAATTTCACGTTTATTAAAACCAAATCATTTCTATTTTAAAACCAAATTTCCATGATTTCAAAACAAAAATACACAATACTATACGAGAGGAAACTAGTGTCAGTGGGTGACTTAGTAATATGGTTGGAGGCCATATTCCAATCACTTCACCATCACGAAGAGTGTTATTGGGAAATATCTCTGGTTCCACATGGCTTTCCAGGCCCTGTGATATTGTTAGGACCATCAACCCAACTCAATTTTCATCTCCTCCAATCATTAATGAACCATGAAAAACAAAGAACTCAGATAAAACCTGACTTCCCCTAGATACTTGAGTCTCATCACGAGGTTTTCTAGACAGGGACCCTACTCATAATCATAATTTCATGTTTTGACAATAATATCACCAAACTATCCTAACTCTTCCCCAAATAACATGACCCATGAGAGAGAACCTCCTTTGATACCATTTTATCACGAACCAGATCGGGCCCCCTTTAAAACCGGCACCCAAACTGGTCCGTGGAAAGACCCGATGGGTGTTCCCAATCCCCACGGGTTGGAAAAAGTTCCCGGGTATCATATATAAGTGTTTGGGAACGATTTACCTAAGTTTAGAAACATAAGAAAACCAAATACAATAAATAAAGTGAATTTTAAATTTTACCCCAAACAAGGCTTTGATGAAATTCATAATTGGGAATTTTTTTTTATAAAAATCCTAAAGACTAAAACAAAAGAATATAGCCAAAATGGAAAGTACAAGAAAAACCTCAAGGCAAGGTGGAATCACCCTCAAGCCATCTCCACAATACCACACCACAAAGGGCCGCTAGAAACCCGAACCATCAGTTCTAAGAGCTTTACCCAAAACTATAACAAACATTACCAAGTCTACTTACACCCAATGGTGTAAGTAGGGTGTGATTTTAAATCCCATTAGTATTCCACCACAAAAGTATTCCATGTGATAATCATTATAAGATAAAAATATTGAAAGTTTTGTAAACAATAAATGCTAGTAAAAATATTTAAAAAATGTGACTTTAAATAAAATAAGTTTTCAAGTGGGAAATTTTAAAGAATCAAAACTTTTAAATAAAATTCATAAGATAAAAAAAAATTTCGGCCGAACACACCATATTACATTGATGAGTGTAAAAATTCCAATGAGCACTAGCAATGAGAACACCACTAGGCACTAGCTCACTGTGGGTCCTAGGTACCTTGTATCTCGGTGAAAGTAAACATACAAATATCAGTTCTCTTGCACATAAGCCACCAGTAGGGATCATACCCATAACCAAGTGGTCCCACATCATCATCATCATCATCATAGTTTAGTTAGTGTTTTTATCTTCAAACTTTCTACGTGAAACATGGCCCAAACCCCATGGGATCACTGGCATACTAGTACACATCCACCCACCTAGATACCCTGGTTTTACGTCTTGTGCTCAAAAAAGTTCCACAATCCATGAAATACCATTTTAACATTAAAATACCATTTCTAAATAACATAAAAACCAAACATACGACACACATGTCACATAATTTCCTTTTTCATACAAATTCATTTTGGAAATATACTCATATCAAAACAACCCACAACACATTTCAGATATCTTTCACACATTAAGAAATACATTAAATAATTTTATAAAACATTTACAGATAGTACACATCAAATAAAAGACCTTTGACATTAAAATAGAACATTTCAAAAGTACACTAATACCAAAACAGTTTTTCAACATAGTTGCACGTCTTACATAAATCAAGAAACCATTTAAATCTTCAGAAAAAAATTCCAAGGAGTGTAACCAAAATTTTCACATAAAATCCTTCTAAAAACCCTATTTTGAAACCAAATTAATTCCATTATAACATAAAATTCGAATTGGAATCCCTATAACCATTTAATAAAACCATTTAATGAACCATAAAATAGCCCCAAGTGGTACAACATGGAATAAACAAGAAAAACACACATTTTTACAGAAAAAATGATACTTTAAAATTAACAACTCAACCAATGCTACTAAAAAGAGTTTTAACACCACAAAAAACATATTAGGAAAATTCTAAATAAATAAATCAATCAATCCAACTCATAAATAAATTCTTAAATATGGAACCACCTACCACAAATGTCAAAACACCAAATCCTTGTACGAAAGTTCATCTACACCACAGCCGCACCACAAAGGAGTTAAATAAAACATCAAACCACACAATTAGAATAATAAACCCAAGATCAAACCCTAGGTTTGAATAAATAATTTCTGGAAATTAGGATATTCAAGAAAATATGGATGAAACCCTATGAAAAAGGAAGAAACCCTAATAAAATGGGAGAAGGATGGAAGGAAACCCACTTACATGAGATATCTTTATTCAGACGTCCCAAATACACTAGTATTTGGATTTCCAAATAGAATAAAATGAATGTGAGTTTCGAAGAAGGTTGAGTAGGTCATGTGAGAACTGAAGTGGAGGGAAAAGATTAAAAATTGAGGGATTTTTAAAAGAAACAAGTTACCTCTTCAAATATGGATGATTTGAGAAATCTAGAGAACATTTTCCTTAATTATCAATGAATATGATCTCCAAATAGAAGAGAAAGAGAATGGAGGAGTTCCTTGGGTAATTTTCCTATGGTGAGAGTCTGAATCACTAAAAAAACATAGAAATTTAATGGGATATTAAAAAATTATTTTTTTGAAGCAGGAAATGGCCTTACAGGCTTACCTAATACCTTAATAAAAAACCAAAATCGATAATGATTAGGGATTGATATGAGGACCAAATGGATATGGTAGTTTTAATATACCAGAGGATTCCAATTTGGGAGTATAATGGGTGTAAAATGTTGAAAAATTAAGGAGTTATAAAAAAAATTTGTTTTTAAAACATGAAATGGGCTCACGGTTGGGCCCAAATCATGAAAACACACCCTTTCCTCCAAAACTACATTGGAAACCCCCACAAACAACCAATAATAGTAATTAAATGAAAAATACCTTTAAGATAAGTCATTAATTTAATAGTTATTCTCAATAATATTATTTTTATAATGTAACATAAATTTTCTTTTGTTTTAGAATTTTAATCAATAAATGAACTTAAAATTTAGTTCATACTTATGTTATGTTATCTTCAGACTTGATAGAATAATAAAACTATGTTTTAAAAAAAGAGTAATGATATCACTATTCCTTAGCAAAAGAATTATCTTCAAACCTTTATCATGTTTTATAGAAGAATTAATTTCATTCAACTTAGACATGAGTGTATTATATGTACGCGAATAATATATAACCATGTTTAAGTTAATTCATTAGTGACGAGACAATGGGTGTGTTGAGTAAGAGGGAAGGACTGATTTTTCACCTTAAACTTATTTAGTTTAAAAATTTGACATAAAATTTTGTATAACTGGATTTTAGTTTTATTCACAATATATTAAAAATAGAATTGGTTTTAAGTAAACACTTAAATTTATAAAATATTTATTTTTAAGAAACATAATTTTGAAATTCCATTATGCCTCAATTTGTTTTATCAAAATATGTTTGTTAAAATTATCATTTTTCATTCAAAACATTAGTTTTAAATGAATTAAATAAATTTTTTTGTCTAAGAATATTTTTTTGTATTAATAATATAAGTTGTATGTTATCATGATAAAATATTGTGTACCAAATTGGTATCTAAACTATAAATATAATGAATAATAATTATAGTGGAATTTCATTCCTAATTTTTTTGTAATGACTATATAATATTTTTAATACCTTATTAATAGATTTCCAAGTATGGTTACTTTTTTCTTATGCCTATTATGTTTTAAATAATTGTTATTCCATGTATTGAAAATCATTAGGTTCATAATTGCATGGTTCAATAATGCTATAAAAATATATCATGGATGACTATGAGAAATTAAATATTAAACTTATTATATGATAATAAGAAATTAATTATTGGTTTTGGTTTTTTAATGGGTACATTATATTTCTAATGTATTATTAAAATATCATATTAAATCACTAAAACTATTGAAATAAGTTGACACTAAATCAATTCTTATGAAAAAATAATAAAAATCAATATATTAAATAAATAGAATATGATAATAATATTAAATATTATGTTAAATATAGAAGAATATGGTTCTTAATAAGGTAACTAATAAAAATAATTTGATTATTAAATAAGTTAGTCGCATGTACAAAATGAATTTTGAACAAGGAAAGGGTTTCAGTCACAATCACCCTTTATTGAGGCATGCTTTATATTATGAACCAATTTTTATTTTTAGGGTGTAACTACTACCCCCTTTAATTATAATATCACAAATTATTATTGAAAGCAGAAACTTTTGTTCCATTAATGATCTTCCATTCTGTGGGATATGATTAACGCCTCACCAAAATATTAGGGGTTTTCACATCTCAATAAGCTTTCTTGAGTTATACTGTTTCTCCTTGAGCATAATATTTCATTCCATCTAGTGTAACCTATTTATAAATTTGGAGAATCAGTTTGGATTCAAATATTAATTATTAATGAGTTGTATTCCTTCTTTTAAATACATCCATGTTTATAATAAATTCCATCATTTGAAATGATAGATTCCACTCCTTTCCCATAATTTCTCATACCACCAGAATGGCCTGAAGGCCTTCATTTTTTATTAATTTTTGATAACCCCACTTTTATGGGATGAAGGGGAACCCTTGACATTATATAAACTAAAGTTATTAAATGAATTCATTCATTACATACTATAAACACTTGAAAATGCCCCTCTTTAGCATCAACATCGTGATCATCTCTTTAACTTTGCATGGATGTATGACTAGCTGTACTGTAAAGAAGTGCACAGGCATGGTAACAATGAAAAATTCCATACCCTCTCAATCTTACAAATATGTTAGCTCTGCTCTATTGAATGAGCCTTGATATCTTCCACTTCTAGGGATTGTTACTTGAAGAATATGTATGGTAGAATCTGCAAATGAGGCATCCCGATGGCATTGATATTACCCGAAGGCTTTAAAGAGACCCGAAAGACTTACTGTCCCAAAGGCCTGGGTGGCCCGATGGCCTTTAAGACTCTTGGATCAAACTTTTAGCCCAAAGTTGAATAGTTCCAGCTACAACAGGACCTGCTAAAGTACTAAACAATACGTTCTACCATACCTTATATAGTTCCTTCTATTGTATTGCTACAATACCTGTAATTATGGCTCCACCTAGAATCAAACCTAGGTCTTATGGATGCACTTTAAGAGTCCTCACCAACTGGGCTGCGACTCATGTTGTAATTTCCCATACTACCAATGTTCTCCTTTCTAATTGGAAACCTAATTATGAGTTATCTCAAGAGACATCCCAAATTCCCTTATTACATTTTAAAAATATGTTTCATTATCCCATTTTAAAATTTTGATTTTAAAATATATATTTTAAAATTGTTTTCCTTCCATGATCATTTGTTGGATCTTCTATACCACCCTAGTTACTTTTTAGTTATAAGTTCCCAGTCAGGATAATTGTATCACAAAGTGGGGGATGGGGCGAGTCAATGATATTTTTTATTTTATGTTTCCTTGAAATTGAAACAACCTTTACTTCCAGTTAATGATTTCAATTCCCTGTTGAAAACAAATCAAACACAAATCCATATGAACATAAGAATTTGCAAGGTTCACTATTCAATAAGAATAGATACATCATTGGTATGGTTTGGAAATAATCCAATACCACAAAATCCACTAGAAAAAAATCCTTGGATTATAATGGGTAGGATATTCCCTTTCACTCATGAAGTTATTCGAAGACAATCCAAAAGTATGTGTTCACCCTCTTAGAAAAAATTGGGTAAAAAAAAGTTTGTGTAACAAATCAAGTTACATGTGATTCATTTCAATTCTGAAAATTTATTCAATTGAAAAAAATTATTAAATTTATTACCCAAAAAATGGTAATAACTTTCTGGACATTATTATGAAATCTCTATCTAATTTTACTCGTACGTTTTTCTCATTCCAATTACTATGAGTACAATTCTACCCAATATGATTCATCTCTATATGATTATTACATGTACGATTCTACCTAGTATGAAAAATTCTACTATGATAGAATACAGTAGAAATGAATTGATACCACTTCAATTATGAGTACGAAAAACTCAGTATGACTCTTCGAGTCTGAAAAACTCAATATGAAAAGATATAGCACTAGATAAGTATGATTGAGACAATTCAATTTTTTCCCTCATTTTGGAAATCCAAATATAGAAATCCTAGAATGATTATCCATACCAATAGGATGATCAGATGAATGCGATTGACAATACAAATATTGTATACTGGTGAATATGATAATCACTGAGTACGATAGTCATATGAATACAACACTAAAATCTTGTATATTCTCCTATGACTTAAATACTTCAAAACTTCTTCAACCAAACTGAATATGGAAAGTTCTTATTCTCTCTAAATATTGGAGCTTCTCTCTCTTCTACGGTGAATAGTACAGTAGTCATCAGAAAATTACAATTTATTTATCACCTTTTCTAGTTGACCCATGAGTGGTTTTGGTGCGAATCCCAAAATCTTTCCCACTCACATAAATTCACCCAAATATCAATTTCCCTTGAATCTCAAGTTAATTTATGACTTCATCAATGCTTCTAAATTCTTCTCAAATATTCTACAATCTTCACTTATTCTTCATACTTTCATTTCAATTGATAGTATGATTTTAATTCATGCGTTCAATTTTCTCAATATGATTTCTTCAAAACAAAGCTCTGTACAAATTGTATAAAAGTATATAATGAATTGGATACCAGTTTGATTTATAAAAACAATGATCTATATAAATTGAATATAATCATTATTTTGAATTTCAAGTTCACTATTGAGAGCACATTCAACAAACTCCTTCATCTCTACTCTCAAACCTCTTCTACTTCTTCACCTTTTTTCCTGACTCACTTGAAAATTCACTTGAAAAGAAAAAAAATTGATTCCAATATTGACCCACTCGATGAAGACATTTAAAAAACAGTCAGAATTCATCAATATATTTCTTCAAAAATTCATTCAGTCATCTTAAATGGTTGACTACATTGTTGATTGATCTATATCATTACAATATTCATCGACTTTTTCTCAATTTCTTTTTCCATTGGACTTGGTTGAAAAGCCATTATAACCGAGTACATTGAAATACCAAATATTATGGACTGCTGTCAATAGAAAGTAGCTTTATTTCTAGATCATCCTGAGTACGATTCTCCATTGTATGATCTTTCTGAGTATGATTGTCCAAGATTCAATCATTTTGGGTTTGATCATTCTGAGTATGATCTTTTTCGTCCTCTTCCTCACCAACATCTTTTTCTTCCTGAGCCTAAATAATATACCCAACACCCTTTTATTTTTATCTAGATCAGATTGTCTTGAATATGATAGGCACCATCAATGTCTTCTCACCCAGATATAAAAAATCTGGGTATTATTGGGAACATATCATTTTCTTTATTTC
Source organism: Viscum album (assembly GCA_963277665.1). NCBI lineage: Eukaryota > Viridiplantae > Streptophyta > Magnoliopsida > Santalales > Viscaceae > Viscum > Viscum album. Next base: position 1,718,905,998 of record OY728145.1, on the reverse strand, counting down.
AAGGTCTGATCAATATTAAAACAATTGGATGCATCTTTTTCAATCCCCCTTTCTTTCATCAAGATTTCACCACAAGTTTCACAACTTTCTTATGATTTATGAGAATTAAAAATCATAAAATCATCATCACATTTATTTATCGTAGTCATAGAGACTCTGATTCTTTATAAAAATCATAAATTTATTCATATCTAATTCAAAGTGAATCTGATGGACTTTTTCTTCTAGCAAGGTGGATTATTAATGAAACTGATCCTTTCATTATGAACTCAGTGAAAATATGATTATAATAATTTCCCCACCGTGATTTTCTCCCATTCCAGACCCATGGCGAGTTTGATTCATTTTAAAGCATGAGTCCGATTCTTTTAAAAACAATGATCAATACAATTTCCATATATATTCTTTCTCAATGACTTCAATAAATTGATCTATTGATAACAAATTAAACCAAAACAAAACATGGGCCTAACAATCTTCCCCTTTGTATTTTTTTTTTCAAAAACCCACTTCAACAACTTCAACCACTTGAAAAAAATAAGCGGTTTTATTTTTATTATCTAACTTTTTATTCTCTTTATTTTATTCTTGATCACCCTATTTCTTTTAACTCTCCGCTTTATCTTATCTCCCCCCCCTTTTGAGGATCAAATTCAAAGGGGTCATCAAGAAAAGTTTCTCACCAATGATCTGATTTACATGAGTTGTAACTTTTCTTCATTATAGGTATCAAATGAGTTTCTTAACAAAGTATGTTTAGCTAAATGTCTCTAAGTCTATGTGAGCGAACCCGGTGTAGAAAACAAGAGTGTATAATCAAGGTGATCAACATTGTACCTAACAAAACATTCATGTAATACCTTTATCATGATTCAATAAAAATTTTATTTATTAGGGAAGTCCTTGAAGAAATTTTTTAGATAAAACTATCATGCACCCATCTCAATAGACATATCAGAAAGTTCAGGTGAGTAAAAATAGAACTTTTTTAGAAACACATAATTTTCATAACCTCATTTATTTATTTTGCAAGAATAATATTAGGCCCATCAATTAAATCTTATTTATTTTCAATTCTTAAATTAAAAGCAAGTTAGAATAAGTTTAAAATTTTTTTGGGAATAAGGAGAACCATGATTGTTCGTTAAAAACAACAATCTGATTAAGATTCATCTCTCTGTCTTAACTTCCAAATCTTTTTGTTGGATTTTTCATCAGATGTGTTTTATTCCTTATGTTCATCTTTCTTAGGTTTTGTAAAAAAATTATTCTTATCTACAATATCTTATGATAAGGATGTAAAATCTTTTTCTTCTTCAAAAACATCTTTGTTACAATCAATATGTAATATTTTTCCCATGTTTTCTTTCCTTCTTAAAATATTGTTGAACAACTTTTGATATCATGCCTAACTTGACTATATTCAAAATCTATTAATAAATTTTTGTCAAAATTTATTATATCTATATAAGTCTGTTTCTTCCTCTATTTTTTCACTAATTTTTTGATTCCTCTAATTTTTAATCCTAGTTAATGTGTTCTAGAATGATAAATAAGCACCCTTTCTTTTCAAACTCAACAGATCTATTTTTCTTAACTATCAAAACATCCGGCTTCTAAGAATGTTTTTTTGTTGTTTTAGTAAAAAAAAGAAATCATTTAGAAATATGTCAAGGTTTCTCACATATTTCAAAAATATCTTTCAAATATTGGAACCTATTTTTTTTCTTTCACAACAACCTTCTCAGGTTTCTCAAAAAAACATTTTCATAATTCTTTCTTTGAGAAAATTGACTCCCCCTCAACCTTATCCTCTTATAAAATGTTGAATAATAGTAACATTTTTGATTGAACCAAAAAATATTTGTGGTATGTATGAATACACCACTATACCATCAATATTCATAGGATCATTTTCCTCCAAAACGTCTATATTGATTGGAACAATGAATGCGTTTCTCAGACACATTCTTCTCTTTCTTTTCTTAGCCACCAACCATTAAATTATCAATTAGAGTCTTTATTTTATTTTTATTTTTATCACCAATATATGTTTTATATACTTTCCTAGATCCAGATAAAAAAATTCTAGAATCAAGGTTTTTTAAGACTTTTGAATTTCCAAAATTGTTGGTTTTATCTACATACATGACTTTCATAACTTTATTTTTTTCAGATACAATTACATTTTTCTTTTCAACCTGTCAAGGTAATTTTTTTTGATACTTCTAAGATTTTTCATTATGGAAACTTTCTCCAACTTTGGTAATACATTTTTTTGAAACTTGTACCTTTCTCTTCATCTTTAGAACATTTTTGTTGAACAAGTTCCAATTATTATTATTTTGTTTTCAACTTAACTTCTAGATTCCCATTACAATTATTTTCTTCTTTGAGTGATTTATTCAAATCATGAATTTCTTTATCAGTATTCACCTTCTTATCAACAAAACATTATTGGTTTCATATCGAGGAACATTCATCTTCCAATTTTTTTTTTCATTTTCAAGTATTTTGATCTTTCTAAAACATTCTTTCAACTATTCTTTGAAATGAATTTTAAGTTGAGGTTCTTCTTCATCCGAGCTACTGCTTCTGAATTATTAATCATTATTTATTGTAATAAAAGTATTTTAACCAATATAATGAACATATTTTTCATATTAAACTTCACTTTCTTCTTCTTCTTCTTCTTCTTCTTCTTAAGATCAACTAATTTCATTATAGTAAGAACATTCCTCATTAAATATTGAAATAAATGTATTATCTTCAACATAATTTGTGACATACTCACTATCACCATAATTAGTAAAATATATACTTTTTTATTTGGATAAATTTTTACCTTTCTTCTTAGAATAGAATTTTTATTTATTACACTTTTTCTTCTATGATCTTATTTGTCTTCTTTCTTACTCTTTACTTTCTTCTTCATCACTTTTCTATTCAATAACTCTTTGAGGGAAATTGAAAAAAAAAATTCTTGATGGATCCATATCCAAATTTTTTAGGAATGTTTCCCTTTATACCTTCCTATAACTTTTTTCAAATTTTTTAAAAAACAAGGATAAAAAACATTAAGATTTTTACATAAATAATTTTCAAAATTAGAATCACAAGTTTATTTTTCTTGAAGAATATTATTTTATTTCTTGGTATTCTTGAAATACATTTCTATATCAACTATATTTTTTGATTTCATATCATTCTACCTTATCATTTCATAAGTAATGAGAGTACAATGAAAATCATCTAGAGATAATGTTTCTAGATCTCTATCATCCATTAAAGAAACCTTAACATCAAACTTGTCAGGATGAATTCTCAAGATCTTTTCAATAATAGTAGAATATTATAACTTTTCACCAAGAAAAATAATAGTGCAAAAAATGTCATTTAAGCTTATAAATAAGTCATCAATAAATTCATGTTCACCCTTATTGAGGTATTCATACTTCAATCTCTATATTTGAAACATTTTCTTCTTCACTTTTTTATTGACTTCATAAAAGTTATTCAGCTTATCCCAAATTACTTTGGTCGTGGTAACTCCTTTTACTCTCAGAAACTCACATTTAAAAATAGATGTGTGTAAATAATCCTCAGCTCTTTTTTCATCCATAAGATTTTACTTAATAATATTATATATTGAATCATTCTCGCTATGAGGAGAGAAATCATCTGTAATGAATCTTCCGACATCATACCCAGGAGACATAATAAATGGAAGAATTATTCCTTTATAGATATGATAATTCCTATCATTTAATATTGGAATAACTTTATTGTTCACACAGTTCATAGTTTTTCTTTTTATGTTTCTGGTAATTGAAACAACCTTCTTCTCTTAGTAAGGATTTTAATTACTTAATGAAAACAAATCAAACACACATCCACACAAACCAAATAATTTTCAAGGTTCACTATTCAGTAAGAATAGATACATCCTTGGTATGATTTGGAAATTATCTAACACCACAAAAATCCAATAGAAAAAAATCCTTGGATTACAATGAGTAGGATATTCCCTTTCAATTGTGTAGTACTTTGAAGACAATCCAAAGGTATGTGTTCACTCTCTTAGAAAAAATAGTGTAAAATAATGTTTTTGTAAAAAATCATGTTACCCATGCTTATTTTTAATTATTCAAATGTATTTAATTGAAAAAAATTCTTTAAATTATTACCTAGAATATGGTAAAAAATTCCTAGGATTTTTTTTATGAAAACTCAGTTAGATTCTCCAAGTATTTTTTTCTTAGTCATATTCCTTCGAGTATGATTCTCCCCGATATGATTCTTCTCTCTACTATTATTCCGGGTATTATTTCCATAGTATAAAAAATATAACTTTGACAAAATATGATAGAGATAAATCAACACCACTTAAATTTTGAGTACGAAAAACTCATTACGATTATTCTAGTCCAAATAACTCAATATTTAACGATATAGCACTAGCTGATTATGATTGGGACAATTCATAACTTTTTCCTTATTCTAAAAATCCCAATACAAAAAAATAAAAATCCCATTATCTAGCTTGATACTAATATCAACCGAATATGATTGAAAACAAGTATATGGTAAACAACTAAATACGGTAATAACAGAGTACAATAATCTTCTGAATACAATGTTGCAATCTTATCTCTTCTCATATGACCTCAATCTGTCAAAACTTTTTTAACACAAGTGAATAATATATCTTATTCTTCTCTCTAAAATATAGAGATTATCTCTCTTATATGGTAAATAATACATCAGTCCTGATAAAATTACAATATAATTTTCTCCTTTATAGTCGATACATGAGTGGTTTTGGTTGGAATCCCAAAATACTTGATGCTCACATAAATCCACCCAAATATCAATCTCCCTTGAATTTATAGTGAACTTATGACTTCTTGAATGCTTATCAATTCTTCTCAAATCTTCTAAAATATTAACTTATTCTTCATACTTTCATTTCAATTTCGTATTTGATTTCAATCCATGAGACTGATTTTCTCAAGCTAATTTCATCAAAACAAAGCTATGAACTAATTTTATAAAAGTGTATGAATAAATGGATACCAGTTTTATTTATAAAAAAAATTCTGTGAATCAATTGAATACAATCATTATTTTAAATGTCAAGATCTCTCCTTGATAATCAGAAAACTCCTTCATCTATTCTCTCAGACATATTTTTTTTCTTCAAATTTTCTTTTAACTCTCTTGAAAATTCACTTGAAAAGAAAAATAACTAATTAAACTCTTGACCCACATGATGAATACATTTGAAAACAAGTCATAGTTCATCTATCTATTCCTTTTTAAATTAATTCAATCATCTTAAATTGTTGACTACATTACTAGTTGATCTCTATCATTATGAAATTATTTTTTTCTCAATTACATTCCCATCATACTTGTTTGAAAATATATTCAACCTGAGTACGATGAAATTATGAATATTATGGACTAGTGTCAATTTCAGCCAGTTTTTTTTCTAACTCATCTTGAGTTCAATTATCAAGAGTATGATCTTTCTATGTATGATAATCTTGGATACGATCATTCTAGGAAGGATCATTCTGAGTATGATATTTTTCATCCCCATCCTTACCAATATTTTTTTATTCTTGATCCTAAATAATATCTCAATCACCCTTTTATTTTCATCAAGGTTCGATCATTTTGAATATGATTGGAACCATCTTTGTCTTCTCATCTGGATACGATAAATTTGGGTATGATTAGGAACAACTCTTATCCTTTATTTCCATGTCCCATCAATCTTAAAATAATTGGCCACATCTCTTTCACTCTCCCTTTCTTTCATCAAGCTTTCAGTATAAGTTTCATGAATTATGATTTATGAGAATTAAAAATCATAAAAGAATCATCACATCTATTTTATTATAGTCATAGAGACTTAAATTATTCATCAAACCATCACTTTTTTCATATATAATTAAGAGTAAATCCAATAACCATTTAATTCCAGAAATATTAATTATTAATGCGACCGATCCTTTCATTCCAAACATAGTGTGAATCTAATTACAATCAATTCCGCACTATGATATTCTTCCATTCCAGACTTTTAGTGAGTCCAATTATTTTGAAAGAATGAGTTTGATTCTTTAGAAAAAAATTATCAATATTATTTCCATCCATTATCTTTCTCAACGACTTCAACATATTGATCTACTGACAAAAAATACAACCAAAACACAACTTGTCCCTAACATTTGTTACATGTTCTCTTTCATTTTCTACCTTTATATGCAATCTTATTCTTATGAAGTTATTCTATTTTTTTATATGTGTACCCAACATATATAACTAGTTAAATTTAATTTTTGTTTCTAGGGTTATACTTATATTTAGTTCCCTTCGATATTCCCCCTTTAATATAAAATTGATTTAAGATAACTATCCCATTTCATGTATCATTACATGAATCACTCTTATTAAATATTTTTTAAACCATGAATCGATTATATAAAACCACATTATTTTATGAATAACCCTCTTGGTTTACTTCTACATTTATGGAATATAATAATTATAACATACCGATTTAGTTATTCCATCTTTTTAATGTTTAATAGGTTGTACTTCAGGTTTTCTGGAGAGTAAGAGGTGATCCTTGGGTTTTATAGAGGACTTGGGCTAGGATCTGACAATAGGATATGATTCACACCATTAATTTTATATTAATTAAATGAATTATCCCTATGAGGAATCCATGAATCTTATTCACGATTTTAATAACATTTATGACATGAATTTTGTATTCTATTCATGAATTTGTCATTTGATATTTCAACCTGAGGAAATTCCTTTTTTAGTGTACATGAAAATATGTAAATTCAAGACATAAATTTCACTTTACTAGTGTGTTTTATTATACTACATGCATTAATTCCCTATCATTAATCGTTTCACCTTCTCCTTCAAACCCTAGGTATGATCTAGGAAATTTGGTTCGGGGGGTCCAATCTTTTTGGGACTCTCTATTTACCGATTTGATCTGTAACTCAGTTAGGTTTTTCTATGTTGGTAAGTGTGATCAATATATTACCTTAATACTCATTTCCAATGGAATTATTAGTGGTCTTGGTATGTGTTTATGGTATCAATGATCATTTGATGATACTTCTATAATCCCTTATAGACCCATTGTGCACTTGTCTTCTGAAGGCCAAACCTCTTGGGTGGTGGTGTGGTGTGTGAGAATATCGAGGTATGTGTTGATATAACTAATTTATTAACCATTTTTTACTTATGAAACTCAATTCTAAGATGTTATTATAAAATTTAGGGCCTTTTTTCATTGCTCTTTCTTTCGATTCCCCTTTTGGTGTTTGTGGATCTCATCGTGGTTAGCGTGCAACTCGTGTTTGAGGTAGGTGGTTAAATATCTAGCATATATTCGATGAAACTTAAGTGAACTTGATTTATTAATTTTTTTTAAAATAATTGGTATAATGTTGGTGTTAGTTCGTTTGTTTATGTAAACAATTTTTTGAGAAATGATGGGTTTCTCCATGTTTTGTTAAAAGAAAGGTGTTTTTCAAAACATTGTTAAGTGGATTATAAAATTGGTTTTCAGATGTTTTTTTGATGAAAAGTGTTGTTTTGAATTGTATTGATAAATGCGATAAGAACAATGGAAATGATTTGATAAATGTTTCCCATGGGAGCCTTGGGTACTTTGGTGGATGGTGTAGTATTGGGCCTTGTCTATTTGTATTGCAAAGGGTTTCACTTTCTGGGTTGTTCTTCCATCCCTAGACCATAGATTCATGGGATATAATATTTGATAACAATTATTGGGTGTTCAATTTTTGGGGTGTTCCTCTATTCCCTAGACTTTATGCGTGGCATCTGTGGACTTGATGGATTCACTAGTCTTTGATTAAGGTACGAGTGGTCGAGATAGCCTAACCTTTTTTGATCCAAGGAATGATTACCATTATGATTTAGATTTTTATTGTTTTACATTATATATAAATTCTTGATAAACTAAAATGGTTTCCCAGAATTATTCATTGAAACTATTTTTCCTGACTTGTTTTAGAAATACAGAAAAAGGGGAAATGATTTACCATGATTTTGATATAGAAAAATTTAAATTTTTATCATGATTTATTTTATTTCAATATGATTACATTGTGATTATTATAGAGAGACTTGATATGTAACCCCTAGGTGGGATCCTACTGATCCTATTTAGATCTTACCCTATACACTCCCTCGAGGGTGTTTATACCTAGTATTGTCTTTTGATATAGGGAAGTTTAGGGAATTATAGAGATCTGATGAGGTTTTTGATAGCTGGTTATCAGTAGCTAGGGGAGAGATGGTGGGATGTGGGTCAGACTTATCACATGTAGTAGTTATAACTTATTCTAGTTGTCCTTTTTGGCTATTATTTGACATGTACTATTGGTTTTTAAATTTCTGTTTTTGGGTTGTATTACTATTGTCGTCTTTATTTATTTATAGAATATATCTTTTCAAGTTGTTCCCTACTCTTGTGTATATATAATATATATCTTTTTTTTCGTTGGGACAAATATTTCCCACTATATGTTATTTGATTACATGTTGAAAGTCACCAGACCATGGGGATTAGGAACACCCTTTGGGTTCTTCTGTGGTCTAGTTTAGAACCTAGTTTTATGAGGTTTCCATACCAGGTCATACAAATTTTGTATCATAGACATGTTATTCTTAGTCTTGGTGAGTTGGAATATAGGTTATTGTATTTTCATAACTTTAGGGGTTGGTTATGATGATTTTCTATCCATATTTTACCATGAAGATCCTTAAGTCACTATGGGATGTTGGGATATGTGTCTCTTATGATGGGTTTTGACATTGATATCAGTCCTTGATTATGATATTCAAGTTTAAACTAATATTGTATTATTTAATGATAGTTTTTATTCTATATTTAGTGTGGAGTAACATGCATATGATATGTCTTACAAGGGCTTATCATGAGGGTTTTGTGGGAGACACTCCTCAAGGGAATCTTCCTTTGGTTCATAATCTCTTAGAATATATTATAAGAGAATCTTTTTCCATAGAAAAGAATATAACATAGGCTTAGAACCAAGTTGTTGAGGTGAAAATAAGAGATGGGAGAGAAATTAATCTAGATAAAGTGTCCCTAAGAGTGAATCCCCAATCCTTTAAGGCTATGTTTTTTCCATAATGGAAGATGACTGGTTGGAAAAGATCTACTAGGTCTTTGACTTTATAGATACACCTGAGGTTATCATGGTGAAATATATAATATTAAATCTTTATGTTCCTAGTAAGATTTGTTTTAATTCCATGGTATAGTAATATCATAATGTGGGATTGGATTGGAAGGGTTTAAGGAACATATTATTTCATAAGTTCTATCCAATTTCTCTAATAATAACAATTCCAGGTAATTTGTTTATTTATAGTAGGGAGAGAACTTGGTGTTTAATTACACTAAACTTTCTTTTTGTATTTGGTTCATTTTTCTCCTAAGGTGGTTATGGATGATCTTCTGAGATCTTATAAATACCTATAAGGTTTGTGCCCAGATATCCAATCATCGATATATATGCTGAATCATACCACTTAGACTAACACAATTGATGGGTATATGATCCATAAATGGATATGACAGGAAATATTGGATACTCTTCCACTTATTTTCTATATAGTGTCATTTTTAGTAGTGAAAATAGAAAGAAGATAAAGTGGAATGATAATTGAAAGGGTGATGAAGGTTGTTCTTATTAGTGGTCCACCTCTACCCCAGCATCAGTATCCAGTAGTGTGACCATGAATTTCTTTAATTATGGGAAGGAAGGGAAGAACCGATAACCTTTCCCCACACTAAAGAAGGTTTGAAGTGTTTTTGCATACTGAGACCATATATAGTGGTATTTCCGTATAATGTCAGTTTTATTAGTGCAAATGGCAAGAATAGGAAGTGGAATGATAATGAAAATGGTGGTGAAGGTGGTTCTTATTAGTGGCCCCCTCTACCCCATCAGCAATATCCAATAGTGCGACCTTGAATTTCTATAATTATGGAAAATAAGGGAAGAATTGATGATCTTTACCTACACCAATGATAGTTTTATGTGTTTATGGCTACTGAGACCATATATATTGGTTTTTATAGGCATTATCTATGACCTATTATGGTAAAGGATTATTAGCTCTAAAGCACACTATGACATAGTTAGATAATTTAAAGTCCACAAGGCACTAACCAAAGGCCTGAGGAGTGAAACATCTTCATGTAGTGGATGAGCTTTCAATGGAGGTTGATGTAGGCCTGACTATAGTGAGAGGCACCATTTTATTTAAATATTATATAAAAACTACTATATTTTATATAGGTTCCTCCCACTCATTTATATCTCCCCATTTTACTTATTTGATAAAAAATCCAACAAATACCATGTCTTTTATTATAAAGTTGGTGATGCCTCTTGGAAAGTGTAAAGAGTAGGGGTTTCATTATCTAGCATGTTCTCTATCAATAGATGCCAATGAGTTAGTATGAGATTTCTTAATTCTTGATCTATATTTATTTGATGTTATCATCATGATAGATTGGATTATTGCTCATTATGTTTATATTTATTATTATCATCGGCATGTTTTATTCTATAAAACTGATAATAGTTGTTGAGTGTTTCAAGGAGAGTTGTATCTAAGGTCTGGTCATGAAGGGCCTTCCCTCCTTGAACCCTAGAGTTTTTTTGCTGTTATAGATGAGCTTAATGATGTTTCATCCCTTTTTATCCTTCAATTTCTATTATAGTCTTCCCTAATGTTTTTATAGACTATTTTTTTGTATTCTTATAGAAAGTAAGGTAGAGTTCATTATTTATATAGTACGAGACATGAAACTTATTTATATACCCTCTTGTCATATGGAATCCACTAAGCAAAAAGATCTAAAGATCCATTTTAATGATCTTATTGATAAGGTTTTTATTCATCCCAATGTTTCTCTCTGGGAATACCCTATTCTATTTACTAATAAGGCTGATGGTTCACTTCATTTGTGCATGGACTATTGAAAATTAAACTGAGTGACTGCTAAGAATATGTACCCTTTTCCCCATGTTGATGACCTATTTGATAAGTTAATTGAAAGAATTGGTTTTCTAAAATTGATCTTCAATCATGTTATCATCAGCTCATGGTTCAGGGGTCTGATATACCAAAGAACACTTTTGGGAGTAGGTATGTCCATTATGAATATCTTATAATTCCATTTGGATAGGCTAATTCTCCAGTAGTTTTATGGATTTGATAAAATGGATATTCCATAAATATATCAAAACTTTTTTCATGGTGTTTGATGATGTTTTATTGGAGATCTAATCATGAGAATTATCATCATTTTAATTCCATTTTTTAGAAATTAAGTATCCACAAAATTTGTGGTAATATTTTAAAATAAAATTTATAGATCCAATAAGTGATGTTATTAGAGAATGTGATTTCAAAACCTGTAATTGCAGTTGATCTTGAGAAGGTGAGGGCTATCTTGTCATGAGAAGAACCACATACCATCTTTGAGATTAATATCTTATTAGTAATTTCTAGATACTGTCAATGGTTCATATAGGATTTGTTAATGCTTTCAAAACCATTGACTACTCTTACTAGGAGAGTGGTAAAATTTACTTGGGATGCTAAATGCTTGACTTATTTTGAGGAATTGAAATGACTTATAAAATCAGCTCCCATTTTGATTTTTTCTAAGCTTGTTAAGGAATATTCGGTATACTATGACAATTCTAGTTTTTGTATGGATTGTGTTCTTATATATGATGATCATGTTTTAGCCCACGAATCCCATTACCTTTTCAAACATGAGAAAAATTACCCCACTCATGTTTTGAAGCTGACATCTATTATTTATATACTAAGTATTGGAAACACTACCTTTTTAGGGAGAAGTTCAGGGTCTTTCCTATTCCTAAGTGTACATTCTATGTCTTTTATAAGAAGGACCTAAATCTTAAATAGATATGGTGGGTATATTATCTCCAGAGATTTAACTTTGACATAAAATACACCTTAGGGATGGGTAATTCCATTGATAACACTATTGAATGTATAGTTACACAACATGATATCTTATAATCGAAGGATGAGTGTAACCTTTTGAGTATTTTCACTTGGTTATTTACAAACATGTAAGTGGGTGATTTTAGTATGGTTATGACCGATGTTCAATTATCATCACTTGTCCTCAAGTCTATTTTAGAGGGCCAGTAATAGGATGATGAGTTTAGTGGAATTAGGGAAGATTCATATAGTTAGGAGATAATTTCTAGTTGGTCTCTCATTTCTGATGGTATTCTATATTTAAAGTACTGGTTTATTATCCCCTATCCATCAAGAATTCAATGTTACATGATTTCCATAATTATTCATGAGGTGTTAACCTATAGCTATGAATATTTATTATGATTTGAGATTGTGTTTTTGTGACTTGGTATGATTCACGACATTACTGATTCTGTGTCTCGCTGTTATACGTACTAGAAGATATAGGTGGAGCACCTAAACCCTAATGGGTTTCACCAAAATATTCTAGTTCTAGTATAGAAATGGTACAAGGTGTCCACGGATTTCATTATTGGATTACTAAGGAGTGTATGAGGGAAGAATTCTATCTTTGTACTAATTGATCACTTGATGAAATCAACTAGTTTTATTCCATCCAGGGAGACCAACCCGGTTTAAAATCAAGGTAATTTGTACATGATGGAGATTGGGAAGTTGTGTGGGGTTGCCTTTGGATTTTCCATTAGTGAATTGATTTTATTGAGTTTCTCCTAAGTTGGGCCACCATCAAATGGGGAAACAGTGGGAGATAGCTTTGAGATATGTTGGACAATTTGAGATCACTAAATGGTTTGTTCAAGTTTCTTATCAATTGGAGTTACTAACTTAGTTGATAGATATCTAAAATGTTTTCCACATATCTCATCTTAAGATGAAATATATAGATACTTCTAATGTTTTTAGTTAAGAAGGTATTTTTTTGGAGTTAAATGTTTCCATTGTGGAGATTCCATTGGAGATTATTGATTTTCTGGAGAAATTATTTCATTGGAATTTAATTCCATTGGTCAATAGATTGTGGAGGCATGAGACCAATTCTCATGAGATGTGGGAGTATGAATTTTTAGTGAGGGAGAAGTGGCCTCACCTATTTATAGATTATTATCATTCAATATAACTTTATGGGGATAAAAAGTACTATAATAGAGCTAATTATAACATATTAGTTCAACTATTCTCTCTTTTTGATGTTTAAGAGGTTGTAATTTGGGTTTTGAGGAGAATGAGTGGAAATATAGTAGTTTTATAGAGTACTTGGGATAGGTGATGGTCACAAGAGTTGGTTCATGCTATTAATTGTATATTGATGATGTTAATTATCCCTAGAAGAGGTCATGGATCTCATTCATAATGTGAAAAAAATCATGATGTGAAGGTTTTATTTACATCATGAATTGGTCATTGAGGATCTTAAACCAATTTGACACCTTTTTGGTGTACATCCAAATCTAGATATTCACATCATGAATCATGAATTTATGAAATGAAGTCCACTTATCTGGCCCATTTTAATGTGTTGTATTCTTGAATCCTCTCTCTTTCAGATTTTGACCGTCATGAACCATCCCGAGTACCATAGAAATATGATAACCAAGCCAACAATGACATAGCCTGAAGGCTGATCTCGATCCACATGGGTTGATGGCTAGAAATTGGCGTCATGCAAGAAATATTAACAAGTCAATATGCATACAAGAAAAACTCCAAAGTGAGGACTATACAAGAAGTCAAATAGGTAAACATCCTAAAGTATTACATAAATGCTCCAGAAGTATGAAAAGAAAACCCAAGGCCCATCAGAAGAAACTATCGAAGCACAAGGATCAATCGCTACTACCACCTCCAATTGGCGCCTTATCATTTCTCGGAACTAAAATATATAATCTACAAACACCCTAATTCACATGTAGGGTATGATCAAAAAGCCCAGTAGGGTCTCACTAAGGATTCCATAAAAGATTATAACATTTAATTAATAAAATAAATATTTAAATTTTAAATAAAAAAGCATTCAATATCGAAATCATATTTAAAAAAAATCATTCTTTACATTAAGCTGACGTAAATACTTTAAACAAATTGGTTAAATAGAAAATTTTATATAAAAATAATTTATATAAATTTAGAAGTCATGTAAAGAAGTTTATAAGCATTAGAGCAGATTTATTTCACAAATATAAACAAGCATGCAACATGTTCATCTTTAAAAAGGTATGATAGTTCAATGATATGGGAATCTAATCTCTCAAATCATTATCAAGAAATTATGGGTACACATGTCCCCTTCGATTCTAACCAATAATAAATCATCACTATCCCATCAGGTGTGTGACTACTGCATATATATTTTAAGTATTATAAATAATATAGTGTTTCCCCTAATAAATCACTAACTACCAAGGATTTGATGTGATCTAATACTATTAATGATGGAAACTTTATTTCAAGACTTATTAAAATATAATTCATCCCATTCCCCCATTTCAAATATGGTTATTTTCCATTTAAAAACTAAAACATATTTTTAATAAAATAACACATTTTCCATTATTAAACCAATGGGTTCCAATCAGAACCATTTTTATCCATTTTCATTAAATAATAATTTTAAATCAATTCTATTAAATCAAATTTGAAATTTATATTCAATAATTTGAATTCCCAAAAATTCCATCAATTTCAAAATTACCCCCAAATTCAATAGAAATTGGATTTTTTATCTAATTTAATGGCAAATCTAATTTCAAATCCCTATTTAAAATGAATATGGTTTTTTAACAAACCATTCCAAATAAATTTCATTTATTGCATGGAAAAGTCTTTAAATAATAGAAATAAATTTAAATCAAGCAATTTAGGGTTATAAAAAATTGTCCTTCATAACAGAACCACCTACCTTGGAAACATGGGATTTAAAAACTTTAAAACCTACCCGAGAAATATTGTAAAGAACAGTATCCAAAAAGATCCATGAATCATTCCCTAGATTCATAATCAATAACAGAGGGTATTAGATTCTCCAATAACATAGATATCTATAAAACCCTTGTTATAAAAGAGGAGGGAGAAGTAGAAAGATAATGGGAAGATAAAACCTACTAAGTAGAGATAAAACATTGTTTTTAAATATTCAATCCATTTATGAAATGGTGTAGAGGAAAAAAATCACCTCTTGGGAGATCCCCTGGAAGAATAAAATGTTTGGGGGTCGTACATGTCCATCAGTAATATAATTAAGGGGGTTTGGTATTTTAAAACTAATTTTATGATTAAAAAATCACATACGCACGATTAACTGGATAGGGCTGCGCAATAAGATAAATTATGTGTCCTAACTATGCTACCCTTTTAAATGGGTTTCATGGTTTATCCTCAGTGGGTGAACTATTTTTTAAACCTTGCGTAATCAGTGAAAATCCCCAACATCGGTTTTTTCATGGTTTCCACTTAGAGGGTGTATTTTTTGGGAAAGCTATGCCCAAACTATGCACAACTGAGAAATTTTTCGAACATTTTCCAAAACTTCACTCGAAGAAAACCCAAATGAAACCCAACCAATGCATAATAAAATGTGGGGTTTATAAATACCTAAAAATAGTAATAGGATGTTATAACCTTTCCACCATAGAAACTTTCTGTCCCAAGAAATCCAACTAGGAACATTTGATGGAAAAAAATGAGGTCACCACTCTCTCATCGACATCTACCTCTCCCACATCTCATGAGAGTCAGAACTATGATACCATAGCAGTTGTACCAAAGGTACCATTCTACCATAAAATAACTTGGTTTAGAATCAACTATCCTGACTTGATGCTCAGTCATGATGAAATATGGTTCAACCTGATGATCATTCTATCTCAGAACATGAGATGGATCAGATAAATAATTCCATACCTGAGATACATGGATCACATTTTGTATAGATGTCATATAAAGAAGTACTAAATGGTAATATAATTTATCCACATCATAAAGAACCTCAAAAGGTCCAACAAAGTGAGGATCAAATTTCCATTTCCTCCCAAGCTGTTGACGACCCAAACAGGGTGAAACATTCAAAAACACCTAGTCACCAACTAAAAATTCCAACAGTCTATGTGGATAATCAACAAAAGATTTATATCATCTCTATGATTTCAACATTATTTGAAAAATCAATTGAATCTTTAATTTTTTCTCCTAAACCATGCTTGGTCTAACCAAGGAACTTTCACCAACCTCTAACCAACACAACATAGAATTGCAAGGATGGCTATAAAAGGCATCAAAATGGCCCATTCCGATAAATACTGGTACCTATTTTTATAATAAAACTTAACTATCCCCATATGTTCATCCCAATCCCCACCAAAGTCAAACACTCAAGAAAAAATCATATCTTAAAGAATATTTATAGCTCTTTCTGTCTGGAAGTCTGATCACGAATGTTATTCCATGCTCAAACAGACCTGAGATCCCAGTGCCTCTTAAAGTCCTCTCTGAAAATGAGAAGTGAACTGAGGATCCCTACCAAATACTATAGTAGATGGTGTTGGGTTAGAATGGCTATGATGAAGACATGGGGGGTGGGGGTGGGTTCCCTTTTAAAAATATTGACAAATGTAAAACATCCCTCTTAAAATGAAGCGATCCTTTACTTATCACTTAAAGTTGTGTGAGTAGTGAAAATAAATACAGGAAAAGAATACAGTGATGTATAGTGGTTTGGGGCACATAAATCCCCAGGTCCACTCCACTAATTCTAGACTCCATAAGCTTGGTGATTTTCACTAGTATGTCCTCTTATCTGGAAACCTTTACAACTGAGTATAGGTATTTTTCACCTTCTAAGGGTTTTATAGGGCCTTTTAGTTCTATTAAAGGGAACTAAAAATCCACATCTTGATCTGAGAAGCTGACACTCCACCACGACTGATTCTGAGTAGCCTATACTCCAATAAATCAATATATTTTGCTTTGATTGGGAAGATAGGTTTTGACCATAGTTGCGGGAGAAAATGACAATTGTATTTGATCTTTAATAATGTACAATAGAATCAACAAAATAATATTAAAAGATGACTAGGATTATTTTTCTTTAAGAAACAACAAATAGATTATGCAATATTGCAAAGGCTTCATTATTATTTGCAGCATGAGAGAATAAGGACGTAAAAATAATATTTCTATCCTCTTTAAAATGATGAGCAACAGAATGAAAATATTTGAGCACTTTATTTTCATCAGAGTTTTCATGTCTCTTCTCCTCTTAGTATATTTTATTTTCCTTCTAGATTTATATATAGAGAGAGTAAATATCCAGTAGTTTTAGCACTCCTCTTCCTTTGAATATTAAAATTAAATAGAGTCAATATCCTTCATAAATATTCCATGAATAACATAACACTATTGTCTTCTTCCTGTAGAATAAACATCTTAATAAAAGTATTCAAAATAACTTGAATTAGTCCTATGATTAATATAAAAAATAATATTTACATTGAATTATTTAAAACGACCATTTAAATCCATTCAAAACTATTTAAATATATACAAAATAGTTCCTAAAAAATAGTAGCATAATTAAAATATAGGTTCAAATATTTGAATTTTAATAACATTGTATCCATCGAATTTTATAAAAATATAATGTTGGGATAAAGTGTACATTTTTTTCTAAATACTATACCAAAATATTTTCTATATCTTCTTCCAAAAACCTTTGGATTTATTATAATTTATTTAATAGATAAACTAATGAAATTCATCAAGATAAAAATGCAGAAGATATAAATACCAAGAAACATATAAAACAGAGTATCGTAACCTACTTTGGAAATATTTATAATACTTGATAGTTTCATTTTTGATAAATTTATTATTTAATATTCAAACTCCCCAATATATGATGTTCATAACTTGTGGCATAATAATGATGTTCTCTAAATAAGTGGAAATTCGTACAATAATCACCAACTTTAACAAGTTTATGTTCATGTATAATTGGAATAGAAGATTTCTCCTTAGCACATACTTATTTCCTAAATGTTTTATGATGATAAATATATGATACGATCTACTAAATGATTATAAAAAATCAACATTCAACATATAGTGTTTCATCATGTTAACATGGAAGAAACAAAATTTTAGTATCAATATTGAAATAGTGGATCAAATCCTCCCTTTTTACAACACCAAACATATTACTATTTCATCAGTTGGTGTATTCATATGGATATATCTTTTGCAATATATAGCAGGTCGAGTAGTAGAAAATGTTTCGGTAAACACTCTAAAACCTTAGATCATAATAGTTCAAATTTCTTTATTATAGTTTCAAAAGTATGCAAAGTATTTTATCACTTTGGATGCAATATTTTATATTATAAAGAGATTCCCAACATGTAAAGTTTTATTTTTAAGTAAAAAAAACACATGATAGAAGAAAAAAACTAGTGTAAATTTTCACTAGAACATAGGGTTCAAGAAATTATGTTTTATGAAAGTAGGGTTCCAGAACGTTGGGTTCATGAAAGTAGGGTTCATAAACGTAGGGTTCCTTACCAATGTATGGTTCATAAATCATACTTTCGTTTCAAAAGTAGGGTTGAAAATGTAGTGCTGTTCACAAACATAGGGTTGATTAACCATACTCTTGTATAAAAAGTAGGGTTTCACTATTCTAAATGTAGTGTTGCACTGTTATGAAAGATGGGTTGCACAGTTCTGATGGTAGGGTTGAAATAATTCTTTCAAAAATTGAACTATTTACATTTAGTGATCTAAATGATTTTTAGAGGCCTTTAAAATCACATTCATCAATTGTCCTAGAATAATTATATTTTGGAAATATAATTATAGTTCTTAATGGATCAAAAATTTAATCATTCTGACTTATAAATCTCCCGATATGTTTGAGAAATAAAACCAATGACATTCTGAAAAAACTACATTTCTAAAAAATCATCAGATAAATTTAGACAATTTATTCACCATATAAACAACCTTTTTAGACATCAATGTAATATGATGAAGTCAAGATAAAATTCTTGTATTTCCATCCCACTAGGTTTCAAGTGATTCCAATATCTATATAACTGACAATAAATAATATACAGTAGGTTTTTAAACTATTTGGAAATTTTGTAATTCATGTTCCTAAAATGTAATTTAGTTAAGTAATAGAAAAACACTTCTTTCATAACATGTCTTTTAAAATTGAAATTATTTTTCTTTATTTTTTGGATAAATAAAATGAAACTTTATATATATTTATTTATAGATAAATTTTTAATATTCTTATGATTTTTTTTATTTTACCCATTGTCTAATTCTTCTTTGAAATACCTTGTTCAAATGACTATTGAAAAATATCACAAAAATATGAAGTGATCAAACTCTTCAACCATAATTTTATAATAGTGCAACCCTATATTCAGAATAGTGCAACCATATATTTAGGATAGTGAAACCCTACCATCAGAATAGTGCAACCCAACTTTTGATTTAAAATTATGTTTAATCCACCCTAAGTTTGTGAATAACCATATGTTTTCAACAATAATTTTGATACAAAAGTATGGTTCATGAACCATACGTTGGTAATGAAGCCTACGTTCATGAACCATGATTTTATGAACCCTACTTTCTTGAACTCTACATTCCTGTGATAATGTAACCTACTTTACTGCTGCTGTCATGTGTTATTTTGCGGAAAAATAAAACTTAGCCTACCGTGTATATCTTTACAAGTTGAAATTCTATATCTAAAGAGATCAAACTCACTACATAATTCTACATATAAAATTCAAAACCATGACCTACTATGCAATGATATTCTAGAATTTTAAATTGAACTTTTTGCTGATACTTAACCTGCTGTTTATTTCAGCATTTCTCTTTATATGGATACATTACCTAATGGAATAGTATTTTTTTTATTTCCTATAAAAATGGATTTTTAAATCCACTTTTTCAAGCTGGAAGCTAATGTTGTGTTTCCATCATGTTTATGTGATGAAACACAACATGATGAAATCTAATTTTCTATATCATATAGAGGCTCATAGTATATATTTCTTAGGATGAAACATTATAAAAAATAAGAATATTTGAAGAAGTGGTATCAAATATTGGACTCTATTAAATATATTTCTCTTTACAGAAATCAATTTCTACTTTATACTGATAAGAAGATTCATAGGAAGTGCTCTTTTGGAATATTTTTATTTTTGGAAATCCTTGAAAATTACCTTCTTTCTATCTGATACCTAACAAGTAATATAATATTTTGTAATATTTTGGAATATTGAAGATTTCCTATGGCTCAAACAATATTGAGTTAAATATTCAAATGAATACAAATCTCAATGGATGATGTTAGAGAATATAGGTCCATGATATCTTCTCCTTATTTTGATGTCAATAATTATCGATGATGAAAATATTGAATGACTATATATTCAAAGAATCTTAGTCTCAAAGTTTACACGAATAATGTCAAAACTTATGAAATACATAAAGAACCAAAAAAGTGGGATTATGTGAATAAACCTAAATATGATGTTCATTCAAAATTCATGAAAGGAATTATATGTGGGCTTGGTCCTAATGAATTTAATCGTGTTTCACAATGTGATACTATCTACGATATGGGGTATGAAGTTGTAGTTGATTATGAAGGAACTGATAAATTGAAAGAAGTTAACAATAATGACAATGACTTGGGAACTCTAATTTTGGAAATAAATTATGCATTAAAGGAGTTGATTGAGATATGAGAAGAAGAGATGAAAGCGGAGTCTGAAAATCATATTTCTACCAAAAAGAAAAATGATGCACTTATTGTTTTGATTGAAAAATATTCAAATTATTATCATTTGGATTCAAGTGATGAATCGACTACAAACTCAGATTCTGAGCAAAAAATAGAAATGGTTAATCTATGTCTTATGTCTCATGCTGATGATGTAAAATCAACTTACTCTGAATGTTTTGATTCAAATTTTTTTCTCATGATATACGTGATAAAAATTGTTTTTTGCCTCAAGAAAATTTGAATCCTTAAATAAAGATCATAAAAAATTAAAAAATATTATGATTATATTTCAACTGATAATGATATTTTTTCAAAGTAAATTGAAGATTTAAAATAAAATTATTTCAAAATTTCTTATGATCAACATGAAACTAAAATTAAAGAATTTTTGGATGAAGTTGATAATTTAAAACAAGCTTATAGTATGCTTATTAAGGGAGTAAATTATTTGAATAAATTTATTGAAAGAAAAAATATCCATAAAAGAAAAATATAGTTCCGGTAGTAATGGAGAAAATAAAAAATTATACATGAATTATTTTTTTTCTAGTTTGAATTGAAAAATAATTTCCACAATTAAATGTTCAATTGTGGTATTAACGGACATTATGGCAATGAATTTTATTTTATAAATTGTAAAATTTATGGTGTCAGGTATGTTAATTATTCTAAAGCATTATCCAACATTAGTTATAATTTATTTTCTCAGAATAAACTTATTTGGTTACCTAATTATTTAGTTTCTAACACTGCGAGAACCAAAAGTAAATAGGTACCAAAAAGGCACTTTTATTTTATATTTTGTAGGTATACACCACTAAACATCATAATTATATCATCATGTGGCTTCCTAAAAATTATGAAAAATTTATTATATTTATATTTCTTATTGTTTTAAATGGAAATTCCATAACGATAGAACTATTAAAATACAAGAAGTATTTTATTTCTATTTTAATATTAGATTTAATAAACTATCTATTTTATACAGGGAGATAAAAAACATTTAAATGTTTTATCTTTTTATTTCTCAACATTGAATATCTCCTATACATAAACTGTTAAATCATTTTCTCATTCTATTATTTTATGAATTAATTTGTTTATTTTATTAACCAATTACCAACAAGATTTCTCTTATGAATTTATATTATGTTTTAGCTTGTATTTAATGTATTTCTTTTAAAATTAATTTCTTGTGTGGAATTAAACTATTACAGTATGTGGTAAATTATTCCATTATTATATTAAAATATTTTGGTCAATTATAACATGTGAAAGACGTTATTTTAATTTCTTTAAAAATGCATTAATTAAATTATTTGAAAATACTTTTTTTAAAATATTTTAAAATTCATTCATTTAATTAAAATTCCTTGAAAATATTTTATTTAATTCCTTGAATATCTTTTACAATTATTTTGTTTATTAAGGGGAGTTATTTAAAATATTATCATATTTTTAAATTTTTTATTATGGGATAGATAAAATGGTTTAAAACATTAATTGTAAACCCTTATTATTCATAGAATATTATTTTATATGTTTAAATGGCTCCTTGATTATAAATTTTTATCTTTTAAGGGAAGAATTTATTTTGGAGAAGTTTATATGACCGCATGTACTAAGAACATATTTTTCAATAAATAATATATTTGATATATTATAAAGTGGGAAGAATTTTTTTATTTCATATTTTATGTATTTTTGGTACTATTAATTAATTTTAAAATTTCTATTATTTATAAAAAGATGGGATATATTGTATTATTTAATATACTCAAGAACACATATTTTTGATCCATACAAAAAGGGGGACAAAATTTGGGAGGGAGTTAGGGTTTTGTAATTATTCAAAAGGGGAGAATTTTTAGTTTCTAATTTTCATTCTCATCTTGATTTATTTTTGTTAATTACTTTAACCCATCATTCTTTGTTTTCTAATAATTTTTTAAGTGTTTCAGATTTAGTATGTTAAAGTAATTATTTTATATATGATGAAATAGTGATCATATTCATATTTTGTTTTTTCCATTATAAATAGTATAAGTTTTCTTTATTTCATTTGTTTATGTTGAAATCAAATTCAGTATTTTCGATTGTACAAATATTCACTAAAATTTTTACAAGCTGTTCAAGTGACATTGCAGTTTTCAGCTTAAAGTCACACCATAAATTTGTTTATATCTCAATCTATAGTGAATAGTTTCATGTAAGACTTATACCATTGGATATATGAAATATTTATCTAAAATTTTTTATTTTTTGAAAAGCTTTAAAATTTTGTTTTGATACTCTAAAAAATAACCAAATTTGTTGCAGTAGTTTTGAAACTCTACTGTGAAAACTACTATGTCACTTGAACAAATGGTAAATAATTTGGGGAATTTTATCGAGAGAAACAACTAAATTGGATTTCAAAATAAACATATGAAATTAATATAATATTATTATATTTTAAATGTAAAATACACCATAATAATCTGATCATTATTTTTATTGATGTAAAATAAATACTTTGGAATACTAAGTCTAAAACACTTAAATAAAGTATTAGAGAACAACGAATTATGTATTGAAGTAATTATAAAAACTAAATCAAGGTAATAATGATAATTATAAACTCAACATATGGAAATCTATGACAATGAACAATCTCTTTCACATAGATATTTTCCAACTGCTCAACTTTTCCTATATCATGATTATGTATAAATTGAGATGATTTTGTTAGCCTCTTGATCACAAACCATATCACATTATTATTATTTTTGTTCTAAATAAACCCGAAAAAATTCTACATAGATCTCATACCATTTGTAATTTGGAAATGGAAGTGGATGAAGCATATCCGAAGGTTATTGGTGCTCAACATTGACCTGTTGGCACATATAACAATGAGATAAAAATTCAATAATGCCTCATATCATACATGGACACCCGAATTATCACCTCATGTCGTAGAACATCTTTTTGGTTCCTGGTGCACTTCCCATGGAGAGTTATAAAACCCCCCATCACATATTTCCTTACCTCTAAGAGCACAACAAATAGATTCCAATAGAAAAGAATTACCACAGTGGAGAATGAAAAGTAAGACATGGTCTCCCAAGCATAAAGAGAGTGTCTAATTCATTAGAACTCATCATAAAGTTGTTATTTTGAAAAAATAAATTCGAGAATTGCGGGTGTCAACTAAACCCTAGAAAAGGAAACCTCGACTCCTGATTCCTAGACTCCAATATGAAACTATGCAAAGAGATCCATCAAGTTCCACTCTTCTGATGATTCTTTCATGGCCTGAGTCAGATGTTTCATGCTTAAGGAATCTATAATGAAATTACCTTCCTCGGGGTATAGGTGGTATCAAATTTAAAACATATTAGGTATTCCACCCAATGTCTCTTGTAGAGATTCAAATATTTTTGAGAGAAGATAAAACTCAAGATCTTTTGGTATGAATACATGGTAAAACTTTTTCTGTAAATGTAATACTGCCAATTCTTAAGCGCGTGCATCATAGTTACATGTTCAAGTTCATGCGTCAGATAATTATTCTCATGTGTCCTAAGATGATGAGATCCATAAGATGTGACCTAATCACCCTTCATAAGGATTCAACCCAAACCTAAACCCGATGCATCAAATAAGAACACAGAGGCCTGCCCAGCCTTTGGAAGACTCTACACCAGTATAGTAGTAAAAACACCTTTCATATCAATAATAAAAATATGAAATATTTCATCCTAAGTAAACTTTACTCCCATATGAGTAATAATAATCATCGGAGAATCCAACTCTGAAATGTCCTTAACGAATCAAAAATAATACTTAGCTAATCCCAAGAAGCTCTGAATCTTGAAAGCATTTCATGGATGTTCACATGTCATAACAAATTTTACCATTTCAGAATATACTAAAATACTATGTTTCGACAACATGTGTCCAAAGAACTTCACATCCCAAATCTAGAAAACTCATTTGAAAAATTGGCATAAATTCGTGATTTATGAACAATTCTAGAACTGTTCTAAAAAGACTACCAAAAAGACTACCAAAAAGACTAAAATGAAGGTATTAGGATACTACATAAAAGTCATTTTAATTAAATCCATGAAAACTGAAGGATAATTGGTTAGAACAAGTGGAATTAAAAGGTAATCATAATGGATATATCTACTCTGAAAGTCTATTTTATGAATGTCAGATTATTTTTTTCTCAGCTAATGGTAACTAGTCTGATGATTAATATTCGAGAACCACTTATTCCCATTCCACAAATCAAATAGATCATCAATGCATTCAATGAATACTTTTTCTTTACAGTAACTTGATTGACTGTTCGGTAATCCATATAAATGTGAGGTGAACCAATATATTTCATAGAAAAGAGAACCGTTACCGCCCAAGGTGATGAAATTAGGCATATAAATCCTTTCTCTAGAATTCCATCCAACAGGGTCTTCAACTCTTTGATTTATGCCAGTTCTATGGGGTAATAGGGAATATAAACTAGTTGTGTACTATGCACTAAGTCAATAGAAAACTCTACCTCCCTTACCTACAAGAAATCATATAAGTTAGAAGAAAAAACATCAAGAAACTCGAAAAAAACCGTAGGGAGATCACCAATCAAAGATTAATTTTCCAAATCAAAAGAATACATATATATGAATTTTTCTGACTCTGGATAATATGTTCTATCTCTAATCGACCTTGGGCTCCATTGTCTTTAAAAGATTCCAAAAACCCCATCGGGTATAGTAAAGGAGACCCTACTTTCTCTTTGTTCCAAGGGGTGTAGTAATATACATCAAATATGAAAAATAGCAATGTAGAAAGTTTTAGAAAGTTAATAATATGGGTTGAATAAAATTAATGAGATGAAATATGATAAAATAAAGCAGTCAGTAATGATGAAACTATAGTGATAGTACATATCACAACCGCTGGACCTATATGCATTTTCTCTACAAACTCTTAGACTATGTGAAGAAGTTTCATTCCCAATGTATTTGGATAGAACCCATTTTTTCTTGAATCATATGAATTCACCAAAGTTTTAGAAGGTGATGATAATTCTGTTCCACTATGTGAAATGGAATAGACATGGGGGAACTTTTACAGGTGATCTGAGCATCCACAGTAGCTACATATCTTGGGTGCCTTAGTGAAAACCCTCTTATAATGCCTAGGATTTCCAAACTGGTAGAAAATCTTATGGCCTATTCTAGGTACCATATATGGTCTTGAAAATCCCCTCTTTTGAAAACCACCATGAAGATCATCAGGCTTCCAATTTCTTTTAGAGCAATTCACACTACCACCAAGAGAGAAATAAACTCACAACAACCATATACTTCCATCCAAGTTCATTTAGACCATTAATAATATATCTATTAAATCATCATAAGAAGACAAATTTAGAAATAATATCCAAAAATTAATATCATATAAGAGTCCCAACTCCAACCATCGAGTATTTATCTTCTTATTCGATATTATATCGAGTATAAACTTCACTAGCTCATCCAAAATGTTTACATAATCTGTCATAGTCTTTTAAACTTTTAATCTCTTTGGAAAACATCATCGACTCTAGATATCACTGGTAAGTGAAAATAACTTTGAATTCATTCCAATATAATCACTCATTATTCTTCACCACCACCATCAGGTCCCAGTATCTCCTACTCGGTCCTTCCAACACAACGGTGGAACACTTAACCTTTTACTTTTTAAAAGGAAATTTTCTAGGTATGGCCTTTTTGAAACCTCCACACCAGGAGACCCCCCTCCCCATGAAGTGATCACTTTAAAAAGAGCCCTATCCAAAAAGGATTCATTCCTAGCCGATATGGTAGAGCATTTTAGAGGGTGACGACCCGAGTGACAATTATTTGACTTAATAATCCTTCAGCACAGGTGGGTTGCACCTCATTTTTCACACCCAGTCAGGAACCGAGTAACCTCGAAAGGTGAGTGGATACCTGGGGAGTGGTTCACCCAGAAAGACAACTCCCAGTATTCGAACCGCATACCTCTCAATGAATGACATGGTTATTCCCCTCTCTTTCACCACTGAGTCACCGCTGAAGTGGTAGTTGAACAATTCCCCATTATTTTATTAGGGGTCTCAAAGTACAAAAATAAATGATCCATCCTTCCCATCCATTCCTTATACTCTTTAAGATCATTAGATCCATTGAACACTGGTGGTCTCTATTAAAGGAACTTTATAGAATGATTCCACAAAACATCTCTATGAGGTTCCACTGACGGATCCTGAATGGGGATTGGGGAAGTTTCCTACCCTAGAGATTGGACAATACGCACAATCACCTAAACTAGGGTTGGGTCAGTGAGAGGACTTTCTCACTGTGGTTCATTTATAACTTCATCGAGGATTTTATTCGAAAGTATTCTTTGAAAGATGATTCTGCAAAACATTAGAAAACAAGAGAGAAGAACTCATATTCACAGTCAAACAATGCAATAAAGGAAAATTAATCCCAATAGATAAGAACAAAATATTTGGATTTCATCTTATCAAAATAAAAAGTAGGGAAAAGACTAGAACTAATCATAAAGATGTATTTTACAAACCAAACCAGGTGAATTAAAGTTTATTGAGGTGGGAGATGACTAGGAACTCAATCACAGCTTCCTCCTATCTCCCAACAAGAATACAAAAATGTATAATGACATAAAAAGAAGCTCAATCTGTATCTTTGAAACCAATTTATCATGACCTGTCCTAGGTACCCTGGAAACCCGGTAAAGGAGATGAAACTGACATGGCCTAGATGGCATTATCAATGAACATGGGTTGGATAATAACACCTAGAATCATAAAAAATTAAATTGAGAATAAAATTTCCCCAAATATTAAAGAATAACGACAAAAAAGTCAGTGTGTATACAAGAAAAACTCTAAAGGGTGGTCAATACCATAAGTCAAATAGTTAAACAACCTAAATTACTACTATAAATACTACCCAAGGACGAGTGAAAGAAAATATCTAATACCATGCATCAAACAATATTACCACATCAATTTGATGCCATACCCTTTCTCAATACTAAAAGAAGATATTCTCAAAACACCTAAAGGCATAGGTAGGGTGTGAGGTAAAATTTTAGTAGGGTCTCACCAATGATTATATAAAATATTCCAACATTTAATTAACCAAATAAATAATTCTATTTTAAATAAAATGGAATGGAATTTCAAAATCATATTTGAAAAAAATCATTCTTTACTTTTAATATGGTGTAAATACTTTAAACAAATTCCTTAAATAGATATTTTTATATAAAAACCATTTATATAACTTCAGAAAACGTGTTAAAAAGTTTACAAAAATTGGCACACATTTATATCTCAAATCTAAAGAAGTAAGAAACTTGTTCATCTAAAAAAAGGTATGACAATTCTAGGATATGGGACTCCGCACAATCAAATCATTATTATGGAATTATGTGTACACACATCCCCCTCGTTACTGACCAAGGAGAACTCATCACCATCACATTGGGGATGTGACTGTTGCATATGTATTTTTAGTGTGGTAAATAATATAGTGTTGTACCCAATAACACACTAACTACCTAGGATTTTATGTTCTCTAATACAATCAATGATGGAAAATTTATTTTAAGACTTCTTAAAATCCAATTCATCCCATTCTCCCATTTCAAATATGATAATTTTCAATTTAAAAACCAAAATAGGTTTTTAATCAACAAATAAAAATTAATTTCATTTATATCAAGAAATTGAATTTGAATAATGAAATTTATGGTTAATAAAAATTGGTTCTCATAAAGGAACCTCCAACCTTGGAAGCTCAAGATCTTAAAATGCCAAACCATAGTAGGGAAATCCAATGAAAAATGCCAACCATGAAGATCCAAAAATCAATCCCTAGATTCAAAATCTATAAAAAGGGTATTATATTCTCTGAAAACATTGATATCTATGAAAACCTATGGATGAAATATGAGATAATGGTAGAAAGATAATGATAAGAGGAAACCTATGGGGAAGAGATTGAACACCATTTTCCAAGATTTGATCCACTTCTAGAAGGGTGTAGAGAGGCCAAAATCAGATCTTGGGAGATACAATGGAATAAGAAAACATTTTGGGGTCTTACTGGTCCATCAAACATTTGATAATGGTTTTTTTTATTTTAAAAAATTTCTTTCATTAAAAAAACCCGTATACAAGGTTAGATGGGAAGGGCCGCACGGTTAGATGAACCATGCTCCCTAACTGTGTGACCATTTTAAAATAGTTAAATGGTTTATCCTGGGTGGGATAATTTTTTTCAATCCATGAACAAGAAATGAAAAAACCCACTATTTGGGTTTTCAAGGTTTCCACTGAGAGGGTTGTGCACCAACCATGCAAATCCAAGATACTTTCCCAAAATTTTCCAAAACTTCATCCAAAACATCTAGAAATGAAACCCAACCAATAGATGATAAAAATATGTATTTAGTAAAACATAAAATATTATTAATATTTATATCCCCCATAACCCTCAAAATTTAGGGTTTACTCTATATAATCTTAGGTGATTTCAGGCCTTTAGTGATTCTCTAATTAGTGATTTGAACCACAATTTAGTTGGATGCTTCTCTCTTGGAAAGTGTGATCATTCTCTTCGCATATTTTCATTTAGATGTGAATTTTTAGTGGTGCTGGGAATGGTTTATGGGATATATGATCAGTTTTTGATTCTTCCCTAATGCATTATTTTTCTTTGGTGAACTTTTCCTATGGAGGTTGGGTATTTTGGGTGGGGGTGAAATGCTTGAGAATATCATGGCATGTGTTGATCTGATTTTTTTTCCGACCCTTTTTTTCTTATTGAACATGTTTTTATGATGTGATAATTTATTTAAGGTCTTCCATTCATTGGTATTTATTTCCCTTCCCTTTTTGGTGTGTGTGGATCCCATTGTGGTTGATGCGTGGCCCATTTTTGAGGTTGGTGGTTCTATCTCTAGACTATATTAGATAAACCTTGAATGATATTTATTTATTAAAAGGTTTTTAAAAATCATTGGCCTAATCTTGCTGTTGGTTGATTTTTGGGGGTAAACATGTTTTTTGAGGATACATGGTTTCCACTCATTTTCTTAAAATAAAGGCATTTTTCAATCCATTGTGAAAAGAATTAGGAAATTTATTTTCAAACTATATTCTGGAAAAAAATTGTTGTTTGGAATTTTATTATATAATATGAAAATATATTTTGAAATTGTTTGATAGTTATAGCACATGGGAGACTTGGGTACTTAGGTGGATGGTCTAGTATTAGGCCTCAACATTGGTATTATAAGGGCATTCACGTTTTGGGGTGTTCTTAAAATCTTATACCATATATTTATGGGATCTAGGATATCATATAAATTATAAGGGATTCAATTTAGGTGGCGTTCCTTTCTCCCCTATACTTGATTCATGGGATTTAGGAACTTGATGTGCACACTAATCTTTGATTAAGGCACAAATGATCTAGCTATATTTCCGTTTTATGATCTTAGGAATGTTTACCATTTTTATTTGGATTTTTACTATTTTTTATTTGATATATATGTTTGTTAAATAAAAATGGTTTGATGTAATTATGACTTGAATATATTTTACGAGGATTATTTTAGAATTTTGAAAAACGGGAATTTTTTTACCATGATTTTGATATAATTTTTTTAACTTATTATCGTGAACTTTTGTCTTTCTATATGATAAAATTAGTATTACTATATAAATAAATGATATGGAACACCTATGTGGGATCCAACTGAGACAATTGATCTCACATACTACACAATCCATTGGGGGTGGATAGTCCTTATATTTTCTTTAGATACAGGATGGGGAAATATTCCAAAGTGAGGTGGATAAGTTTTTAATATCTGGGTATGGGTATATGGTGGTGAAATGGTTAGATGTGGTCTGCACATGTCATATTAAGTGACTATTTATAGTTCTAGTTTTCATTTTTATTATTATTGGACATGTACTATGGGTTTTGACTATAGTGTTTTTGGGTTGTATCGCAACCACTGTCTATTTATTTATAGCATATATCTTTTCTAGTTGTTGATTCCACTTGTGTATATATGGCATATATCTTGTTTCAGGTTGGGCCAAATCATTCCCACTATTTTTTCTTCGATTCCTATTTATAGGTCACCAACCCATGGGGATCCGAAATACCATTCGAGTCTTTCTATGGTCTGGTTCAAAACCGATATGGATGGGTTTTCTGTGCCATGCTAAGACAATAAGGTATTTTATTCTTTAAAAAATCCATTAATTACAATGATTCACTCATGTGTTGCATTTTTATTCTTTTTTATCTTATATACTTCACCTAAATTCTCTATATTGGAACTCAATGTTCCAGTCCTATATATGTTTTTAAAATATAAACATCCCAAATGATTTAATTATTTCCACTATTTGGAATCCTTATGATTTATCTTTCAATAATACCTTGAACCAGAATTATGAAGTCCACATCTATCACATGGGTTTTACCATTCTTATGATTTATGTGTGGTTAATTTAGATCATGTGTCATATATATGTGTGATTTTAATTTATGTGATGGGTGTTCCTGAAATTATATATATCCCAACAATGCATTGGGTAAAGATTTATATCTCATGAGATGTTATGTATGAGATTAGGGAGTGAACCTATTCCACCATAGGACATTTTTTAATTTTTTTATATTAATATAGAGTGAATCAAACACACCGAGGGACTTTTTCCACTTTATTATGATAGTCTTGAGTGTGACCCTTAACATATGTTTAGGATTTCAAGTATATTTTTGTTTCCATATATTCCATGATTCAATTATATTTTGATTTAATTTACTTATGACCTGTTTCTGTGATTATAATAAATCTCTTTATGAAATCATGTTACACCTCTTAACTCTCATGTTATACTTTATTTCCACATCTATTCCCTTACTAGTATTTCCAGCTCTCCCTTTTCCTTATGTATTTTTGTAGTGTATCATATACAATTTTAGAATATTTATAGTATTAATGAGCACTATGTGGAGTTTTGAATTAAGATTAAGTTTTTACGTTTAATATAAGGTATTTATGTGTCTAATAGTCTAAATATAGTGGAACTCTTTATCATTGAATTGTATTAGTTGGAAAAATATTTTATGAATCATGAATTTTTATAAATTTAAGTCTTGGATATCTATAGTTGGTATTGGAGGAAGGTTTATTTATGTATGTGGATTTTTATTAGAAAACTTCAGTTAAAACCCTAGGGATAAGTTTAATTGACAAGCCTAGGTATATGATAACATCCTGAAATTTTATCTAACTTTAGAGTATGTGTTTTTTAAAGTAATTACACCCCTATTAGGATTATGGAATGTGGATGGTTTTTCTCCATAGATACACCAATTGGTAATCACCACAAAAAGGGTTGGTTGATAAATGACTCAACCACCACTCTTATTCATGTTGATTTTGCCTAATACAACACACCTAGATAGAAAGTCCTGGTGAATATTATTTTGATGATCATATTCCCTTTACAAATCTCTATTAAGGATTTAATTTCTAGTTATTTTAAGGGACTAGGATGATAATTATAAATAACCCAAATTAAATAAACCTAGGTTAAACTTCTATTGATATATATTTAACTAAAGGAATTATGGGTTAATATGATAATTTAAAATGGGTAAAAGGTTTTAAGGTCAAAAATATTTTTGGTTATAAATTATGATAATTCTACTAGGATGTTAAATATTTATCACTCATGTTAACCATTTTGGTTTTTATGATAGATGGAACCAGAAGGAACCAAGTTAACCTTGGGTGTGAGGAAAAATAAAATGATTTCCTCAATGATTAAACCAGTAGAATGGGGATGAACTAAAAAATATGTTGATTATTCCAAAATAAATATTGTGAAACATGATTTACAATGTAACCATATTTAAAATCTTGAGTAGACCCATGAGGAGATAGTTTAGGTCTCAAGAAAGAACATAAGAAAAATATGGTGATGAAAACAATAAAAAATATCCTTCTTACTAAAAATGTAGGGAAAAATAAAAAAGGAATTACCTCAAGGGAATTGAAAGATTATTTACTTGTAGAATAGGTGGTCATCAGTAATTAAAATTAGACAATAAAATTAAGAGGTATGTTGGAATGAAGGTAGTGAAAAACATGAATCCAAAAGAACCACTATTTTTAATTTCTTTAAGCATTTAAAATTTGGGAATTATCCAATTAATTGCCTTAATATAGAGGCTGATAAGGATTATAGGAATAAAAAACATTTAAGGATAAGGGAATAAGATAAAACCTATGAAATTAAAACTATTGAAGCGAGTTCCAAAAATTATGTGGAGTGAAAAACACTAATAATCCATTCGAGAAATAGAGCTATTATTATTCTATTTTATTCACCCCAAACCCTTGTATCTAGAATATTTTATATGAAGATAAAATAATATCCTTTATTACTAGATGTTTATTAATTAATAAAATAATCTAGTGGTGTGATTATTTTATCCCAAGTTTAAATTTATTAGAAATTGTCTTATAAAAATCATACAATCCTTCCCTGATAAATTTAATGTGATTTTTTAAATAGATTGGTTCTATCCACTTATAAGAAAAATTATTTCAAATGATGAGAAAATTTTTATATTAACATATGATAGTCTATGAAAGGGTGATTAGGAATATGCTTTATAAATCAATTTTACAATGCGCATCTTGATACAAAATAACGACATACACTTGTCTCAAATAGTGGGGAGGGGGTCTAAATTTTAGGTATAATCCTTTTCTAAAGAAAAATACACATTTCCTATGTTTGTAAGGTTGATATCACTCTAGAAATTGTATATCAAGTTATGAATATCTATAAAACACCCTTATATAACTTCATTAGTATGAAATAATAAAAATTGTGATGATATAATTTATATAGGTGGTGTAATGGCTAAGGTTTTTAAAAATCATATTCACTGCATAATATATATATTTATAATTATAAAACATTTTTTCTATATGTTTCTAGAAATTAAATTAAATTTATGAATTAAGCTGACAACATTGTATTTGTTCATAATAAGAAATTACAATAAAAAACATGAAACTAAGTATTACACAATATGGATTATTAATCAACGTTGAATAGTACATCCATTAAAAGCGCATAAGTTAAAAGGGGAAAATAAATATAAGCAAATAAATTCTTAAACACCAATATATTTTTTGGATCATATTAAAATTTTAGTATTATTAATAGTAAAATAAAAAATATAATAGGGAAGAAAATCATGAATGTATAAAGCATATTGTGTGTTATGAAATAAAAATTATGGAAATGAGAAGTGTGAATGGAACAAGTTTAGTAAGACCATATGTAGGAACCAAATATGGCCGTTGTAAATATGGTCATTGCGAATATGGTCATTGAAAATATCATCTTTTCTGGTTTAGTTATTGAATATAATTATAATTGGTATACTTAAATATGATATTGTTAAAAACTAAAACTCACAATAAAATAAAAAATATAATATTAAAATATGATATATATATATATAAGTTTTAGGTGTTATTATTATTATTAAAATATGATATGATGTTTATATAATATTAAAATTAATGTTTTAATCTAACTGGAGTAGTAAAATATAAATTTTAGAATATAAATAAATAAATAATGATATTTATTGAAGCGTACTTAGTGTAAAATTAAAATTTATTTTCAAATGATTGTTTTGTTAAGTGCAGTATATTCTGTCCTAATAAATTAATTTAAAACTTTAAAAATATTATTTTATATTAAATAATATATTAAAATCAATTAAATTGAAAACCGATATGAAATAATATTAAGAAGACAAAATGTTTAAAAACACCATTTTTCAATAAAATTAATTTTAATTATGATTTATAATTTTTATTTTGAAGATAAATATATAATTGGTAGATATTTTATTTTATAAATTAAAATTCATTTTATAATTCATTAAATAAAAATTATCTTAATATTATTTTTTTATATTTTTCTCAAATTACCATTATTTAGATGAATAGTAAAAATATTGATTTTACAAAAAAATTAGAATATTACAGTACAATAATTTCATGAATTTTTAAGAAACCATTTTGATAAAAAAATATATTTATTAAGTAATATAAATCATTTAAAATTTTTTTTTTGAATTCATAATAATCAAGTTTATTAATTTTGATACTCAATAAATATTTCACATAAAAAATTATTTTTATGCTCTTATATTTGAGACAAAAAATTATTTCTTTTTATATATTAATAATAAAAAAATTATTTCCTATTTTAGATCAACTTGAAAATATCATATCATAAGTTCAATTTCATTTTTATGAAAAAATATAACATTAGTAATATTAATTTAAATTACCTTGATAATGGTAATTTTTTGAATGATTTATTTTATAAATATTATGAAGGACCCCAAAACACCCCTAGAGGGGAGGGGTGAATCGGTGTGTTAAATTTTTATTTTAAAATAATAGATATTTTTCTGACGTCGGTAGTAACATGTTAAACCTATCTGACAAGACTGTGTAGAAAACACAAAATCACATGAAATTCAAAGACACAACAATTTTACTTAGTTAACCACTAAGGGATACATCTAAGAAACATACAATGACATGTTCTTTATGGTAAAAAAGTTAACTAATATTCAGTAGTTGTGGAGTAAAAAAGTTTAGCACATCCACCCTATTCCAAGCACACTACCTTTACAAGGTTTTAGGGATACCACACTACCTCCCTCAGATCACTTTTGTTGACCCCCCTTGATCACTGCATTGGGAAGAATTTGAAATCAGTTTATCAACTCGATAGTCACTTCAATGGATTGGAATTAAGTTATACATCCTCAACTGTCGATAGTTGCTCTATTAAAGTCATATTTTAACACATAGACATATTTTACTTTTCCATGTACTGTTATTTCATGAACTGTTCATCCGCATACTAACCTCCTTCCTCCTCGAACTGTATTGCCCCGATTATTGTGAGTGCTTCCTCAGTGAACTACTCCTGATCCATCATGTACTATGCTTCTTCCACTATGTACTTCCTTGTTCCATGTACTATGAGGCTTCCTCCACATACTACCCAACTCTGTGTATTGTGAGGATTCCTACACATATTTCCTTTACAAATCGCTATCGCGTACTACCGTCACAAACCATGTCTGTGTACTAGTTCTTCTCAATAGACCAAAATACTCTTCTGGGAAATGTCTTCTATGAACATTCCTTCTTCATCTATGTACAATATTTCATGAACTGTTCTGGACTTCACTGAATTCCTTTAATATTTTTAATTAAATTCCTTAAAGGGTTATCTTCCTGTGAACTACTTCTATATTTCACCAAATTCATCTTAGACTTTTAATCTCAAATTCGATATCTAAAGAAGGTATTAGTGATACTTATATATGAAAATAAATCAGCATAATCCTCTAAACTGAGATTTAAAAATCTTTGATACGACCCCGCCTTTACCGCGTATCGTGCATGTCCCACGACCCATATTCCCTATGCGGTCCACGTACAGCCAATATCCCTACGCAGCGGCACAAATCACTATCCCATTTACAAAAATAGAACCCTTCATGGATTCGCAAAAGTATGACTTGTTTTCGTGAATGAAACAGCATCCCATGAACCATTTTCCATCCGTAAGCCTCAAGCCTTCCCGTGAACCTACTTCACTCCGAAAACTATTCTTTATATGCGGTTTGCATACCATTCCCGCTTCATGGTTCTTAGTTCTTCATTCAACGTACCATATTTTATGATCCACGATCGGTTCCTGGAAGATGATTCGTGGTATACCATTCATTTTCTGAAGCTCTTCTTTTTCCAAAAACAAACTCCCTATTTAAGGCCCAAAAATTTGGCAAACATTGGGAAACTGCACCACATTCAGTACTACTTTCAGCCTCATTCCTAAGACCACATTCCTTGAAAAATCCTCGAGCAACCCTATGTGGATTGACAACAAACACAACCCATACCCCATTTCCAGAAAAGAACAACCTTGGTTCCAACATACCCTGTAACATTTATATAATAAATCAAATTGATATCATTTAAATGAGTAATATAATATCATTCTAAATATTATATATAATTATATTAAAAATACTTAAATTATTAATCAATACTAAATAATATTATGAACACAAGATAGTTGAATGTAATTTTTTTCAAAGGGAGTTATATATATATATTATATGTAATGGCCCAGACCTCACCAGTCCATTACATTGTGAAAATGTGGATTTATAGGTGTTCCGGGAGGTCAAGGTGACTTATCCCCAACACTTTTCCAAAATTTCAGTTCCGGTGAATAGTTCCAACGTTAGAAAATTGTGAACTGTAACGTCACGTTACATTTTCAGTTACTTTTGATGTTTCTAACTACCTTTGGTTTGGAGTAGTGTTTTGGGGGTGCGTTTGGGTGGACTTTTAAAGGAAACTAAAGGGCAATAGCTTTCCCATGGGCGGCACATGGTTTGTCTAAACTGCGCGGTCAAACCGTGTGTAGTTGGTCTTGGAGGAAGTAGCTTCCGCATGGGAGGTGTACAGTTTGTATAACCGTGCGACCAAACTGTCTGAAAAAACCATGCGAGAGGGGTGGCCAAGGAAGTAGCGAACGCACAGTTAGCGCATGGTTTGTTAAACCGTGTGAACTAACCGTGCGACCACTTAAATGAGATCCTATAAAGGTGGATGTCACACGTTTTTCCCTCTAAGTGGAACTTTTTTTCTCTTAAGTGACCCTAACTCAGGATTTTTCATCTCCTAAGGTCAAGGAGGTTTCTCCCTTCGTTCTAGAGGCGATCTGAAGGCTTCTCTTGGAAAATAAAATCCAGATTCTTGATGTATGTGATATTTCTTCTTCGTTCTTGATCAGTTTCTTAGATCCACATGGATCTATTTCTCCTCTTCTCTCGGTTTCTTAGACCTATATCCGTTATGGGTAGATCTAAGTGTGTCGACTTCAAAATATGATGCGATTATGTATTGATATTGCTAGTAGAATATATCTAAGGCGGGTTTTTGGAGAATTGACCTAGGTTTCTTGAGCGTTCTTCGACCGTTGTGGTTTTCGTCAAAAACCTTTGAGGTAAGGGATTCATTGCTTCTATTTCTTTTATGTGAAACTGTATCTTTAGAATGTTTTATCCCACCGAATGATAATGGAATTGGCATAATAAATATTTAAACTGGATAAATAAATTGATATCGATCATACTTTATTGCCTCTTGTTTTTGCTGGATTGTGCGATATTTATGATTGTTCTTGATGGAAATCGATAAAGAACATAAACCAGGATTAATTGATATATGTTTGGATAAAGATAAAGGGGAATGTGAACAAATTTGGTTCTTGTTGTAATTTTATGTTAATCAAATTAGTGTAGTAAGAATGTTTAATCATTTGTGATAGCTTTCTGGTTATGTTTCCCGATTTTGGAACCAACGAATTATAAATCTGTTAATTCAAGAAGGATTAAAGAATTGATTGATTGATAATTCCTTGAAGGGTTCTGAGTAACCCTCTTGATTGTTTAAGGGCCAATAGCCCAAGTGATTTGATGTTTGTTTTTCCTACTGCTTGTGTTGGGACGTGATCCTGGATGAGTGTTGTGATATGTGGGGGCATGGAGGCCTTTTGGTTGTGGCAGCATATGACACCTAGAGTGGCGAGATGCATCGGTTCATGCATGTGGGTGTCAGGGAGGACACCAGGAATGATGGAGTGGGATGAATGTGATTATTTGATGCGTACTGGTTCTTTGGTTGTTTATCTGCTTTAATTTTCCCCACTGCTCAAGGTAGCTGGTCTTGATTACCCTTCTTCCAAAAGAGGCAAAGACGCGCAGGGTATACCACATGTTTTTTATGTTTCACTTCTCTAGGGAGGATGGGTCTATGCTCTTGCTTTAGGCGGCAAAGACTCGATGGGTATCACATCTACTCACTGTGTTGATCCCCCTTGTGTTATTAGCATAGAATGCATTTCTAGAATGTCTGGGAATATGGGAAAGTAATTCTGTAATGAATATTTTAATAAATGGTGTTAACCCATGGTGTTGGAGTTTACTGGAACAAGATGATGAGGTTATAATTTTAAAGGGACATTGGACTTTGGGTGTGATGCCAATGATGTCTAATGTGGAATGGTTTGTGGTTAATTAATGTTTAATGAATTAATTAACGTAAAGTGGAACTGATAAAAAGGGACTGAAGTAATCTAATAAAGTTCTTTAAATGGTTGTATGCTTATAATATACCTAGTCTTAGAAGTGGAAGCCCGAAGTCCGAGAGACGTTAGCTGCTGTTGAGTAGAAGACTAGGTTATGCCCATAGTGTGGTTCTGAGATATAGTATATTTTGTACTTTTTGGGTTTCTATACGCTACTCCACCCTTTCAGTAAGGGAAACTGACACCCCGAGGATTCTGATCCCTGGGGGGGGGGGGGGGGGGGTTTCTCCAACATTCCGATGGGAGGAAGAATGGATGACTACCCCCTTTTGTCCTGCTATCTTCTCTTGGTAGAAACTTGTGATGGTAGGCACAATGGTTAGTTTTCCCCATGTATGTGTGTAGAGGGATGTAATGGCTTGTGGTTATTCACACACATATATTATGGATATAGTATCTTATGGACTATTATATGTGTCACGTGTATAGGCTGTGATGTCTTGAGGATCCTTACTCGGTGTGTGGGTTGTAATGGCTCGAGGTATAATACCCGACATATAATACATGTTATGCGAGCTTTGGTGGCTCCCGAAACTACCTGGTTACCTTAGTGCATATACGTGGTGGTTTTGTTGCACGAGGTGATATTGTGGTGCTTCGCCCAGGTGTCTGCGGGCAAGACTTTTTGAAGAGAGATGATCAGGATGTGTGACGTTAGGGAAAAGTGGCAAACCAGTGGGGATGTAGTAGCGGGGTACCCTTAATATTCTTTACTATATGCTATATTCTTGTATGCATTACTTGGTGAGAGTAGCCATGGTCAGGTTGGGACCTTAGTATACCAATTATGTGACAAGTTAGTTTCACTTGTTGTTCACTATTCATTAGCATTCTTTCTTTACTTTTGCATGAGAGGCTTTGGGGAGGATCATACTGAGTATACTATTATACTCACCCTATGTATATATAAAATATTTTTCAGGTCATTTGGAGTAGGTTGGAGATCAAGCTGGTTTCTACGAGCTTGGGGTTGCAGGAGCTGTTCGGGTTTGTGGTTGCTACTATTTTATTCTTCTTTTGGGTACATGCTATTTCCCTTATATTTGTTGTACTTTTGCATGAAATTTCATATGTTCACTTGGGTTTTATTTAATATTCCAGTTCTGAGTTGGAGTTGGTTGGTGTCTATCTTATCTTTCTCTTCCACATTTATTCTGTTAGAGGCTAATGCCTCCCATTTGTGTGTTTACTATAACCTCAGTGCTAGTCGATAACCCAGGGCCTACTGGAGGTGGGACCTAGGGGTCATTATCTCCCATCTCACATTTCCGGCCCAGGAGGGGTACACTTTGTGGGGAGGGGGTTGTGACAGAGTGGTATCAGAGGTCTGGTTGAGGGATAGGATAGAGTTTGGAGTTAGGCACACATGAGGTTGCATGGGTTGGTAGGGCAACATTGTCATTCATGTTAAGAAAGTGAGGTAAACACTAGAGACTAGCTGAGACATAGGTGTTTAGGTCCCCCTATGATCTGATTTATAGACCATTAAGTTTTTGATGGCTACTAAACAAGGTGCTACTAGTTTCAGGGTAGAGAACTAGGAAAGGATCATGCATCGTTCTTGTCTGTGCCTATGTTTGAATGGGTAGACCTTGGGATAGGTTAACCTAAAATGAATAAAAGAAAATAATTAATTAATTAATCTTGAGTCTTCCATATTCAAGGTTTAGGAGCTCTAACAGTTTGTTATTTTATAGGTATGGCTCTAGGTCGACGTCCTTATCATGATTGTGCAGAAAATGTCCAACAGGCTGTTCCAGCACATCGCTACAGGGTAGAGGTTGAAGACGATGACACTTGGAGGAAGTCACTCTGAGAGTTTCAGCGCAAGATTCTATATAAGTACGAGGGATCTGTTTCAGATGCAGTCATGGAAGAGTGGTTATAGGAGGTCGAGATATCCTTCAGTTCGATCCTTACTCGGAAAGAGCATTGGGTGTCCTTAGTTGTGATGATACTATGTAAAGCAGCAAGGCAGTGGTGGTTCTTGTTCCTCAGGGATCATGAGGAGTCAGCGATCTCATGGGAGGAGTTCCGAGACATGTTTAGAGTCGAGTTCCTTTCTTCGAATACGAAGGCGTCTAGTCTCCAGGAGATTCTTACCCTTCGATAGGGGAGCTCTACTGTTCGAGAGTTTAGAATCCATTTTAGGAAACTTTTACGATATTCTTCGGACCTGTTACCAGATGAGGAGGCCAGGGTGAGGCATTTTGAGGAGGCTTTGTGTCCAAAGATCTAGCGTCAGGTCACACCATTTATGCTAAAGACATATCTTGAGGTGCTGGCGAGGGAAGAGGTTGTTGAGAGGACTTTGGATAGGACTGAATCATCACAAAAGGAGAATCATCATGATTCCTCATGAAGTAGAGCTGTGGTCCGGGGTTCTCGGTTTTTAGGGTAAAATAGTTTTCGTTCAGCCAGGGGTAGCCCCCAGCCCTTCACATATCGTTTCTCCAGAGGAAGCAAATATCAAGCCTATGCCAAGGGATCATGCACTTGTTTTTCTTGTGGTGGTCATGGTCATCAGCAGCGGGAGTGACCGACCTTTCAGAGCAGTCATCATGCACCAGGAACTACGCTCCGGGTTCCTCCTTTGAGTCAGTTCTAGTCGAGGCAGCAGCAGCAGCAGGTTGCACCAGCTTTAGATCCCCAGAGGGTAGATGGAGATGGCAGAGGACATCCCCATGATTATCCCCATTCTTAGAGAGTAGAGCGCGACCATGGTGGTGGTCGTCATCAGGGTCAGAGAGGCTGTAGAGGAGGTCGTGGTCAGCTTCATGCTCTAGCGTTTCCAGCTCCAGGTGAGCCAGATGTCGTTCAAGGTTACCTTTTCTTGTTTTTTACCTTAGTGTATTCCTTGTTTGATTCAATAGCGACACACTCCTTTATATCATCTACCCTTGTCCATGCTTTAGGACTTAAGGTAGAGAGGCTTCCAGTGCCCTTGGCGTTGACTACTCCAATTGGAGGTCGAGCTAACTTGTTTGAAGTATGTAGAGACTGTGAGCTAGTGTTGGGGAAACACCACTCTTGGGAAGATTTCCAATGTTTACGAATAAAACCATATGATGTCTTCCTTGGCATGGATTGGTTGTATTCGGTGCAGGCTATCATGGTTTGC
Source organism: Viscum album (assembly GCA_963277665.1). Lineage (NCBI taxonomy): Eukaryota > Viridiplantae > Streptophyta > Magnoliopsida > Santalales > Viscaceae > Viscum > Viscum album. The sequence continues at coordinate 1,718,863,566 of OY728145.1, read as the reverse complement.
TTCAGGAAGAAGGTCATTTTCTTTGGTGCGAATAGAGAGCCAATGGTGTTTGTTAGTGATCGAGATCCTCAGATGAGTCAAAGGTGTGTTCCATCCTTATCATCCATGTTGGCTGAGATGATGCTAATTTCTTCATATGTTTAGCAGTTGGAATTTCCTAGGGTCATAAAGGAGTACCCTGATGTCTTTCCAGAAGAGGTTGTAGCATTACCCCCTCGATGAGAGATCGAGTTTGGGATCGAGCTACAACCTGGAGCGTCTCCTATCTCTATGCATCCATATAGGATGGACCCTTATGGGTTATGATAGCTACATATATCGCTTTATGGTCTGTTAAATTGCAGTTTTGTTCGTCCAAGTGTGTCATCGTGGTGTGCACCCGTTTTGTTCATGAAGAAGGCCAAAGGTAGTTTTCAGTTGTGTGTTGGTTATCATCGCTTAAACAAAGAAACAATAAAGAATCACTATCCTATTCCATAGATTGATGATTTATTCGATCAAATAAAGGGCGCATGCTAGTTCTCAAAGATTGACTTGTGGTCAGGATATCATCAGATTCATGTGAAGGATGATGATATCCCGAAGACCACTTTCTGTTGTCGTCATGGGCATTATGAGTTTGTGGTAATTCCCTTTGGCATGAAGAATTCTCTAGCTATATTCATGGGATTGATGAATGCTGTGTTCCATGAGTTCCTAGAAAAGTTTTTGGTAGTTTTCATCGACGACATCATTGTGTACTCCATGTATTAGGAGGAGCATGCATAGCATTTACACACCATTTTGGGAGTCTTTCGCCAACATCAGCTATTTGGGAAGTTGTCTAACTGTGATTTTTGGGGCTGAGAAGTCCGTTTCTTAGGGTATGTTGTGTCCCAATAGGGAGTAGCTATGGATCCATCAAAGATAGAAGCAATTGTATCTTGGGCAGCCCCCAAGATAGTGTCAGAGGTGCGTAGTTTCCTCGGTCTCGCAGGCTACTACAGGAGGTTATTTTCCAATTTCTTAGAAGTTGATACTCCTCTAATAGCTTTGACTAGGAAGGATCAGGCATTCATATGGACTGATTAGTGCTAGGCTTCCTTCGAGTATCTAAAGGAGACGTTAATAAGTGCTCCAGTCCTTTTTCTTCTAGCTGAGGGAGTTCAGTTTGATGTTTTCTACTATGCTTTACATATGGGGTTAGGCTGTGTTCTCATGCAGCAGAGGTCAGTTGTTTCTTATGGGTCTGGGTAGTTATGTCCCGATGAACGCAAATATGACACCCATGACCTTGAATTGGAAGCTGTGGTGTTTTATCTGAAGTTGTGGAGACATTACCTCATTGGTGAGAACTTTGTGGGTTTCACCGATCATAAGTGTTTGAGGTATGTTTTCTCCCAGAATGACCTGAAATTATGACAACATTGGTGGATGGAGTTATTACAGGAATAAGACTTCGAAATATCATATACACCTGGAAAAGGGAATGTTGTAGCTGATGAGCTGAGCTGAAATTCACGTAGTGATGTTGTGCGTGAATCCAGTGATTCCTGGAGAGTAATGGAAGAACTTTCAGCATCACATCTTGATATGGGAGAAGTTAGGGGTAGAGGATGTCTTTTTCATATGATGGTAAAGTCATACCTAATGCAGAATGTGGAAGAGTCCCAGTTGGGGGATCTAGAGGTGGAGGTCTGGAGACACCGGGTTGTTTGTGGTGAGGCCCCTGATGGTTTGTCTAAGGATGAACAAGACAGAGTGTTGTATCAAAGAAGGATTTTTGTTCGTTTGATGATGCGTGATACAGTCCTCAGAGAGTTCCATAGTTCACCTATAGTGGTACATCTTGGGGTGACAAAGATGTGCCAATCCTTGAGGAGTCTGTTTTGGTGGCTTGGACTGAAGCGTGCGGTTTCAAAGTTCGTGTCTCTATGTTTAGTCTGCCAGAAGGAGAAGGCTGAAAACTGTGTTCCTGGTGGTCTTTTCCAGACATTAGAGATTTCTTAGTGGAAGTGAGAGGACATCTCATTGGAATTTGTTTCTGGTCTACCTCGAGCTCCAGGAGGACATGATTCTATTTGGGTGGTAGTGGATTATTTAACAATACCGTCCCGCTTTATAGCAATCAAGGAGTCAAGATCATTGGAAGTTTTGTTGAGGAAGTATCTATAGGAGATGGTGAGACATCATGGAGTCCCTAAGAAGATAATTTATGATAGAGATCCTAATTTTACCTCTAGAGTGTGGAGAGGTCTCCAACATGCTTTTGGTTCTCAACTATGCCTTAACATTACTTTTCATCCTCAAACAGATGGCCAGACAGAGCGAAACATTCAGAATCTTGAAGACATATTATGCTCTTGTGTTCTTGATTTTAGATGTTCATGGATGAGGCACTTACCCTTGGTGGAGTTCGCTTAAAATAATAGTTTTCACTCCACCATCAGTATGGAACCATTTGAAGCCTTCTATGGCCCTCCTTGCCATTATCCTTTGTTATGGACTAGGGCCAGAGAGTCAGTAATTCTTGGACTAGAACTAGTGCAGAATACAACAAAGATGGTTCAGGTGATTCGTGAGAGGATTAAGATAGCGCAAGATCGTCAGAAATTATATGCCGATTAAAGAAGGATACCCATATAGTTTAATGTTGGGGATCATGTGTTTATGAAGGTGACTCCCTGTCATGGAAAACAATGTTTTGGCCATAGAATTAAGATTTCTCCTTGGTTTGTTGGTCCTTTTTAGGTGTTATCTCATGTTGGAGATGTGGCGTATCGAGTAGCACTTCACCCACAGATGAGTCAGATACATAATGTTTTCCTTATATCACAGCTCCATTGTTATCTTCATGATGAATCTCACTTCATCGATTGGGGAGAGATCTTTGTTGATGATGATGCAACGTTTGAGGAGTGACCTATGGAGATCGAATTCCGCAAGGATAATTTGTTGCGTGGGCATTCTATTCCTTTAGTTCGTGTCTTGTGGCGACACGGTGGCTTGGAGGAGAGTAACTGGGAACGTGATTCACAGATACATGCTTAGTACCCAGAGTTGTTTGATGTTTAACTCTTTTCATGAATCAATGTAACTTATGTTGTTATGAAACTTTCATGTTTATGAGATGGCTCCATTTGTTTCTTTTGTGGATTGCTCTCTTTTGAGAGGTATCTCGATCAGTGGTTGTTGAGACCCTGTTTCATTTTCACTTTAGGTGGGTTTTGGATTCTTGAGGAATAAAATGTTTTGAGAGGTATCTGATGTAATGAACCGGACCTCTATAGTCCATTACTTTGTGAAAATGTGGTGTTATAGGTGTTCCGGGTGGTCAAGGTGACTTATCCCCAACACTTTGCCAGAATTTCCATTCCAGTGAATAGTTTCAACATTAGAAAATTTTGAACTATAATGTCACATTATGTTTTCAGGTAGTTTTTATGTTTCTAAATACCTTTGGATTGGAGTAGTGACATGGGGGTGCATTTGGGTGTAATTTTAAGGAAAACTAAAGGGAAATAGCTTTTGCACGGGCGGCGCATTATTTGTCTAAACTGTGCGGCCAAACCGTGCGTAGCTGGTCTTGGAGGCAGTAGCTTCCGCACGGGAGGCACACAGTTTGTCCAACCGTGCAGCCAAACCATGCAAGAGTGGTGGACAAGGTAGTATCTAATGCTTGGTTACCGCACAGTTTGTTAAACCGTGCGAACTAACCGTGCATCCAGTTAAACGAGATCCTATAAAGGTTGATCTCATGTGTTTTTGCCTCTAAGTGGCTCTTTTTTCATCCAAGGCGACCATAACTCAGGATTTTGCTTCTCCCAAGGTTAGGATGATTTCTCCCTTCATTCCGGGGGTGATCCGAAGGCATCTCTTGGAAAATCAAAGCCAGATTCTTGAGGTATATGATCATTCTTCTTTGTTCTTGATCAGTTTCTTAGATACACTTGGATCTACTTCTCCTCTTCTCTTGGTTTCTTATAACTATGTCCGTTATGGGTAGATCTAAGTGTGCTGACACCAAATATAATGATATTTGGTCTTGATCTTTCTAGGAGAATAGATCTAAGGTGGGTTTTTAGAGAATCGACCTGTGTTTCTTGAGCTTTCTTTAACCCTTCTGGTTTTTGTCAAAAACCTTTGAGGTTGGGGATTCTTTGCTTCTCTTTCTTTAATGTGAAACTATATCTTTAGCATGTTTTATCCCATTGGATGACAATGGAATTTACATAATAAATATTTGAACTGGATAAATAAATTGATATTGATCATATGTTATTACCTCTTGTTTTTTTAGATTTTTTGATATTTATGCTTGTTCTTGATGGAAATAGGTATAGAACGTAAACCGTGATTAATTGATATTTGTTTGGATAAAGATAAATAGTCATGTCAACGAATTTCGTTCTTATTGTAATTTGATGTTAATCAAATTGGCGTAGTAATCATGTTTAATCATTTGTGATAGTTTACTAGTTAGGTTTCCTGATTTTGGAACCAACGAATTATAAATATGTTAATTCAAGATGGATTAAATAATTGATTGTTTGATAATTACATGAAGGGTTCTGAGATACCCTCTTGATTGTTAAAGGGACAATATCCCAAGTGATGTGATGTTTTTTTTCCTACTGCTTGTGTTGAGATGTGATCCTGGATGGGTGTTGTGATATGTGGGGGTATGGAGGCATTTTGGTTGTGGCAACAGATGATGCCTAGAGTGGAGAGATGCATCAGTTAATGCATGTGGGTGTCAGGGAGGACACCAGGGATAATGGAGTGGGATGAATGTTACTATTGGATGATTCCGGGTTCTTTGGTTGTTTATCTTCTTTACTTTTCCCCACTACTCAAGGTAGCTGGTCTTGCTTACCCTTCTTCTGAAAGAGGCGAAGAAGCGTGGGGTTTGCCACATGCTTTCCGTGTTTCGCTTCTCCAGGGAGGATGGGTCTATGCACTTTCTTTAGGAGGTAAATACTTGACGGGTAGTACATCTATTCATGTGTTGATCCCCCTTGTGTTAGTATCATATAATGATTTTCTATAATGCTTGGGAATATGGGAAAGTAATTTTGTAATGAATATTTTAATAAATGGTGTTAACCCATGGGGTTGGACTTTGATGGAACATGATGATGAGGTTGTAATTTTAAAGGGACAATTGACTTTGGGTGTGATTCTAATGAAGTCTAATGTGGAATGGTTCATGGTTAATTAATGTTTAATGAATTTATTAACTTATAGTGGAACTGATAAAAATGGAATGATGTAATCTAATAAAGTTCTTTAAATGGTTGTATGATTATATGATACCTAGTATTAGAAGTGGCAGCCCGGAGTCTGAGAGTTGTTAGCTGCAGTTGAGTCTAAGACTAGGTTATGACCATAGTGTGGTTTTAAGATATAGTATATTCTGTACTTTTTGTGTTTTTATACGCTACTCCACCCTGTTAGTAAGGGAAAATGACACCCCGGGGATTCTGAGCCCTGGGGGGGTGTTTTCTCCAACATTCTGGTGGGAGGAATAATGGATGAGTACCCCCTTTGGCCCCACTGTCTTCTCTTGGTAGATACTTGTGTTGGTAGTAACAACGGTTAGTTTTCCCCATGTATGTGTGTAGAGGGATGTAATGGCTTGTGGTTATTGACACACATATATTCTGGATATAATATCCTATGGACTACTATAGGTGTTACGTGTATAGGCTGTGATGGCTTGAGGATCCTTACTCATTGTGTGGGCTGTAATGGCTTGAGGTATAATACCCGACGTATGATACACATTATGAGAGCTGTGGTGGCTCTCCAAAACTACCTGGTTTACTTGTTGTGTGGACATTGTGGTTTTGTTGCATGAGGTGCATATTGTGGTGCTTCGCCCATGTGTCTGCAGGAAAGCCTTTTTGGAGAGAGATGCTTAGGACGTGCGATGTTGGGGAAAAGCGGAAAACCAGTGGGGAAGTAGTAGCGGGGTACCCTCTATATTCTTTACTATATGCTATATTCTTGTATGGGTTACTTGGTTAGAGTAGCCATGGTGAGTTTTGGACCTGGGGGTGTTTTCCCCAACATTTTGATTGGAGGTTAAATGGCTGACTACCCTCTTTATCCTCGCTCTCTTCTCTTGGTAGATACAAGTTCCTTTGGCAGAATGGTTAGTTTTCCCCATATATGTGTGTAGAGGGCTGGTATGTCTTGTGGTTATTTCACACACATATATTCTGGACATAGTATCTTATGGACTACTATAGGTGTAACGTGTATAGGCTGTGATGGCTTGAGGATCCTTACTCGGTGTATGGGCTATGATGGCATGAGGTATAATACCCGACTTATGATACTCGTTATTCGAGCTGTGGTGGCTCTCGGAAACTACCTGGTTTTTTTGAGGATGGTGTGGTGCTTACCCCAGGTGTCTATAAGAAAGCCTTTGTGGTGCACGTGGTGCAGATTGTGGAGGTTAGCCCAGGTGTATACGGGAAAGGCTTTGGAGAGATATACACATGACATATGTCTTTGGGAAAGGTGGAAAACCTATGGGGAAGTAGTAGCGGGGTACCCTTGATATTCTTTACTATATGCTATATTCTTGTATGAGTTACTTGGTGAGAGTATCCATGGTGAGGTTGGGAACATAGTATACCTATTTAGGTGACGAGTTAGTTTCACTTGTTGTTCACTATGCTTTAGCATGCTTTGTTTACTTTTTCACGAGAGTCTTCGGGGAGGATCCTAGTGAGTATACTGTTATACTTACCCTATGTATATATAAACTGTTTTCAGGTCACTTGGAGCAGGTTAGAGATCAAGTTAGTTTCTAATAGATTGGGGGTTGCAGGAGATGTTCGGGATTGTTGTTGTTGCTGTTTTATTATTCTTTTGGGTACTTACTGTTTTTCCCTTCTAGTTGTAGTACTTTTGTAGGACATTTCATATGTACACTTGGATTTTATTTTATATTCCAGTTCTGAGTTGGAGTTAGTTGGTGCCTCTCTTATCTCTCTCTTCCACATGTGTTCTCTTAGATGGTAATGCCCCCCATTTGTGTGTTTACTATACCCTCAGTGCTAGTCGCCAACCCGGGGCCTACTGGAGGCAGGAATCGGGGGGTCATTGTCTCCCTTCTCACATTGCTGGCCCAGGAGGGGTACACTTTGTGGGGAGGGTTTCGTGACATTATATATATATATATATATTAATTTAGGAGATGATTTTATCATAATTATATATTGAGTTATAATAAATTGAGATTAAATTTATTTTTAAAAATAAAATTTTTGTAATATTTATTACCCTTTAATTCTAAAAAATATATAAATTACTTATTTAAAAACTATTTACTAAGGTAAAAATAAAAATATTAAAACGTAAAAAACTATGGTAAAAAACTTGATACATGTTTAAAACATGTGTGGAAAGTATTTTCTAATATCATAATATTATTTCATGTTTTTAATTATAGACTGTTATCTAAATTTGGAACTATATTTACTAATATCATCATATTATTTCATGGTTTTAATTATAGAAAGGAACTATTACAACCTTATCAATGTGACATATACTCCAAGATATTATTACATTAAATTTGTGTAGAAAAATGAAAAATACGTAACAATATATTTTATTAATTTTAAAATGATTTAATATATATGTAATAAAAGTAAAAATAGTTGGTCCAATTACACAAAATCTAAACAACTCCCACTTAAACAAGGGCCAACTTCATATAACTATCATTCTGATAGACATCACATGATAAATTTGTTTATGCAAAGTTAATGATTTAGTAAAGGTGTCCACCAAGTCTTCTTATGTATATATTCTACTCACCATTACTTCACTACATTAATAAAAAATCCCTTAAAATATGATACGTATAATGTATTTTCTTCCCCCACTGACAAGACCTCATCTCTTTGGAGAGAGACCCCAGAATAGTATTATCCTAATACAGTGTGATATGATCTTTACTAATAGGTACTATGTCAATATACTGGTTAAAGTTTCATATTAATACTAATTCTTTATCTACCATATAATTTAAAATATAATTAGGCTCTTATGCATAATCTATGACCACAAAATTATTTGAGATTTTCTAGCTCACAAAACCTTTATTCAATGTGAATATGTTTCCCATTTTCAATTTAAGACCATCTTGATCAGTTTGGAAAATAATATATTCATATCCTCTAATGACTAGATATTTATCTCCTTCATAGAATAGAAACATATTCTTAGTACGCCTCATATACATAAGGATAATATTGACATACACCTAATGACAGTCACCTAGGAAAACTTTATATCTTCCTACCACACTTAAGGCATAGGAAAAATCTAGAAGATTACATAGCATAACATTCCTGACTGATCCAATCACCAACACATATGGAATCTTTATCATTATTTTTTTATCCTCATGTGTATGAGGAAATATTTTCCCAGAAAGGTTAATTTCTTATAACATTGTAAATAATCCCATCTTGTATTGTTCTATAGTAAACCCCTTCTATATCTTATCAATATATGTACCTTTACTTAGTCTAAGTAGTATCTTGGATTTATGTTGATGGATCTTGATCCCAAGAATGTATTCTACCTCACCTGAGTCCTTTATGAAAAATAAATTATTCAAATATGATTTAATTGGTTGTAATAATGGTATTTGATTTCTGATAATTTACATGTTATCAACATAAACTATTATAAAAATGAACACACTACCACTAAATAGTTTATACACACAATAAAAACATTAATTATTGATAAAAAAATCCATCATTGACTTGTCAAAATTAATTTTCCATAACAAGGATTATTTCTTTAATCCATAAATGTATCTTCATAATTTGAAAACTTTTTTGGAATCCTTTAGAGCCATAAATACTTCTAGTTATTTCATATATACATATTTACGAAGTTTCCCATCATGAAAAGATTTTTTAAAATCCATTTTCTAAATCTCATACTCATGGAATTTTGTAATGGAAAGTTCAATTATGAGATTTTTTATCATTTAAAATGGTTAAAATGTTTCTTCATAGTCAACACCCTGATACTATTTAAACCCTTTTGTGACCAGTCATTCCTTAAAGGCACCAAATTTCCAATCCATGTCTAGTTTCTTCTTGAATAACCATTTATTAAAAATGAGATTCTAATCTACTAGAGGTTATACCAAAATATAGTCTTGGTTTTTATACATGGAATCCTTTTCAAAATTCATGGCTTCTTTATATTTGAAAATATCCATACCAGTTAATACTTATTTGTTAATTATATGATCATTTTTATCAACTAATAACGAGTCAACAACCTTGATGATTAGAAAACCATACCATTCCGGGTCTTTATCCTCTCTTGTACTCCAATATGGTACTTGTCTCTCTGAAACATATTCTTTTATGGATATTTCTAGAATATGTTTCTGTGACAACTCTTGTGTATCTTGATCCTAGATTTCATCGAATTCTATCTCACCCGCACTATCAATTTTTGAGATATGATCATTTTTAAGGAATGTGGAACATCTATAAAATAACACCATTTTATTTGAAGGGTTGTATAGGTAGTATCCCTTTGTTTCCTTGGGATATCCTATAAAGTTAACTTTGTTCCCTGAGGTTCAAGTGTGTTACCTAAATAGGTATTTACTAACACTTCACACCCCCACAGATGCAATCATGAAAACAATGGTTTATTACCATTCAAAAATTGATATGGAATTATATCTGCCACTTTAGTTGGTAGAGAATTTAGTATATATGCTAAGGTTTACAACATATATACCTAGAAGGATAATAGAAGAATCACATGACTTATCCTTGATCTAATCATGTTCAAAATGGTTTGGTTCATCGTTTGTCTTACATCATACCACTAAGGTGTATAAGGAGGAGTGAGTTAAGATAGAATTCAAAACTCCCATAAATAATCAATGAAGTCTTGATTGAGATATTCTCTACCACTGCTTTAGTATACATTCTTAATATTCATTCCAATATTTTTCTCAACTTCATTATTGTATTCCTTGAATCTCTCAAAGGAATCTAAATTATACCTCATCAAGTAGATATATCCATATCTACCAAAATTATTTATCATAGTTATGAAGTTTGAGTACCCACACCTTGATTCAATATGAAATGGCCCACACCCATTGTTATTAACTAATTCAATAATCTATTTGGAACTTTAACTAAAATGACCCAAAATTTTATTAATGAAAATTAATCTTGATCTAATTAAATGTCTTATTATGTAATATGGTTTTATAAAAAATATGAACTTCCATGTTTTATGTTTTTGGATTTAAAAATAATGTTAATAATTGTTACCGTTTCTAATATATCCGATGAAAAGTGATCAAATGATCAGTATAAATATAGGGCTTTAACAAATCCAATTTACTCCGACGATGGAAGCGGTGGCCTCATCTAGTAGAATTTATCCATATGAATCCCATTTATTGGAGATCCAAAAGGAGGTAGCGTCATTGGTATTCACTCTTGACCAAGCCGTAGCTGATCTTCAACATGTTAAGCTTGAACAGAACCACCTATGGGAAAAGCGATAGTCAATAGAGATTACCACTCGAGCGATGTTATCTGAGCCACCCCAATAGAATGTCACCATCGCACACCTTACATTTAGGTATTATGTCAATGTTATAATTTGTTACATAACAAGACCTTATAACTATTGTTATGCGATTTATTATTTTTGTATAACAAAGAATATACATTCATTTTTTTATTGTTACTTTTTAAATGGTGTTTAAAGCACAAATATCATATTTTAATTAATAATTAAATTCTATTAAGAAATATATTTTGATGAATTAATGGATTTTTGAATTAAATTATATTTTAATAAAATATTATTACTAAAATAATTTTTATTATATATAAATTATTATATAATTTTTATAAATACAATTGTAATTTTTATTAAGGTTTGAAAGCGGTTTTTTTTTCAAAACAACCGAATTTTTGATAAATATCAGTTTTAAATTTAAAAGTAAAAATTAAAATATTTAGAAAATTATTTAGATAAAATGATTATTATTTTTGGATTCAAGTCCTCTAAATTATCTAAGATTGAATTTTTTTTTAATTTTCTGAGACAATCGATTTTTAGGTAAAAATTAAATACCGTTTAAATATTAAATGTGTTTTATGACATCATAACTACCCAATAGTGATGTAATAAAATAAAATAAAATATTTTTTCGTCCAATATATGTTTTAAATTTTAAATAATGTCATTTTAGATTTTTTTATTATTTTTATGGTTCCTTAGTGGACCATCCAAAACTTATAAAATATTTTAACTTTTTGAAATGATTTCCTTGAGAGTGTGACTCTCTTCCACATAAGAAATACTAACATTTTAATACATTCAGACATTGGACATATAAAATATTTTTCATTCACTCACCTTTCAAAAAAACCTTGTTCAAAAACCATGGGTTGGTTTGTGGTTTTGATTAGTTTAATGTGTAGTGTCTAAAGCCTAAATAATAAAGAATTCCCTCTACTTTCCAATATAAACACACTAAATATCCCATTACACTTCACTAAAACCAATTGAATCTTGAAAAAACAATTCTATCTTCTCTCTATAATCAAACCAATGTGACCCAATCTCCTAATAAGCCTATCTAAAGCCCCTTCCAAGCCAGTGGGATCACACTTCTAAGTAAGGGATTTCTTCTTCTTTCATTTTTGTTCAAGTTTATTTATGTTACTATACCCATGTATTTTGAATTAAAAATATTAGGGTATGATTTAAAACCTCCCCCATAATTTCCTCCTTATGTTTTAATTATTATATACCCCTTTATATCTCATTAATTCCTCCCGTGTACACCCATTACCATGCCGAAATTCCATAAGGGATTTGTCCCTCCTCATTTATATTCAAGCAATTATTTTATATTATGAATATAAATTAAATTAAATATGATGGTACATTTATCTATATGACCCCTTTACTATCCATTTCATTTAAATATTATTAGATACCCATTTCTATGTCATCAACCATTTTTATGAATTCTTATGTCATGCCGTTATGCTGCCGTAATTGCACCGCGATTTTCCAAGCCAATGTCATTATGTAGTGAATACCATGCCCTTTTCTCTATCAAGTTTATTAAAATTTATGAAAATTTACTTATTGATTAAAGAGTTTCATTTATGAATTAAACATTCCTTTATCGTGGAATAAATGGTGATGTTTAATGAATCCATGTTTTATGATCCATGTGGAACACTTATGCATGAAATGAAATGATTTAGAAGGGTGCACCCTGATAGTGCTCCAATGCATTGGGTAAAGATTAGTATCCTGATACGTCTAGTGAAATGAGTGTTTACTCATTCTAATTCAAGTGAAATGAGGGTTTACTCATGATCTATGTGAAATGAGGCTTAGATCATGAAAATATCATGTTAAATGCTGTTGCCACATTTCCATGTTATGATAATCATGCTATATCATGCCTTTATGTTCATGTTTCTTTTATGATCCATTGATATTCCTATTTTGTAAAATGTACTGTATTCTTCATGTTATTACTTTTTTAATCCCTTACTTGACTTTATAGCTCACCGTTTTCTTGTGCATGTCCTCAGGTAATCAGATACAATGCTATGTATGAAATAATGTTGTGATCATGTAAAAGAAGTTTTCAATAAAGATGTTGTGTTTTATGTTCTAAGTTATTATGTAAAGTTCCTAATTTCACAAGACACTACAACTCTCTATACTCAAAGTTTTCTTAAGTGAACGTTTATGTAATAAATCATGTTTAATTTTGTAATAAAGAGCAGGGTTGTAGTAGTTGGTATTAGACGGTGGTTTAGTTATTTTTGGGATTAGTATTAGAAAATACTAGTTAAAGCCTTAGGGATGAGACTGAGTAAAATAAAAACATTCGTAAATTTTGGTGAGTATATATTAAGTGTTTTATCAAGAAAAAAATGTCTCTGTCTAGATATGAACAAGTATAGTTGGCTCTGGAAGAGATGTATCTAGGGGTAAACCCTGAAAACACCACTTTGATCTAGACTCGAATGGGGGCTGGTGCATGATAACGGGCCTTGCTGCACTCTTGGTTACAACACTATTGGGTGATATTCTTTGGTAAATTCTTATGTTTATTATGAAAAATTATTAAGGGAATAAAAAAATTCCCCTTATAATATATGTTGGGATGTAGATCATGGATAACAAATATTAAAGCCTATAAATTCATAAGTTAAGGAAATAAATGTAATTTGTAAGTTATACATTTTTGACTTTGGATTCCCCTTTATGTTTTACCCCTAAATTTCCTTTTATTCTAGAAAATGGATGATAATAGGAGGACACAAGCTAAAAAACCACGTGAAGATCAATGTGACGACTGTTCTAATGAGATTCCCAATCCGATGGGAGAGGGAATTGCAAACTTTTTCATGATTCTCTCTCAGTTAACTCAAGTTTTGAATTGAAACATGGTTCAAGAGGAATGTTCAACCCGCCCTAAGAAAGAAAAAGCTGAAATTGAGAGCCTCACGAGGCAAAGGCCTCCTACTTTTAATGGATCATCCTATCCCTCAATTGATGAACAATTGATCAACTCCATTGAAGATATTTTCTCCATACTTTAATGTTACAGACAAGAGAAGGTTCTTATGGATGCTTATCATATGGAGGATTAATCTGATCAATGGTGGATATTAAAAAAAAATACAAAGCATGAGGAGGAGATCGAGGCATTAGAATGGAAGGATTTCCTGAAAATGTTTTTCGATAAATATTTTCCTCACACCCTCCAAATTAAAATGGAAAGGGAATTCATTTCCCTCAAGAAAAAAGATGACAAATCCATCAGAGCATACAAAGAAAAATTCACAACTCTTTCATGATACATCAATAATTTTTTCATTATCCCCAAATGCAAGGTTGACCACTTCTTTTGTTGGATAAAATCTACCTATGGATAGACCTAGGAATTTGTTACATCAATAGCTATGAAGAAATCATCTGATGTGCCCTCAAAGTCGAAATAGAGATTGGTGAATCTCAGGGGTATCATGGGGATAAGAAGCAAAAAGTGGAATTTAATTCTGGTGGTCTGATGGATAAATCCAATGGTGCTACGAAAATCCATCACCCCACTTTCCAAAGGTGACGAAAGAAGCACCTTGAAAATTGCATGAAAGAGAAGAGAAAATGATTTAGGTGTGGAAGAGAAGGGAACTTGGCCATTAACTGTTGACAAGAAAAACTCGCTACTACGACAAAAGAGAAGAATTATCTATTAGAACCTCAATGCACTATTCATTGCTTCATATACAAAGAACCATAACACTTTTCAAACTAGTGCCCTAAGTTAAGGGTTTTCTCAGGAAACGAACAACCTCCAAGGAAGAAAGGGAGAGATTTTTCCATCACTACTGCTGATGAAAACCTCTACCAAAAAGTGGTTAGAGGTACACTAGTTATTCATTCAAGAATAGAGAAAACACTTTTTTATTCTGGTTCTACACATTATTTAATATCCCGAATATTTTATTACAATAATCCCAACCCCACCACAAATCATGGAAGTAAAGATGTCGATGAGAATGAAAAATGGGAAAATAATTGAATCCTAGGAATAAAACTCCTCCCAAATCATAATTTGTGGATTAAAGTTCCTAGAAAACCTCCTCATTCTCCCTATGGTATAATTTTATTCAATTCTTATCATGGATTGGATTTCCTTATATAGATCCAACATAAATTTCCATGTGATGGAAATCACTCTCCGTATTGTGAATCGACCCCCCTATTCTGTACAAGTTCAAGGGGGGAAGATTGTAACAACCCAAGCTTTTATTAATTAAAATTCCTATTGATCTAATGAAATTTCTTATTATGTAAAATGGTTATATAAAATATATGCACTTTCATGGTTTTATGTTTTTGGGTTTTAAAATTAGGTTATTAATTAGTACTATTTCTAATATAGCCTATGAACAATGATCACATGATTAGTATAAATATAGGGTTTTAACAAATTTAATTTACTCAGACAAAGGAATTGATGGCCTCATCTAATAGAATTGATCTATACGAAGCCCATTTTTTGGTGCTCAGAAAGGAGGTAGCATCATTGGTCTTCTCTATTGACCATTCCCAAGATGATATTCTATATGTTAAGCTTGAACGAAACTACCAATGGGAGATGTGGAAGTTAATAGAGATTACCACCTGAGCGATGTTATCCGAGCCACCCCAAGAGTCTGTCACCATCACACACCTTACCCTTAGGTTTTATGCGGGTGTTATAAGGAGTTATATAACAATACCCTATCACTTTGATTATGTTCATTATTTTTTTTGTATGCAATAAAGAATATACATCCATTTTATTATTTTTACTTTGCAAATGGGTTTTAAATCACAAATAGTATTTTTTAGTTAATATTAAAATTCAATTAAGAAATATATTTTGATAAATTAATAGATTTTTTAATTAATTAATATATTAATAAAATATTATTACTAAATTACTTTTTATTAAATATAAAGTATCGTATAAGTTTTATAAATAGAATTGTAATTTTTATTAAGGTTTGAAAGATGTTTTTGTCAACACCAATGAATTATCGATAAATGTCAGTTTTTATTTTAAAAGTAAAAATAAAAATATATAGAAAATTATTTAGATAAAATGAATATTATTTTTGGATTCAGGACGTTGAAATTATCTAACAGGTAATTTTTCAAAATTTTCTGAGAGAGTTGAATTTTTAGGTAAAAATTAAATACTGTTTAAATATATTATGTGTTTCATGACATCATAAAGATTGACTAGTGATGTAAAAAAATACTATAAAAATTGTTTTCGTCCAATCATTGTTTTAACTTTAAAATAATGTTTTTTTTATATTTGTTTTATTAATTTTATGGTGTCTTAGGGGACCCTCCAAGACATATAAAAAATTTTAACTTTTTAAAATGATTTCCTTGAAAGTGTGACTCACCTCCACATAATCAAGCCTAATATTTTAATAAGTTTAGAAATTGGTCCCATGAAATAATTTTTTCCACTCCCATTTGGAAAAAAGCTTTTGAAAACCGCATGGGTTGGTTTGCGGTTTTGATTAGTTTAATGTGTAGTGTCAAAAGGCAAAATAATAAAGAATTCCCTCTCATTTCCTATATAAAGCCACTAAATCTCCCATTACTATTCACTAAAAACATTTTAAGCTAAACTATCCTCTGGAATAATCTTTCTATAACACTTAACAGGTTCCCCAAGCTCCTAAGAAGCCTCTATCAATCCCCTCACAAGCCTTTGGGATCACACTTCCAAATAAGGGATTTCTTCCTCTCTCATTTTGTCCCTGTTTCTTTATGTTGCTATACCCTTGTATTTAACATTAAAAATGTTGGGGTATGATTTATCACCTCCACTATAATTCTATCCTTATGTTTTAGTGATGAGATACCCATTTATCTCTCATTAATTCCTCCCATGTACACCCATTACCATATCAAACTTCTGTAAGTGATTTCTCTCTTCTCATTTACATTCAAGCAATTCTGTTATATTATGAATATAAATTCCATTAAATATCTTGGTACATGTATCTATATTACACTATTAAATTCCATTTTATGTAAATATTATTATATACCCCTTTATCTCTCATCAATTATTTTTATAAATTCTTATGTAACTCCATTATGCTGCCGAAATTGCACTGCGATTTTCCAAGACAAAGTCATTGTGTAGTGAATACCCAGCCCATTATCTATCAAGGGTATTCACCTTTATTCACATTTAATTATTTATTATATAGTTTCATTTATTAATTCCACATTCCATTATAATGGAATTAGTTATTATGTTTTATGAATCTATGTTTTAGGATCTATGTGGAACACTTATGAATGAAATGAAATGATTAAGAAGGGTGCACCCTGATAGTACACTAATGCATTGGGCGAAGATTCGTATCATGATAAGTCAAGTAAATTAGTTTTTAATCTTTATAATTCAAGTGAAATTAGGTTTTACTCATTCTCCACATTCAATTATCCTTTCCACATGCTAATACAATGTTAAATGTTGTTTCCACATTTCTATGTTTTGATAATCATGCTGTATCATGCCTTTATGTTCATGTTTCTATTATTGTCCATTGATATGCCTATTTCCTAACATATACTATAGTCATCATGTTATTCATTTTTACCTCATTACTAGGATTTATAGCTCACCCTTTTCTTATACATGTCCTCAGGTTATCACATACAATGCTAAGTACGAAGGAATGTTGTGGTTATGTAAATAAAATTTTCAATAAAGATGTTGCGTTTTTTTATAAGTTGTTATGAAATGTTCCTAATTTCCTAAGGCACTGGACCTCCAGATTCTCAGAGTTTTATTAAGTTCACGTTTATATAATAAATTATGTTTAAGTGTGTAATAAAGATCAAGGTTTTTATATTCACAATTTCTACTAAATGGGGATTCAGTAAAATTTTCTTATAAACAAGAATGGCATACACAAAGTGGTTTCAGATCAATGGAATCTAAATATCCATACTGGTGTAATTTTTTCAAACATTATTCATTAAAATGAAATTTTCAATGATTCCAATGTTTGTTGTGTTATTATTCATATGTAGTAGTTTTGTTGTATATTTTCATTACTTGGTATGTTTATTCCAAAATTGAAAGGACATTATTTAAAAATTTCTTTCTATAAAAATTGTTATCCATATAAAAAAATAAATTTTCCCAAATTTGAAAATAAATCCATATATATCAATTTTGGATATATAAATAATGTTTTTGGTAATGAATGAAAAATAATAACGATATTTTAAACCAAGATCATTACTATTGGAAATATTAAGTGATAATCATTGAGAGCTACAACAACAACTTTATCTCTATTCGATACTCATAGATCTAACTCCCCTGGATAAATCTTTCTAAATATATTTGGTCACTTTATTTTAATACATATGTGAGAACCATAATATGTATATAATACCCAATTTTTAGAAATATATATATTTCACTCAGTAACAAACGCACCTGAAACATCCCCTTACTTCTTTTTTTGGGTGTAGTTTTTCTTTTAGTGGCCTTTCTTTACACACAAAAAACATATAACATCATTCCCCCTTGATTTAAACTCGGTCTTTATCTTATTGGAAGGGAGGTAAGAAGATTCTATATTAGAGTTTATTCACTATAAGTATGGTAGGAGTTTCACACATTATCTCCTTATAAACATGGTGAAAAAGAGTAAGTGGATCTAGGAGAGACTTATCTATGTTGTTTATAATAAAATTAAAAAAAGATAGAGACTATCCAAGGTAGTGATGGAATATGGAGATCGATTCATAGTTCATCAGAAATTATAAAACCAAGAAACATTAGGTACTCAATGTAGCCAATGAGTCTGACTATGTTATGACCAAGTAGCGCACGCTCTCTAAGAATACTTTGAAAGATAACCTTGTAGATATCAAAATGTTCTTATGTTTATCAATCTTGGTTTAAATCATAAATATTCATGAGCATCCTATAGGAAACAATGTTTTCATGATACTTAATGAGGCCACTTGGCATAGATTAAAGCATAAAACATAAAACTTTAACCATTTTGTTCAAGTTGTTTTCAAATAAAATGAACTCTCTATCACTCATATCTTTGCAGGCTGATCTGGAAGTAAGGATTATAACATGTAATATTTCTATTTAAGGAACAGAATAAAATAAATGTATCTGAACCATTCTTGGAAGTTACTTCCAGTGAGGAGATGGTATATCTCCAATATTGATCACAGGGACAATGTGGATGATGAACTTTCCATTTATTCTATAATAATAAAAGAGAATATTATTAGTACTTTTATTATTTATAGATTATATGAGAAAAAACAATAATTTATTTTATTAAGTCTCCCTCTATTTTAACAAGTCTTAGCATCCCCCACTATTGAACTCATAATGTATCATCACAAAAGAAATTTTAGTGTAAATTATCCATATTTCCCTTCTCTATAATCTAGAATTTGGCCGTGAAAATCAGGAGAAAGTATTTATGTAATGACATGAACCCAAAATCCCAGAGTTGGTGCATTACTTTATTACATTTTCATGATTAAAATGAATAAAATCTTAAAGTAATGATTATTTTAGTAGTATTAAAGATTATAGATACATCCATGGAACTATATTTGTAACATCCCAAGTAAGTAATGAATAATAGATATTTTTATCTATGTCTATTAATGAATTATATAGTGTTTTAGAGGCTTAAAATGAAAATAAATCCAATCTTAAGCATAGAAAACACTAATATTCTTAAAAGATTGTTTTACTGACTTTTGATGGCAAACCCTTTTTAAATCAATATTTTGGGAATTTTATAATCTATATTTGTCAAAATAAACATATTAATTATGATTGGGACATTTAATTTTACATTGGATAAATTTTTGGTATTTTTCTGACAACGTTCATTTTTAATGAATAGTGAAAAATACTGCATTTTACATCAAAGCTGCTTTTTCATTTAATTTAATTATATGGTTAGATTATATTTTTAATTGTTATTAAAGTGTAATTTGAATATAATTTTACCATTTAATCCAATGGTGGTCATTATAATTAATTTCACTTTGGAATTGGTCATAAACTAATGCCAAACCTTTCATAGATATTGTTTCAAAAAAACCCGCTATTTGTCATGACAACGGGAATTGATTATTAAATTAATTTATTTGACTTATATTTTTTGAATTTTGTAAAATAGACTTCATTTTTTAATTCGGAATATCAAATATATCTTAGGGTGAATTTTTGGTAATTTTCTAAAAAACATCAATTTTTGATGAATAGTGAAACCACTAAGTGGTACTTATAAAAACTGATTTTTCCGTTTAAATGAAATTTTGCCATAATTGTGTTTTGAATTTCAAAAATCCGACATACATGGTTGTCATTAAGAAGTAAAATGTGGTTCAATGGGATTAAAATAATTTTTTGGTGAATAGTAACTTATTAAGTTCTTAATCGCGATTAGTGGTAATTAGTGTGGTTTAAGGTAAAAATAATGTTTTAATAGTATGAGATGAGCTTGAAACTTGTCCTAACCTCATTGGATGTGTCATGACTTACCACGACAAGCCATGGGTAAACTTGGGTACCCCATGGAGCCACTTTGGTTGGGAAATGACATAAATAACTTTTTATTTAATGTTAAAGTAAAAATGACACAAACAAGAGTTATGTTACTAAAACAATTTTTATATGGGGTTGTACAAGTCAGCTTTTTGACTATAAATTTTCATTAGAAAGATAAAAATATTTCCTACATCATAGTAGTTTTTTTATAATTTTTAGAAATTAAATAAATTAAATTATTTAGGACATCATGATGATGCAGCGATATCTTCATTATTTAACGATTTAAATAAAATGGAATGTTAATGTAAAATATAAAACCTACACATGGACAAAACCAATTGGATGAGTTTATTTCGAACCCTTATCACCTTATAATCGAATTATATCAATTTTGGACCTTTTGAATCCGAAACGCATTTTAAAATAAAGTAACTTATCTTTACTTTCCAAGAGTGCCCCTCCTCTCCTCTTATAAAAGACCCCCACCTCTACCTCCTTACCCACACTCCCATAGCCTTTGGCTTGGCCAAAACTACCCATTTTGTCTCTCCACATCCCTATCTTACTCCTTTAAGCCTCTCTTTGGGCAGAAGTCTTCCCAAGGAAGCCTTTGAGCTCAAACCAAAGGGAGTTACCCGATTTTAAGGTAATGTCTTCTTTTGAGTCCATTTGTTTTATTTTGCTTCTCCAACCCCCTAAACTCTTTTTATTATTTTCTTTTGTAACAACTCCAGTATCCTCAATATACTAGGATTTTGTTATAATATTTATTCGAGCTACACTTACACACACCCACATCTAATGGTTAAGGAACATACTATTTCCGTGGATGGTGAATTTATGCCTCCCGAAACGAT
The DNA here is from genome assembly GCA_963277665.1 of Viscum album. Lineage (NCBI taxonomy): Eukaryota > Viridiplantae > Streptophyta > Magnoliopsida > Santalales > Viscaceae > Viscum > Viscum album. The sequence goes on along the minus strand of OY728145.1, from coordinate 1,718,842,527 downwards.
GATTGTTCAACATTATTTTAACACCTTCAAAGGTGGCCATTAAGATGTCACTATATTTATATATGATATATAATATGTTTATGTTTTCCTTAAGCTTCTGTTTTTTTTTCTTTTTGGTCATAACTTTATGGTTTCCATTATGGGTAAACGCGATATTTTCATTTAAGGAAGTGCGGACTACCACCCCCTCAAAGTGATTTGATTCGTTAAATACCATATGTGGGACGTATAAAGGATGGAACTATGATATTATATATGATATTATACTAGAATTATAATATAACTTTATATCATTATGATTCTATTCTATAAAATACGAAATAGAAATGAAAGTAGCGCTCATGCGTACGTACGGCTTACCGTCTCCATGAACGGTGCATTTCATTTCTTACCTCTAAATGATTATGTCATATTATAAATGCATGTATATACTGGATATATGTGATATATAAATAATTATTATAATTCTTGATATAATGGATACATGAACAACATGTAATTATAAAGGGTTTATTTTTTACTCAAGTACCAATGATCGTTAAAACGACCGTTATTAACTTAAATAATTACATAGTGTCCATGACAAGGCAATAAGTGATATAAAAGGAATAATCAAATTGAAAAAGGTTATTAAAGAAGTATAAATTAACTCAAGTTTATTATTCAGGAGATTAAAGAACGACCGAGTCAAGTCGGGCCCGAGGTATGGGACTTCGTCTCAATCTCCTTTCATTGAGGAATATTTTGTTTTATACTCAACCTTATTTTATATGGTGTGTAAAACCCTTTGACATTTATGTTTATCCAAAAGGAATCTTTTTTATACGAAGCGTTTTACTAAACGACCAAAGGGGAATGTTTTGTCGTACGTATGCGGCAACAACGACTTCTCCGCCGCCTTGACCATTATTTGAGTTTCGGCTTCCTCTACAAGCCATACCTTCTTTTTAAAAGAAAAATAAATACCATGTTTTAATTTTCTTTTGTTTTGGTATTGAAAATGGTTTTTATAATGTTTTTAAATCAATGTGTTGTATTGATATCTTGTGATTGAAAGGTGGAAATGTTATGTTTCCTTTATGCATGTTTTATGTGATACGATTATGTTGAGGTTCTTGGGAATTATTATGAAGACGGGTGGTTCCGTGATAAACTAAGGGCGGGTGAGCCCGATATTGCTCTCCAATTAATTGGGTAACGCGAAGGAGTGAAACGTTAAGGTTTATCCAAAGAGATTTAGGGAATATACTATGATGAGTATTCCAAACGTAACCAAGAGGGTTACTCCCTACGTAAGAATGTTATGAATTCCTCAAGTTACCTTTATGTCTTATGATTTCTATGATTTATTCATGATTTGATGAGGAATGTTAAAGTGCTTATGTTTTATGGGTAAAGTATGATTTCATTATTATGTATATATGTACCCATGTTTCCTTTCCATATTTTTATATCCCTTACTGAGCTTTTTATGCTCATCCCAAGTTTTTTGAAATGTTTTTCACAGGTCAAGGGAATGGTACATGATATGATGATAGTGTCAAGGAAGTGTCAAGAAAGAATCCATGTTTTATTTTAAATATGTTTCAATTTATGGGAAAGAAGAATACTATCTTTATGTAACCACTTTGTTTATATGTGGAATGTAATGCAAGTTTTATGATCTAATTCTCTAAAACTCTAAACCCGAAAAGATCCTCAATGTGTAATCTTGTAATAACTCAAGATTAAGTAAGGTTTAAGGCTGGGGCCTTATAGTTGGTATCAAAGGTCGGTTTAGATAAATTTAGGAGTTATAATTCTATTAAATGATTATCCAATTTTTTTTTATTTTTGAAATGATATAGCATTTGAAGATTACCATGTTGCTTCATCTAAGACATGTTTGTTCAGAATGGTTTTCCGCAGAGGAAATAGAAAAGCAGTGCTAGGAAGGCATGAAGAATGAAATAACCTTCCGAACCAGCTTCCTGAGATGGTCGGAATTGGAACTGAACAGTTTGTTGCAGTAATGGAGCAGTTGATGCAAGCGATAAATGGAAGTGGTATCCATACATGAGATCAGCCAGATCAACCGCAGAGGAACATGTCAGTGGTGGAACATTTCATGAGGCGACATCCCCCATAATTCAGAGGATCATCTGACCCTGTGCTAGCTGAAGGGTGGATTGAAGCACTGGAGAAGATTTTTGATGTCATGGGGTGTTCAGACAATCAAAAGGTTAGTCTTGCTATTTACCGTTTGGAGGGTGAATTAGATCAGTGGTGGTCGATGGTTAAAAATATCAGGGATGCTGTTGAGATTTATGCTCTCGACTGGAATGAATTCAAAGGTATGTTTCTTGAGAAGTATTTTCCTAAGGCTGTTCGACATAGGATGGAAGAGAAATTCTTGGAATTGAGGCAAGAGGAAGACTCAGTGGCTACCTATGAAGAAAGGTTCACTTGATTGGAAAGGTATGCTATATATTTTATCAGAGACCTTGATAGTAAAATCAATCGTTTTTACTCAAGATTAAAGCCAAAATATCGAAGGGCATTAGCTTCTCATGTGTTTAAAAGTTATGAAAAACTTGTTCGATGTGATGAGAAGGTGGAAATGGAGTTTTCCGATGATCAAGTGTTCTATAACAACCAACAGAAGAAGAGACAGAGGTGGCGGGAGAAAGGTAAGAATTCTTCAAAAAAGTATGACGGTAAGAAAACTATGTTTCCAGTTTGTGATAAATGTGGAAGAAGGCATGCTGGGGAATGTCTTCTGAATTCTGTAAAGTGCTACCGATGTGGTAAGATGGGACATAAGGCTCGTGATTGCACTAAAAAGGATCAAGGTGAAGGTAAGACCAAATTTTATTTACAGTTAGTGAAATGTTATAAGTGCAATGAGATGGGTCACTATGAAAACGAGTGTCTGACAAAGAGCTTGGGTGATGGGAAGTAGTTAGACTACAAGCAGAAAGGGGTGGTGAAATCCTTTGCAACTACTTCAGCAGATGTCGGGTCATCAAATGAATTTGTATCAGGTACTTTGTTTGTTTTTTCAGATTATGCCAGTGTGTTGTTTGATTCGGGGTCTACACATTCTTTCATCTCTGAAACATTTTCTAGTAAAGTGGGAATACCATCTCAAGAAATGACTCCTGAACTTTTGGTAAAAACACCTGGGGGGAATGTTGAGGCAAAAAGAATTTATAAGAATCTTCCTATCCTTATCTGTGGAAAGAACCTACATGGAAACCTTATTGTTCTACCTCTAGTAGAGTTTGATGTTATCCTGGGTGTGGTTTGGCTCTCTACTTACCATGCTAAGATTGACTGTAGAGATAAAGAAGTTTATTTTCAGAAAGACTTTCAGTTTGTGTACAAGAATGAACCCTTACTATTGATAACTTATCAAGAGGCCGAGAAACTTGTAAAATATGGAAATGAATGTTACCTTGCACACATCGTTGAAAATAAAGGAACTGTTCAGGTTAATGATGTGCCAATGGTAAATGAGTATCCTGATGTTTTTCCTGATGAGTTTCCTAGAATAATACCTGACCGGGAAGATGAATTTACTATTGACTTAGTTCCTGATGCTAAGACAATTTCAAAACCCCCTTATCGAATGGCTCAAATTGATCTTTTTGAGTTGAAGGAGAAATTGCAAGATTTATTAGAGAAAGGTTTCATTCGACCTAGCACATCACCATGGGGTGCTCCTATCTTGTTTGTTAAAAAGAAAGATGGTTCAATGAGACTTTGCATTGATTATAGAGCCTTGAATAACATCACTATTAAGAAAAAATATCCTTTTCCTTGTATCGATGATTTGTTTGATCAGCTCTAGGGAGCTCAGTATTTTTCAAAGATTGAACTGAGATCAAGGTACCATCAGCTGAAGGCTAACCAATGCACCTGCTGTATTCATGGACTTAATGAATAGAATTTTCCATGAGTTCTTGGATAAGTTTGTGGTGGTTTTCATTGATGATATTTTTGTGTTTTCTAAAAGTAAAGAAGAACATGAAAGACATTTAAGGGTGATTTTTCAAACCTTGAAAGAAAAGAAATTGTATGGGAAATTCAGCAAGTGTGAGTTTTGGTTGCAACAAATTTCTTTACTTGGTCACATTTTTTCTAAAGATGGGATAACTGTTGATCCTGCAAAAACAAAAGTTGTGGAAGACTGGCCAAGACCCACAAATGTAACTGAGATTCGTAGCTTCCTTGGTTTGGCAGCCTATTACCGAAGGTTTGTTAGAAATGTTTCACGGTTATCTAGTCCAATGACTAAGCTAACTCGGAAGGGTGTTAAGTTTATCTGGACAAAAGAATGTGATGATTTTTTTCAGGAATTGAAAAGAAGATTGGTGAATGCTACAGTTTTGGCACTACCTTCCAGGAATGGTGAGTTTTTTATATACAATGATGCTTCATTAAAAGGACTTGGTTGCGTCCTAATGCAGAATGATCAGGTAATTGATTATGCTTCACGACAATTTAAAACTCATGAGGTAAATTACCCTACACATGATTTGGAATTAGCTACTTTTGTTTTTTATTAAAAAATTTGGAGATATCATTTGTATGGAGTAAAGTGTGAAATATATACCGATCACAAAAGTTTAAAGTATATATTCACTCAGAAAGTGTTGAACATGAGACAAAGGAGATGGCTAGAATTAATCAAAGATTATGATTGTACAATTAATTACCATCCAAGAAAAGCAAATAAACTGGCTGATGCTTTAAGTCAAAAAAGTAATGCTTCATTAGAAATGTTGCGTTTGGAATGCGATCCTTTGGTTAAGGATTTGATGAACTTTGGCATAGATGTTGTTGGTGCAGGATGTTCTTCGGTTTTGTTTCAGGTATCAGTGAGATCATCTCGATTAGATAGAATCAAGAAAGCATAGAAGCAAGACAATGAGTTGCAGAAAAAGGTAGAGCTGGTTCAGAATGGTAAGTTGCCTGAATTCAACATTGATAATGATTGCGTTTTGAGATTTGGGAAGAGATTGTGTGTGCCTTGTGATTCATAGTTGAAGAGAGAGTTGTTATGTGAAGCTCATAGTTCTCCGTTTTTAGTTCATCCTGGCAGTACTAAGATGTATAGAGATCTGCAGGAGTATTATTGGTGGGATGGAATGAAAAGAGATATTGCTGATTTTACTGTGAAGTGTTTGACTTGTCAGCAGGTTATAGCAGAGCGGAAGTTACCAAAAGGGATGCTTCAGCCTTTTCCAGTGCCAGAGTGGAAATGAGAGAATATATCCATGGACTTTGTTGTGGGATTACCAAAGACATCTCGAGGTAATAATGCAATCTGGGTTATTATTGATCGCTTGAATAAATCTTCTCATTTCCTTTCTATACAAGATACTTTTTCCCTAGATCAACTTTCCCGTTTGTATCTTAAAGAGATAGTCAGGTTACATGGAGTTCCTCTCTCCATTGTATATGATCGTGATCCCAGGTCCACTTCTATGTTTTGGAAAGGCCTTCAGAAGTCGTTGGGTACTGAATTAAATTTTGGTACAACTTTTCATCCTCAATCAGATGGGAAGTCAGAATGAACAATTCATACATTGGAGGATATGCTATGTTCTTGCTCTATGAATTATCAGGGAAGTTGGGACCAACATCTTTCTTTGGTTGAATTTTCATATAATAACAGTTTTCATTCCAGTATACAAATGGCACCATTTCAGGCATTATATGGGAAGCGGTGGCGAACTCCAGATTTCTGGGATGAAGTGGGTGAAAGGAAGTTGATGGGACCAGAATTGGTAGAAGAGATTGCAAAAAAAGTTCAGCTGATTCAGAAGCACATGAGAACAACTCAGAGTAGGGAGAAGAGTTATGCGGATAATCGGAGGAAGGATCTATCTTTCGAGGTAGGTGATCATGTTTTTCTCAAGGTTTCTCCTTGGAAAAGTGTGATGAGATTTGGTAAGAAAGGAAAGATGAGTCCATGGTTTATTGGACCATATGAAATTCTGGAGAGAGTTGGATCAGTTTCATACCGAGTGTCTTTACCTCCAATTTTATCTAAGGTACACAATGTTTTTCAGGTTTCGATGTTGAGAAAGTATATGCCAGATCCATCTCATGTTTTGAGTCCAGAGGTAGTTCAGCTGGAAGAGAACCTATCTTATAAGGAACAACCGATCCAGATTCTTGACCACATAGAGCAAGTGTTACAGAATAAGATGATTAAGCAGGTAAAGGTTTTTTGGAAAAACCACATGATGGAAGAGACAACATGAGAATCTGAAAATGCAATGAGGGATAAGTACCCCCATTTATTTGATAAGTAAATAAATTACCGGGACACAATTTTCTAAAGGGGGGAAGGATGTAACATCCCAAGTAAGTAATGAATAATAGATATTTTTATCTATGTCTATTAATGAATTATATAGTGTTTTAGAGGCTTAAAATGAAATTAAATCCAGTCTTAAGCATGGAATACACTAATATTCTTAAAAGATTATTTTACTGCCTTTTGATGGAAAACCCTTTTTAAATCAATCTTTTGACAATTTTATAATCTATATTTGTCAAAATAAACATATTCATTATGATTGGGACATTGAATTTTATATTGGATAAATTTTTGGTATTTTTCTGACAATGTTCATTTTTTAATGAATAGTGAAAAATGCTGCATTTTACATCAAAACTGATTTTTCATTTAATTTAATTATATGGTTAGATTATATTTTTTATTGGTATTAAAGTTTAATTTGAATATAATTTTACCATTTAATCCAATGGTGTTCATTAGGATTAATTTCACTTTGGAAATGGTCATAAACTAATGCCAAACTTTTCATAGATATTGTTTCAAAAAAACCCGCTATTTGTCATGACAGCCGGAATTGATTATTAAATTAATTAATGTGACTTATGTGTTTTGAATTTTGTAAAATAGACTTCATTTTTGAATTTGGAATATCAAATATAGCTTAGGGTGAATTTTCTGAAAAACATCAATTTTTGATAAATAGTGAAACGACTAAGTGGTACTTATAAAAACTGATTTTTCCCTTTAAATGAAATTTTTCCATCATTGTGTTTTGAATTACAAAAATCCGACATACATGGTTGTCATTAAGAAGTAAAATGCAGTTCAATGGGATTAAAATAATTTTTTTGGTGAATAGTAACTTATTAAGTTCTTAATCGCGATTAGTGGTAATTAGTGTAGTTTAGGTAAAAATAATGTTTTAATAGTATGAGATGAGCTTGACACATGTCCTAACCTCATGGGATGTGTCATGGCCGACCAAGAAAATCCATGGGTCAACTTGGGGACCCCATGGAGCCACTTTGGTTGGGAAATGACATAAATAACTTTTTATTTAATGTTAAAGTTAAAATGACACAAACATGAGTTATGTTACTAAAAAATTTTTTATATGGGGTTATACAAGTCCTATTTTAGACTATAAATATTCATTAGAAATATAAAAATATTTCCTATATCATAGTAATTTTTTTATAATTTTTAGACATTAAATAAATTAAATTATTTATGACATCATGATGATGCAACGATGACCTCATTATTAAACGATTTAAATAAAATGGAAAGTTAATGTAAAATATAAAACCTACACATGGCCAAAACTAATTGGATGAGTGGATTTAGAACCCTTATCACCTTATAATCGAATTATATCAATGTGGGACCTTTTGAATCCGAAACTCATTTTAAAATAAAGTAACTTATCTTTGCTTTCCAAGAGTACCCCTCCTCTCCTCTTATAAAAGGCCCCCACCTCTACCTCCTTAACCACACTCCCAAAGCCTTTGGCTCGGCCAAAACCTGCCCATTTTGGCTCTCCACATCCCTCTATTACTCCTTGAAGCCTCACTTTGGGAAGAAGTCTTCCCAAGGAAGCCTTTGAGCTCAAATCAAAGGGAGTTAACCGATTTTAAGGTAATGTCTTCTTTTGAGTCCTTTTGTTTTATTTTGCTTCTTCAACCTCCTAAACTCTTTTTATTAATTTATTTTGTAACAACTCCAGTATCCTAAATATACCAGGATGTTGTTATAATATGGATTCGAGCTACACTTACACACACCTACATCTAATAGTTAACGAACATACTGTTTCCGTGGATGGTGAGTTTATGCCTCCTGAAACAATGATTGTTCAACATTCTTTTAACACCTTCAAAGGTGGACATTAAGATGTCACTATATTTATATATGATATATAATATGTTTATGTTTTCCTTATGCTTCTATTTTTTTCTTTTTGGTCATACCTTTATGGTTTCCATTATGGGTAAACGCGATATCTTCATTTAAGGAAGTGCAGACTACCACACCCTCAAAGTGATTTGATTCGTTAAATACCATATGTGGGACGTATAAAGGATGGAAATATGATATTATATATGATATTATACTGGAATTACAATATTCCTTTATATAATTATGATTCCATTCTATAAAATACGAAATAGAAATGAAAGTAGCGTTCATGCGTACGTACGGCTTACCGTCTCCATGAACGGTGTATTTCATTTCTTACCTATAAATGATTATGTAATATTATAAATGCATGTATATACTGGATATATATGATATATACATAATGATTATAATTATGGATATAATGGATACATGAACAACATGTAATTATAAAGGGTTTATTTTTGACTCAAGTACCAATGATCATTAAAACGACCGTTATTAACTTAAATAATTACATAGTGTTCATGACATGACAATAAGTGATATAAAAGGAATAATGAAATTGAAAAAGGTTATTAAAGAAGTAGAAATTAACTCAAGTTTATTATTTAGGAGATTAAAGAACGACTGAGTCAAGTTGGGCCCGAGGTATGGGACTTCGTCTCAATCTCCTTTCATTGAGGCATATTTTGTTTTATACTCAACCTTCTTTTATACGGTGTATAAACCCCTTTGACTTTTAAGTTTATCCAAAAGGAATATTTTTTATATGAAGCGTTTTACTAAATGACAAAAGGGGAATGTTTTGTCGTATGTATGCGACGACAACGACTTCTCCGCCGCCGTGACCATTATTTGAGTTTCGGCTTCCTCTACAAGCCATACCTTCTTTTTAAAAGAAAAATAAATACCATGTTTTAATTTTATTTTGTTTTGGTATTGAAAATGGTTTTTATAATGTTTTTATATCAATGTGTTGTATTGATATCTTGTGATTGAAAGGTGGAAATGTTATGTTTCCTTTATGCATGTTTTATGTGATACGATTATGTTGAGGTTCTTGGGCATTATTATGAAGACGGATGGTTCCGTGATAAACTAAGGGCAGGTGAGCCCGATATAGCTCTCCAATGCATTGGGTAACGCGAAGGAGTGAAACGTTAAGGTTTCTCCGAAGCGATTTAGGGAATATACTGTGATGGGTATTCCAAACGTAACCAAGAGGGTTACTCCCTACGTAAGAATGATATGAATGCCTCAAGTTACCTTTATGTCTTATGATTTCTATGATTTATTCATGATTTGATGAGAAATGTTAAAGTGCTTATGTTTTATGGGTAAAGTATGATTTCATTCTTATGTATATATGTACCCATGTTTCCTTTCCATATTTTTATATCCCTTACTGAGCTTTTTATGCTCATCCCAAGTTTTTTGAAATGTTTTTCACAGCTCAAGGGAATGGTACATGATATGATGATAGTGTCAAGGAAGTGTCAAGAAAGAATCCATGTTTTATTTTAAATATGTTTCCATTGATGGGAAAGAAGATTACTATCTTTATGTAACCACTTTGTTTATATGTAGAATGTAATGCAAGTTTTTTGATCTAATTCTATAAAACTCTAAACCCGAAAAGATCCTCAATGTGTAATCTTGTAATAACTCAAGATTAAGTAAGGTTTAAGGCTGGGGCCTTATAGTTGGTATCAAAGGTCGGTTTAGATAACTTTAGGAGTTATAATTCTATTAAATGATTATCCAATTTTTTTATTTATTTTTGAAATGATATAGCATTTGAAGATTACCATGTTGCTTCATCTAAGACATGTTTGTTCAGAATGGTTTTCCGCAGAGGAAACAGGGAAGCAGTGCTAGGAAGGCATGCAGAAGGAAATAACCTTCCGAATCAGCATCCTGAGATGGTCAGAATTGGAACTGAACAGTTTGTTGCAGTAATGGAGCAGTTGACTCAAGCGATAAATAACGGTGGTATCCATACACGAGATCAGCCAGATCAACCGCAGAGGAACATGTCAGTGGTGGAACATTTCATGAGGCAACATCCCCCATAATTCAGAGGATCATCTGACCCTGTGCTAGCTGAAGGGTGGATTAAAGCACTGGAGAAGATTTGTGATGTCATGGGGTGTTCAGACAATCAAAAGGTTAGTCTTGCTATTTACCTTTTGGAGGGTGAAGTAGATCAGTGGTGGTCGATGGTTAAAAATATCAGGGATTCTATTGAGATTTATGCTCTCAACTAGGATGAATTCAAAGGTATGTTTCTTGAGAAGTATTTTCCTAAGGCTGTTCGACTTAGGATGGAAAAGAAATTCTTGGAATTGAGGCAAGAGGAAGACTCAGTGGCTACCTATGAAGAAAGGTTCACTCGATTGGCAAGGTATGCTCCAAATTTTATACAATACCTTGATAGTAAAATCAATCCTTTTTACTCAGGATTAAAGCCAAAATATCAAAGGGCATTAGCTTCTTGTGAGTTTAAAAGTTATAAAAAGCTTGTTCGATGTGATGAGAAGGTGGAAATGGTGTTTGCCGATGATCAAGTGTTCTATAACAACCAATAGAAGAAGAGACCGAGGTGGCATGAGAAAGGTAAGAATTCTTCAAAAAAGTCTGATGGTAAGAAAACTAAGTTTCCAGTTTGTGATAAATGTGGCAAAAGGCATGATGTGGAATGTCTTCTGAATTCTGGAAAGTGCTACCGATGTGGTAAGATGGGACATAAGGCTCGTGATTGCACTGAAAAGGATCAAGGTGAAGGTAAGACCAAATTTGATTTACAGTTAGTGAAATCTTATAAGTGCAATGAGATGGGTCACTATGCAAATGAGTGTCCGACAAAGAGCTTGGGTGATGGTAAGCAGTTAGACTACAAGCAGAAAGGGGTGGTGAAATCCTTTGCAACTACTTCAGCAAATGTCAGGCCATCAAATTAATTTGTATCAGGTACTTTGTTTGTTTTTTCAGATTATGCCAGTGTGTTGTTTGATTCGGGGTCTACACATTCTTTCATCTCTGAAACCTTTTCTAGTAAAATGGGAATACCATCTCAAGAAATGACTCCTGAAATTTTGGTAAAAACACCTGGGGGGAATGTTGAGGCAAAAATAATTTATAAGAATCTTCCTATATTTATCTGTGGAAATAACCTACTTGCAAACCTTATTGTTCTACCTCTAGTAGAGTTTGATGTTATCTTGGGTATGGTTTGGCTCTCTATTTACCATGCTAAGATTGACTGTAGAGCTAAAGAAGTTTCTTTTCAGAAAGACTTTCAGTTTGTGTACAAGAATGAACCCTTACTGTTGATAACTTATCAAGAGGCCGAGAAACTTGTAAAAGATGGAAATGAATGTTACCTTGCACACATCGTTGAAAATAAAGGAACTGTTCAGGTCAATGATGTGCCAGTGGTAAATGAGTATCCTGATGTTTTTCCTGATGAGTTGCCTAGAATAATACCAGATCGGGAAGTTGAATTTACTGTTGACTTAGTTCCTGATGCTAATCCAATTTCAAAACCCCCTTATTGAATGGCTCAAATTGAACTTTTAGAGTTGAAGGAGAAATTGCAAGATTTATTAGAGAAAGGTTTCATTCGACCTAGCACATCACCATGGGGTGATCCTGTCTTATTTGTTAAAAAGAAATATGGTTAAATGAGACTTTGCATTGATTATAGAGCCTTGAATAACATCACTATTAAGAAGAAATATCCTTTGTCTTGTATCGATGATTTGTTTGATCGGCTTTAGGGAGCTCAGTATTTTTCAAAGATTGACCTGAGATCGGGGTACCATCAGCTGAAGGTAAAGGAAGCAGATGTTTTGAAGACTGCGTTTCATACAATATATGACCATTATGAATTTGTAGTAATGCCTTTTGGGCTAACCAATGCACCTGTTGTATTCATGGACTTAATGAATAGAATTTTCCATGAGTTCTTGGATAAGTTTGTGGTGGTTTTCATTGATGATATTTTGGTGTTTTCTAAAAGTAAAGAAGAACATGAAAGACATTTAAGGGTCATTTTGAAAACCTTGAAAGAAAAGATATTGTATGGGAAATTCAGCAAGTGTGAGTTTTGGTTGCAACAAATTTATTTCCTTGGTCACATATTTTCTAAAGATGGGATAACTTTTGATCCTGCAAAAACAAAAGTTGTAGAAGACTGGCCAAGACCCACAAATGTAACTGAGGTTCGTAGCTTACTTGGATTGGAAGGCTATTACCGAAGGTTTGTTAGAAATTTTTCACTGTTATCTAGTCCAATGACTAAGCTAACTCAGAAGGGTGTTAAGTTTATCCGGACAAAATAATGTGATGATTGTTTTTAGGAATTGAAAAGAAGATTGGTGAATAATCCATTTTTGGCACTACCTTCCAGGAATGGTGAGTTTGTTATATACAGTGATGCTTCATTGAAAGGACTTGGTTGCGTCCTAATGCAGAATGATCAGGTAATTGCTTATGCTTCACAACGGTTGAAAATTCATGAGGTAAATTACCCTACACATGATTTGGAATTAGCTGCTGTTGTTTTTGCTTTAAAAATTTGGAGACATCATTTGTATGGAGTAAAGTGTGAAATATATACCGATCATGAAAGTTTAAAGTATATATTCACTCAGAAAGAGTTGAACATGAGACAAAGGAGATGGCTAGAATTAATCAAGGATTATGATTGTACAATTCATTACCATCCAAGAAAATAAAATAAAGTGGCTTATGCTTTAAGTCGAAAAGTAATGCTTCATTAGCAATGTTGCGTTTGGAACTTGACCCTCTGGTTAAGGATTTGATGAACTTTGGCATAGAAGTTGTTGGTGAAGGATGTTCTTCTGTTTTGTTTCAGGTATCAGCGAGATCATCTCTATCAGATATAATCAAGCAAGCACAGAAGCAAGACAGTGAGTTGCAGAAAAAGGTAGAGCTGGTTCAGAAAGGTAAGTTGTTGGTGCATGATGTTCTTATGAGGTGCATGTTGTGTACCATGATTGTTATTTACTCATGATACATGACTAGAGCCTCAATATATATCTAGGTTGGACTACATTGAATGTAAAAGCAAGCTACACACCATGTATATCTATTTCAATGTGTTTTTGCATCCCCGTAAAAGACTCAACATGTCACATTGTTTAAAATCCTACTACATTCCATATATCTCTCATGCTATTTGTTTGTTTGACTTGAAAAATTGATCGACATGTATTTTAGATGTAAAAAATAGCTAACTACATGTCTTGTACAATATATAACCATGATGTATGTCATTATTTCTCTAGGATTTCAATCCCATGTGGTTTTGAAAGTGATTTAGACCACACAAATTGTGAGAATTTCACCACTAAATTTTATATATTACATGGTGTGAACACTAGCTACACGACATGTAATCTAACATGCTGGGTTCCAAGTTGCACCTTTCTACAAAATTTGGGTAATAAATTTATTGCGTGTAGTTATTTCTCTGCACATCATGTATCTTGAGACATGTCTATGTGTAGTGTACATGGGTACACATCGTGTTCTCTATCTACATATTATGTAATACATTTCTACACATACATAATACTCGGAACTTCTTGATGAAATATACTATCATTCTTTATCTATTATTTGTCATATGAGAAAATAAAACACTAAAAAATGATAAATTAAATTTTAATAACATGTTAATTAAAATGGATTAAATAATGAATATTCCTAAAATGAAATATCTTACCACTATTTTGAATATTGATCAACTATCAAATACATAATTTTAATTTCAAATGCGACCTTTCCAATACCACATAATGGTTTCATGCATAGTATAAGTGTCTTGGTATTCGAATCAGCCATATTTTTTTCGATACAGTGTATGATTCACAATATTGTACATGATTTGAACAACATGACCAATGAAAAATTTCCACCAAATTTTTAAATAGTAGAAAAACCAGATCCTAGAGAGGATCTATGCGTGTTAAATTTAAAATCAATTTTTTTTCTATCAGAATAAGAATTACCTCATCCTAGGAACTTTTTTTCATGTAGATGTTTATTATTCCAAGATAACCAATTTAGTTTATTTATGTTTCATATGGACGATCTAAGTATAGAATCCCTCTAGCCATGATCCAAACATGCTCCTTTCATTTCTGAGTGACGACAATTGATTTTTTTGTGTTAATATAGTGAATAATTTATTTGACATTATTTGTGTTGATCACATCTAGTTCTGTAGAGCTTGAAGGATTCACTATAACACTTATCATTATTGAGAGTAAGAGAGTATTAATGAAGGGATAAAACCGTTTTGTGGAATGATTTTCAAAATTTTATTAACCCAACATAGTAGTAAAAACCATCTATTTATAGATATTGGGTTTAGGTAAAAGTATTTTTTAATTTCATAACATCCCTTAAATAATATAGTAATAATTGTTAATCACTATTCCATATAATAATAATAATATTATTATTATAATTATTTTACGACATGAATAAATAGTTATTTATTACCTTTTGAATATTAGTGATCAGTAAAACTTGGCTAAAATTATTCCCCATCCATGAGGATATTATTTATTACAATAATTATATTCCAATAAAATTTAATTATGATCATAGAAACACTTATTGTGTTACCCTATATGATTATTTATCATTGGAATTAGGTGAGATTTCCTAAAGTACAAGATCATTATCAAGAAATAGGTCAACTCACCCAAGATAAAGAACATAATGTCATAATGAGGACAACAACACATGAACGTTCACTGTGAAATATAATCAATTTGACTCAATATCTCATAAAGAAGGTTTCACATCTATATCATCAATATATGTGCTTGATACGTCTTTCTTTGACTATATGATATAAACCCATAATTTCACTATATCCATGGAATTTAATGTGATGGTTCTATTTTGATAAAATGGACAAGATATCAACATCCATAAAGATGAAATGGAAAAATCCTCCCTAAACTTATTCATTAATAAGACAACACTCATGAAAAAACCAACAAATAAAACTTCTTCATGAACTGTATCATCATGGTTTACAAAATACATCAATGTTTTTGAGTTAAAATATGAATTAATAACAATGTTAACATCCAAGTAACATCACCCATGTTTTGAAATTTGAATATATGATGAAACCAAAACATGTGAAATTTTTACTAAAGGGTTTGTTCTCATAATCCATCATATTTGATATTTCTAAGTGCAGACTTAATGAGAAGAAGCCTCATTCACTTATGATTACTCAAACCTAATATTCACATATTATGTTTCCCATCATAAGATGTTATTAGACTATATATCTACATTTAATAATATAATCATATAATTTCATTTTTCTCATCACAGTGGGGAACTTCTATGAGATTTTCCATGAGATAGACACTCATGGAAATTATTACATTAAAGTGACGTAGAATAATGAAAAATATATAACAAGATATTATTGTAAAGTTAAAATCATTAAATATAAATGTAATAAAAGTAAAAAAAAGTATTTCTTAGGAAACCAACTCAAACAATACCATCGTTAAATAAAATAAATATTATGATGAATCATCGTTAGAATTACCACTATCAAATCGGGTTCCCAAGTAATGACTTTTTAAGAGGATGACTCACCACATGCATGTATAGGTAGGACATGAATATTCAGGTGTTTATATATGTGTGTGAACATGGGTAGGTTATTACAAGTTTTAAAGAATGATGAAATGTTTTGACTTAGTATTCTCTCACATGGAACCCGTTTAAAACTTGAATTAACTGTTTATCTGCTTCTTTTGAATTTTATAAAGAATATGCTAACTTGTTTTTCTGTTAGTGGAATGTGTTGGGAATAATATGTGGATTACCGAATTAGTGTTATAATTACCTCTTATTGGAACTTTGGTTCATTTTCAGTGGTCATATACTATGATATTATGAAGGGGAATGGTTTTTATGTCTATTATGGCATTCCTTGATGTAGTTGATTTGGTCATTGGAGCATAATATTAGGAGTGTCTACATCTTTCTCTGGAGTGGTTAAATTTTAGATCAGGAGTATTTATGTTTCTGATTATGTTCCTTTCACTCTTACTTATTCTTATACTATTACTCTGATATAGTTATTTTATTGGGTTTTTCATCGAGTTTTATTGTTTATTTTATCATGGATCACGTAGTTATTTTTATTATAATTATTTCATCATAGAAGTAAAGTTTTTTCTTTATATAAATTCATCCCCCAATATTTTACCATTCCCTTCTAACTTATTTCCACACATTGGTGTCTCTGGAAAATCACCTAAAGTAATTAGCCCCACTTCCTCCTCCCAATCTAATGATCTAGGAAATGATGATAAAAATTGTATCATTCTTGTTTGGTCCTTTATTTAAAATGATAAAAAGAAGATAATAATGTCAGAACATGAAATATATAGCGTAAAAAGTCATACCTAACCATTTTATTCTAATATTATAGTTACATGGGTGGTTTGGGTATTAAAGTGTTCTCAGAAACTTCTAGGTATTTTTTCATCTCATCATTATGGGTTTAACCAATAAGTTTAACATATCATGGATTTGGATTTAGAATTAATACTAGGGATTCATTTTTCATCTTCTTTTGGATGATTTTAAAAAATTATTAAAGTGATTAATATGGTTATTTTTTGAAATTATAATTGTAAAAATGGTTTCTTATGGTGATTTTAAATTTTATAAAACCTTTATTTTCTTGAGTGTGACAACTAAATATTTTTTTTATCTGGTTATAGGAAATGGAACCAACTTGATTCTATATAAATCATCAAGAAGGGTCCATGAGGAATTTCATTTTAGTTGAGAAATAGGTGAGCCAAGAACTTATACAAATCATTTTTAATTCTTTTGAGTCTATTAAAAAGCGAAATTGAAATGATAAACCAAATAAATTGGATCATTTAGTGCAGTCTCAGAAACAAAATCAATAAGTTTTTTAATGGGATTATAATCCTAACAAATTAGAAGTGTGGATTAACCAAATGAATAAAATATTAAATTTTCCTGATATGTAGGTGGTGATTAGCATAATATTAGATATATAAAAGTTATAGGATCTTTCATTCCAATGGTGAGATTTAGTTTTCCAAGAATTATACTATGAAGGGCCAATATGGTAGTAATTTGATGAATTTTTCTACAAAAAATTCTATCCCCACACAATTAAGATAATAATAATAATATACTTATTCATCTTAAATAAAGAAAAACTATCAATAATAATGTTCTTAACTAATATTATGAACTTTTTTCATTTTGATTTGAAAGTTTCTATAAGCACATCCACGAAGGAATACATATTTGAGTCGATATTGTTTCCAATGTGACTCTCTTACACATTAGAAGTAAGAATAAACTTCAAAATTGATGAATTTACACCACTATAGTATGGAAGTGAATCTTAGGAAGTATTGTGATGAACTTATTAATTTAGTAAAATAATAGGATTTACTCAAACTAAGGTATCATATTCTCAGATATAATAGTCACATAATACCTGTTCTCATACATAGATTCAGTTGAACCATGACCTCTCTAGGAACACTTTAGTTTTCCAATCAACATCTCAAAAATTAAGAAAAACACATTCTATATCACCCGATCGATAGTTTATAGAGCAGAAAAAACTACCATGATTGAGAAACTAGGACCCTCTATGGTTTGACGTACAATTTTCCTAAACATAAATCTTAAGAATATATTATTTGATAATAGTGCATCAAATTATTTCATTGTTTCTTTTATGGTTAAACAATTGGGATTACACATGTAAATTATTCCACATATCATGAGTATCAAAAAATCACTTGGACATTGTCATTTTAGAGGATTCAAATGACCCGAATGTTCTATTACCATTGATGTAGTCTGGTTTCTTTGGTAGTTTACACTACTAGAGATATATGTTTTTGATATAATCTTTGGGATGCACTAGATAGTGGGATTAAAATACCATATTGATTGCTACATTCAATAAGTGATATTCACATGCATGGATATAGATCTTCCAGTATTCATGGGAGAATTAGGATTTAAATATTAGTGGAGTGGGACCTTTAGTGATAGTTAATAGAACCATATCTGCCTAGTTAGTAGATATGAAATTGGACACAACTAATGAAAAAACAAACGAGACTGTTATTTCTATATTGAATCAATACCCAAATGTATTTATGGTCAAATTATCTAGGTAAAAACTTGACCAAGTAATAAAATTTTCAATCGATCTACTCCTTAGAACAAAACCTATTTCAGTACTATATTAAAAAATGGATTTGATAGAGTTTTTAGAGTTATGTTTCATCTAGAAGAGTTAGAAATTAAAGGTTCCATCGGACATAGTAAATCATATTGGGTTGCACCAATTTTATTCATTAAAGATGAAGATATTTCTCTCCACTTATTTGTTTTTTAATGTACATTAAATCATTTTATGATTAAAATTATGTATCATCATCCTTGAATTGATGATATATTTGATCAATTAAAGTGATCAAATGGACCTCTAAGATTTATATATGCTTATGATATCATCATCTTAGAGTCATATGAGTAGATATTCCAATAGAAAATTTTTGTATTAGATATGGAAATTATAAATACATCTTCATGGACATTGGTCTAACAAATCCACATAAAAAATTAATCGACTTGATAAACCATATCATACACTGATACCTTGAATCTTTGTTGTTGTATTTTTTTATGAAATTTTGGTTTAATCTTGAT
Source organism: Viscum album (assembly GCA_963277665.1). NCBI lineage: Eukaryota > Viridiplantae > Streptophyta > Magnoliopsida > Santalales > Viscaceae > Viscum > Viscum album. Next base: position 1,718,823,536 of record OY728145.1, on the reverse strand, counting down.
GTTGGAATGACCAAGAAAAGAATTTGGTAATAATATTGAGCACATTATATAATCATTGAATATATGATATGTTTTCTAAGTGTGACTTTTGGATCCAAGATGTCTGTTTTCTAAGGCATGTCATTTCTGATGATGAAATATCAGTCGATCCTGCAAATATCAAAGCATTAATCTCTTCGTAGTACCCAAATAAAATTTTCAAGATATATTGTTTCTTAGAATTAAAAAAGATACTATTATCAATTTTTTTTGGGATTTATCAATGCTCGCTTATCCCATGACTGCGTTGAGAAGACTAGGGGTTACATTCACAAGTATTGATGAATGTCAGAAATTATTTCAAGAGAATAACTCTCATCGACACCCATCCTAATCATACCAAAACCAGGTTAATGTTTTGGGTTATATATTTATTCTTATAGAAATGGTTTTTTTGAGTTATCATGTAAGGATATATTGTTATGGACTATGATTTGAGGAAGCAGTGAATTCATGAGAGGCAATATATAACAGATGACCTAGAATTAAGATTAGTTGTCCATTCCTTAAAGGCATGACATCATTACCTCTTTGGAGAAGTGTTCACAGTATTCACCGACGATAAGAGTTGGATATAAGTATTCTCTTAGTGAGACTTTATCTTTAGGAAATTAAGGTGGATGAAATATATCAAAATATCTGACTTTAACTTGGATTACACCCATGGGAATGGAATTACATAGAAGATGCTTTGAGTTGCAAGTCACATAGTGATGTGTTTAGGGAAGATAATGACCAGTGGTAGCTGATAAGTACCAACAGAAACATACATATAGGTTGTTTCAAACAGAATGAGCTTGTGATTTTTTATATTTAATATTATTTTGTACTTGACAGACTTTATCAAAGATGCTGAAATGTTAAACTCTAATTGTATCACAATTAGGTCAAACCTAAATTGTGGGGAGACTTCTGAAAAAATAAAAGAAGATGCACAATCCTTGTTATATTTTTAAAATTTAATTGTAGTCCCTTAGTATTTCCTTTAATTGATTTCTTCAGTATATGAATATTCAAGATGGGATATTAAACTGAGTATTCAAAATATGTACATGGAAATGATAGAATATTTATAGTTGTATGGTATAAAGCACAATATTTCATTTATTTTTTTATAAATTTTCGAACATGATAGTAGGTAATGGTTGAACACCAAATACCAACTTTTATGCTATAATATATTCATGTACTAGTGTAGAATTGGGAGAAGATTTCCATAGAATCTATCCCAATTCTATAAAGAATATTGTGTAAGCATGATTATATTTGGGTGATTGTGGATCTACTCACCAAGTTGTAACACTTTCTACATATTATAAAGACCTCCATGGTAGAGGACCTGAAAAAGTTATATTTCAGAGAAGTGGTCAAGTTTCATGGAGTTCTAGTTTTGATTTTGTCTAATAGATATCCTTGATTCACTTCTTGATTCTGGTAGTAAATAAAAATTGATCTTAGAACTCAACTAACCACGTGGAAGACATGTCATACATAGATGGATGGGAAGTTGAGACGCAAATTTCAGACATTTTAAGATATGTTCAAAGCATGTGTCATAGAATTTAGTGGCTTGTGAATATATATTTCCTTTTATGGATTAATTTTTAATAATATATTTCAGGTTGTGATATATAGGAAATGTTCAATGTTTTTTTATGGCCATCATTATCATTCATCCCCATGTTGGATGGAAATAGAGAGACTTTATTGATTGGACCAAATATTATCCACAAAACTATGGATAAGATCTGGACGATTTGAAAGGGAATGGATACAACTCAAATATAAAAATAATCATTTGAAAATAATAATCACTGAAAATTGGCCTTTGATGTGAGTGACCATGTATTCTTGAAAGCTTCACCCAAACATGGTCATCGATGCTTAATAAAGAAAGGGATGTTAGCTCCATGGTATATTGAACTATTCAATTTTGTTGTATGGGTGCTATTGTGTATCCTTTAGCCTTACCACCAAGATTCATTGCTATACATAATGTCCTTCATGATTCTCAACTGATAAAGTATCACCCAAACCTAGTTCATTTCATCAGTTGGAATCATGTTACTCTATATCCTAATGCCATATTTATTCATGCATCGATCCAAATTCAAGATACACCTGAGAAAAACTTTGCGAGTGTGTTCTATTTCTTTGGTAAGAGTAGTATAGAAGTATGGAAATATCAAAGAAGATACACGAGAATGTTATGAGTTTATAAAAGATTAATTTATTAATCTTTTCAAAGATCCCAAAAACCAATAGCTTTCCAAAGAAGAAAATCCAAATGGTGGGGGAATTTTTCACCACTAGTTTGAGGCACAACTTTCTATCATACTTCTTATATAATGTTTAGAGTGGTTGAGATGAATTATTGTAAGAGTTCAGATAGTTAAAGAGAAGATAATATAGAATCTGTCGATAGGAACTATTATTGGAATGAAGGGTTATTCATGATGGGAATGCGTTTTGGGACGGTTTTATGAGTTTTGTTTAATTCATGAATGTGTTTTTGTGTAGAATCATTTCACTACATGATATTTCTTCATGATGTGAAATGGTTTTTGTTATTTAAACCCAATACAATGCATTTTTTGATATATGTGACCTCTTAAGGATTCATGAAATGAATTTTTGATTCACAATGGGAATTAATTTAGGTTAAACATGTTTTAATCCTTCCAACAATTATAAATACTTATTTAGATCTTTTTCTCTTTTTCTCGAATTCCAAGGTTCCCTTAAGCAATTTTCAGTGATCTTTGAATCCAGAACTCGGATTCTAATGAATCTTCAAGCATTAGATAACGGAAATAAAAGTTTAGGAACTAGTTCTTCCTTCTCATCATATATATCCTCATTTTTCTTGAACATAACCATAGATATATGTTTTTAAAACCATATCTATGGGATTAGAATATTTTTGATGAGATCATTTTAGGATTTTATAGATGAATGAAAGGAATATATTATATTTGTAGAATTTTCTAATATATATCATATCTAATTAACCTAAGGTTGGTGTCTTCACTCCTAATTCACTATTCTAGAATTTGATTTCTTTTTTTATAAATCATTCTTATTATTTGTTTTGAAATATTTTGAGAAGTTTATATGGAAAACCCCTGTTGCGATGTTATTTCAAAATGTTAGTTATTCAAAAATGGATGAAAAGTTGGATTCTAAAGAATATTAATGGAATTTTTGTTTTCCATAATTTTTTTTATAGGAAAAATGAAAAAATTATATCGATGTGAATTCTTGTTCATGTGGGACTGATCATGGTAGGATGTAAAACAGCCAAATAATAGAAAACATGGGAAATATCATGGTCAAAAGTACCATAATCAAATTGGTCCACCAAGTGATGTCTTGGTGACAAGATGACTCACCACTAGTGAGTATAGTTATTTATAAGGAATTAATGTGTGTTTTGGTATCTTTGACCATGTGAATGTTATTACAAGTGTTAAATAAGGATTACATGTTTGGAATTACTGTTTTCACTCATAGACCTTGTTTATAACTAATATCAACTATTTATATACTTCTCGTCTATTTAATATATAATTTACTAACTTGTTCATGTTATAGTAATGTGTGTTGGAAAGTATATAGGGATTACCTAATGAGGGTTATACTCACCTATTATTTGGGAAATTTGGTGTGCCTTCAGATGGAATTTACAAAGATATAAGGAATAGGTAAGGTTCCTATTTCTCAAGAAGCATTCTTTAACGTTGTTGATTTATTTACTAAAGTGATAGATGGGTAGTGTATATATATTGGTAAAGAGTTGTGAAACTTATTTTTCTGATTATTTATGTTTTGGATTCTTATCCTTACACTCTAACTTCCTTTCCACTTTTACTCTAATATAGTTATTTATTATTTTTTCATTGATTTATATGGTTCTAATCATTCATTCTGTAGTTAGTTTTTTTATTTCATATTAAAATATATATTTTTTATTTAGGGGAAATCATATATAATCATTTTAATAGTACCTTGAAGTTATTTCAAACATTTGTTTATCATGGGGAAGTCACATAATGTTAGTATCACCTTTTCCTCCTCTCAAGACAATAAGTTGAGGCAGGATATTACATAAAAAGTGATTAAAAACCATATTTAAAGTCTTTATTGAGGAATTATAAACTATATAACACTCCATTAATAATTATTATTAAAATTTATAGTCACTAACCACGTAACATAATAATCATATCTTGGATGTGTAAAAGGTATCCATAAAAGATCCCATTTTTTGACTTATTAAAGGGGATCAATTCTTCCCCGCCGTGGTTAGACTTCCCATTTATCTAATCTTAATACTATACAATGATTTCATATCCTAGAAATAATTTTCTCATCAATAATACCTTAATCTAGAGAAGTTATCTTACGAACTTCACTTCTAAGGAGATATCTAAGAGAAGATCAAGTCTTTATTGTAAGTATTGCCATTCTTCGTGATCATTTCTCCTTAAACTTATTCCTAAAAATATATTATATACATATAAATATAAATATATTAGTATCATTATTATACTGATACATTATTATATTAATTTATTAATAATTTTCCCTCTACATCAACTAATAAAAATAAAAGCATTGTTAGTGCGTTGTGCAAACTAACGCCTCCAAAAAGTGACATCTTCTATTTTTTATTCTACCACTCTTGGATGATTTTAATGTTTTTATTGAAAAATAAATATTATATTTATAATTTAATTATTATTCTGAAATCTCATATTATCATATACCTTATTTTCTACTCATTCTTAGCAAAATCAAAATCTTAAGCGTGTGATGTGGAAACTACCTCCACCACAAAGTTACATTTTTTATTTTTCATCACGATTTTAATTATTTATACACAAAATAAAAAATAATATTAAAAAACATAAAATAATTTAAAATATATAATTATCAGTACAATCTAATTATGTCATAAAATTCCTTAACTGAACTCAACCATTGAGATGTAACATATTCATGTTTGGGTTGGTTTAACCGCTTACTAGAATAATGCTATAAAACACTATCATAGTCAAAAATGGGAACTTAAATAGAAATATTATTAAATGTTAATATTAAATTAATTTATATTTTGGTTCTTTAATTATTATATTATTTAATTAAATTGTTATTAAAATATTATCTTTGGATTCCAAAACTATCAAAATAATATGACATCGATAAAATATTTATGAAAACATAAGAAAAAACAACATAATAAATAAATATAATATGATAATAAATGGTAGATATTAAATTAAAATTTTCATAATAAGTTTCATAATATGGTATATAATAATCATAATTTTATTATTTAAAAACTGAGGTACACGTGTAGAATTAATCCAGAACAAGTTATGGGTTTCTGTCTGAATCATTCTTCATTAAGGCATGCATTTATATTATGCACTGTTTTTTTATTTTTATGGTGAATTTACTTCCTCCTTGACTTATTGTAACATAAATTATATTTTAACATGGAAAATTAAATTACATTTCCACTCTTTTTTTCTATGGGCTATGATTGATGTCTTCCCAAAATATAAGGGTTTTTCATAACTCAATCTGATTTCCTAGGTTATAATGTTTCTCCCTGAGCTTCCCATTTCATTTAATATGGTATAAAATTTTTATTTCTTGGGAGAATAAATTTTTATTAAAATATTAATTATTGATTAGTTATATTCCTTTTTGAATATAAAACTATGTTAAGAATATTTACCATCTTCTTAAATGATGATTTTCCCTGTCCATAATTTCCCTTCCGGCCAATGTTATCCTTTTTAAATAGAAAAATATTTATGGGTAATCTCATTTGGAAATCATAATTACCTTATTAGACTTCAAAATTAATTTTCATAATACATGTTTAACTTTAGAATTTTAGTGAAAGTATTTCGAAATGGTTTTCCTTCCATGATCATTTTTTGGAACTTCCATAACATGCTCATTACTTTTCTATTACATGTTCATTTTATTTTTCTATATTTATATGAAATATTATTCTCATAAAATTATTTTTTTATATTTATATTAAATATATACCTATTTAAATATTATTTTAATTATTTTATTTATATATTTTTATTTCCCTTTAAAATTCAAACTTTAAAATAAACCAAATTTAAAGAACTTTCCTTTTTCATGTCTCATGAAAATCAGCACTCCAATAAATTTTTTTAAAACCAAAAATAGATTATAAAAACCCTAAATAATTTATTAATAACACTCTTAGTAAAATTATATTTTTATGGAAATAATATGTTATTTTCTTCTTTAAATGATCCTTCACTTATAAAGCTTCACCCACATGGGATATGTTTTTATTTATTATCGTAGATCCTTCCAATGATTCCTCTATATTAGAAGACAATGTTCAATAAAATTGTTTATTTTTTTAAATATGAATATTCTAAATTATTTAATTAAATATTATCTTTTCAATCCTTATGTTTTAGCATTCAGTTAAGCCTTGTATCAAATTTATATAACCCAAATCTTTCTCATGGGTTTGATCATGATCATGATTTATGTATGGTTTATTTTCCTCATGTGGCAAAAATATGTATGATTTTAATTTATGTCATGGGTGGCCCAAGAATTATATATCTATAAAATTCATTATGTAAATATTTATATCTCATGAGGTATCATATAAGGGATTGGTGATTAAACCTAATACACAATGGGAATTTTCTCACTAAGATTATGGGAATAAGGAGTGAACCCAATACACCATGGGAAGTTTTCCACTTTAAAATGATGGTCTTGGGAATTCAACATGAATTTTTTTTATTGTGAAATGACTTATATTTTTTCCACATAATCTATGATTCCCTGATCATATGATCTCATTTCCTTATTCCATGTTTCCATGCTTGTGATCATTATCTTTATGATATCATGTTATACCTCTTGAATATCATGCTCTGATATATTAACATGTTTATTCCCTTACTGGGCTTTATAGATCACCCATTTTATCATGTATTTACCAAGGGTATCCTATGATGTTTTAGAAGATATATGGGAGTCAATGTCAGTAAATAGATTTTTAAATAAAGATGGAATTTTCATTTTTTAGATGATGTATTTATACCTCTAATCATACAAATACACTAAACTTATCAATCCTTGGGGAATAACCCTAGGAATATGACATAATGATATGAAAAAACATAATAAGGAACTATGGAAATAACAAAATAACATGAAAAAAATATATAGTGGTTCATGTATCAAAATCCTAAAACCCATGACATGGTGGGTCAAGCATTACATCATGTGACCCATTTTTACTTGAGTTTCATAACTCATGGAAATTTATTGACATGAGTATCAAAACTCTTGACCCATTATTGACTCAATCATCAAATCTCGTGGACCATTTTTGACTCATTTATCAAAAGTCATGGTCTATTATTTAATATAGTATTATAACATGTTGTCCATTATTATCACATGAGATGTAAAAAACATTACCCTTGAATTTGAGAGTTGTATAATAATCCATACATCAATATTTTATACATATTTGTTCCATTTGAAAACAATAATTAGTCAAATCATAAAAAACTTCTTAAAATAAAAATGGGTATCATATCATTTTTGAATGGTGTCACAAAAATTGACCTCAAGATTGTAAATTGTTGATGCATAAAATTTAATCAGACAAATATACTATTTTATAAGAACATTCAAAGGGTGATTCTGGAAAATTAACTTCCATAGATATAAATCCTAAAAAGATAAAGAGGAAAATTTTAGTGAAATAAACAAAGGGGTTTTTAAAAAACACTTTTAACAATTACATATGTGAAGAAGTTATGGGTCACTTTTCAAATCCATTTTCATGAAAGACACTTTTAAGAAATTAAAAACAATGATTTTCACAATCAATATTTATAATTAAATAACTATAATTAAGCCTTAGAAAAATCACATAATTTTTAAAAAGGTGTATTGAATATATTTTGAAAACTTTTAATTTTAAAAATAATTTTAATAATGGATTAATGAAAAAGGTATAAAGGTTTAAAAAAGATAATCTTTTTTTTTGAAAACATTTACTTTTAAAAATAATTATTAATAAAGGATACTTGAAAAATTCATGATGGTTTAGAAAAAGAAATTTTAGAACATTTCAAAAAAAATTTTCCTTTAAGAAGTATCTTTTATAATGGTTCCTTCAAAAAGAAATAAAAGTTTTAAAAAGGTTAAGTGAATGTTTTGAAAAAATATTACCTTTAAAAAATAAACATCAATAATAGATTCTTGAAATGACATAAAGGTTATAAATACAAATGTGGAGTGAAATAAAAATAATAATTTTGAAAAGATGGAAATCATTTTAATATTTTAAAACACCTCTGTTGAAAACCAACATCTAAAAAAGAGTAACAAAAATTATTTTTTTTAAAATAAGGAGAATGGAAAGATGAAGGTCACATTAGATAATCCATATTTATGTTTCAAATTATAAAGGATAATATTTTAAGGGAAGTTAAATAATAATAAGGAGGGAAAATCATCATTAATGAGAATGAGTCCTATTCTCAATAATGATATACTTTTTATGGATATGAAATTCATCAAGGAGGAAGATTTGAATTAAATGTGTTATTTTCCCTATATATAAATAGAATGTATAATGAAATAAAATCATTGGATGTATGAAACTAAACTTATAATAAATATGTTCAAGAAGAATAATTCTAAGTTAAATAATGGAGATGAGATAACAAAACCCCTTACAAATTTATTATGTATTTAATTAGTGAATTTTTATAGAATGAAAAAGATATGGATTTTCAAACCACATAAATTACATGAAAATGGAAAAAAATTCCATTAAGAATTAATCAAACTATCTCAATGATATCATTGTTCATAATATCAAATATTTCTCAAGAAATAAAATTTGAGACAAGTAACCCCATACAGTAATGGTAATGTAAGTATAAAATGAACATAAGAGGGATACCCAGATATATACATTCAAATATCATGAATTGAAATACTTTAATTTTAACTAAAGGAAATGGGGAAGTGAATAAAAAATATAAAATATTTGATGGTGTAAAATAAAAAACATGTCTCATTTATTTTAAAACGTGACAAAGAAACCCTTACTATAATTCCTAACATTATGAAAAGTGCTTGAATCACATTGAGAACTTGAGTTTTTTACGTTGTGGAATATTTATAAATTGAGTGATTATGAAAAATTCGAGGGACCATAAGCTGGAGAAAGTGAAATTAGATTATAGTGTAAAAAAATATCTTAGAGTTTGAATAGAAAATTGATATTTCGGAGTGGTATTGATGGAGTGGTGAGAGGTCCCATTTATAAGTTGTGAGAATTACATTTTTTGAAATATTTAACCTTAATAAAGATAGAGCACATGTTTCTCAAGTTAGGGAGACTACAAAAATAAAAATAATGGAGTGGTGGATGAGATAATCTCAATAATACCTCATCCAATGATTGGAATAATTTTTTTAAAAAATAATCCTTTTACTTGTAGATTTTTCATTTTTTACCATTTTTGGTTTTTATCATGGTAAATTTTTACCAAAGTAATTATCATTTAATGCCTAAAAATAATAGAGGGCCTTATTATATAATTTTAAGAAGTAATTCCTAATATGAAATTTATTTTATCAAATAAAATTTCTTTAATTTAGAAATATGAATTTTAACATTAGCCCATGTAATGTGTAAAAACGCATTTTAGAAAAAGTATATTTTTATGCTTAAAATGTATGCGTACGATAAAATTATCAATGTTTTTTAAATTTCATGATATAATTTTTTATATTATAAAAAAAATTAAATTTACATATTTTTCAGATTAATAAAAAAAATTAATTTTACCAGAATAATGTTTAATTGAATAAAATTCCAAATACATTTTTTATTGGAAACTATTACTTAAGATAATAAAATGTTAATAATAAGTTTTTTTAATTCATAATAGTACATAAATATATATAGTTTTACTCATTAAATAAAGTTTGATCATAATAATTGTTTTATAAGTTTTTATGTTACACTTACTTCCTAATATTGTGATAAGCACTATGATTTTCGTAAAAACTGTATTTTCACTATTCACCTAAAAATCATTTATTAATAAAAAATCTCAAAAATTCATACTAATATAATTCTGAAATTATAAATTTTAAAAAATATATTCACTTTAGGTAATTAAAATTTTGAAATTTATTAATTTTTTTAAAAATAAAATTCCAAATATAAGGAAAAACTGCTTTTGTTGAAAAAAATGAGTTGTTTCAGCACTATATGTACTTAAAAGTAATTAATATAAATTTTTAATTTATTTGATGATAATATATAGTTCATATATTATAATATTTTAAAATTGGACAATTTAATTTATTTTATTAAAATGTATAACACTTAAAAATAGTTTTTTTTTGAAAAATATTACTTTTATATTAAATATTATTTACCAAAGATAATTAATTATCTGTTATTCTAGAATTTTAGTTTTAATAATACATTGATATTAATATATTTATTTTTTATTTTATAAATACATCATATTATAATTTAATAATAAGGACTAGTATTTACCCCCTCATGCAATTGCACGAGATTTCATTTATGGTTTCTTTAAAAGAACAGTGTGCTCGCTCTGGATAAAAAAATAAAAAAATAAATTGCTAGTGTATCTGGTGAAACATAGGGAATATATATTATTAATTAATGTTATTTGATAAAAATATATAACTAATTAGTTTATTTATAGAGCGTTTGATCATAAAATGGTTTTGTAAATATATTTTTTAGTTGTAGTATCATTTTAAACTTTTTTTTATTTTCAACATATGCATGGAAAGAAACACGCTAGAGGACCTGACCCCATGACACACAACCCAAACCCCGAAACCCCCCCACCACCCCAGATTGTATAATAATAATAAGAGAAAGATATACATCTTTTATAACTTCTATAATATTATAAAAAATGTTATATTTTAATAGGATATTTTACTCAAATTATAGATAAAACACTAAATAAAACACCATTCATACACGAATTGTTTACTATAAAACACTAATAATTCAATTGATTTTGATAATTGATTATGACGTTAAAAGAAAAATTTATATAAATTCAATTTTAGTTTTGATCAGAAAAAAATTGTTATTGATTTTGATAATTTATTATGAAGGTAAAAGAAAAATGTACACAAAGGATATTTGATCCTTCGCATGTCATCAACTTTTACTATAAGGGTTAATAGCATCTAGTGGTTCAGTAATTTTTAGTCCATATAAAATAAGATATTCAATCCAAACTCTAAAAGAACATGCATATTTTTCATCTGAAACTTGTATGGAATGTGGTTATTTTCTTACATACCTTAATTCATAGATGGCATATAAAATTTGAACCGATGCAAGAAGAGCACACAACATTCTTATAGAGTTTATAATTCAGGTATATTGCTCTATCTAAATTTTAGTCAACTAATTCATTGAGAATTCAATCACGAAAGTACCATAAAGGCTAAGATAAAGCCTCGACCTCACAACATATGTGCTTTAGTGGATATGTGGTGGATAAAAATTTACAACATATAAACAAATAAGTTTTTGATTAATCTCAATTTAACCAACATGACACTTTTAAATGTAATGATATTGTGAAATGCAACAAATATGGTTTTCTTATTTGATTAAAAATATTCCTATAACATTAATAAAATAAAATTCAATCAAAAAATGTATTAAATAAGAGGGGAAAATGTTCATAAAGAAAACAACCTGAGTTGATAAAATTGACTTTGAATTTTTTACCAAATGGTTATGGACATGTTGAAGTTGTTATTATCGATAGAGAATCAATTATTTTTGTTGATTATTGAACTAAGCTAGTTTTTTAAGACTTTTCATATTCAAAAACATCTCTTAACTAACACCACTGATCTTCCATTCATTTTTGATAGCCTGCTTTAAAATACACATTCCAGTTATTTTGAATTTGTTTTATTTTTTAATCCTATATGAATTGTTGGTATTAAATCCAAATAATTACACCAAATTTGACTATTAATTCCTTCCAAATAATATATAAATCCAAGATAAAAAAACTATAAATCCAACAGAATTAGGGAATATGAACCATCCTAATTCACGATCATTTCAAGAAGAAAATAAAAATTAACAAAAATTAACTTCCAAACTACAGAAAAGGTATAAATAATAACAATTGTTTTCCACAAGAGAGTGAATTTTTATGTGTTTCTTTAGATGCATTGGATTTTAAAAACTCAAACCAAAACCATTTCATGTATTAGATTTCTCAATGTCTCTTTTTGTTTTTTTGCTTTTATATCATCCTGTAGTTAAAATTAAAGAACATAAAAACAATGTGAATGCTAAAAAAAATTATATGTTGTTAATAGAAACACAATATTATTAAAAAATTTAATTAGTTAATAATATAACTAATAGAGATGATATTAAATTGAGTAATATATTTTCCTAAAAAATCTTCTACATCTATAGATCAATGAAAACATAATGATTTTAAACTTGGATAGAGAAAGTAACAAAGTGAATTAAAAAAGAATTAGGTCACTAAAAAAATACTTCATTTTTTTGGTAGTCCATATTAACTAAGACGAAAAAATACCTTGAATTGAGGCACTTATGCAAGCCTTTATATAAATAAAAATTCTAGTAAAAAAGGACTCTGAAAACCCACTACATAGAGGGAATACATTGGGAAATAAGTTATTATTTTTTATGCACTAAAGTTGAAAAAATTCTCTATCAATTTAATTTTTTTTCAAAAATAATTACCAATTCATGAGAACATAAAATACAAAAATCTATAAAGAAATAGACAAAATAATAATACTTAGTATCAATGGAATAAAATTCAATAATATAAATTAACCAAGTGATACCTCATCCTTCCTAGTGAGGTTACAAAATCTATACTCAACCCCAAAATGCTGAATGACTGATAGTGTGGGATCCTGATGGGAAAACACCCACTAATTTTGAAGAGTGAAAGTATTAGGTTTGAATGAAGAATATGGTGAATGTGAGAAGTTCTAATAATTAAAATAAATGTCAAAATAACACTGCATGGAAGAAGGTCGATTAATTTCAACAAATAATGCATCCAAAAGATTTTTCACAGCACCAATAGTGAAATAAGACCCTACTATGATTGACGTGAACATGATAAAATAGATGTAAAGTTAAAAAATAAGGATCAATAATTTATTAGGGAAACTCAAAAATGTGGTATGTTTGATTATTTTCAGTAAATGTCAAAACAATATAGGAATTTTCAATTATTTTAAATAATTCTTAACTCTACAAGAAGTCATTACACAGAACCAACAATGAAATTTGTCTCTTTTATGATAGATTTAGAAAATAAAATAATCTCATAATGGGGAATATATGATCAATAATTTAAGTGGAAGGGGGTTGATAGAATATAGCTGGAAAACATAAGAAAAAAGGTTGAAATACTTAATACCAAAACTAAATAAAACACAAACAAACAGGTCAGTGTATGTCAAAAAATCATCGCATAAATATAATATTATGACAAAAAATATCTCATATGTCAAGAAATTATATCATACATATATTATCAATTAATTTAAATAAATATTACCTCAACATGAAGTTGTATCACATCTGCAACAACTACATCTGTTGAATACTGTGAGGATTTAATGAACTTCATATTGAGAAATCAAAATTGTACCTAGAGAGTATCATAATCTTCAATTGTGATGTCACTGATTGCCTTCTAAATTTCAATGAATGAAAAAATAGAGAAACAAATATAAGATCATAAAATCATCTAGTAATTCATATTAAATTTTTCATACATAAGAAAAAAAAATAAATGTTTTTAGAAACTGAAAAACACATGTCACATGAAATTGGTAATTTTATAATTATGAAACATGACATTGATAAAATTAAACATCTACTTTAATTTAATTCAAATTGAGAACAATAAGTAAATATGAATTAAAAAATCTTAAGTATTAATAAGATTCATAGTTTAATTTCATACATAAAAACATAACTATAATAATATAGTCCAACTATGAATTTAATGGCATTAAAATAGATTCAACCATCGGTTGACTACAAGTATATGATGTTATAGTATTTTCATTATTGAGATTCTTGCTGTAGGGATTTATTGTTGAGGTGATTATTTATGAATAGTTTGAACTATTTTACTTTCCTATATCATAAAAAACATTTAGGTGATATATAGATAAATTTTAGAATGATAGAAACATAAATCTCAAAACAAATTTATGTTATTCTATAACACAACTAGCTTTGAACATGGTATGTTGCATGATGCCATAAGATATAACAATTTCTTTTGATCAATATGATCCCTTGGAATTTTGTTCCTACATCACATAGACAACATTAATTAATTTGTATTAAATTGATAACCTTAACTGATATATTTTAGTATTTAGAAGTTACCTAAATATAAAACAATGCAATATATCATCATGAGGTTTTTCATCAAATTATACCTATCCATCAATTATTGAAACATGATCCACGATAGTGGGATAATGTTATCTCATAGATACTTAGATATTTTTTCTTTTGAGTAGCTGAATTATTATGGTGTTTTCCATTAATTGAGTGTGAAATTGTTGTTGAAAAAATAAATAACATATTTCAACCCACATATTATATAAAAAACATTAAATTAATAGGTTAATTATAGTTTAACCTATAAATTATAACACTAAATTCACAAAATGAGTGAAAGGAACTATTTCCAGAAAAGTTTGAAAATGAAATATGGTTTTCAAGATTCATTTTTTTTCTTATCTTAAGATGACTGAGATGTTTCATAGAATTTACTCATCGATATTTCAGAGATTGACTATGCACATCCAGTTGAGCTACCTATAAAACAACATATATTTAATCTTTATATATAAATAAATAATTATTGGGATTATATTGGATGTTGTAATAAATCATCATCACTATAAGTATATTAAGACATGCCTCCATCCATAAAAGTCATATGCTTTATGATAATATTTATATTTTTTCTCACCTATTTTTAGATATAAATTTTATTATTAATCATATCTGTGAACTTTTCTTTGATTATGTTAGAGGGACAGTAAACAATTTCATTCTAAGAATATATTGAACTTATAGTCAAAGAAACTCATCCTTAAATGGTGTTATATACAGAAGTATAATAATATTATAATGACTCCACTATGTGGGTTGTTTTATGTAGTGATAATTTTATCATCCATTCAATACTAAATTTATAGTTGTCTAATAATGTAATAAAGAGTCTCGTGAAATAATTAAATAACCTCTTCAGTGATTTTAAACTCTATATAAAGGAGAAATATTATAAATTTGATAAAAAACACTAAAATTAATAGTAAAAAAAGTAATAACCACTATACAGTCAATAATAATGTAATTATATAAAATTAAACATCATAATATATGGGACTATCATAAAATATTGGGAATAAAAAAATATAACAACCCTTATATTTATTACACACTTAAACATGATCTATTACATAAAATTTCACTTTAGAAAGATCTAAGGATTGAGAGTTCTAGTGTGCTGTGAAATCAAGAACATTACATGAAAACTTAATACATAAAATACAACAACTTTTTTGAAAAATTCTTTTATATGACCACAACATTCCTTCATACTTAGCATTTCATGGGATAACCTGAGGACATACACAAAAAAGGGTGAGAAATAATGCGTTGTAAGGGAGTAAACATGGAATAACATGAATAATACAATAAATTTTATACAATAGGCATATCAATGGATCATAAGAGAAACATAAACATAAATTCATGATATTTAATTATTATCACAAAATGAAGATGTGGCGAAAACATTTAACATGATATTAGAATAAGCCAAGGCTCATTGCACATGAAGTACGAGTAAAAGCTCATTGCACTTGAATTAACATGAGTGAACCCTAAATTAACTTGAATTTGAATTATTAAACCCTCATTTCACATGGTTTATCATGATACTATTCCATACCTAATGCATTGAAGCACTATCAGGGCACACCCTTTATAAACATTTCATTTCATGCATAAGTGTGTCGTGTAGATCATTTAACATGGAATCATTCAACATAATATTTTATTCAAAGACAAAGGAATTTAGAATACATACATGAAACTCTATAATCAATAATTATATGTAAATAAAGGTTAATACCCTTGATAGATAAATTTTTATGGTATTCACTACATGATGATTTGGCTTGAAAAAACGCGGTGCAATTTTGGCAGCATAATGTCGTGAAATAATCATTCATAAAAATGATTTATGAGAGATAAATAGATATCTAATCACATGTACAAGAAAAGAAAATTATGGGAGTAATATAGATACATGTACCAATATATGGAATTTGAAAATAGAAGGCGTAAAAAATTAAAGAAACTTGAAGAAAGAGGAGAAAGGGAATAACTCTTATGAAATTTTGGAACGGTAACAGGTGTACATGGGAGAGATTAATGAGAGAGAAGGTGGTATATCATCCTTAAAACATAAGTATGGAAGTATGAGTGAGGTTTAAAATAATTACAATTCATTTTTAATTGAAAATACATTGGTATAACAATATAAATAAACTTAGACAAAAATGAGAAACGAAGAAATCCCTTAGTTGGAAGTGTGATCCCAAAGGCTTGGAAGAAGCTTGAGAGAAGATTATTGGGAGAATGGGGAACCTTTGAAAGATTATGGAGATATTAAGTCAGAGTAGGTACGTATTCCAAGGGTTTTTAGTGAATAGAAGTGTGATATTGGGAGGGTTTATATAGGAAAAGAGAGGGGAATTCATCAATATTTCACAAACTCGGGTTTTGGAATCTATATAATTAAATATTTACTACCACAAACCAACCAATGGGTTTTGCCAATATTTTTTTACACATGGGAGTGTAAAACATTATTTTATAAGGCCAATGGTCGAAAATATTAAAATATAAGGCTTTCTTATGTTGAGGTGAGTCACACTCTCAAGAAAATCATTTTAAAATGTTAAAATGTTTTATAAGTCTTAGAGGGTCCATTATTGCACCATAAATTTAAGAAAACAAATAAAAAATAAATTTATTTTGAATTTAAAACATAAATTGGCACAACATAATTTATATTTTATTTTATTACTGCACTATTGGTTCATTATGATGCTAGAAAACACATTATATATTTAAATGGTATTTTGTTTTTACCCAAAAATTCGACTGCCTCAGAAAATTATGAAAAATTCACTATTAGATAATTTCGAAACAATAAATCCAAAAATTATATTCATTTTATATAAATAATTTTCTAAATATTTTAATTATTACTTTTAAAATAAAAACCGACATTTATCGAAAATTCATGGGTTTTGACAAAAACAACTTTGAAACCATAATAAAAATTACATTTGTATTCATAAAAATTAAATGATAATTTATTATTAATATAATTAATTTATTAATAATATTTTATTAAAATAATATTTAATTAAATAATCCATTAATTCATCAAAATAGAGTTCTTAATTGAATATTAACTAAAAATACTATTTGTGCTTTAAAAATCATTTACAATGAAACAATAATAAAATGAATGTATATTCATTATTATATACAAAAATAATGCACATAAAAATAGTGATAGGGTCTTGTTAGATAACCCATTATGACACCCACATATGATCTATGGGTAAGGTGTGAGATGATGAAGGACTCTTGGGGAAACTCAGATAACATCGCTCGGGTGGTAATCTCTATTAACTTCTACTTATCCCGTAGGTGATTTTTTTAAGTATTAGAACATTGAAGCTTAGATTAGGCTTGGTCAAGAGTGAATCCCAATGAAGATAACTTATTTCTGATCTCCAATAAATTGGCTTTATGTGGAGCAATTCTACTAGAAAAGGCCATTGCTTTCTTCTTCTAAGTAAATTAGATTTGTTAACGCTCTATATTTATACTAATCATGTGATCACTATTAAATAACTATATTAGCAATGGTAAAAATTTTAAATTGGATTTTAAAATCAAAAAACATAAAACCAATGATGTTCATATGTTTTATATAACCATTTTAAAGAATAATACATTTAATTAGATTAATAAGAATTTTCATTAAAACAAGTTTTGGTCGTTACAATATCCCCCCACCCCTTAAGAAATTTCACCCTCAAAATTTTCTTTTCCTACACTAAAATAGATGTGGATAACTCTACTTCATCACTTCGTCCAATTCCCACATTGCTTCTTCAAACTTGTGGTTTCACCACAACACTTTGATGAGGGGAATTATCTTATATTGTAGAACCTTTTCCCTATGATCTAAGATATTTACTAGATTATCTTTATAGGAGAGGTCATTCTACAATGATAACACATTTATATTGAGAATATGCGATGGGTCACGTATGTACTTCCTCAAGAGTGATACATGGAATACATCATGTACACGATATAGGTTCGGTGAGAGTGCTAGTCGATAAGCCACTGCTCTAATGCAATCAAGGATCTGAAAAGGGCCAATATACCTTAGACCAAGCTTTCCATTCTTACCAAAAATCATAAATCTCTTCCAAAGTGGTATGAGGAGGAATACCATGTTTCCATCATCAAACTTTAGGCATCATCAATGATTATTAATATAACTATTTTGTCGAATCAGAGTAGCTTTAATGTGTTGCTGGATGGTGTTAGCCTTCTCCACCAATTATTCGACCATTTCTGGACCTAAGAGTTTTCTCTCCCCAACTTCATCCTAATATGTCGGTGTTCTACACCTCTTACCATAATGGGCTTTATAATTATCCATTGGATGTTTTATTATAAACTATTATTGTAAGAGAACTCAACCAGAGGAAGATGTTGATCCCATACTTCTTTTATGTCCATTGAGCATGCTATTAACATGTAATCAAGTGTTTGGATAGTTCGATCATATTGGAAATCAGTTTGAGGATAATAAGACGTACTGAAGTTCAGCTTAGTATTCAGAGCGTGTTGGAGACTCTTCCATAACTTATAGGTGAATCTTTAATCTTGATCAGATACAATCGATAGTGGTACTCCATGAATCCTTACCACTTATCTAATGTATATCAGTTCTATTTTATCCAATGATAAATACTCTTGAATTGAAATTAAGTGTGATGTCCTTATAAGATGATCCACAAAAACCCATATTACATTGTTTCATTTGGATGTCTTCGAAAGTCCATTGACAATGTCCATGGTGATGTTCTCCCATTTCCACATTAGTATGGGTAATGGTTACATAATCCCCTTAGACTTATGCCTCTCAGCCTTCACTTGCTGACATACGGGCATTTTGATGTATCCTCAATGATCTCCTTTTTCATGTTATCTCACCAAAAAATCTCTTAGATATCTCGATACAACATTGTGTTTTCTGGTTTAATAGATAAATTGAACTATATGTATCATACAAAATTTCTTTCTTTAACATCAGATTTGATAGAACACATATTCTTGACCCAATATAACAATTGCTTCTTCAATAACATTTAACTATGCAAATTTCCATTTTTTGATATTTTCCACTTTGTTTTGAATTACCACATAATCCTTTTGAGAATCCTTTAACCTTTCCAAAAGATATGGATGAGTAATCATTTGTTAAAGGATTTATGATATTCCCTTATTTATGATTCCCATGTCCATCTTCATAAAATATATGAAGATTGGATCATTTTCAATTCTCATCAATGATAGAATCACTATGTCATATTTTCTTAGATAATCCACCTTCATATTCAATTTCCCCGGGTGGAATGGATTGAGCAGTCATAGACTTTGATCATCTATAACCTTATTCATTGGTTCATGTTCAAATATTTCTATGTGAATATATACTTGAGGATTTTGTTATCCATATATATTTCAAACTTCTTGCCAAAGAGGTAATGCCACTAAATTTTTAAATAAAAGGTTACTGAATCCAACTCCAAATCTTGTGTTGGATAGTTTTTCTCATGAAATTTCAATTTCCCTAATTCATAGGAAATGAATTTGTCATTTTTCATCAACACACATCCCATGTACTTCTTAGAAGCATCACTGATTACCACAAAAAGTTCTCCACTTGTGGGTAGTTTGAACATGGGTGTAGTGATAAGACTATTTTTCAACTCCTTAAAGATATCTTTGCATTCATTAATCATAGAAAATGTGACTACTATCCAAGTTATCTCGATAAGAGGGTTTGAGAATCGTGAGAAATTTCTCACAAATCGATTATAATATCCAACTAACCCAAGGAAGCTAAGAATATCCATCACTGATGTTGGCCTCGGCCATCCCTCAATTAAATTTTTCTTGGATGGATCCATAGATATCCCATTGTTTGTGATTATATGATATAAAATGAGGCCTCCTTCAACTAGAAATCACACTTTCAGTACTTTTAATAGGGATTCTCCTTTCGTAAGGTCTCTAGTACAATGCTTAGATGCTCCTCATGCTCGTCCTTTGTTTTAGAGTATATTATAATATCATCTATAAATACTACCACAATTTTTTCAAGATAATATCTAAGGACTCTGTTAAAAAAGTCCATGAATATTTCTAGATCATTAGTGAGTCCGAAGGGAATTACTATTAATTCATAGATCCCGTACCTCGTACAAAAATAAGTCTTTAGGATATCCTCCTTATTCACCCTTACATATTAATATACAGACCATAGATTCACCTTGGAGAAGTATTGTGCTCGACGTAGCTGATCAAACAAGTCATAAATTCATGGAAGAGGATAATTTTTCTTTATTGTGATTTTTTTGAGCTCATGAAAGTCAATGTAAAGGCGCATTGACCTATCCTTCTTCTTAACAAAGAGGACTGGTGCACCCCATGGTGAAGCAATTGGGAGCATAAACCCTTTATCTAGATTCTCATGTAGTTGTTTATTTAGTTCCTAAAGCTCCACAATAGCCATTCTATATGGATACTTCGATATTGGAAACTAACCAGGAATGAGATCAATCGATAATTCAATATCTCTTCTATGAGGGAGATCAGGAAATTCCCCAGGAAACACTTTGGATAATTCACTCACAATAGGATTTTCTTCATGGATAGTTTCTTCCTTAGACTCAATCATCTGAGAAAGATATGCGTGCTCATAGGGTAGTAATATCTACAGTTGAGATGATGGTTCTAAAGAAGACTCATCCTACTCCTTGAACTTGTACAAAATCTATGGTCGATTCACAATATGGAGAGTGATTTTTGTCTCACAGAAATTTATGATGGCTCTATATAGAGAATGCCAATCCATGCCAATAATTTAATAAAATTCCACCATAGGGAGTATGATGAGTTTATCTGGGAAGATCAATCCAAAAACTGTGACAGGGGAAGATTTATATTCATGGGATGAAATAATTGACCCATTTTCCAATCTCACAGATATCTACACTTCCATGATTTGTGGTGGTGTTGGGATTGTTCTACTAAACTTATGGGATTTAAAATAATTCCTAGAAACATAATCAAAAAGTATGTTTTATATTATTTAATGAATAACTAGGATAACTTTCACTACTTTGTTGTTGGGGTTCTCTTTGGTGACAGTGATGGAAAAAGCTTTCCCTTGATTCCTTGGAGGTTGTTGGTTGCCTCAAAAAACCCTTAGATTAGGGAATTGGTTTGCCAAGTTCCCTGGTTCTTTGTAGTTGAAGCAATGAAAACTAAATTGATTTTCTAATAGAGCATTCCTCTCCTATGTCACCGTAGTGGGTTTTTATTATCAGTAGTTAATGGCTAGGTCCCCTTCTCTTCCATCCATAAAGCATTTCCTCGTCCCCTTTAGGCAATTTCTGGGGTGCTTCTTTCTGTGCCTTTATCAAGTGGGTGTTTGAATTTCTTAGCACCATTGGATTTATCCCTCAGATAGACATAATTAAATTCCACCTTCTTCTTCTTATCCCCATGATACCCCTAAATATACACTGATATCTATTTCAATTTTGAGGGTACATCAAAAAATTTCCTCATAGCTATCAAAGTCACGAATATCAGTGGATTTCTATAGGCTAGGTTTTAGCCCACCAAAAAGTAGTCAACCTTGCATTCACAGGTAATAAAAAAGACAAAGGAGTATCATGAAAGCCTTGTGAAGTTTTCCTTGTACACTTAAATGGATTCATCATATTTTTTTGAGGTCAAGGAAGTCCCTTTCCATCTTAATTTGATGGGTGTAAGGAAAATATTTTTCAAAAAACATTTTCTGGATATCTTTCCATTCCAATGCCTCTATATCCTTCTTAGGATTCGTATTTTTGATCAAAGTACACCATTGATCAGCTTCACCCTCTATATGATAAGCATCTAGAATAACCTTCCCTTATTAGGAACATTTATGGAGGGATAAGATCATCTCAATGGATGTGATCCATTATTTTGCGATTGAGTGATCAGATGATCCATTAAAAGTGGGAGGCCTTTGTCTCATGATGCTCTCGATTGCGGATTATTCTTTCTTGGGGGGGGGGGGGTTAGATGTTCTTATTGACTCATGTTTCTATTCAATACATGAGTTAACTAAGAGAATATCATAACAATGTTTTCAATTACAACACCCATCATATTGGGCATCTAATTAGAAC
Organism: Viscum album; assembly: GCA_963277665.1. NCBI lineage: Eukaryota > Viridiplantae > Streptophyta > Magnoliopsida > Santalales > Viscaceae > Viscum > Viscum album. The sequence goes on along the minus strand of OY728145.1, from coordinate 1,718,800,751 downwards.
AATCACATTAATCTTCTCATCGATTGTAAGCCTGAGTTCTCCTATTACACGACTATTGGATATAATAAAAGGAAAGTTAGGGGTAACAAATAAAGGGGATTCCATTGAAAAAAGGGATAACTTATAAATTGCATTTATTTTTTTAACTTATGAATTTATGGGATACAATCTAATTTATCCATGACCTACTTCCCAACTTATATTCCTAGGGGAAATTTTTTTATTCCCTTAATAATGGTTCATATTAAGATAATGAATTTACCAAAGCATATCCCCCAAGGGTTTCGAACCAAGAGTTAAACAAGACCCATTGTCTTGCATCAGTTCTCATTTGAGTATACCTCAAAGTGGTCGTTTTGGGTTTTACCCCTAGATACATCTGTGCCAAAGCCACCTCTATTTGTTCGTATTTAGATAGTGATGTATTTTATTTATAAACCACTTAATATATACTCACCAAAATTTATGGATGTTTTTATTTCACTTCGTATAATCTATAAGGCTTTCACTTGTGTTTTATAATCATAATAATATAAATAACTAAACCTATCCTCTCATACCAATTATAACAACCCTTCTCTTTATTACACTCTTAAATTTTATTTATTACATAAATTTGCACTTAATAGAACTTTGAGGATAGATAAGTCCTATGTATTAGGAAATTAGGAACATTACATGAAATGTTAAGACATAAAATACAACATATTTATTTAAAATTTCATTTACATGACAAAAACATTCCTTTGTACTTAGCATTGCATGAGATAACCTCAGAAAATACATATGAAAAGAGTGAGCTATAAATCCCAGTAAGGGAATAAACATGGAATAACATAAAGAATAAAATACATGTTATGAAATAGGTATATCAACGGGGAATAAGAGAAACATGAACATAAATTCATGATATATCTTGGTTATCACAAATGGAGATGTGGCCACAACATTTAATATGATATTAGCATGAGACAAGGATTATTTCACATTAAGAAAGATTAAACCCACATTGAACATGAATTATAATGATTAAACCCTCATTTCACTTGAAATAGAATGATTAAATCCTCATTTCACATTGCGTTTTATGATACTATTCTTTACCCAATGCATTGGAGCATTATCCGGGCGCACCCTTTATAAACATTTCTTTTCAGGCATAAGTGTGCCACATTGATCCTATAACATGGAATCATTCAATATCATCATTTATTTCATGATAATGGATCTTAGAATAAATACAGAAAATTATATAATCAATTATTATATGTGCGTAAAGGTGAATACCCTTGATAGAGAAATTGGTACGATATTCACCACCCGATGATTTGGCTTGGAAAACACACTATAATTTCAACATCATAACGGCGTGACATAATCATTCATGAAAATGGTTTATGAGAGATAAAGGGATATATAATCACATATACAAGAAATTTATAGTATGGGGATCATATATATACATTTTCCAACACATGGAATTTGGAAATAGAAGGCAAAACATATTAAAGAAACTTGAAGAAAGAGGAGAAGGGGAATAACTCTTATGAAATTTTAGCACGGTAACAGGTGTACATGATAAGGATTAATGAGATATAATATGGTATATCATCATTTAAACAAAATTATTTAGGTATGAGATATGTGATAAATCATACACCAATATTTTTAATTGAAAATACCGGGGTATAACAATATAAAGAAACACAGACAAAAATGAGAAAGAAAGAAATCCCTTCCTTGGAAGTGTGATCCCAAAGTATTGGGAGATGATTGAGAGAAGATTATATGGAGCTTGGGGTGACTTGGGAGGATTATAGAGAGAGGAGGGAAAATTAGGGACACGATCCAAGGGTTTTTATTGAAGATATGTTGGGGTTTGGGTGGGTTATATAGGAAAAGAGAGGGGAATTCTTTAATATTTCACAAACATAGGTTTTAGAATCTATATTATTATATATTTAAGACCACAAACAATCACAAGGGTTTTAAATGTTTTTTGGAAAATGGGAGTGGAAAAAATTATTTTATAAGACCAATGGATTAACGTTTTAAAATATTAGGCTTGATTATGTGGAGGTGATTCACACTCTCAAGGAAATCATTTTAAAAAGTTAAAAATATTTTATAAGTCTTGGAGGGTCCATTAAAAAACCATGAAATTAGTAAAACAAATATAAAATCACATTATTTTAATGTAAAAACATATATTTTCCAGAAATTCATTTTGTAGTATTTTATTACATCACTATTTTGTCATTATTATGTCATAAATACATTATATATTTAGACATTATTTAATTTTTTCCCAAAAAATTAACTGTCTCAGAAAATTATGAAAAATTAACCATTAGATAATTTAGACATAATGAATCCAAAAATAATCTTAATTTTATCTAAATAATATTTTAAATATGTGAATTTTTTACTTTTAAAATAAAAACTGACATTTATATAAAATTCATAGATTTTGACAAAAACAGCTTTCAAACCTTAATAAATATTAAAATTTTATAAAAATTGTACGATAATTTAAATTTAATGAAAATTTATTTAGTAATAATATTTTATTAAAATATATTTAACTCAAAAATTGATTAATTCATCAAAATAGATTTCTTAATTAAATATTAACTGAAAATACTATTTGTTCTTTAAGAACCATTTACAAGGTAAGAATAATAAAATGAATGTATATTATGTATTCTACATAAAAATAATGCAGATAATCATTGTGATAAGGTATTTTTATGTAACCCCTTGTAACAACCACATATGACCTAAGGGTATGGTGTGCGATGGTGACAAACTCTTGGGGTAGCTCAGATAACATCGCTCGGGTGGTAATAACTATTAACTTCCAGTTCCCTCAAATGTGATTTCATTCAAGATTAATGTGTTGAATATCTACTTGGGATTGGTTAAGAGTGAATCCCAAGGACTCTACCTCCTCTCTGAACATCGAAAAATGGGCTTCATATAGAGCAATTCAACTCGATGAGGCCATCACTTCCTTTTTACAAGTAAATTGGATTTGTTAAAGCTCTATATTTATACTAATCACGTGATATCCATTAAATGACTATATTAGCAATGATATCAATTCTTAATGGAATTTTAAAATCCAGAAAACATAAATCCATGGAGGTGCATATTTTTTATATAACCATTTTACTTAAAAATACATTTAATTATATTACGGGGAATTTTTGTTAATAAATGTTTGTATCACTACAATAAAATTTATTTGAAATTAATTTTTTTCCAGAAGTACTGCAAAATGTGGAAAACTTGTTGAAGCAAAAATATTTGAGGCATGGAAAAGATAAAATCCTGAAGCTTCAAACCGAAAATCATAGTTGAAAAAATACATTGGAAAATGTTAGTACAACAAAGAGGAAGACAATAGTAAAGATATAGTTTATCATAGATGAATTTATACCTGTTTACTATGTGTAGAAATTGAGGGGATGTAGGGTAGAAATTTGTCCAAAGATAATGAAAAAACATGTTCCTAAGGATAGATTCAGGTAGTGGTGCGACAGATGAAGTATGAGCACATTGATGTCGATTAATGCATCAGTGAGATGGAGATAAATCCCCAATGAATGAAACAAGACTGATGTGAAGATATGGAGAGCAAAATCTTGGAATGATGGGGAGACATCAGAAATAGGACCATGGGATAGGTATAAGAAGACCTATTGGATGATGGGTAGGGTTTCCAGGAGGATGAGTATGGGACGAAGAATGGTTTCGCCAGAGTGGAATAATTATAGGGAGATGGATCCTAGGGGAGAGAAGAAACATCCTTAGAGATATGAGGAGATATTGAAATGGAGTTAAGGTAGAGGACATATAAATTGAGGGTATGTATGGTTTCAGGGAAGTGAAATATTGAAAGGAGAATAGAATTGCGTGAGAAGATAAATTTTAGGGAGATGGAGCATAAAGATATTGATAAACGAGGGTGAAAAATAACACACATAGATAGATGAGGATAACTCAAAATTCAAGAGAGTGAGATGAAGATGAAACTGAGGGTGTGTAGGGTTTTGGGGAAGCATAATATTGGATGGATAATAGTATCATGAGAGTGATGAAATTAGAGGGAGACGGAGTGTGGGGAGATTGACACATAGAAGAGGAGCCACATGAATTAGTTAGAGTAATAGATGTTAATAAATATGTATATATGTATACCTATAATATTTTAATGTTATATTTATTATCTCATTTTTTATTATTCATGAATAATAATTTTTTTTAAAATTTTATACTAAAAATATATGACACCAACATTCCTATTCAATACATGTATATCCAATGACCATATTTACAACAATCATATTCATAAAGTCCAAATTCTGTTCTTATATATAGTGTTACTAAACTCATTCATTATATTCACACTTCTTATGTCACTATTCTCATTTCCATTGTTTTCCTTTTAGATATCAAAAAATTATTTATATTTTCATGATGTTATTCCTCATTATAGGTTTTATATTTCTATTGGTTATCCTTAAGGGTGATTATTATCCATGTGGTCTCTTAGTGTTGAAGATTTTGTTATTTTCTATTTATTTTCCCCTTTTTATTTTTCTACTTTTAATGTATGTAATAATAAATGGCGAGTAATTATCCATGGTGTGTCCTACTTAGTTTAAAATATTTTTTTAATGTTTTAATGTGGGTAAATAATGTGTTGTTAGTTTAATTCCTATCTTTTATGACTTATTACCTAATATATTCCAATACCTTTGAAAAAATATGGAAAATAGTTTAGAATTTTAAACATATAGTTTATGGAATGAATAAGCTTACTAAAACCCCAGTTCATTACATTGTCACCCCTATATAAATTCTGTGTTCATAATTTTGATTTTCAATTACAAATAACAATACTTAAAGTAATATAAAGAAAAAAATAACTCTATATTTAACTTATAAGAGATACAATTCTTTCTATCTTTGGGGAGACCAGGTAATACATATTTTACCTCCTAATAGACATATTTTATGACTCAAAACAATTTATTTAAAATATATTTATATAGTAAAGTACGTGGAGTTTATGTATGAATAAATTTAATAGATTGATTTTAAGATCCCATTTCCAAAAAAAAATATTAAAAAAATTATGATTATATTCAATAGAATCAGATTAATTGGTCATATGAATATGAAAGATCAATTCAAAGATGTCTTCTCTGATGAAAACATATTTTCAACCTATGATACTTTTATTTCAACTATATAACACATGGTTTATCCTATAACTCACTTGGTTGAACATTGGTTATTTAATGTTGTATATTTTATACATCTTTATTTACTTCATAAACATAATCAATCATTCATAATGGATTATAATGAAATTATAATTAACCAAAGAATATATCATGGGAGTTTCAAACCATGTGTGCAATCATATGCCGATTACTTGTTCACCTAATTGAATATTTAGGAGAGATGGTTCCAAGGTACAGACAGTAATGAGAAGGATTGAATGGTATGTTCAGTTATTTTTAGTGTAGGATGTTGAAGCTTATGGAAAGACAAGAATTAAGAAAGGTATGAAGGCTCTGTTCCAACTGTCAGGTCCATTATCGCGTGGACCCGTTTCCTTTTGATGGACTTAGCTTCGCTCTTCAAGGACTGGCAGGAGGCACCCTCTTCCAGATTTCTCATGTTAGCTTCCCTTCCACTACCCCGTCCTTGGCTCAGTAGGGGAAGTGGGTGTGCTGGAAACCCCCCCGGCTCTGGTCTCAAGATGAACACGGGCGAGTCATGTGCGTTGGGGGTGATGAGAGGTGGGGGTGTGGTACGAGGCCCTAGGGGGGAGGCAGTCATGGAGTTTCCGTCCTTCTTTGGAAATGGTACCCCTCTCTTGTCTAAGACTAAGGAAATGCACACGGGGCTTTCCCTCTGCATGTAGGAGAATCTTGATTTAACCCAGGCAGAGACTGATTCTGGGATCCTTCATGACGCGTTGATAGGTAAAGGTTCACCAGCTTGGTCTATTAATTATATTGTGAGGTAATGTCGCGCTTTACTAGGTACCAATATCCAAGTGTCTCATACATGGTGCGAGGGTAATAAGGTTACAGATCAAATGGATTCCTTGTAGGCCCAGAGCTCTATCTCCACCAGTCTTCTCCCTATGAATAGTTTGAAACCAGAGTGTGTTAATTTAATTAGAGGGGATGGCCTTGTCTTTCACTATTTTCGATCCCCTAATTCCCGGGGTCCTTGGTTGTTTTGGTAGTCTTGGTTGTTCTATTTTTTTTTGTTTTCTCTTTCTTTGAATAAAAATTTGATTTGGATGGATGATAATTATTTTATGATACTTATAAATATTTTCTATAAAAACCCACAAAATAATCTCTTCTAGACTACTAATAGGTTATTATATTGTTCATAATTTCTGAATGAAAACATAAGAAAGGGGTTAGATATTCTGATTAGTAAGGGACAAACATATCAATATTTCATTAAGGGTTTTATAATACGCATAAGTGAAAACCTAATCATGGGTGAAATATTTTATAAAAAAGGAAATGGGATAACATGGGTTTACAATATGTCATGGTAGAAGGATATTTGATAACAAATGAATAAAAATATATAATCATCAAACAATTAAAAAAATGCGATAAAAAACATGATCCATTAGGCATAACCATAGGTATATGACATAAATATATGGAAAAACATAATACTAAAATATGGTTCAAACATAATCATATAAAACATTTCATTATTGTTCAGGTACCAAAATCATGGGACTTAGTATATGGTCCCTCAGAAATTAATTCCTATGTCCCAATATAACTTGATTTTGACAACCCAATCTCCATTAGTGAATCATATATCAACACTTAGGGTCCATTATTGAATTTAGTATCACAATTTTTGGTCCATTATTGAAACGAGTATCATAACTATTAGTCCATTATTGAGTCTAGTATCACAACCTAAAATGCATTATTATATCCTAAGATATAAAAGCATAACCAATTAATTGGAACAATTTATTATATACCACCCACAATTAATTCATACATATTCATACCACTTGAAAAGTAATAATAAATCACATCATAAAAAACCCATGGAAATGGGGTTTCACAAAATTTCCGGACTGTATAAAAAAATGACCTTAATAATCTAAATAGTTTATACCAAAAATTAAATCACACTAAAATAATATTTCATAATAACTTTTAGATGGTGGTTTTTTGAAAATAACCTTAAAGAAAAAAAGTCCTATAGGGATACGGAGGAAAATGGTATCGTTATTTTAAATGAGTTTTTTAGAAGAAACTTTTAACTTTGGAATAAGTGATGAAGTTATATGTCACCTTGAAAAGCCATTTTCAGAAATGTATGTTTTGATAAAATGAAAATAATGAAATTCCAAAATCTATATTTGGAATTTTATCTCAATAATGATTCCTTAGAAAATAAAAAATCTTTTCTAAATTTTGAATTGAATACATTTTGAAAAATTATACTTTTAAAAATAATATTAAATAATGGATCCAAGAAAAAGACATGACAATTTGATGAAGGTAAGGTGAAAACGTATTTAGAAATCTTACATTTTAATATAATCTTAAATAATAGATCAATGGAAGAGACATAAAGTTTTAAAATGGTTAAAGTAAAAAAATTGGAGAACTTTTAATTTTTAAAATTATCATTAATGATGGATACTTTAGAAAGAAATAAATATCATAAAAGGGTGAAGTGAATGATTTGGATGACACTGAATTTTGAAAAAAAAATCTTGAATAATATTTCCTTGAAAGACATAAGGGTTATGAAAAGAAATGTAGTGTAGATGATATAAAATTTAATTATAAAAACATATAAAAACTTTATAATATTTTGAAATACCTCTATTGAAAACCCACATCATAAAAAGAGTAAAAACATAATGTTAAAAAGTAGAATAAGAAAATATGAATGTCATAAGTGATACAACATAAGTAGGTTTCCAATTAAAATAGATAACCCTGATAGGGAAGGAAAATATGGACCAGGAGGGGAAACTGAAATTAAAGAGGATGAGAATTAATCTCAATATTGATATAAATTTTATGGGGATGAAGTTAAACAGATATAAAAATTTTAATCAATTGTTTCATTTTTCATATAGATAAAGAGAATTTAACAAGAATTAAAATTATAGGGTAGAAAAAACTAGTTTTGAAATAAAGAAGACCAAGAAGAAGTATTATCATTAAATGAATAGAGTTTAGTTAATAAAAACCCTTAAAACTATATTATCTTTTGATTGAAAGAAATTTAAATATATAACATTAAATTTCTCTTCAAACACGATGAATTACATGAATATGGAAAAATAAATACATTTTGAAGTAAGAATAATATATCAAAGAAAGAATAGTTTACAATATGAAATAGGCCTCCAGAAATTAAATTTGAAGAAAAGAACCCCATATGGTAATGGTAACATAAGAATAAAAAGAACATAAGGGGGATACCTTGAAATGAAATTTCAAATATCATGAAATGAAGGATTATAATTATAATTGAATGAAATGGAGTATTGAAAATACCATATAAAATGAATAATGGTGCACAATATCTAACATATCTTATGGATAAAAAATGAATCAATGAAAATATTACCTTAGTTCCCAACCTCCACTAAAGATCTTGAATATCATTGAGAACTTGATTTTTCCCTCACAGGACTCCATGGAAATATAGGGATTTGGATAAATTCCTATGACCAGAATATTAATGATGTAAAATAGGATTCTATGGGAATAAAAGAGGGCATAGTCTCAAGTGTAAACCAAAATTTGGGAGTGACTTTGAGTGGGTGGTTGAGGTCCCCTTTAATATGTGATGAGATTAAATTTTGGTAAATATTTCACCTTTTGTTCGGGAATCCCAGAACAACTCATGTCCACACATCTTTTAAATACGTTATCGAGTCTTTTAAGCATCAAATTTTTATTATGATCTTTTTTGGGTTTACTTGTGCTAAAATTTTTTTAGATAAGTAATTCACTTGTAATTCCTTGAAATAATATAGGTCTTTTTAGAAAATTTGTAATTAATAATTCTTACTAGGAAATAATATTTTTCAAATATAATTTTTTTTTTGTGTTAGGATGATTAATTTTAACTTTAGCACATGTAAAATATAAAATCCCATTTGTAAGAGGAGAATATTTTATAATTGAAATTTATTTGCAGAATAAAATTACCAATGATTTTTATTTTAGTAATATTTATTTTTGTATTATAAAAAAAAAAATTTAATGGTTTTCAAAGAAATTGAATTATAAATTTGAACAAAATTATGTTTAATTAAAAGAAAATTAAATGACATTTTCTTTTATCCTAAAATATTACTCTTATTAATTAAATTCTAATCTGATGTATTATATATTCATAATACTATTATGAAATGTATCAATTTACTCCTTAAATATAGCTTTGATCATTAAATTTAATTAATAAGTACGTAAGTTATATTTAAAACTTAATATAGTATTAAAAACTATGATTTTAGTAAAAACAATATTTTTCAATATTTATTTTAAAATCAATTATTCCAAAAAAATCAAATTTTTTTACTAAGATAATTTTGAAATAACAAAATTTAATATTGAAATTAATTTTATCAAATTAAAATTTTAAATTTTAAAATATAGTTTTTAAATAAAATATCAAAATATAGAGAAAATCCACCTATATTGAAAAAATTGATCTTTTTAAACATTATGTGTTCTTAATATTACTTCATATCAATTTCAAATTTAAATTTTTTTTAATATATTGGCTCATATATAATATTATTTTAAGTGTGGAAAATTTGTTTTATTACGATAAAATATATAAAAATGTAAAAATTATTTTTTTAAGAAATATTACTTTTATATTAAATAACCTAAAAAATGAAATAAATTATTTATTATTTTCAAAACATTAATTTTAAAAATACATTGATATTATTTTTTTTTATTTTTTTATAAATATATAAGATCATAATTTAATAATAAAAAAATATTAATACGTAGAAACTAAATATATATATATATAGTTTTAAAATTTTAATATTACATATATTTTTTAAAATTTATTATTCAGGAGTTATATATTTTTTAAATTTACTTCTAAAAATATATGATTTTAGTATACCTATTGGATTCATTTTTATCACACTACCTTATTTTCAACATCCATATTTACAATGACTATATTATCAACTAACAGATTTTGCTCCTATAAATAGACTTACTAAACCCACTCCATCTATTTACACTTCTTCAATCATACTTCTCATTTTCATATTTCTCATTTTATGTATAAAATTATTCTTTCTCCTTTCATCATGTTCTTCCCTATTATATGTTTTTTTGGATATTAGTGATCCTCAAGGAAAAATTTTACACAGGAGATATCCTAGTGATAATAATTTTTTTATATTTAATATACTATCCTCATTTAATTAGTGCACTTTTAAATGATGTAATAATCCATAGAGAATAATAATACAATATGTTTAATACTATGTTTCTTATGCCTTTGTTATAATAATTTATAATTAATTAATAAAGTGTTATTAGTTTAATTTATATATTGTATGACATATTACCTAATATATTTCAATTCCTTTGAAAAAAATACAAAAAACGAATAGACTTATAAACATATAGTTTATAGAAGAAATATTCTTCAAAAAAGATAAGGGAGTTTATAAGGCATGAGCAATATATTGATATGGATATCTAATTTTTTTAGTTTAGGAATCCCAAAAGAGTAATAGAGTTTAGTCAGGAGTGATGTTATATATTTCTTAATACATCACGTGGTTTAGTGGGATATTTGGACAGTCTATTAATATTTATATTATAATTATATATATATGTGATGTAATTAAATTAATAATAAAAAACCAATGAAATAATTTGTTTTTTCATAAATACATGTTAAGTGGGAGAAAATTAATTTAAGTCATTAACATATAAACTTTTTATCAATTCAAAATTAAATCCAAGTATAGTATTTCATTGATTATGATGATTCATTTCTTCTTTATTAATGTATTAATATTCATGAATTGTTTCTATATCCTTAACCGACCCACCGAGGTCTGACACATGTCTACCCAAGTCCACCTCCAATAGGCCAGGGGCTGTGGACCAATGGTGAGTAGTCATATAACATAAATGGGAGACATTTTCCTAAAGTACCTCTACACATGTACAAATCTCCAAGACCACACAATGCTGAATTATAAAAAACTGAAATAATGTATACATACATCTAAGATCCCACAACATATTACGAAAGTAAAGAAAATAAAGTGGATAAATGGTTCAAATATAGGCCCAACCAAAAACATTATAGAGTCTAAAATATTCCTAGGAAAATACATTGGTTTGATAAGATCCAGCTGTGTATTACCCACCCACTCCCTATCCTCCTAGGACACCATCAAAAGGGTCATCATCAACATATAAGACAATACGTGTGGGAAAATCCCATGTAGGGGTGAGTATAATAGTACTTAATAAGACACCCCAAGGACTATAAACACAAATCACTAATTATAGACATCTCAATAAAAGATATAATAATCAATGTATAACAGAAAAAACCAGATATACTCTGGAAAGATACCATGCCACCGGAAGATCATAACCAACTACCAACCACCAGATTCTTCTCAAAACAATACAAATTTGGGGATAATCCACAACACAAACCAAGATATATTCATAGATGCTTGAAGAATAGGCCTAAATCATTGTACCCACCCAGTGAGAGATCACTCGTCTAAGAAGACCCTGATACTTAGATAAGGGATTATGTTTAGAACTGTTGGTGGACACAACCAAACCAATCTGGATCAACCCGCCAGATAGGGGGTCACATGAAAACAATTAAATAATCCCTATTGATACAACCTTATAGTAGTAGGATCAAATCCCTTCTCATGGAGGTAATGTTGATTCCACAAACCCACCTAGGGAACAAGGTGATAGAAGACCACACTCCAGTCTCAAACAGAGACTCTACAACTCTATTCGAGACTCAACCTCTAGAGGGGATCAAAATCCTATGATTTGGATATAGTTTCACATTATACCCTCAAGGTAATGGAAAAAGGGAACACACTAAACCTATGTTGGCCAAAAATAAGAATAGAAAGATAAAAAATCACTCTTGAAGGGTGTAAACAACGTGTATCAGGGGGTACTTGACATGTAAACTTATCCTCATGCCTACCCATGTGGAGGATCCTCACATGACATGTAGTCTACATATAAAAAAAACATATAATAAGTACATAGATTATAGAAACACATAGTATCATACCAGTGTTTCCTATCCATCTTCATGTATAGTGGCCGTGCCCGTGTAGCAACCTATATACACCATGTTGTGTCCATTATCCAGTACACAACTTGTAACAAGGTATTTATATTCTCCTATGTTTGTGTACATTGAAAACTAGACATCCATCCTCATAGAAGGGGTCACATGACATGTGAACGAGTCACATGCTGTGTTATACTTAACATTGGATAGAACTCTAGTGTTGCATCTAGGGGGACCACATAGTGTGTAAACCTCGATTACACATCGTGTTGCTCACGATTTTAAAGATCTATTCTGTGTCATCCCATGCCTTGCTGGATCCACCAACCTTCAAGAACCTATAGATTAGGGTTATTCAAGGCCTCCAGTATCTAGAACTCTAGATTTCGGGATCCAAATCCATTCAAAAAATTATCTATCAAGAAAAACATCACCATTCATCAAAATTGGGAAGAATAGGAACTTCAAATCCATCCATTCTACTTATGATCATCCACCACCATCTTTTCACCTAAAACACACCCTCGATCATTAACCTCACCCATAGTATTGATCCATTTCATCAAAGAACATGCAATCAATGATTTAATACCAAATATTCATTAAACTATAAGCCAAAAGAAAATGTTTGTGTTGAATGTACGAAGAGAAGGGGAAGAAATCCATAAGCCATAAAAATGATGAATAAAAATCAACCATTTTTCATTTTTCCTCTATTCTCTATCATATAAAATTTTAATGTAGAGGTTCAAATCAATGAAAACATGAAAAATTCTATCGAATTAAATCAACCAAATATGCACGTATCAATTATTTTTGTGGAATTGATTTGTGTTTGTCTTGGATTATGAAATGAGATGGAAATCACAATGAAAAACATCATAAAAGGGTTTGTATTGATCATTGAGGAATAATAATTTTGTTTACATCGTTGATGAGATCCTCTAACTCTCTTGGCATAATTATTCAAGATTTAGTCCCTATCCATCATCTCCCTCCATGAACACTCTCCAACGGTTTGTGTGAATCTACAGGGTTTGAGCAGAAAACCATGAGGAAAAACCTATAACCATATATTTATAGGAGAAATAGTTATTTCATTAAATCTAAAAAATTAAATAAATTAAATAAATTATTTAATTTAATTACACCTGTGATGAATCTTTCACAAACATCACTCATCAAAAAAGGCTATGTCAAACCTAGGGTGAAACCTGCAATCTAAAATTAACGTTTCCCTTGAATTTATTATCTAGGCCCATATTTGATATTTATTCCATTTTTTTCATGAAATCTATGCACACATGATGTTTAATATATTTAATATTTTCTAAATATTTTTTTGAGAACACCGGGTCTTAGAATCACACGATGTATCCTCTCTTGGTCTTGAAAATATTCTATATAATATCTAAAAATGATACACATATAATATGATACTTTACATTCTCTCCACCTTACATATTTTCTCCAAAAAGGAGAAAAACCTACTCAAAAGGTTGAGGGTATTGGGATCAGATTTGGGTCTTTAGCTCCAAGGTTATATCCTGAAGATTCCAATGATTCCACCAGACACAGACAAGAAGAATTGAACACCCACAAAAGATCCTCTCAAGATGATCCTAAATCTCCACTAGGTACTCTTTAAAGGTAGCTCAATTTTCTATTTCAAGCTCTCCCCAATTGTTAACGTGTGATGGGTGATGCATATATCTCCCCAACTACAACATGTGGAAGACATCATATACTGAGTACAAATGCGGTGATAAAATTAATTAGTAAGCCACCTCTCCAACTCTAAGAATTTTCTAGAAGGGACCAATAAATCTTAGAGATATCTTTCCATCGTCGCTAAATCTCCTCGATCCATGTGGAGGTAAAACTCTTAGGAATATTTGGTTTCCTTCCTGAAACTCAAATGGTCTTCATCATCAATATTTACAAGACTTTTTGTGGATTTGTGAATTACTCATTCACTCAAGATTATCTAAACATTCTCTATAATAGCTCGAATGAGCATCCGACCAATGAGTGTCGACCCGCTTGGATTTTTCCAAAAAATTGGTGACCTATAGGGTTGATCGTACAAATCCTTGAATGGTTCCATACTAATGGTTTAATGATAGATTTTATGTATGTAAACTCAAAAAAGGGTAGGTGATCCTCTGAAATATAGCCAAAGTCCAACATGATGTCCTCCAAGAACTAGATGGTCTACTCTATCTGGCCATCATTCTAGGTATGAAATGCCGTGATCAAGGGTAAATGAGTCCCAAAAGAATATTTAAATCCTCTAAAAAATCGTGATGTAAATAGAGAATATTTTTCAGAGATGATTTTTGAGGGAACACCATGGAGTCAGACTATCTCTTTTTCTTGAACTTGGGGGTTTTTCTTCACTTTCTGACAAGTTAGGCGTTGAGAGAAAAACTCTAAAACTACCATCTTCTTATATAGACACAAAAATTGAAATTGGATATCCTGGTACATCTTCTCTCCATATAGATTTACCTCCAAAGGGTATGTATGAAACTACCTTAAAACCTTATATAAAAATGTCAATGGTACCATCATCTTGCATTTGAAAAGGATTGTGTGCTCCCAACCTTCAGAATATCCATCAGAAGCATGTCCAGTGGATATCTAAGTATGTAAGGTATCAAAATTAGTATCTTCACACTGATCATCTCCAAAATGTTGTAGAATTAGTGGGGTAACAACCATAAACTAAGTATATAAAGATATATCCTTTTCCACGAAGAACAACTGCAAAAAGGCTAATTAGTCTAACACCCCACCAACAAACAAGAATAAGATATCATGCTAAAATCATCTACCACTAGGTTTCAATTCTAAGGAGTATATAAAATATCAAAGCCATAGTCCTAGATGAACTTTTTTCCATTCCCTCTATCACAATTTAAGATCCTTCTATGAGATGATATACTTCAAACTCTTATGGTCAAAGTAGAAGATAAACCACTCACCCATTAGATAGTGTCTCCATATCTTCAATTTGAATATCACTATTTCTAACTGAAGATCATGTTTACCATAGTTCTACTCATGTGATATAAACTATAGTGAACCATAGGAAATAAATTTTTTCCTATGTATCAGAACACATTCAAGTCAATAAACTGATAAATCACAGAACACTACATACTTGGTACCCTCCTCCAGAAATCTCAAGACAAGAGAACTCTTGAAAATCTATCTCATCTCTAGAAAAAACATTTGGAACATTTTCATCAAAATGAAATACTACCCATTTTGAGTGAAAAATGTCAAGGGTGATGCCACTTGGGATAAATCCAGTACCAACCTTAGCTAGTACCCCACCAACCCAAGGAAACTATGCACCTCAAAAACACTATTGGGTGCCTCACAAGAAATAAGTTCATCAAACTTTGCTGGATCCACTAAAACCCAATCTTCTGAGATTATGTGACCCAAAAATTGGACCTTCAGGATCCAAAATAGACACTTTGAGAGCTTCTCATAAGGGTCTTTCTCTATGAGTATGTACAGTTCCATCCTTAATTGTCTCATGTTCTTTTCCTCAAATGTCGAAAATGGTAGGATTTCATCGATAAACAACACCACAAACTAGTCTAATAAGGTATGGAAGATCTAGTTAATGAGTCCCATGAACAGATAGGGGGTGTTCGTTACTCAGAATGACATCAACAAGTAATCTTAGGGACTATAATGACATCAGAATGCCTTATTTGGTACATCTTTATCCCATATTCATAGCTAGTGATAGCCATATATGAGGTCAATCTTTAAGAACCATTATACTCTTATTAACTGATCAAATAGGTCTTTGATCATTGGCAGTGGATAATTATTCTTCACAGTCACCTAATTTAATAATTGGTAATCCAAACATAATCTCAAGCTCCCATCTA
Organism: Viscum album; assembly: GCA_963277665.1. Taxonomy (NCBI): domain Eukaryota; kingdom Viridiplantae; phylum Streptophyta; class Magnoliopsida; order Santalales; family Viscaceae; genus Viscum; species Viscum album. The sequence continues at coordinate 1,718,784,462 of OY728145.1, read as the reverse complement.
CCTTATTAGAAAAAAATACCAAGGCTATTCAGATGGAATTCTTCGTCTCACAAATCCCTTCTCCTACAAATATTCCAACTATATCGTCAGTTCTCAAAGCTCTATGGGGATCATCTGATATGTTGGTGAAGATATTTTTGTCATCTTGGAATATAATTCAATGCATAAGTCCAACTCTCATTGGGGAGGTAAACCTGGTATATCCTCAGGAAAGGCATACTCATACTCCTCCACCAATGTAGGAAACTGATAGTCCAAATAACCCACCACTCTAAGAGTCATGAAATCCAACTCATGAGTAATTATCTGTACTCTCCTATGAATGATCTCATCCTGATATTCTATGGTTCCCTTTTCTCCCACAAATGAAAACCTCATTCTATCACTGAAAACACACAACATCCTCCACAAAAAATAGTCAATATTGGAATGAACTATGGATAACTAGTCCATACCTTAGATGTAATCTTAAGGAATCATTGAAGCAACAAGGAGATCACATAAAAAACTCTCTCCCCCAAGAATTAGATCACAAGGTCAGAAAAAGCGCTCAATCATCGAGTCGCTGCTTATTGGAGTCCCCAACTGTAAGGGTCGAGCCAATAGATCAATAGGAATCACTAAGTCTCAAACCATAGAAGTGGAAAGGATGGAATGGCTAGAACCTATGTCTATCAATACTGCAACTATTGTCCAAAATACACAAATTGTACCTTATATCATCTTGGAAGCCTTGATTTCTTTATAATCTGTAGCATGATGCTAGCCTAATTCCTATCCACTATCTCCCTAAGCCTGAAATGAACCACCTAGGGGTGGTGGTGGGAATAGGTCAAACCTATGAACTCCTACTATTGCTATATCTCTCCCTCAATCACATCCACCACCCTACATACCACCCTTCTACTTCCTATTCCTCTATCTTTGTGATCCCTTGACAATCTCACAATTATTTTTATGATGGGATGGACAATATTGATCCATACTTCATTGACCATCATAGGAGAAAAACTTCCAATCCCTTGGATTATTTGAGCCACCCTTGAATCCTTGCACCACGAGCCCTAATTCTCAGAATCCCATGCTGAAGTGTCTGTCACATCTGGTTCACTATGACTCCTATCTACTACCTGCTTTTAAGGAATCAACTATTGGGTTCCCACAGGTAAATCTCACTACCGATGTCTTATTTTCCTAAAAGTTCTCCAAAAATAAGGATTTCTCAAGCACCCCAAAATACGTGGAAATACAAAGTGATACCTCTTAGGCCCTAATTTCCTAGTGAAATACCTTATCAAAGGTATGAGATCTAAAAAATGACCCCGTTCCATATACAATGAGTAATAGAAGAGATATTTAAACCTCACTGAATACCCCGCCATGGTTATACAACACTTCTATAAATGAAGAATATCCTATATACATATTGATCACAACATAGATGGATACAACTCCTCTTGGATGATGTGCTCAAATTTGACCAGGATTGATCTGTCTCATAGTGTGACTGAGTCACCAAGATCCACCATCACCCAACAAAGCCCTTAAAAAGACATGTCATGAGAATGACGTATGGTCAGAAAAAATTATCACTAGGTAGAAAACATGGGTGACTGCCTCCATCTAGTCCTCAGCCACTTGGGGATCTCACCCTCCCAGAATCTTGGTATATCTCCACCTATGAAACTTGTGGAATGAACTCAACCTACATAAATTCTGAGTTGGTACTACCAATGCTAACTGTGGCTCAATGGGTGGTGATGTAGTTAGTAAAATAATCAAGGACACTATCTTCAGTATTGTCCCCTGTACTAATCCCTCATCACTAGGCGGATCATCCTTATGTTCACGTAGTGGAATAATCACTGGTTTTCTGTATGGAAGAAAGCTGAATTAAAACAAGATTCATCACGGTTAAAAGAGAATATCTGGAGAGATGACTCATGAAGGATATAGTACACATGACCATTCCTATATGATTCATGTATCAAAATTTTTCCTTGAAACTGATGTTTACATGTACTGAATTAAAGGATAGGTGATCATAATCCTCTTATTTGGATACATCGGTCGTCTCACCAATACTAGATTCCCTAGACTAAAAGATGATCTTAGATAACTAAACATTGTTTCCCAAATACAATCTCGAAGAATCTAGTCCAAAGGTAGAACTAAATTATCTGATAACACTCTGTCATCACAAAACCTACCAAGTTCCAACATTTGACTATCCCAAGCCCACCTCCAATTGGCTAGGGGCTAGCGACCAACACTGAGTAGGAATATCCCATAAATTTAAGGCACTTTCCTAAAGTACCTGCACACTCACACACAAACATATACAATAAAAAAATGCTAAGATTTTAAAATATTGAAATAATGCATGAATACATCTAAGATCCCACAATAGAGTGTAATAGTAAAGTACCAAAAGCAGAGAAAACAGACAAATACAAGACCAAATAGAAAATGTAAAAGAACCATACAACTCTAATGGTGAGAGATAAGTCAAATGAAATCTTCTGGTCAAACACCTTAGTCTGATAAGATCCAAGAACACTCTACCCACTCCATATACCCCTAAGACACCGTCAAAATGGTCATCGTCTATATAAGACTTGACATGTTTAGGAAAACTCCATGAAGGGGTGAGTAAAAAAAAAATACTAAATAGGACACCCAAGAACACTAAACATGAATCTATAAGTATATACAGATCAATACAAGATATAATAATCAATATATAATAGAAAAACCTAGATATACTCAGAAAAATACACCTATCCACCAGACGGTCATAACCAACTACCAACCACATGATTTTTCTTAACGAAACACTTGTTCTGGGAGAATCCACTCCATGAGACATGATATCATCATATATTCTTGATGAAGTGGTCTATCTCATTGGGCACCACCCAACAAAATCAAACTAGTCATAAAAGACCCTAATACTCAGATAGGTGTTCACGCCCACAACCATAGGGGACACCACGAACCCGATATAGATCAACTTGTTAGATTGAGGGTCATATGATAATGTTTCCAACAAACCTACCGAAACATCCTACTAGATGGAGGATCAATTCCCTGTTCATCGAGGTTATACAGATTCCAAAAATCCCACTTAGGGAATAAGGTGATAGAGGATTTCACTCCAGTGTCACGAAGGGACTCCCCAAATCTATCTAAGACTAAAACTCTAGAGGGGATCCCAATATTGTGATGTGGATGTAATTCTACCTTGTACCCTAAAGTTAAAGGACCTAGGGAACAAACTGAACCTATAGATTCCCAAACTAAGAAGATTAAAAGACATAAACACTCTTGTAGGGGGTACATGTTGTGTACCAGGGGTTACATGGGGTGTCCAGCTATACCCATGCCTACTTGTGTAGAGGAGACTCACACTACATGTAGTCTCCATATAAACAAAATGTAGAATAATTACATGATGAGTTGAGACACAATATCCTGCTTGCATCACCTGGTCCTATCAGTGTATTGTGGCCGTGTCCATGTACCAGTCCATGTACACCAAGCCGTGTCTGTGTCAAAGTATAGGGCATGACACTAGGTTGTGTACTTTATCCCATGTCTTTGTACTCTCTAAACTACATACCAAGCCTCATATAAGGGGGAACATAATATGTGATTCTTAACTTTTTCATAAACCTAGAGACGTAGCCAGGGGCCACACAATTTGTAAACTCGGATTACAGGATGTATTGATCATGATTCTACAGATCAACTCTGTGTCATCCTACCCCTCTCCAAAGCCACCGACTTTGCTGGAACCTATAGATAAAGGTTTGGTAGGGCCTATAGTTTATAGATCTTTTTTATTTTGGGAACCAAATCCTTTAAATAAATGATCCATCGAGTAAAACATCACATTCATAAAAACCAAGAATAACAGGAACTAAAAATCCATTCATTCCTCTTCTAATCATCCATTTCCATCATCTCACCTCAACCACATCATCAGTCACGAACCAAAACCATGATATTGATCTGTTGCACTGAATAATGGTATCACAACTATTGAATATATGGTATTCATTGAACCATAGTCTAAAAGAAAATGATTGCGATGAAGGTGTAAAGAATAGGGGAAGAAATCTACTGGACAGAAATGTGAGGAATGAAACTTGACTATTTTTCAATTTTCCTCAATTGAAAATCAGAAAAAATATAAATGAAGAGGTATAAAACCAATAACAAAATAAATTACATGGAATTAAATTTACATATGATGAATATATCATTTTTTTGGAATTTATCAACGATAATTCGATATTAATAAATGGGATGGAAATCACAAAGAAAACAAAAATCATTCTAGATTTCAGATCGATTATTAATGAAGAATGATTATGTTGACTTCAATGATGAGATACTCTAACTACATTAGTGGAACGATTCAAGATTTGGTCCCGATCCACCACCACCCACCAAGAATTCCCTCCAAAATATTTTCAAAATCTCTAGGGTTTGAGCCCCCAACCTTGAGAGAAAACCTATAACTATAAATTTAAAGGAGAAATATTCACTCTCCAAAAAATAACGAAAATAAACTTATTATTTAATTTAATTACATCTGTAATGAATTTTTTAAAAACAAACCACAACAATAATGGTTATGTCATGCCTAGGGTAAAACCCACTTTCTAAACTTAACTGTACCCTTAGATTTATTATTCAGACCCCCTTTTAGGAGTTATTTCATTTTTTTAGAAAAATATGCATGAGTGATATTTAATATTTTTAATATATTTCAAACATTTCTTATGGGAACATTGAGCCTTGGAATCATATTTCATCGTAGTAATGGGAGTTGAAGATAAACCATATAATATCTAAAAATAATACACATAATATATGATACATTACATTCTATTTTTTGTGATTTACATTTAGAATTTATATATGAAAATATGGATTCATGAGCTATCTTGATATCACTTATTTTGTGTTTCTATACCAATCCTTATTATTTTTATTTCCATGCCTTGTTTTCCTTATAATTTTATTATTTTACCTGATTAGTTCTGAAAAAAATTAAAATTTATTTAAAAGTGATGAAAAAATATTTAATAAACATATATTTTTGAATGTGATGATTTTTTGGGAATTAATGGTAATTTATAAATTGATACACTTTGTAATGTAATTTAGAATATTATTTCCTCAAATTAGGTTGTCAAGTGAGATACTTTTCTAAAATACGATGTTTTTAAAATTAATCGAAAATTTATTTTTGAAATGATACTTTTTATTGGAAAAGTATTTCTACAAGTGAGTTTTTTTGATGAACTGGAGTTTATTTTTTGTAAAGTCATTGGTAAAGGCTAGATGAATCTTATGGTTGTGTATATTAGGAGATTATGTTTGATGGTATGTTAGTGTCTATGGGTTTTAGAATTGTCAGCATGTCTTTTAGTGTTATAATACTGTAGAAATATGTAATTTAAATTAGTTTAGAATTTTTCATATTAGAATCATGGTGTATGAATTGGTGTTTATAATGGATGGTTAGGTATGAATTGATAGTTAATTAAGGTTCTGGGTGTTTGGATGAAATTGTTACTTATCTTTTCAAGGATGAAAATTTATATAGTGGGTGTTTTTAGAGGCTAAATTCCTAGTGTATTTATTTAAGGTCAATTTTTTTGTTAAATTGGGTATTTAATGAGACAATAGAGTTGGATAGTTTAGAGTTTTTATTTTTGATGTGTTTGGTGGAGAATCATCACAAGGGGTTAGAAGAAATTGGTATGTGGAGTTCCATTGGTATTACATTAGATTTACAGTGAGACATGAGGTGGCTTATTTGTATCACATTAGAAGTATTTTGGATACCCACAGTAGTTTTCATGGGTTAATGACTCATTTTTTTAAAAAATGATGGAATTTTTTTATTTTATACATTAAATACTTTTAAATTCCATAATAGGACACTCGAATCACATTTCTCTCAATTATATTCACACCATGGATAAATCCCCTTAACTATATTCTTGTAACCTAATTTTCCTATAAATCAATGTTATTCCAAGTGGTTTTATTCAACTGATTCAAAGTAGAATATTTTCCTCTCTTCTCTTCTTTACAATTGAACTCCATTATCCTAATTAATTTTGGGATAATTTGGTATTCTTTTTATAATTACACTAATTGATAGTAGAATATAATCAAATGAAATGGTAATTGGAATTTATTGTTTGGGGGAGATCGAAGGATATTTTTTAAATTCCTTACATTATTTTTAGATGTTAAATGATTTTCATGTGATTTTAAGGGATTTTATAATATTGAAATGAAATTATAGGGTGTTAGTTCAAATTTAATTGGTATTTTTTATTATAGATTTTTATGTATTATATGAATTATATATATTGGTTTTATTGAGGTTCAGTTATTAAATGATTACAGTGATTGATTAATTTTATTCCTTTAGTTATGGAATTTGATTTAGTGGATGTTATAAATTTATTAAATGCACAGGGTATACACTGAGATCCTATAGGTTTAATATGGTTGGTGGTCTCGACCATCTATGTGGCCATCATGTTGTGTCTGATATGTTATTGTAATTATTTTATAAATTAATAACAATTTTAATCTGATCATTGGAATTTTTAATGTTTGGTTTTCACTAATATTTTTGATATATCAATTTAATTATTTTAATGGTATTTTACTTGAGGATGTTTTTTGCTCTTCATCCATTCTTTCTCTCTTTAAAACCATGGAAGTATTATCTTGTGTGAAGAGGATTTCTATCTGACTCATTAGTATTTAGATTTAATGTTCAATTTGATTAATTAAATTTATGTGGGTTCAATGGTTTATTTTCATTTTTACCATATTTATCTTTTTAGGTATGACTATGGATCAAAGAATTTGGTGATGTTTGGATTATTTTTGGTTTTCTTATTTATATATGATGTTTTATACATGGATTACTCTATATACTTATAAATCATGTTTATGTTTTTCTAAACATACTTTATAAACATTAATTGTAAACATATGTTCTTAAAATTTAATCTTTATATATTTTGGTACCTGTGGATAACTCATGTGGGGGTGAATTACTTTTCCAATAAAATTTATTTTAAAAAAAATTAGAATCTAAATCCCCAAATTTGAAAAAATCCTCAAATTAACAAAAATATTACAAATATATAATTTTATCTTTGAAAGGTTCTCAAAAGTTTGACCATATCTTAGTTAAAATACTTTTAAAAATAATTTATCTTTTAAAACTAATGTACTCTTATCAAACACAATATATAAAACACTATCTTAGGTTAACTATAAGAGTATGGTTTTGTTTAAGAAAATATATATAGAAACTAATTTTATATGAAAAAAAATAAAATAAAACATATAAATAACACAAAATAATTTTGACAGGGGATTCAATCTCAAGTCCAGACTTAGTCCCCTCTACCAGAAAATCACATAATGCCAAATAATTTGTTATTAAATAAATTGATCTACAACCTATATCAAATTTTAATGAAAAAAACATATATTTTGAAGCATAAAACCTATTTCAAAGTTATGTGTGGGATAAAACAAAATTTTAGGTCATATAAGGCCTCTTCCATAGCTGTTCATGGTAAAAAATGAAAATATTTTAGGGAGTATCAAGTACTCTTCAGTTTAAAATAGGAGAATGTGTTTTAAAAATAAAAAAGAAATAAAACACATAGCTATAATTTAAATCATAAATATATAGATCTAGAGATATGAGATAATAAAATGTGATAAAACTCAATACAAATTTCTTCATTTGTTTAGAGTCCTTTTAATTTTAATTTGGAAGGAGATCAAAAAAGTTTGTCAGACAGTTTAAGAAAATAATGTGTTTGGAGGATTTATGAATGTTTCTTATTTATATCACATGTTCATGTTTAGAATCATGTATTATTCTCTATAAGATCATGTGTCTATAGTACCCATCATATTATCTTATATTCTTCTTAAAAAAATTTCAAACAAAAATATTTGTTTAAGAAAATTCAATACAATATTAAATGCACTGACAATTTAATTAACGAATAAAAATAGTCATTAGATGTTTTAAATGATCCACTACTAATTTAGACATAGAAAAAAATCTTCACTTATTACATGGTTAGTTAGCATAGTCAGTTGATGCTCTAAGTTTTCATAGTCAACTCATTCCTTTATGTGGTCAACTCATTTGTTTTTGTGGTTTCCAAATATCTTCATGCAATTAATACAATAATAGTCACGATTAGTGTATAACTTAATGAAAATTTTACAAAGCTTATAATGGGATATATATTTCTTTATGTGTTTGGTATTTTTATTTACATGGTGTCTTCACTAATTCACAAGGTTATGTATTTTGTACATGTGGTAAATGGATTTTCAACACATGGAAGGTTCAAATTCGATGCATGTTATGTTCATTACAATGATATAATTTTCTCATAGGATGCATGGTAGGTTGTTTATTACTATGGTTAGGTGAAGTATTACATCTGGTAAGGTGACATAGTTACATGACCTTCATGGATAGTTCAAAATACTCACATGGTAGGTGGTAATGTAAGATTCAAACATAATATTTTTTTAATGATTTAGAAAAAACACCATTTACTAATATAAAACATGAAATTCATAAATAACATCATAACCATGATTATGGATCACTAAAATAAGGGGGTTATGGTCTAAGCCAATATGGTCCCCATTTTTTATGATTATAAATAATTCCATTAAAATTGAAATGAATTGAATTCATCAAAATTATATTTACATAGTATTGAATTAACTATTTAGAAAGTTAATAAAATCATACAAATTTTTCTAATAAATTAAATTTAGTATAATTTAAAACTACTACCCCTTTTGAGATTATCAAAAAAATTAGGTAAAATGGAAAAAACAATGAATAATTAAAAATAAAAATGAGAATAAAAGAGAATATTCTATTATTATAACAAATGAGATTATGAAAGGATTATAAAAAGATTCAAAAAACTACTTTTCATAGACACTATTATGAATCTAAATTTGGGATATCTTTGAAATATTTAGAAAGGATATAATCTTTTCTTTTAGAAGTATTGGTAGGGGTATATGTAGTCTAAGGAGAAGGTGAGGAGGCAAGATCTCTCAGAACTACACATAGGGAAATATTTCTTAGGTGCTGAAAATTAGATGAAGGAGTCCTGTTGAAAGGATTGATGGTAGAGGAGGTATTGGTTGGTGTTCGGAATATAGGACTCACTAATGGGGAAATAACTATAGTATGAGAAGTGTATAGACAAGGTTCCATCAACTAGGTAACCTCACTGACAACTCGAGAACCACGCTCTAAGGCTTGAAGGAAATCATCTCTATTTTTCATGAAATCCTACACAATAGTATTCATAGTCATGATATTTTCTACTAGTGTCTTAAAAGATTGAGTCAATGGGGGAATATAGAGATCCATGAATACGTTTATGAACATACCCATTAAATTATACTTTTTAAAGATATGGATAAGATATTAATCCAATCCATCTTGATTGTTTATCTATCTTTCCCATCCTATTTTACATCTTGTCTTTAATGTTTGAATGTCATGGATTTGTGGGTTTGAAAACCACCAAACCCAACCTCTCTAGTCTTTTTAAACACATAAAAAATAATCTTAAACTCATATCATAGTTGTTTCCTAAAATTATCTTCATCAAAAACAAAATAAAAAATAGTAGAAGTTGGAGACACAAGAGAGGGTTGAAATAAAACATTCATAATCTTTAGTATAACTAAATCATAAAATCAGATAGATTTTCTAGAGATCATTAACATAATATCTCAAATCTGTAATCTCATTCTACATAATTTCTATTTGAAAATTAAATCATTGCAAGAGATGAGAGATTATAGTTGGAACGTCATTGGAAATTTAATATTTCTTAACTTGTTGAAACGAATTGTAAAAAATTAACCATAAAATATTTAACATAAACATCATCTATAATTTGAACACATATAAGGATTACTTAGTGAAATATAATGTAGATGTAATATAGGTAGATTGATCATAATCCTTAGGTATTCTATCCAACTAAAGAACATTCTCTATTAATGTAGCTCTTTCTAGATGATATGAAACTCTAGCATCAATATCCACATATTACTCATGAATATAATCATAAATATCCTCATCATATTAATCATGAGTTATTCCTTTCTCAATTTCATCCCTAGCCCTAGTTGGTGAAGGACCATATTTGTCATGGAGGGTTTGGTCAACATAAGGTCTCATAGGAGAAATCTCAAGAGGTTATTGAGTATCAATATTAGAAATAAGTGATCACTCTAGTGACCTTTGAGTAGATGGTATGGAAGGTTCACCATGTCTAGGTGAAATCCCCTATCATCATTTGAATATAGATAATGCAACCCAAAAACTCGATATATAAGAGACATCACCCCCTTAGAATAAAAATTGATATCAAAATGTCTAGGTGTACTTTTGATCACAGGTGATCCTTCTAAATTGATTTCATCATAATTTTTAGAGTTTTATGATTCATTTATCTTAGGCCTATAAACATTCAAATAAATATTGGTGTCAACCAAATCTTGTAACAAAATCTCTTCTTCATATGATTTAAAGGGTAAGGAAGATCTATGAGATCTAGGGGACATGGTAGGGGATGATTCCCTACTATCCTCAAAGAAGCTCTAACTTCTTCATCCAAATATACCATCCCATCTTCTTCTAAAAATTAATTTTTCACTACCATTTACCACAAAATCTAAATAAAAAAATATCTCATCTAGTTAAATACCTTAATCAACATGATCTCTAGGTCTAATTGGTTACCTCATGGGATGAAGTTATTCATAAATCATTTCTGGTTCATCTACCCATTCCATTTTACATGGGTTCCAAATTACATTAACATGATTAAAGATACATTTATGAGTGGAAGAGACCATTTTATGAAGTAACTATTCCTCCCCCTAAGAAACTAATACTTTTTACTTTAACAAGGATGATGTTATATTCATGTAAGGAAATAAACTAAATTTATATATAGGCATAAGCAAATCAACCATATCTCCCATGACATATATGCATAGGTTGATCTGGACTCTATTTTTTCAACAAATGAAATAAAATAGATCCTAATGTTGATGGATACATAATTCTCCTTTTCATGGATAAAGTAGATGATTAATAAATTTTAACAATATCCTAAATTTACCACTTAACACTACAATAGTGGGTATTTTGAGAGTTCTATTCCCAGTGATCTCAAATAAAACATTTTTAAACTCAATGTTTGTATGTTTAAATGGATACAAGATTTAGTAAATCCAAATTATCCATTGTGAGGTACACCCAGAAGCCATTCCCATTTCATAAATAAAATTTTAAAACTTCACCATTTATCATTGATTTAACTGTATCATTCTTCTCTATAGGAAAACAATAAGGGTGTATACAAATTATTTTATTAATATTTCAATAGAAAAGATTACTATTCTCATTAAACCAAAAATCCCACCCTTATTCATAAATAATATTTCAAACCAAATATTTTCTCAAATTTAACAGTTGTACATAGGTTTCAATTTTTACTGAGACATGATGATAAAATAGGTTTAGATTCTTTGGAACCACCATCATACTTGAGTTGGATTTCAACATATTCAACATGTTTGAATGAGGATATTGAATAGGAAATGCAGTTTCCAAAATGTGTTTCATACTTGAAATATTCAGTTTGGTTCATGTTCATAAGTCTTATATTTAAGAAACAAAACAAAGAGGTTTTGGTTGGAGAAGTGTGAGTTTCGAGATAGGAGAAATCAATTCACTAAAAATATTTCAAAAGCATAAAGAATATCCCAAGGAAAAGGAAGGTATCTATTTAGATTCAAATTTGAATCTTATTTAAATAATTTATTGATTAAAATAATAATAAACTTCAAAAAATCCTACCAAAATGTTTTCTTTAAAAATTCTATGTAAAATACATTGTATGTATAATAACCATTGATCTATGTAAACATGAGTATAGTAGGCATGTTGTCCATGACCTCATGGTAGGTATGCTAATAGCATAAATAAAATATTGATATTAAGCATTGTGATCTTTTGAGAAAATAATAATGGTAATTATACTAACATAATGAAAAAAAACTGATGATCATCATAATAATCATGTGAAGTATACTTCATGGAAACCTCCTAACAAGCTCAAAATAAAAAACCAAAATAGATATTAAATAACTTTAAGTACTAAAATTTATTTCAAACAATTATCCATAATTTATCATGCCAATTTAATGTATGTTATAATTGATTCTCACAAAAATCATGTTTTTTGTAAATATATATACAAGATGATGTTAAATACAAATTTCAAGAGTTATGTCCCCTTTTTGAAAGTGATATCTCAAAAAGTGATGTCGTATAATAATATTATTTGTTCTGGAATATGATATAGGATTATTAAAAACACTTAATGCACTTTATTATCACAATTTATATGTACATATCAGAATTTTTATCCATAGTATAAAATTATAGGTTTTATCCATATAACTAGTGCATAAAAACTTATTGTCTCTATTTATTCAGCTTCAGTGGTGGATAATGAAATTGAATTCGGTTTCTTGCTACACCATGAAACTAGATACTTCTTAATAGGAACCATATTGTAAGAGTTATTTTCTTATATAAATAACAAAAAAAAAATCAACATCTAAATGATTAACTAAATCAAATTATTATTCTTTAGAATAAAAAAACCCTAATTTAGTTGAATTTATGCAGTACTTGAAAATTATTTTCATATCAAGTAAATATGTCTCTTTTAATTTTCTTGAAAACAATAACACATACACACACTAAAAATTATTCTAGGCTGGAGAATAGTTAAGTATTGTAAGATTCCAATCATAAAATTATAAGTTTTTTGATCAACTAGTTTCCTAGTTTCATCAAGATCCAACTTATAGCTAGAAATTAAGGAAGTATCACTACCATTAGTATTTTCAATTCAAAAACATGTTAAAATATATTTAAGATAATTTATTTAATTTAAAAAAATTCCACATTCATTTTTAAAATAAAAAAAACAAGAATGAATATTAGTTCACCCATAAAACTCAATTAAAATTTAATTTATAATTTTTCAAAACTATGTATACAAATAATTTCTTCAATATCCAAAAATTATATCATTAACATGGATTTGTATTACTAAACAATATTTTTAAATTTTTTTAATAAATATATTATGGTTGGATATTTCTTTAATAAAACATTTATTAATGAAAAATGAGTTTATCTAATCATACCAAGATCTAGAAGATTTGTTTTACACTAAATAAATCATTTTTTTAACATAAAAACATGATATATAAAATAAATGTTTTTAATTCCAGAGGGTTTCTCAACAAAAACATCCACAAGAATATAAAAATAAAATAATGAAATCTGGACATCCATTTGATATAGTTTTAAATTCAAATGTGTCTAATAGAAAAGAAACATTCTAATGAATTCATGTATATCTACGGGTGAAATGTTTTACCCATATCCAATACCTTATTATTGACTATATCCTTGTGAGACCAATTAGTCTTTATTTAAAATGATTCTTCTCAAACCATCAATATTGTTTATAAGAACCCATTTAGTGAAAATTGTTAGACATTCAGTGGGTCTTTCAAATAATTTAAAAAATCCATTTCTTTTAAGATGATTATTTTCTTATTGCATTTCTATTATAAATAATTCATCATTAATTACATAATTCATTTCATTTGGTTTAACAAGTGAAAATAAATATTTATTTTCCAGTTGTGATAAGAATGATCAATGTTTAACGAGATTCCTAAGCGAATTTATAGTCTAAATTCCCTTATCTAGATCATATACAATTGCATATAAGTGATGATATATACAAGTAATAATAGTTCATGGAAAGGAAGTACTTAACAATTAATTTTTACATTTATGAGTATGGAAGAAACCCATGTATATCTTAAATAATCATTGACTATAAGATAATTATAATGTTTTCTTGCTAAATTAGAAACTATAAAGGGTTTAAAAAAATCAATTTCTACCAACTTTAAATGTTGAGAAGTTGAAATTTTTTTTTAGTTTGAAATTTATTTGGTTTCTTTTCCTTTTTAATATGGATTACAGACTATGTCGATAGGGAAATATAGCTTAGGTAGATCCTTGAATAAACATTTCATAATTTGATTTATAAGTGAGTGAATATTTCAATAGTCTAGTCTACTAAGATAAATCAATGATTCTTTGTAAAAGGTACTTGAACAAGTAATATTCTTAGAATATAAAGAGTTTAAACACACATCTTATATATTATCATATCTCATGGTAGTAAAATACAATGTATGTTTATAATATTTTTTTAAGGAATTGTTTTCAAACATGAAATAAAACACATCATCACATAATATTTAAATGTGAAAAAAAATTATATTCTAATCCATCTATAAATAAAAATTTTAAAATTAAAATTGTCCTAGAGTTTCTGATATTTCCATGTCCAATAATTTGTTTCTTGAAATTTTTACTAAAAGTGACATGTCCTCTATCCACTTTGATTAGGTTCTTAAACTAATGATGTATCTTGGAATATGTCTAGAAAATCCACTATCTAGATAATATAATTTCTTACTGGAACTCTTAAATAAAGTTTCCTATATAAGTGATTTAAAAAAAACTGATTTTGGTACCCATATCATTTTTTAGATCTAGAGATATTAGGAATAAGGTATTCAAGAGTCTATAATTGTTTTATTAGTTTCCTATAAGAAGAATGTATAATATTTGAAATAAATACTACATTAGGTTCATTAGAATAACTAGTAGAACTGGAACTTAGAATAAATTATTTGTTTTAGATTTTTCTCTGTCCTAGTTGATATCCAATTCCAGTAGTATATTTAGATGTTTTATGCTTACAAAGAATATGAGTAAGGATTTTTCTTCCCTTAGTAAATATCCTCAGAGCATTTTTTAATTTTTCATTAAATAATTTCATCTCATTATTTTCCTTAAGAAGTTGACCATTCATATCTTTTTCCACTGTGAGATCTATTTGAAATTGGGAATACATAGCATAATGGTTCTTTAAACTATTATACTTTTATTTTAATTCATTGAATGTTTATTCTAGAATATTAGAATATTAAAATAATTCAACACTAAGAATATTTTCATCACTGTTTTAGTCTGATAAAGAATATAAATATGTACATGAGAATCATAAAAATAATTCATTACCTTAGGTGTTTTTTTTCATGAAACACATTTAATATTTTCAATTTATCACATATTTTCTTGAGTTTGAATCACTTGAGCTATCCTGTGAGGCACTCCAAGTGGATTTTATAGACTTTTTATACCATTTTATTTTTTACTCATATTTTTTTATATTTATGCCTAAGAAAATGATCTTTTATGTGTCCTTTCCTCTTAAATTTATAGTATTATACTTCATTCATAATATCATCCTTATCCCATTATTTTCTCTAATTCCCTGTATTATCACAATTATCTTTATAGTTTGATTTCTTGAAAAACATTTTCCATCTATTGAAATTTTTAATTTTATATTTTTGTATGATATTTCTTCATTATTGTCTAGTAGTGATGCCTCATTAGTCAAGTTTTCATATTTGAGTATCTCATTTGTTGAGAGTGAGAAGTATTAAAAGCTACAAAATTACTTTTTAGTTCATCCACTTACATATTTATCACTTTTAGTTCATCACTGTACGTTATGAACTTTCCAATGAGATATTTTACTAGTAGTATGCTAATATCATAGGATTCTCTTTCAGATATAATGTTTCTCTCCATCTATCTAGTAAGCATATGAGAATTCCCATGACTTTATCCTTATCTGTAATCTATTTTTCCAATGCATATATCATGTTAAAAATCTCAATGATCCAGAGATATATATCATAAATTGATTCATTGGGATTCATATTAAAAGTATCATATTTAATATTAAAGGTGTCTAAACACATTTCTTTAACATTAAAGTATCTTTCATGATAAATAGTTAGTGTATCCCAAATATCAAAAATCAGTAGCACGTGAAGATATTATATTAAATATGTCTTCTCCTAAAGTATAGTATATTGAATTAATATATTTATAGTTATAATAATATGATGCCTTATTATCACCACTTCAAGTAACTATTGTAGTTTCAGTATCATCATATTTATCTTCAATAATAGTCTTGGTATCAAATACCATACTTTTTAAGAGAATTTTCATCTTGATTTTCCATTGAGCATAAGTTGATACATTAAAATATAGAGACCAATTATTAGAAGATTATTTTTGTCTATGATTATCCATAGATAAGTTAATTTAGATAAAAAAAATTAATATCTTAAATTAAAACTATTTAATAATAAAAGTAAATTTTGAAAGATCTTTGTTAAAAAATGTTGGTCTTAGTTGAATAATATAGAGGGGTTGAATTGAGTTTCCAATAAAATTTATTTTTTAAAACAATTTAAAATATAAATACACTAGTTTGATAAAATATCCCAGTTTAAAAAATATAACATACATATAATTTTATCTTTGGAAAATGTTCTCAAAATATCGATCACAGCTCCGTTAAAATATTTTTGAAAATACTTTATCTTTTTAAACTAATATATTTGTATCAAACATAGTATATAAAACATTAGTTTATGTTTACTATGAGAGTAAAATTTTTCTTTATAAACTATTTATAGCAACTAATTTGATTTGAATATAAAAAAAATATGTTTAATAAGAATAATAGAATTTAATCAAGGTTTTTGGTCTTAAGATAAGACTTAATCCCTTCCACTTAGAAATCACCTGCTTCCAAGTAATTTATTGTTAAATAAAATGATCCATCACCTTGAATGGGTTTTAAAAATAAAAACAAAAAAGGATTTCTTGGCATGGAGAATCCTCCACAGTTAATTATGGGATAAAATAGAATACCATGTCACATAGGACCTCTTCCAAAAATTTTCATGAGAATAAAAGTGAAAATATTTGAAAGAGCATCAAGTACTCTTTAGTTTAATAGATAATACATTGTTTTAAAAATAAATAGAATAATAAAAGAAATAATTAATGTAAATAATAAAAGATATAGAAATATATATTGGATAATAAAATGGGATGCAACTTGATCTGAATTACTTCAGTTGTTCATAGTCTTTTGAATTAGTATTTGAAGAAGTTCAAACAAGTTTTAAAAATGGTTACGGAAAATAGAGCATCATGGATATTTCTAAACAATTCTTTTTTTAGAACAAGTGAACATGTTAGATCCTCTATTATTATCTATAAGATCATGTGTCATAACACCCTTTAATTTTTTTATATTTTTATCAAGATATTCATCTAAAAGTACCCATTATAGAACATTCAATGCAGTATTAAATGCACTGATTATTTAATTAAATATTCAAAGACTAACTGATGGAGGTTTTATATTCCCTAATGCTAATATAGATATGGAAATATATCTTCATTTAAAACACAATTATTTAAAATGGAAAGTTGACATGGTAAGTTTTAATGGTCGGTTGATGCGTTTATGTGTCACAACTAGCTTATTCCTTCATATAGTCTGTTCAATTGTTCTTATGGAAGGAATTTTTCTTTATACAGTTACTATAATGATAGAAGTGGTTATTATATAACTTAATGAAAATTTTACTTACCTTGGTATGGTAAATTGATTTATTTTTTTGGTAGGTAGTTTCCTTAATGAAATAACTTCACTAATTCATATGTTCAAATCATTTCTATATGTATTGTGGATATTCTCAACACACGGTTGATTTAAATTCAATGTTTGATAGGTTAATTAGTTTGATATAATTTTCTCATCTAAAAAATATTTGGTATTATTTTCACACTGTTAGGTGAAATAAAAAATTTTATAAGATGACATGATTACATTACCTTCATGGTCAGTTCAAATTCTTTTCATGGTAAGGTGGTATGATAAAGTCCATACTTATCCATCTTTTCATGTTTTGAATAAAAATCCATTTATCAAAAAAAATATGAATTTCCTTAATAACATTATAAAAATTATTTTTTATTATTAAAATTAGAAGGTGTGGGTCTAATCCAACAATTTAATTTAAAGATATTGATTTGTAGAAATTTAATTTTGATTGAAATGGTTTTAGAATCTACAAAAGGATTTTATTTTTCATAAGTTTTTGTTGTTAAATAGAACATTACTTTTATAAACTAAAATAAATTTTATATAGTTTTGACCATGTTCTGCAAATGAAGTTAATATTTGGTTCACACATATGTTATTATATCTTATAACTTTATTGAATAAGGGAAATGTTATTTTAATGGTAATTTCTAGATTGTATAAATATCACTTAGTGAAACATTATGTCTTTAACTAGTTATCATGATTGTTAAAATAATTCAATTAGTTTGAATAAATAAAGAATGAATTATAAAATAATAGAACATACACATCTTTTTTATGTAATTAGTTCAGTGCTAAAATAATTGTTGGGTTTAATAAGAGGGAATGAGTGATTTCAAACCCTAAACAAGTTTGGTTTGAAAATTTAATAACTCAAGTTTATGACTATTTTTCATTGATAAATTAAATGGTAAATAGTCTAATCATATCAATTTATCTATGATTTTTATGATTTATAGTAGTATTTGGATCTATAATAAATTGGAAAAAGTTTATACGATTTTGAAGTATGATAGAGGGAATCATTATAAAATTGGAGAAGCTTTATGTCATAATGAACTATGTATGATTTAAATTTGATGCTTCATAGAGGAGACTCATCATGGAAACATGTTTTATTTTATGGTTAGGAAAATAGAGGAATTCTAAAATTTCATGGGGAGAGATGTTACATTGTGAAATGACTCATGATAGTGGAAATGTATTGTTTTTTCTACAATAATGCTTAAATTAAAGAAATAGTACTGCACTATAATTTCATGAATAAATATTGAAATCATCAAATTTTGATTTTTTTTCAAATAGTTATGAAATTTTGAATTCATACATGAATATTTTGGGGTTGTGGAATGATATAAAAAAGATAAAAATACTGGAGTGTTATATGGACCCTTTAATAATGATGATGATGTTTATAGTAGTTTTGAATATTTTATATCTCCATACGTATTAGAAACTGATGAGATATTTTTTAGGACATATTTTTTAAATACTATTTGGTGTTAAAAAAATAATTTGAGTTACATTTATCTTCCAAAATAAATCATTGACATATGTGATAACTAAGGATTTAATTAGGTATAGTTTCACTATAAACTATGTATAATACTACGACACATTTCCATCCAATATTTAAAGGATTACTTACAAGATCAGGTGGATAGAGGACAAAAGGATCAATGACATAGTCTATTTAGATAGAATATTAGGAACATATCTCTTTTATATCTTGGATTGACTCCAAGGTTCTAATGAATATATGTGTGAGAATATGTTTTAGGCCATGTTTTTTATAGATTAGTGATTTAATAATTGGTTTCTTTGTTTTCAATGTTTTTACATGTTGCACTTTTATATCAAAACATTATTCTATATCATTTCTCTATTACCTAAGAATGATAATTGCATTT
Source organism: Viscum album (assembly GCA_963277665.1). NCBI lineage: Eukaryota > Viridiplantae > Streptophyta > Magnoliopsida > Santalales > Viscaceae > Viscum > Viscum album. The sequence continues at coordinate 1,718,764,763 of OY728145.1, read as the reverse complement.
TATATTAATTATTATCCTTCTAATGTATTAACTATTACCATAGATTTATTTTTGATAATTGGATGATTTCTTGTGGTGCTATTTATGTTTATATATGGTTTTGGATCACCTTATTTATAAATTAATCAATTGATTTTATCATATAATTTTTTTATTTTTTTAATTTTGATTAAATAATAGGCCACATGTTTTATTAAATTTAATTATAGAGAAAATATTGTTATTCATTAAGATAATTACAAATTTAATTATCTCATTATATAAACCCTTCCACTAGTAACCAAGAACAGGTGTTTATAATATTACATTGGTACAAGATCGAAGGTATCACACAAAGAAGGATTGATTAATTTAATAATATTATAATAATAGATATATACATTAGTTATATATTACATTGGATGATAAAAAACATTTTATGAAAAAATTCATTCATCCTTTAAAATAATTCAAAGATTCCTTCTTTATATCCAGAGGAATGGAAAAAAAATAACGGTTGAGATAAGATGATCAGTTAGGGAAATTTTATAGTGAAATCTATCATGTTTAGATAAGGAATAAAAAATATGGTAGAGTAAATAATAAATATATATTCCATTTAATCAACAAAATTATCTTTAAAATATTTATAAGAAAAATTAAATAGTCAAATAGAAAATAATTACAAAAATTTTAACGATGAAAATAAATAATGTTGGACATTATGATATTTTTTTCAATGGCTCATGAGAAAAAATAGAGAACCATATAGTCAGGGATAGGTATGAAGAAATTTTATTTAACATAAATGACTTACGTGAAAAAAGTATCAATATATTGGATGATAAAATAGTTAAAACACATTATTTTTATCTCATGAGACCTATCAATGAATCAAGGGGATATGAGTGATGGAACCCCAACCATCACTTACATACATACAATGAATTCCTCATATATTTAATCAATAATATAATACATAATCCATATTCCTTATCAATCAAAAAGTATCTGTATATAATCTAGAATATAGAACACCCAAATTTCTCTAGTAAATGAAATGAATTTATTAATAAGAATTATTCAATATAAGAAAATATGTTGAAATAATATACATTTAAGATAATACCAAATAAATATAAATTATAATAAATATATTCATGATATGGAAAATATGTTTATTGAGGAGAAAAATAATGTATAATTAATAATGTAGTGTGATTGAAAACCTGGTCATAAGAATGCGAATGATCACAAAGTAAGGTATAATATATAAATTAGAAAAGGATTACAGAAGAACATAAATTTATTATAAATAAAGGTTTGAAATATTGGAAATTATTTTTGGTATTATTGAGTTAAATAGAAGTAACGAATTAAAAATAACTATCATTAAATATTTTGAAATATTTTTTTTAAAAATAATTTTTATAAATAATTCCCAAAATTTTCTCAACATTTTAGAAAATAATAAAATTCATTTTAATAGAAAATAAACAATTTACCGAAAAATGAAAAACTAATTTCTCTGAATAAACATATAATCTTAAGGTGGAATCTAAATAGTAAATAATTAGTATAAAGGATGGGAAAAGAATCCAGAGAGTATAAGTTAAAAATAACACTCATTTAATTTTTATGTATGAAAGTTATTTTTTTTGGAAAATTTTATATATATTAATTTTAAATACTTTTAAAGAAATTAAAAGAGAGTATAAACATTACTTTACCATCCATTTAAAATTAGAGAAAAAATTTTGATAATTTTTTTTGAATAATGTGGATATGGAAGGGAAATATTCTAAACCAAAAAATAGAAATAAGAACTATTTTTTTAATTAATTATTTTGGTGTTTGAGTATAAAATAAGAGGAAAATATGGAAATCAATATGGAAACCATATATATAACTAGAGGAAAATAATATATATGTTGTTTCATAAGATGAAGTTCAGATAATTCTTATAATATAAATTTAATCTTGTATAATCCAAAATAAGAGTGTAATTGTAAAATAAACCGTTATGAAATTAATAAAATTTGATTCAAAACCACTCAAAATAGAATAAAAATAATTAAAATGTTAAAAAAAATTATTAATTAGGAATTCAATCTGTAAAATATCAAATGGGATAATATAAACTATATGAAATAATTTTTTTGCTTTATATAATATCTATATCAATTGAGTGGAATTGAGATGAGAAACCCTTACTATGGATTCACGCTTGGTTGGGTACATTATATCCTCATTAATAATAAATTTAAATTTATTAAATACATTATTAAAAATATTTTTTACCTATGTTATAATTTTATAGTACATTTATAGTCATTTGACCTCAATTTATTATATATTTCTTATTGTCATCGATCACCTAAGGTTTTTTGATCAATTTCCCAAAAAAATATTATATATTTAATGTGATTAAGGTTTCATGAAATTGTTCCAAAATATCTATAATTTTTTTAATTTCATGAATATAATTTTTTCATTTTATTCAATTTTAAACTACACGTGAAATATGGTTACAGAAAAGTTAAATATGAAATTCATGGAGGCGATAGTCTGCACTGGCACATGATGCTTTTTTCATTTTACTAATAGATAGAATTGAATAAAAATATATATTAATTAATCTTTCCAAAATAATATTTAAATCTTAAATATAATATATATTCAATATCCATACCCTTATGATCATCCATGTGGATAGGAAATGAAAAATTAATCACATCTTTTCATCGAGGTAGTAGTCCACATATATGCATGGGCGATGTTATCATTTTCTAATGGCTTAGAGTGTATAAGGTAGAATTTTTTTAATATTTATATAATATTAAATATGTCATAAAATTCATATTTATCAATTAAATATATCTTTATAACTCTCTATTTGAGTCACTGATGAAAAATGATGCACATTGCTTCATGGTGATAGTAGTTGGTATGTATGCATGAGTGTTTTTTTTTCATTTATCATTGGTTAGGAAAAGAGATGAAAAAGGATTATAACATAAAAATATTAAAATCTAAGTATTTTTTAGATACTTATGTAATTATATATTAATGTTTATGATATGTTTGAATGATGATAAAGAAGAAATAACAAAAAAATACTCAATTAAGAGTTATACCTCTTCTTTGGGTAACCTCTTTTGAATTTCTCCTTAAGGCTTCACATGTTAGTATTTTCGTGAGAAAATGACCTGTAGTATGTGGGAAGTGAATTTAGGATTATATTTGGTAAGGATAGTCCAATATATAATGGTTAATTTTTGTGAATATGCGAGGGGATAAATATCCCTTTTATAAATGAGGATGGTGGAAACCATGTAAATAATACAAACATTATTATATAATATATGTTGAACTCGAGTTATGTGGCTCAAAATTATCATATATTTAAATATATGGAAGATAAGTTCATAATAAAACTCAAAAATTATATTTAAAAACGTTTTTCTTTTATGTTGAAGCCTCATCCCATTTTTTAACCATTTCTTCTAATTTTACCTTTAACTAAGGCAATAAATATTTACCAGAGTTACAATTCATTATGAAAAAATTTAAGTTGAACTAATAATCTATATATAATTATTATTATTCAAAATATGGAAACCATTTTAATTTCTTCAATTTCTACAAGGGATAAAAATTATTTTTAAAATAATTTCACAAAATACAATGAAAACCCTTTTTAAAAAAATATCACTTTTAAAAAATAAAATTATTTATAAAAAATAAACTTCTGTTAAAATGAAACATAAATAAATAAAACCATAATTAAATTATTTATAATAATGGTTATAATTTCTTTTATTTATTGGATCCTTTATGTTTACAGGTTTAGAGATTTATAAAAAATGTTTACATTCTATAAAGAAGAGTAAACCACATTTTTTATTTTTTTCTATGAAATTTGGAATCTTATGTTTACACTCTTATTTAATTCATAACACAATTTATTTTTTAATAGATAATTTCATTAATTCCTAGATATTCTTAATAATTGTTCCAACTCATATTCAGGCTCTATGAAAAACATTTTAAAATGTGGGATGCGAAATTTAAACCTTAATAGGGGTTATAAAAGTAATGGAATCCCATTAATCCAGTGAAAATAATTAAATCCCTTAAAAACATTTATTTTTTATCAATAAAAATTTGAACTCATGAATAAAAAATTTTTATATAAGAATGTTATACAATTCTTATAAAAACTTTTAAATCACCTTTAACAGCATAGAAACACTATGTAGAAAATACAAAAGATATGAGACCTCCTAAAATCAAACCATTAACCATTAAGTGTTAATAAACTTTTCATTCCTCATGAAGTAAAAATATTTATATAAAGTATTTTATCAGTATTATATTTATAACTTAGTGTTTAATATTTGTAACTTATGTTCACTCAAGTTTAACCCATGTAATTAATAATCGAGGCTTGGTTAACTTTGTAGGAGTAACCTACATAGTTATCTCCTTCATTTTTATCCTTTGAAAAATAATCATTACCCAATTAATTATAAAGAAATATTAGGATAAACCATATTCATGAGGTATATCAAGCTCACACACCATCATATATAATTTCCATGTAGCATATCATGGAAAACTAATTTGTAAACATGCATGTTTTCATAATAAAACCATTAAAAAAATCATTTGAACCCATAATAAAAGAACCTTCCATTTTCATAAAATAATAAAGAAAAATATCCTTATTAATTGAAATATATTAAAAAAATGAAAAATTCCCATAGGTGACAGAATATGATATTTTCTATAAAAATTTATTAACTTGTATATTAGGATAGATAAAGAATATCACCTACGACAATGGGAAAAGACTGTCAAGCCATATACATTAAAAATACATTATATTAAAATTTTGTTAAATAAAGTGAAAATTACTTGTAAATTACCTTTAATAATCATTTATTTATAAATAATAACATACTTAGAAATTTTTTAGGAATATGAATATAGATGAAATAGAGTTTAGAATATTTAGAACAACATTTTAGTGTATTAAAATTGATTTTTAACACTATTTTAAATTGAAACAAATAAAATTTCTTTAAAATTATGAATTAGTTGGTATAAATTATCTAATAAGAGATATTTATTTTTTGGAATATTGGATAATGTAACTTAGGTAAAAAATAGTTATCTTGTTAAACACTTAAATAGAAAAATTAATAGTTGAAAAGTAAAAGGTTTTGAATCATTTCAAAAAAATGTGTCTAAATGGGTGTTTGAGAGATTATAAACCTTATATCACCCTAAATATATGTTTTTTGGATTAAATTTACATGATTAAAATGTTCTCAATTTATATAAAGTTGAAATATTTTTATAGAAAATTCATTATCACAACTTATAAAAGGGGTCTCTCACCTCCCCTTGAATACCACTATAAAAATTATGTTTCTTATTTATTATTTTCCATTTATTATAACCAAGAATAATATTTATATATTTTGATCATTTTATCATAGGTTATTATCCTATCACATATAGTTAAAATGTATGTTCAAAGGAAATCTCAATGTGGTCAACGCGAGTAATCATTTTTAGCTTAACATATTTATTTTCAATTTTTATATTATAATTTATATTTCAAAATTAATATGTAATTAAGTAAGTATTTTAAATATAATAATAATTTTTATTATTTTGTAATAATATCTAATCACATTTTCCATTTTCCCCTTAATTAAAGTGTGAAATACATTCATGTGCATGCACATATATACATGCCTCAAAAATGCCATTTTTTCATTTACTTATCCACCTCCCACAAATTTTAATAATGTATCATTTATAAGATGTGTAATATTTTAATAAAATAATTTATATTCATAAAGAATAAAATATATTATTCATTTTACCCATTCTATGAAAAATTAAATCATCATCCATGTGTACGGGTGGACTATCGCCTCTGTGGAATTATTAATTTCTATTTATCCATTCATCACTTCCTTATATGTCTACCCATGAGAATGGTTTTAATGGATAAATATTATATTTATGATATAATTAATTTTATTTTATGACCAATTGGACCAACTATTAATGATATTATCCATAAATAATCATCATTAATTCAATCGTTTAAAAAGATCATAATAAGAGAAAAATGACCTTTTAATTCTATATAATGAGTTTATATAAACTATATTCACTATCTAAAAAATTAAAATTATTATATATTACACTAATAAACACTATATAAGATAATTATTCATATGTTATGATGATATTAAAAATACAACATCGTATAATCATCCACTAATCATGATAGGTTTATGGTTGTGTTGGTTTAACCATCTACATGAACAATACTATGAATTTATATCATGGATGGATATTAGAAATTATTTTCCAAAACAATATGATATAAAAATATAAATCAAATTTTTTTTGTTTGGATAAGGTTATGTTAACATTTAACTCATTAATTAGGAAATCACCCACCTGTCATTAAGAATCACTTAAAAATGTTTATCATGATTTTCATCCTTATGGATTGTTTAAAAACTACTGTGAATGAAATTATATGTTTACAAAATATAATGGAACAAAAATTATAGTAACTTATATGATCTAATAAATACATATTTTGGAAAAATATTTTATTCCAACACTTATGTTATGAAACTATTTTAAATCCATAATGTTTACTAGCACCAAGTATTGAAAACAGGTAAAACAATTAATATATATATATATATATATATATATTTGTATAGAATGATTATAAATGATGAGTTAAAATGATTATATTTATTACTAAGTTTCTTGGGTATATATTTAAGGAACTTAGTTTAATTATCCTGGATGTTTAGTACAAGTTTAGTATAAATTAGGATTGAGATAAGGGTTTTCATCTTAAATTACTTTCTTTAAGAGATGTTCATTATTTTGAACCTCATTTTATTTATGTGATGCATATACTAACTATTTTAGATATCATATAATTAATTATATTTAAATAATGGAATGTTATTTTTAATTACAAACACACTCTTTCAATGAGTTATGATTAAAATGTTATTCAAGTGGGAGGGGTACTATTTATTGAAAGTTAATTACTTGAGACATGTTTCTATTATGAACCATGATATACATTCAAAGGGGTATTCAATTCACATGGATGTATATTTATCATATATATATATATATATTATTCATGGGAAATACTAATCCAAATCATTTTTTTCATCAAATTTATTATACATAATTATTACCCCAATGGTAAAGTTTTTTAGTAAATCAATTTTCTTCCATTGAGTGATGATTGTCATATCAGACTTAAAAGTTAGTTATTATAAAAAATGAACCCACATTCACCCTTATTTCCCTATATAAATGTGTTTTCCCTCCCTTAGGGACATCCCATGTGCCTGATTAAGTCATTAGAATAATTACTGGCTCCACGAGACAACACTTGTTCTTTTAAGTGAGCCTTTTCCTCCCTCACACACATAATAGGAAACTTTACAGGAGGATATCCATACTAATCAATAATCTAGGATTTACCTCTTGATTTGTGTATCTATAATTATTTATGTTCCTAAAATGAAAGGTTTGTGTTTTTCACAAGGGTAGTAATATTTATCCATTTTAACCATTAACTTATTGAGCTTTTACATTCACCCCCGTTTTAGAGAACAACATCCTCATTATGGACCCCACATCAAAACCCCATTAGTGCCACCTCACATTGGGTTAGGTTCCTCCTATAATAACAATGTAAAAAATTACTTCCTAAGGCACCGTAGTTTCCCTGAAGATAAGTGTTGTTCCCTCCCTCGGGCCCACCCATGTGCCCGAATGGGTCATCAAAATAATGATTATCCCTACAAGACAACAAAAGTTCTTATCAGTGTGATTTTTTATCACTATCACACACCTAAGGAAACTTCCTAATAGGTCACCCATACTGATTAATACTCAAAGGAAAACCTATTTAACTATGTTTTTCTAATCTGTCTTGTCCCTAAATGGAATGGTCCACCTTATTAAAATGGGTAGCAACATTTAGACATTTTAACCATTTAACATAATCGGATGTTATAGGTATATTTCCCTCAATTTATGATATCATGTGTTATTATATTTTATTTCTATGAATTTACATTTCTACCACATAATACACCTTTTTGAAATATTTATTTCTTTAAGATCTATGTTGCTCGTAAGGTTTATTGTTAACTTTAGTCCCATTTCTTGGACTTATATAGTTTATTCATAAAATATTTTATTCAATTCTCGGTTTCATCCAAACTAATATTTTATTATATGCTAATTTATATATTTACGGAAATAAGATATTGTGATACAAATTAATTTTTTCTTACTCTTCTTACAATTTTATTTTTTAACAATGGTATTTTTAAAATAATAAAATGGGAATTCCCCTTACCTTTCAAATGTTTTTTCTCCTCATTTCTCTAAGAAAAAAATTATATCCTTTCAAGGCTCCATTATTTGAGATTTATGTTAAAAGTAATGGTTCTCAAAATCCTTCACATCATCTATTAAATAGTTACCTTTGAAAGCGACATGTAAATTTTTATTTTAAAATACAGTAATAATGACTTATAAAACCTCTTTTATTTTTTACTTTAAATTTCATTATAATTTTTAAAATTATTTACAATTATGTTATTTATGTTTCATGATTTATCCTCTAATATATATATTTATCATTTTTTTATTGAAATCGTTTTATAAAAATTTTCAATTATTGATCCCTTGTTTTTTGATACCATTTGAAGCCTTGTTTTTGCAAGGGTATTTTTCATTTATGTAAAGACTATTCTATGTTTCCTTTTCTAAACTTGGGATATGTTATTTTTCAACCCCCACATTCTCTCTTAGGATAGATTATAAACACAAATATGTTGATATAATCTCGGTAGACCCTATTCATTTAGTCCACGGAAATTGATTGAGAATTAGTGAGTCTGAATAGAATTAATATAAGCTCATCGTGCCCATACCGCGTATGAAAAGAAGTCATGGTGATATCCTCATTCTTTACCAAAACTTGGTAATATACTGACCAAATATCCACTTTGTATAATTATTGTACTCCATGTAGAAGATCTAATAATTCATAAATATGAGGCATAATAAACTTGTTCTTTATCTTGATCCTATTAAGATCACAATAATTGATGTAAACACCCATTGACGGTAATGACCAAAGGTTGACATACATGGAAATTACATTAATTTTGACAAATTAATAATACATTAACAAAATAAATTACCAAATACCATATTAGTTTAGTGTCTCTGGAAACTGGGAAACATAATCAACTGGTTATTAAAACATCTACATCATCTCCAGATTTTTCCTTCATAACTAGAACCCCATTTTGACACATCTTACTTAATAAACATTTTAAAATTATGGGTAAGAGAAACATAATTAGGGGTGAGATCAGATTCTCAATAAGCTTAAACAAGGGTGATATGTAAACATGAACAAGATCATAAATTTTATGAGAATTTGATCATAACATTAGAAGATCATTCCCTACATGTCAATAGAAAACATGACTCATAAGAAACATTGAACATCATAATACATAAGATCATAACAGTAAAATAATATTTGAAATTATGGTATACAATAAACATATAAATTTTTGAACATGTATAAATAGAAACAGGTTCACTCATTAAATTAAGGACATGAAACCAAGCCCTTGCATAAACATATAAACATGGAAACCAGGTCCACTCATAAAATTGTGAACTTTAAATAATATTAACACATAACATATATACCTCATGAGTTATCCCTACTTACCCAATGAAATTGATGGATATATATATCCCACCCATCTTATAATGAAATCATTATAAAGTGTGCTACAAAAACATAAATTATTCATCATAGCATAACCTGAGGAATTAAAATGGGTTTCTTAAAAGTCATTACATTATAAAATAATCTATGAAAAAAAATGGATTTCATAAATATAATAAACATAATCAAACCCAATTAATAATAGGTATTATACTCTTGAAAAATATACTTCATATAATTTGGAAATTAATTTATATAAAACACTTGAAATTAATTCTTAAGGAAAATATCATTTATTCTTCAGAAATGTTTTCTTTTCTTAAAAAACCATGAATTTATGAAAGAGTTTAATTTCATTGAAAATAAAATTAAAAAAATTTAAGATAATATTCATGGGAATAAAGAATTATGAAAGCATAAATTTTTTTTCATGTCGTATAAGTTAAAAGGAAATATTTTTCTTGTACTTTTGTCAAAAAGTCAAAAAGTACCTCATACTGAAAATTAAAAAAGATTTATTTAATACCATTTAATAAAAATTCACCAATGGGTAAAATTGTATTTAAAAAAGTATATAATTATAGAAATAATATTTTGAAATACATACTTAGGAAATGTGGATGTGGATGATGAATATACCCCAGTAAATACTTACAAATAAACAATCTCAGATAATAATGATATTGAAAAATTATCCCTTACCTTAGATATGATATCATTTGTATGTATCCAAACCACCTGTATAATGATTTAAATAATTTAATTGACTTAATTATCTATCATTGTTATTTGTATGATATCATATATGATCATGTTATAATCTGTTTTTAGTAACATTTCATTATTACTAGTTATTCAGGTATTAACTGCTTTATGTTTTTAAGCATGTTTTGTCCAATAAGTTACAATTCTCCATATTAGTTAATATTTATATCATTAAAAAATGATATTAACCGAATATATAGAATTTTTATTTATTCTGTTCATTTATATGATCTTGTTTTAATGGATATCATGTAGAATGAATCACATCGCATCATGGGGATAAGAAGTCGTACGTACGTACGAGCATTGATATCACACCTTTAATTATGAGATGAAATCAAAGTGGATGGTATATAAATTATTTCATAATAAATAACATGTTATAATAATAAAATATAACTATTATTTCCATCATTATACCCATTCAAGTCAAGTGGTGGTGAAAAATAGATTACACCACGATGTAGAGATGGTAAGTCGTACGTACACATATGTGGTGATTTGTTTTTTCATACGACAGATTGAAGGTGTAATATGGTTGTTTAATAATTATAATAACATATAATTATATTAGTGATATAGGTTTTATTAATTTATAATGAGACAACTAAGGAAGATGAAGTATAAGAAGAAAGAAGCTTGAATGAATTGGTAGAAGAGATTACCTTTTCCTCAAAATTCTTTCTCTAAATCTCATCTTAGAGCACTAGATTTGGTCTCTAAAGAAGACCAGAAAATATATAATTTAAATAGGTAATTTTATAGGTGAAAATGGAAGGGTATGTATGATCTTTAAGGATCAAGGTGAACTGAAGAAGAGAGGGAGGAGGTTTCCATTTATAATTGTGGTGAGGGGAACCCTTGGAAATTCTTAAAATATTAAATTAAAAAAAAACTTTTTAATCTAAATTATTCCATATTGAAATATTTAGAATATAATATGAGTCTTTTTCTGAATACACTCATTAAATAATTTTTATACATGTATAGATTTTAGTTTAAACCTTATCATTTCGGTTTACCTTTAATTATTCTGTTTTAATTTTAATTGTGGTAACAATATTTTAAGTATTAAGAGGCTATATAGATTACTTATATAGGTTAACTTTACTATAATTAGAAACTTAATGAAACTTTATACCATATTATATTCAATTTATGATTTTAAAATATTTTTAATGTTTTTAAATAATTTAATAATTTACTATTTTTATAATTCATTAATTATGCCAATTTTTACACTGTTAATTTTATTAAATTTAAATGAAATCTAAATAGAATTATAATTTAGAAAAATAACTTTTAAAGTTATTATAACATGTTATATTAACCTAAAAAATCGTTTATGACATAAATTATGTCAAGTAATATTGATTTTAATATTTATAATATCATTTATTTGATTCCTTCACTAATAAAGCAATGACTGCATCATCATTGTGTAAAAATTAAATTTATTTATATAATGTATAAAAATTATAAATAAAGTACCATGATGTATTAAATATATTTATATTTCTAATTAATATTTATAGTCTAATATAACACTTATATTACCTCATATTAAAATACTTTTAGTAAGAAGATATATGTTTATATAATATTTTCTGTTACTTTAAATAAAAAGTTATAAGTGTCATAATCACACCCAAGTGGATTTAAAAGGCCAAATTTTCATCCCATGGGTTTTATTAGAGAGATATATCACATAAAATAATATTAGTACAAGTTTTGAGATGGTTTTATAATAGTATTCTAATCCATAATTACCCGATTTACCCTACCATATTAATAAAAATTACCGAAGTTACAATTCATAATGCCCAACACTTAAATAAAGTTATTTCCATAATTTGGAACTTATTATTACAAATATCTAATAAATATTTAAAAATTCAAAACAAATTAATTTTAATTAATTAATTTAAAATTATTCAAGTTGTTTGAAAGATTGAAAGAGTTTGTAGAAGTTAAAACATTGTAAAAGATTAAAATGTTTTTACATCAAAATTCAATATAAAATTAATTCCAATGAATTAAATTATATTAAATGATAAAATTATATTATATTAATACTTTAAAATAATTAAATAATATATTTAAACCATATAAATTATTTGGATTAAAAATTTGTTTTCAATTAAAATTTAGTTCATTTTTACTATTCATCAAAACTCAAAACTTATCCGAAAAATATAAAAAATTCTTCCAAAGTAAATTTTTATATCCCACTTCCAAAGAATAATTTTATTTTGTTAGAAAAAGTATATAAAAGTGTCAAAACTATATTTAAAATTAGTGCAGCATCAAAGGGCGACAAAACAGTATTTTTGGAAAATTATTTCTTTTATCTGAAAAATTTAATTTTTTCTTATATCATGTATATAAAACATATAATATTAATTTTAAACATTAGGTTGAATATATTAAACAAATTTTTAATTAATAAAATCCATCAATAGTGATTTTATTATTTTATAAGATCACTTATTTTCATTTAAATCGTTTTTTAGATGTTAGTTAATTTTGTTCATACCCAAAATTATAATGACTAGGTTTTAAGTTAACATAATAATATTTAGTTGTTAAATTATACTTGTAAATTAATGAAATTAATTTTACCAAAATAAATTAAAATTGTGTGAATAATAATCCTAGCATAACATTTCATATTTTGCAATTAAGCCGGTGTGGCGTATTGAGCAGGCTTATCTTGGTGTAGTGTACTACATAAGACTTCAAAGAAAGTAAATAAAATAAAAAAACTCATCTTATAAAAACATCAGGGTGTTTCATTATACCCCCTTAAAATGAATTTCTCTCTCTAAATTCATCAATATTATAACAGGTTTGATACTTTAAATTTTCTTTTATAGAAACCCAAATCCTAAAAAGTAATACTAAAAGTTTGTTTTAAAAAGGAAAGGTAGAAACATAATGGTTACCCAAATTAACAAATCACTAGGTTTACAAATAAGATAACATATGTGGGATGTGATAACAGGGATATAGAATATAAATATAAATATAATGTTATGATGGAGTGTGATAGATAACACGGTTAGGAAAAAGTTAAAATTCACAGATCCATTAATCTGTGATGATCTAAGGGACTATCATATTCATCGAGTAAGACGGTACTAGGATAATTTTTTTTGATTTTCAAGATCCTTTCCCTAAATTTGAAGAACATGATAAGAAATACATACTTTATTTTATTATAATATCACTATTGGAAATTCCTTGAATGATTTCCACTTCATCTCTTATTCAAAGAAATGTAGTGGAATTTTCCATTCCCGAAGTTTTAGTAGATCACACGATCAATAAATAGAATGATAGGTCATTACATCTATCATTTTAACAATATAAAGGTTATAATAAGTAATCAAGTATGCATAAGTCTAGATATGGTAAAATAATAATTTATTCTAACATAATTATACTAGGTTTAACTTAAACTTTTGATAAATTAATGACTTTACAATCCATCTGAGAGCTAAAAATACAAAACTATAGAAAAGGTTCAATAACTCAGCTTAACATTTATACTCCAAAAATCATAAGGTATATCTGGTTGGTCACATTCCAAATATGTGAACACCTTCATTATGTATTCTCTAAAGTCATGGTAAAAACCTTAATTATCAAATATCCTTATTGAAGACAGGCATGTTTACTTATTCTTATGTTCAGAAAGCTGTAATCTTCATCCAAGAGAGCATAAACCACATGTCAATAAGTCTATAACCATTTCCAAGGTAACTAATATTGTCCAATCTGATTATTCCTATCCAACATATCTTTATCCAAATATAATTATCTCAACATCATGTTCATATTAAGGGTTATCCTTCCATAAATCATATGTTTTACAAAAACATCACCTTATTACCTCAATCAATTTTTATGTTTACGAGTACCATTTAGTATGTGATCTTAAAACCTAATAAAAAAAACAGCAGACCAATAAATAGATTTTTCATTATTCCATAATACTATAAAAGTGGTTCTAAACCATTATTCTAGATTCCCATTATATAAATAGTCAATCATTACACCACTTATTTGTCATACTCTACATATCCAATAGTGATCACGTGTGATTTTCTTTTGTCTTTGTCCTTAAGATGTTACTAATGTCAATCATCATCAATAACCTAACTATTAGGGAATTGGTAAGCATAATTACCCATTTCCCAACACTTATAGAATTTATATATTGGTGGTGAATTTTCTTGAGGTTTCTCTACATTAAATGGCATTTTACATTACACAAAAACCCTTTGGATCTATATCCTAACTTCCTAGACTTGAAGAATCTTCCTGTTCCTTTCAAGAATTACCCTAAGTGATCTTTTCCACATCTTTGGAAAGTGGGAGGTTGATAATTTTTATTCTCTCTTTAGGGAAAAACGTTGGAGTTTCTATTAAGCTATATCTTTATTTTCTTAACTTCCGAACCTTAAGAGTTACCAACTTCCATTTCTACTTTTAGTGCACAATGAATGAATTATTCATATCCTCCAACGTCCCTTATGGATAAACCCTTTGTGAGACTCTGTTTTAGGTCACCAAAGAATCATTAAATTTTGATTTCAGGGCTAATGATTACCCTATAAGTGTACCTTCCAAGTCTTTTAAAATTAGATTCATAAGTACCTACAGATTTATCATCCTTTTTTCCTAATCTTAAGGAATTATTTATCCTTATTTGTTCATAAAATATGAGGTAAGTAATTGCTGAAAAATATCCCTTAAAACTATTTCAATTCCATAGATTCAATTTATTCTTTATCCCCCGTGTTTTGAATAACATTCCACCATTGATTGGATCACCTTCTAGACGATAAACAACCAACATGAATTATTCATGTTTAGAATAATAAAGGAGAGAAAATATATTTTCAGTGGTACTAATCCATTCTTCAGAAACAAGTAGATCAAAAGACCCACTAAATGAAGGTGGATGTTTCCCCATGAAGGACTCAATATAAATTTTTTCCCTCCTCTTCTCATTTGAAAGTCCAACACTATTTATATATTGTGTGAGTATAGAGATAAGATTTTTCATTGCAGTTCCCAAAACATTTGGTTTATTAGAAGGACAATAATTGCATTTCCCATTTTATTCATCATTAATACGGTTCCTTTGGGTTCCATCCATTGTCTAAAACCCAAAAATAATAGTTTGGTTGGAAAAAATAATACAAGTAAACCAAAATAATCAAGGATGAGTACTTTCAATCACTAAAATATTAGATGTAATCCTAGGTTATTCATGATCATTTCCACAATTCTTGGACTATAACCTATACTTAGACTTATCATTAGGACAACCCTAGTTATATCCTTAAAAATATCTCTAGGCATCTCACTAAATTTTTCAAATCATATTTTCCAAAGGTTGATGAAACCTTAACTCTAATACCAACTGTAATGGCCCACAGTTGACGTACATGCACATTACATTAATTTTTAGGAATTAATTATAAATTAATAATATAGACACCCAAATACCGTATTAGTTTTTTGTTTTTGGAAACTGGGAAACATAATAAAACGGTTCATAAAACATCTACATCCTCTCTTTCTTTATCCTTCATAACTAGAGCCCCTTTTATACACATCTTACATAATAACCTTATTCAAATCATAGGTAAAAAAACATAATGAGGGGTGAGCTCAGATTCTCATTAAGGGTAAACAAGGGTGATATGTAAACATAAACATGGGAATAAAGCTTATGAGAATGTAACCACAACATTCGAAGATCATGCCCTGCATATCAATGGAATTCATGAATCATAAAAAATATATCATAAAACACAAGATCATAACTATAACATAAGACATGAAATCTTGACATGCACATAAACTTATAACATTGTGAACATTGATAAACAGTAACATGTTCACTCATTAAATTAAGGACATGAAACCAGACCCTCGCATAATCATATGGACATAGAAACCAGGTCCACTCATTAAATTGTGAATGTGAAATCAGGTACAGACATGACATATATACCTATTGAGTTATCGATCATTACCCAATAAAGTGGAGGGAGATATAAGTCATACCCATCTTATAATGAAATCATTCTTATGTGTTCTACAAAAACATAAATTGTTCATCATAACATAACCCAAGGAATTAAAATGGGTTTTGTAAACATTATTCCATCCTAACATAATCTAGGTACAACAAATGGATTTCATAAATAACATAAACATAATCAAACCATGGGAATAACGTGGATAATATACATGAAAAATATATTTAATCTTATATGGAAAATAATTTTGATAAAATTCTTGAAATTAATTCTTAAGAAAAATATCATTTGTTCTTAATTTTTTTTTCATAAAACACCACTAAATTTTAAAATAAAATAATTATTTGAAAATAAAC
Organism: Viscum album; assembly: GCA_963277665.1. Lineage (NCBI taxonomy): Eukaryota > Viridiplantae > Streptophyta > Magnoliopsida > Santalales > Viscaceae > Viscum > Viscum album. Next base: position 1,718,747,766 of record OY728145.1, on the reverse strand, counting down.
ATGAAAACTTGTAAGATATTATTCATGGGAATAAGGTGTTATGAAATCATAAAATGTAACGCCCCGACCCCAGTTACCCAGAGTCGGTGCATTAATTACATAAACATTGGCATGATCACAAGAAAGATAAAATCTCGAAAGACCGATTGGTTTAGTAGCCTTGGAAACACTAGATATATTCATAAGTTTTACATTACATCATAAAATGAAAAACTAATACAATAACATAATGTTTCCACAATCCACACTATTATCCCCTCATAATATCCCTGCAGGTCATTCATAACTTACTTCTTCACATCCTGGGAAAAATAAAACATAGAAAAGGGGTGAGCTCAAATGCCCAGTAAGGATAACAATATAGCAAAACATTCAAAATAAGCATAAACATTTAAGGCAATGCATTACTAAAACAAAAGCCTTTTAAACTTGAACTTCAACATAGTATGGCAAAAGTAAAATGAAATAATGCCATTTACTTATTCACATGGATATTCTACTAATTTAATAATCACATGCAAAAATCAAAAACCACTTTCATAATGTTGGAATGCATAATGCCAGACTATCATAACCACATAGTCAAGGCCTCGTGCCAAGACTACAAATAAGATTTTGCCAAGGCCTTGTGCCAAGACACTAGTTTGTCTCATGAGACCTACCGATGCATCGAGGAGCTATAGCGGGCTCCACCCATCACATATTAAGTCCAATGCATTCCCATATGAAAAGGTTTAAACATAACATAAACATCCGTATTAAAACTAGTATAAGAAATGTCAATACTTTCACCATAAACCATGAATGGTATAAAAATAGAACATTCATAGTCAAACAAATCACAAAACCTATAATTTTGTATCATAACAAATCAACTTTAAATAAGCGTAAAATCCATTAAAGGATGTTGACATAGATGAAATCAAAACTCTTTTTAAAGAAATATCTCTTTCTATTTTGAATTCATTTAAGAGACATATATTTATAAAATAAAACATTTTCTTTGAAAATATTCTTATAAGCTTGTAAGGGAAGCTTTGACGATTTTATAACGGCGGAAAATAACCGCACCCGCCGTATAAGTTAAAAAAAACATTCTTATCTTAATTCTGTCGAAAAGGTTAAAAAGCACCTTGTTTGGAAAATGACAGAAAGATTCCTATTATAAAAAGTAAAAAAGGGTATAAATGACTTTAACCCATATTCTTGTAAAAATGTTTTGAAATACATTTTGAAGAAACATGGATGTGGATGATAACGAGATCCCAGTAGATTATTACGTATAAACAACCTCGGATAATGAAGAGATTGTGAAATAACCCTTACCAATTTGGTAACTTATGAAACATACAACCCATGAAAGAGGTATCATACAATGAACATGTAAATACACATAAATTAGAGTGTATTACACAAAGAATATAATTATGGGCAGTACATACACCACACAAAAGGTGATGGTGGCAATATGGCATGAATCTCACGGAAATAAGGAGTGAGATGAAAACCCCTTACCTTGTACTTTTCCTTGGTTGGGTTAGGTTAACCTCCTATATAATGGTGAAATAATTGTTATTAAATTATAAAAGAATCATATACATTAATATGATATCATATATGATCTTTTAATATTGATTTGATAATAATATCTTAGTATTATCGTTGTTTCGGGTGTTAACATACTTGTTTTATTATATATGTTTTGTTATGTAAGCCATGGTTGTAATGGATAGGTTGTATATTATTTATATCCAGAATGATATCAAGTCCTTAAACATCATTTTTAAATCATCAAATGATAATTATACTTGAATGGATACGATGGAGAATGAATCTTATCGCGTTTGTCGAGACGGTAGTCCGTACGTACGCACGAGCGACAATATCATTCTTTTGATATTAAAATAATATATAAATGGATGTTATATCATATATACAGAATAATTAACATGTTATATTTATTATTTACATGAGTTGCACATCATTATTATACCTATCCAAATAATAATATATTGAATAACAATTACACCACGACGTGGAGACGGTAAGCCGTACGTACGCACGTATGGTGACATGTTATTCAAAGGGTGGATAGAATACTGAATATGGTTGTACCATATTTATAATAACATCACAGTATATGTGAGATAATGGAGTTATTATTTTAGAATGGTAAGAACAAAGAAAGAATAAGTGGAAGAAGAAAGGAACTTGAAAAGGGGTGGTGAAAACATTACCTCTTCTTCGGGTTCTTCCTTTTGATTTGATCAAAAGGGCTCCTTAGGTTGGCTTTCTGATCAAAATAATTCCTCTAGGTTGTAGTGAGGGAAGTTGGGAGAGTATGTGGGAAGAGTTTGGCCGAACCAAAAGGATTTTAAGGTGTGAAGAAATGGGAAGGAGGAGTGCTCTTTTATAAGAGGGGTGAGGGGCATCTTTGGAAAAGCTAGAGATATTAGTTTATAATAAATTCATAATCGGTTTCCAATGGCTCCAAAGTTGAATATTAAAAGGTTAAGGTGGGGAGGGGTCGAAAACAACTCAACCAATAGAATTTAGACAGGTTTGGGTACTTATATTAACCTTATCTTTAAGTATTAACTCTAAGTTAATTAGTCTCACTTTTACAATGTCTCTTTGTATTTTTATATAATATGGTTAATAAACTTACTATATACATCCAAGAGACCCCCAAGTGGTCCATTAATGATGAACCTATCATGATATAAGTCTCTTGTCCGAACCATAGATTTTTAGGAATTTAATATCAATTAATAATATATTATTTGTTTTAAGAACTCTTTTATGTCAATTTAGACACTATTCAATAGTTGATTTTTGTGAAACTCATAACAGATTGATTACTTCGAACAAAGTCAATTAAATCAATCCTAATATATCATATTATCATATAAAATTAGTTTAATTCATTAAAAGTTTCATATTATATTTATTTTGGTATTTATAATATCAATTATTTTATTTTTTCACTATTATAGTAATTACTGCATCATCATTGTGTCATAAATAAAATAAATTATTTAATGTCTAAAAATTATAAATAAACTATAATTATGTAGGAAATCATTTTATCTTTCTAATGAATATTTATAATCTAAAATCCAACATATATAACCCTATGTAACAATTGTTTTGCTAAAAGATATATGCTTGTGTCATTTTTGTATTCATTTTAACTTAATTAAAATAAAGTGTCATTATCACTTACAAGTGGATCCATGGGGTCCCGAAATCAACCCAAAGATGCCCATGGTCGACCATGTATCAACAAATAGGGTTAAGACACGTTTTAGGGTAATTTAGTATTATTATAATATTATTTTTTAACCCTTATTTACCGGATTTACCCTTAACCATGGTAAATAAAATATTTACCGCAGTAATTATTCTAAATGTCTAAAAATAAAAGTTACCTATTTACACAATTTGAACATCCTGATTCCAAATATGGAATCCATTTTCCTAAATTCAAAACACAGAAGTGGCAGAAATTAATTTAAAATTAATTCCCGCTGTCAAAACAAAAAGCGTGTTTTTAAGAGATAATAACTATCAAAAGATTGACACCTGTTTATGTTCGGTTTAATTGTAAAATTATGTCCAATGACCAACATTATATTAAATGGTAAAAATATATTCTAAATATAATTTAAAACTATTAAAATTCATAATTTATCACTATTAATTATTTTGATTAAAAAAGTTGTTTTTAATTAAAATTTAGTAATTTTCACTATTCATCAAAATATGAAAGTTATCCGAAAAGTACCAAAATTTCACCTTAGGCTAAATTAGATATTCCAAATCCAAAAATGAAGTCCATTTTGAAATATAAAATATATATAATTTCAAAAAGTAGGTATTACTATTCATAACGGCTAGTTTGATTGGTTATGGTGTGTTAGAATTCAAGGTTGCGTACAACACACGCTACTATTTTATTCAAAGGAAAGCGTACCGTGGAAGCTTGGGATGTTTTATTTTAAATTTTTTGATGTCCCAATTTATTCAGATAGTTTAGAATATTTTATTTAAAAAGGTTTCACAATTAAAAGTTGATAAAAGTGCAATACTGAAAATGAATATGTTCTTGCATTATGACTAAGAAACTCATAATAGGGATTCTAAAATTATAAGGATTATATAAAGTTCAAAATGTAGTTAATACTATTCATGACCTCTTTTAATGGATTTTTTTTGTACGTCATGGTGTGATTGAACTCGGTGTTGCGTGTAGTGCAAGTTATTGAATTATTTTTAAGAAATAACACACTATGAAATCCTGGGGTGTTACATTCTCCCCTCCTTCAATAAATTGCGTCCTCGCAATTTGAAATTGTTCTTTGAAAATAAAAGGTTGAAAGTAGAAAATATATTTGTGGGAAAACCCACATGGGAAATTGGGTTACTAAAATTTAGTCTTAATATAAGGAAAAGAGAAATGAAAGGGTCACCACCAAATTATGATCTCGATTAGGAGAACATTGGTGGCAATTAGAGACATATAATTGGAGGAAAAACGTAAATATTTATAGGTAGTGATTGAGGTCATCAATCACAAACAAGTATAAAATTGAGGTCCTTAAACTCATCAATCTATGATGATTTGAAATACCATCGGTTTAACAACACATAGGGTATTGGGATAACACATTTTTGACGTTTCAAAATATCTTAGTTGAAATCCCACATCGAAAAATGAATTAATGAGGCCTCTATTTAAAACAATGAGTGGAAAGTATGAAGATTACCGAAAATAACACATACTAGGGTTCCATGTAGGAAAATATGGATATGGAGGAGAAATATAACCATCAATTATCTTATGAAGAGTGGTAGAGAACATGGATATGAAAAGGCCAACAATCCCAAAGCCATAAATTAGTGATGATTTAAGGTACCATCGAGGACAAAATTTTTGTTCTAAGTTCCTTTTATTAATGTTGAGGAATTTATTTATGAGATTGGCTAAGATCATAAGTAGATATACTTACATTATAATTAGAGTTTTATCCATTAATAAATTTCTACCACAAACTCATCTTTCACTCTAAAAGATAATAGAACGTAAATTTTTTTTCTATTTATACTATTCGTACAGGGTTCCAAAATAAATGAATTTATAATTCGTCTACCAGATCTTTTAAAAAAAACTACATTATTTAATCCAGGACATCTCATGGTCCAGTGGTAGGTGATACACCCTTTTCGCCCTTCGGTTGCGAGTTCAAGTCTCGCAGCCTTGCCGGACGCGACGGGTTGCCGCCCGACCTCCAGGTTGTCCTTTTATGGCAATCCAAAATAATCCAAACTAGAACTATCCAAAATACTTCTGTCCAAACTCACAGTCCAACATTTATAAGGAAGGTAAACATAATGTAGATCCATTTTACCCCGTAATAGAATATGAATACCTTCATCATGTATTCTTTTAATATACTGAAACATCCTGAATTACCATATTCTTTATTGATTACATTCATGCTCCCTTATTCCATATAGAATGCTGGATATACTTTATTAATCCAAAAATGTTTTAAACCCCAACAATGATGGAATATTCAAATCATTAATCAGTTCCAAGGTAGTCAAGAATATCCAATATAATTTATCCAAAACAATCACATATTATTCCAAAATCACTACCTCAGTATCAGAAATATATTATGATTTATCATTCTCTCAACCATATATTTTCCAAAAATTTATCCTTCTATTGAGTCACTTTTCTTTGTTCCACACAATCTCAAGTCCTTAATGAAATATTACTGCAGTACAATCCTTATATAATCCATAATTATTATAACAAGTACATTGTAGATACAACACTCAATTGAAATAATCAACATAAGAACTCTAATCATTCCTCTTCATCTGTGGTAGTATAATAACTTGATTATTATCCAATAACATCATTTGCGACATAGTCTGATGACTGGGAAATAGGTTCGCGTAGTGTCCATACTCCTTGCAAATGAAGCATTGTACATTTGAAACCATTTTCTTACCCTTGCAGTCACGTACTTTGTGCCCTTTTCCTCCACACTTATAACAAACTCCCATTCCTTTCAGGCAAGTTCCAGGGTGTTTCTTTCCACAGTTACCACATATGAGAAAATTCTTCTTTTCCCTCTTCCCTTTATCCATCTTTCTCTCTTCCATCCTTTTCTTCTCTTGCTTCCCTTCAAAGCCATAGGACTCAGTAAACTCTTTACTTATCTTATCAACACATGATATTATTTCTTCATATGATGATAATACATGCGAGAATATTTCTCTTATAAATTCTGGCTTAAGACCATGAAATATATGATCCTTATTTCTCTTTGTATCATGTGCATTGATGGAGTTCTCATTCCTTATACTAGGCGCCATTTCTAAACAATGGCATAAACTAGATCAGTTTATGAATAAAAATAGATAATCCCATACTTATAAAACACTTAACATTAATTGAACTATTTATGGATATAATCCATAATCATAAAAATGTTTCCTTTGAGGATGTATATACTCATAAACCCTTCACAATGGTTTGTAAAGAAAATGAGAATTATCCTAAGCATATCCTCTGGGAGTGTCGTAACCAAGAGTGCAGTAAGGCCCGTTGTCGTGCACCAGTTCCCGTTCGAGTCTAGCTCAAAGCGGTGTTTTTGGGTTTTACCCCTAGGTACATCTGTGCCAGAGCCGCCTCTACCTGCTCGTATCCAGACAGGGATGTATTGCTCGGAAAACTCACAAAATCTCTACAATACCAAAATTCTAGGAAGTTCTTCTATACTAATCCTCAAAGTTCATCTTAGGTCTACGTGCTCTAATCAGAGTTTATCTAAATCTAGTTTCCAAGGTTTGTACTAAACTTCCTCTGATACCAACTGTAATGCCCCGACCCCAGTTACCCAGAGTCGGTGCATTCATTACATAAACATTGGCATGATCACAAGAAAGATCAAATCTCGAAAGACCGATTGGTTTAGTATCCTTGGAAACACTAGATATATTCATAAGTTTTACATTACATCATAAAATGAAAAACTAATACAACAACATAATGTTTCCACAATCCACACTATTATCCCCTCATAATATCCCTGCAGGTCATTCATAACTTACTTCTTCACATCCTGGGAAAAATAAAACATAGAAAAGGGGTGAGCTCAAATGCCCAGTAAGGATAACAATATAGCGGAACATTCAAAATAAGCATAAACATTTAAGGCAATGCATTACTAAAACAAAAGCCTTTTAAACTTGAACTTCAACATAGTATGGCAAAAGTAAAATGAAATAATTCCATTTACTTATTCACATGGATATTCTACTAATCGAATAATCACATGAAAAAATCAAAAACCACTTTCATAATGTTGGAATGCATAATGTCAGACTATCATAACCACATAGTCAAGGCCTCGTGCCAAGACTACAAATAAGATTTTTCCAAGGCCTTGTGCCAAGACACTATTTTGTCTCATGAGACCTACCGATGCATCGAGGAGCTATAGCGGGCTCCACCCGTCACATATTAAGTCCAATGCATTCCCATATGAAAAGGTTTAAACATAACATAAACATCCGTATTAAAACTAGTATACGAAATGTCAATACTTTCACCATAAACCATGAATGGTATAAAAATAGAACATCCACAGTCAAACAAATCACAAAACCTATAATTTTGTATCATAACAAATCAACTTTAAATAAGCGTAAAATCCATTAAAGGATGTTGACATAGATGAAATCAAAACTCTTTTTAAAGAAATATCTCTTTCTATTTTGAAATAATTTAAGAGACATATATTTATAAAATAAAACATTTTCTTTGAAAATATTCTTATAAGCTTGTAAGGGAAGCTTTGACGATTTTATAACGGCGGAAAATAACCGCACCCGCCGTATAAGTTAAAAAAAACATTCTTATCTTAATTCTGTCGAAAAGGTTAAAAAGCACCTTGTTTGGAAAATGACGGAAATATTCCTCTAATAAAATTCAAAAAGGGTATAAATGACTTTAACCCATATTCTTGTAAAAATGTTTTGAAATACATTTTGAAGAAACATGGATGTGGATGATAACGAGATCCCAGTAGATTATTACGTATAAACAACCTCGGATAATGAAGAGATTGTGAAATAACCCTTACCAATTTGGTAACTTATGAAACATACAACCCATGAAAGAGGTATCATACAATGAATATGTAAATACACATAAATTAGAGTGTATTACACAAAGAATATAATTATGGGCAGTACATACACCACACAAAAGGTGATGGTGGCAATATGGCATGAATCTCACGGAAATAAGGAGTGAGATGAAAACCCCTTACATTGTACTTTTCCTTGGTTAGGGTAGGTTAACCTCCTGTATAATGGTGAAATAATTGTTATTAAATTATAAAATAATCATATACATTAATATGATATCATATATGATCTTTTAATATTTATTTGATAATAATATCTTAGTATTATCGTTGTTTCGGGTGTTAACTTACTTGTTTTATTTTATATTTTTTGTTACGTAAGACATGTTTGTAATGGATAGGTTGTATATTATTTATATCCAGAATGATATCAAGTCCTTAAAGATCATTTTTAAATCATCAAATGATAATTATACTTGAATGGATACGATGGAGAATGAATCTTATCGCGTTTGTGGAGACGGTAGTCCGTACGTACGTACGAGCGACAATATCATTCTTTTGATATTAAAATAATATATAAATGGATGTTATATCATATATAAAGAATAATTAACATGTTATATTTATTATTTACATGAGTTTCACATCATTATTATACCCATCCAAATAATAATATATTGAATAACAATTACACCACGACGTGGAGACGGTAAGCCGTACGTACGCACGTATGGTGACATGTTATTCAAAGGGTGGATAGAATACTGAATATGGTTGTACCATATTTATAATAACATCACAGTCTATGTGAGATACTGGAATTATTATTTTAGAATGGTAAGAACAAAGAAAGAAGTAGTGGAAGAAGAAAGGAACTTGAAAAGGGGTGGTGAAAACATTACCTCTTCTTCGGGTTCTTCCTTTTGATTTGATCAAAAGGGCTCCTTAGGTTGGCTTTCTGATCAAACTAAGGACTCTAGGTTGTAGTGAGGGAAGTTGGGAGAGTATGTGGGCAGAGTTTGGCCGAACCAAAAGGCTTTGAAGGTGTGAATAAATGGGAAGGAGGAGTGCCCTTTTATAAGAGGGGTGAGGGGAACCTTTGGAAAAGCTAGAGATATTAGTTTATAATAAATTCATAATCGGTTTCCAATGACTCCAAAGTTGACTATTAAAAGGTTAAGGTGGGGATGGGTCGAAAAAAACTCAACCAATAGAATTTAGACAGGTTTGGGTACTTATATTAACCTTATCATTAAGTATTAACTCTATGTTAATTAGTTTCACTTTTACAATGTCTCTTTGTATTTTTATATAATATGGTTAATAAACTTACTATATACATCCTAGTGACCCCCAAGTGGTCCATTAATGATGAACCTATCATTATATAAGTCTCTTGGCCGAACCTTAGATTTTTAGGAATTTAATATCAATTAATAATATAATATTTGTTTTAAGAACACTTTTATGTCAATTTTGACACTATTCAATAGTTGATTTTTGTGAAACTCATAACAGATTGATTACTTCGAAAAAAGTCAATTAAATCAATCCTAATATATCATATTATCCTAGAAAATTATTTTAATTCATTAAAAGTTTCATATCATATTTATTTGGGTATTTATAATATCAATTATTTTATTTTTTCACTATTATAGTAATTACTGCATCATCATTGTGTCATAACTAAAATAAATTATTTAATGTCTAAAAATTATAAATAAAATATAATTATGTAGGAAATCTTTTTATCTTTCTAATTAATATTTATAATCTAAAATCCAACATATATAACCCTATGTAACAATTGTTTTTCTAAAAGATATATGCTTGTGTCATTTTTGTATTCATTTTAACTTAATTAAAATAAAGTGTCATTATCACTTACAAGAGGATCCATGGGGTCCCAAAATCGACCCAAAGATGCCCATGGTCGACCATGTATCAACCAATAGGGTTAATACACGTTTTAGGGTAATTTAGTATTATTATAATATTATTTTTTAACCCTTATTTACCGGATTTACCCTTGACCATGGTAAATAAAATATTTACCGCAGTAATTATTCAAAATGTCTAAAAATAAAAGTTAAATATTTACAAAATTTGAACATCCTGATTCCAAATATGGAATCCATTTTCCTAAATTCAAAACACAGAAGTGGCAGAAATTAATTTAAAATTAATTCCCACTGTCAAAACAAAAAGCGTGTTTTTAAGAGATAATAACTATCAAAAGATTGACAATTGTTTATGTTCGGTTTAATTGTAAAATTATGTCCAATGACCAACATTATATTAAATGGTAAAAATATATTCTAAATATACTTTAAAACTACTAAAATTCATAATTTATCACTATTAATTATTTTGATTAAAAAAGTTGTTTTTAATTAAAATTTTGTAATTTTCACTATTCATCAAAATATGAAAGTTATCCGAAAAGTACCAAAATTCCACCTTAGGCTAAATTAGATATTCCGAATCCAAAAATGAAGTCCATTTTGAAATATAAAATATATATAATTTCAAAAAGTAGGTATTACTATTCATAACGGCTAGTTTGATTGGTTATGGTGTGTTAGAACTCAAGGTTGCGTACAACACACGCTACTATTTTATTCAAAGGAAAGCGTACCGTGGAAGCTTGGGATGTTTCATTTTAAATTTTTTTATTTCCCAATTTATTCAGATAGTTTAAAATATTTTATTTAAAAAGGTTTCACTATTAAAAGTTGATAAAAGTGCAATACTGAAAATGAATCTGTTCTTGTATTATGACTAAGAAACTCATAATAGGGATTCTAAAATTATAAGGATTATATAAAGTTCAAAATGTAGTTAATACTATTAATGAACTCTTTTAATGGCTTTTTTTTGTACGTCATGGTGTGATTGAACTCGGTGTTGCGTGTATTGCAAGTTATTGAATTATTTTTAAGAAATAACACACTATGAAATCCTGGGGTGTTACATAAAAACTCCATTAAGGCTGTATAAGTTAAAAGAAAACATTCTTCTTGTACTTCCATCAAAAAGTTAAAAAGTACCTCGTACTGAAAATGACAAAATATTCCATTCATACCATTTATCAAAAATCCACCAATGGGTAAAATTGAGTTTAAAACATTTAGAATGATAGAAAGAATATTTTTAAATACATATTTAGTAAACATGTATGTGGATGATAAATATACCCCAATAAATACTTATGAATAAACAATCTTATAAAATAATGAGATTGAAAAATTATCCTTTACCTTAGGTATGATATATTCAGTATGTGTATGAACCTAATATATAATGATTTAAATAATTTCATTGAATTATTACATAATCATATTCATTTTTATGATTTCTTATATTCTCATATTATCATCCCTTTGTTTGCAACATTTCTTGGTAACTTGTTGTTTGGGTATTAACTACTTTATGTTATTAAGCATATTTTATCAAATAAGTTCTGATTATCTTTCTTAGGTCATAGTTATATTATTAAAAAATTATATGAACATTATATATACCTTATTTTTTAATTCTTTTTATTTATATAATCGTGTTTTAATGGATATAATTTAGAATGAATCACATCACGTCGTTGAAACAGAGGCCGTACTTACACACGTGTAATGACATCATTCCTTTAATTTTGTGATGGTATCTTTTTGGATAGTATATATATTATTACAGATAAAAAATTTGTTATTATAATCAAATATATATATATATATATATATATATATATATATATATATATATATATATTATTTCCATCAGTATACCCATCCGTGTCAATTAGTGGTGAAAAACAGATTACACCATGGCGTGGAGACGATAATCCATATATACACACGCATGGTGATTTAGTTTTTTGTGGGACTAATATAAGGTGGAATATTGTTGTTTCATAATTATAAGAATATATAAATATATGAGTTATACTGATTTTATTACTTTATAATGAAACAAATAATGTAGATGATGTACAAGGAGAATCATGATTGAATGAATCTGTAGCAGATATTATCACTTCCTCGACATGCTTACTCTTAATATCCTCTTAGAGCACAAGAGTTGGGATTTTATAAAGATCATAACCTATAGAATTTAAATAAGTAAATTTATAAGGAATAAGAGTATTGGATGATCTAGCTTTAAGGATCAAATTTAAGTGAATATTTGAGGGAGGAGGTGCCCTTTTATAATTGAGGTGAGGGGTACCCTTGGAAATTCTTAAAATATTAAATTAATACAAGTTAAATTTTTAATAAAATGCTTCAAAATTTAAATATGAAAAATATAATATGAGGATATATCAAAATAATATGATCCAATAATTCTTATAAATGAATTTATTTTATTTTAAACCTTATGTTTTTCGGTTTACCCTTAATGGTTATCTTTTAAATTTAATTGTGGTCACATCATTTTATGTGTTGAGTGGATTTAAAATTTACTTATATGGGGTCAATTTCACATAATTGGAAAATTAATGAAAACATAGACCATATAATAGTAAATTTTTTATTTTCAAATATTTTAATGGTTTTTAAATAATTTAATAAGTTACTATTTTTATAAAACATCAATTGTGTCAATTTTAATACTATTAATTTTACTAAATTTAAATTAACTCTAAATATAGAGATAAATTAGAAAAAAAATATTTATTACCCTTATAAAATGTCACATTCAGATATAGAAATAATGGATGACATAAATTATATCAAATAATATTTATTTTAATATTTATCTTATCATTTATTTGATTCCTTCATTAATAAAGCAATCACGACATCATCAATATGTCATAAATAAATAAAATTATTTAATGTCTAAAAATTGTATATCAAGTACCATGATGTAATAAGTCTTTTGAGATTTCTAATGACTATTTATTATTGAATATATTGCTTATATAACCCCATATTTTTGATTTTTTAGTAAGAAGATATATGTTTATAACATATTTTCCATTACTTTAAATTAAAAGTTATAAGTGTCATAATCACACCCAAGTGGATTTAAAAGGACAAATTTTTGTCCCTTGGGTTTTTTTGGTCAGCCATATATCATCCAATAATATTAGGATAGGTTTTAGGGTAGTTTTATAATAGCATTTTACCCTTAATTTCCCAATTTAACCAGTTACCGTATTAGTAAAAATTATTGAAGTTATTATTCCTAATTACTAGACTTAAAACGATGTTATTTACATATTTTGGACCAAATTATTCTAGATGGAATATATTTTTCAAAATTCAAAAAAAAAGTTTCATTAATTAATTTAAAATCATTCCCGTTGTCGGAAAGAGAGAACACATTTTTAAAAGTTAAAACATTGCAAAATATTGAAATGTTTTTACATAAAAATTTAATGTAAAATTGATTCCAATTACATAAATTATTTTTAATGAAAAAATTTTATTATATTTATACTTTAAAACTAATAAATAATATAAATTAACCATATAAAGCATTTTGATGAAAAAATATGTTTTAATTAAAATTTAGTGTATTTATACTATTAATCAAAAGTCAAAAATTATGAGAAAAATATCAAAACTTCCTCCAAAGTAAATATTAATATCCTGCTTAAAAATAAGAATTTTATTTTTTAAAATACAATATTTAAAAGTGTAAAAAACTATATTTAAAATGGATGTGCCATTAAATGGAAGTAAAACTGCATTTTTTGAAAATTACTTCTTTTATTGGAAAAATTGAATTTCATCTCATATAATGTGTAGAAAACAAATAAGATGAATTTTATACATTATATTGAACATATTAAACATAAATTAAATTAATAAAATCCATAAATATTGATTTTACTATTTTATAAACTCACTTATTTGCGTTTAAACAGTTTTTCAGAAGAAAGTTAATACTATTCATACCTGCCATTATAATGACTAGGTTTTAAGGGAACATAATAATATTTAGTATTTCAATTTGACTTGGTATTGAGTGAAATAAATTGTACCCATATTAATTTAACTTCTGTGTAAGAAAATCCAAGCATAGTGTTGCGTATACTGAAAGCTAATCTGATGTTTCATATTACACAAGCTTATATTTGTGAAGTGTACCACATAAGACATAAATTAAAATAATTAAAATAAAAAAATATCACTCATAAAAATATTTGGGTGTTACATTTATGCATCCAATTCTTAATGAAGAGGACTGGTGCACCCCTTGTGAAGCACTTGGGTGTATGAACCCTTTACGTAGATTATCTTGTAGTTTTTTCAACTCCTCACGTTCCACAACAACTATTCTATATGGAGTCATGGATAATAGTAATTCCCATGGTATAAACTTGATTGAAAATTAAATATATCCTCTAGGAGGAAGACCAAGAAATTCCTTGGAAAACTCATCATCATATTCCCTCACAATGGGAATGTATTCAATGATGATCTTGTCCTTTGACCCAATCATTTGAGCTAGATATGCTTGCTCATAGAGAAATGATATTCATTTTTGAGAATATGGTGCTAAAGAATATTCATATTTCTTCTTTAATTTTTTCATAATATGAAGAAGATTCATAATATAGAGAGTGATTTCCTTCTCATGGGAATTTATGTTGGTTCTATATAAGGAAAAAAAATCCATGACTTGTTTTACATCAAATTCTACCAAATTAAGTATGATAAGGTTCACTGGGAAATTCATCCCAAAGACCTTGATAGAGGATAAGTTATATACTTGGGATGTAAGAACTTCCCCATTTTTCATTTTCACCGAAATATCTACTTCTAAGTATTTTGGTGATTTTTATATAGTTATACTAAACATTTGTGATACAAAGGAATGCATAGAATTAGAATCAAAATGTACATTCAATGTTATTGAATAAATAACTAATGTACCTATCACCAATTCGTTGTCGGAATTCACTTCAATGGTAGTGATACAAAAATCTCACCATTACTGCCTTGGAGGATGTTGGTTTTCTAAAAAAACCCTTGTATCAGTGCATTGGTTTGAAAATTTCCCTATTTCCTTGAAGTTGTAGTAATGAACAATGCACTAAAGGTTAACCAGATCATTCCTTTCCTCCTTCGTAGTAACAAGTTTCTTTTCTCGGCAATCATTGGCTAGGTGCTCTTCTTTGCCACACCTAAATCATTTCCTCATCCACTTTATGAAAATTTTAGGGTGCATATTTTCACACCTTTGACTATTAGGATGTTAGAATTTCATAGCACCATCTTTTCATACCTTTGACAATTAGGGTGTTGGAAGTTATTTGCACCATTTGATATCTCTATTAGACCACCAAAATATATCTCCACTTTGTACTTCTTATCATTGTGATACCCTTGATATTATCCAATATCTATTTAGACATTGAGAGCACATTGTACAATATTTTAATACCTATCAAATTCCTATATCACCATGAATTTATATAGAACAGGTTTTATTTCACTAAAGAGGTGGTAAAACTTGAATTTGTGGGAAATGACAAAGAAGGAGGTGTATCGCGCAATCCTTGAGAAGTTTTCCTCATACTACCCAATATATTTTAAGTTTTTTTTCTTGTGGTCAAGTAAATCCTTTTCTATTTTTAGTTGGAGGGTTTTGAAAAAATATTTGTTGAAAAACATTTTACATAAATCCTTCCATCTCATAACCGCATTCTCTTCCTCATTATTTGAATTTTATATCAATTTTCTCCACTAATCAACTTCACCCTCCATATGATTAACATACAAAAGAACGATCTCTTGTTTATAGAATTGAAGGATAAATAATATCTTCTCAATGGATTTGAAACACTGTTCCATGATTAAGGGACCAAATAACCCATTAAATTTTGGAGAACTTTATCTCATAAAGATTTTTTACTGCGGATTTCTCTCTCTTAAGGGGATTGGATGCTCATACTAATCTAGGTTTCTATTAAGAACCTTCTTTTGTTGAGAAAGAATCATCATGAAGTGCATGATTCTTACTCTCACCAGGTTTGAAATCTCATTGGGGAAGTCCTCACATTGATCTTCACATTGATTTTTTACCCAATTCCTCAAATTTCTGTCCATTAGTTGAAAAAAATAAAAATGTAGGATGAGTATTTGTCAAAAAATTAAACACATAAAGGAAAATACAATGACATTAATGGTATATTTTATAAATTAAATTTATTTCCTTAACATATGAATTTATAGGCTTTAATCTATGTTATACATGATATATTTGATAACATATATTCTTATGGGAATTTTTTTCCTTTAATAATGGTTCGTACTAATATTATGAATTACCAAATAATATCCCTGAGGAGTGTCAAACCAGATGTGCAGTAAGACCTATTATCCACTCACATGTAACCTCAAGTCAGACCCGAGACCTGTTGTTTGAGTTTTTACCCCAAGGTACACCCATTCCAAAACCATGAACACTTGTTGTATCCATATAGGGATATATTTTATTGATAAAACAATTAATCTATACTAAAAAAGTAGGGATTTATTCTTATACTTAGTCTTATCTCATTGAATATTCCTAGAGTTTTCTAATCCTAATACCATAAATACCTAAACTTTTTCTATGATACTAATTATAACAACCCTTCTATTTATTATACATTTATACATGACTTATTTACATAAAATTAAACTTAATAAAACCTGAAATATCATGAAGTATAGAGTGTTTGTGAATTAGACACATTACATTACAACATTAAACATGAATTACAATGTCTTTATTGAAAATTTATTTAGCAAACTTGTGCTTAAAACTGCATTGGAAAACCAGGGGAAATACAAAAGAAAGTGGCAAGACATAAATCCCACTAAGGAAATAAACATGTAATAACATGAAGATAATAATACACGTTTGAAAAAGCATATCAATGAGGAATAAATGAACATGAATAATAAGGCATTATAAAGAAGGATAATTATAACATGGGAAACATGACAATAAATTAAAACACCGCATCATAAGCATAGTTCTAGGATAAACCACTAAGACATTATGGTGGAAAATTTAACAAAAATGAATTAGGTATACACCTCTCCCAACATGATGTATCACGATAGTAAACATTATCCAATTCACTGAAGCACTATCTAATTTTGGGCACACCCATCACTTTTATTTCATTATCCTGATTATTTTAGACACATAGATCATAAAACAAATATTAATTAATCATCAAAATTTATTCCGTGGTTTAGGAGTATGAAATAAATAATTTAATTCCCCAATAAAAAGATATATGTTCATAAAATTGAACACCCTTTATAAGAAATGGGTACTATATTCACTACACAATTGGTTTGGTATAGAAAATTGCGTTGAAAATTCGACATCATAATGACATCACATAAAAATTCATAAAATTGTTTGATTAGAGAGAAATTGTCTCTCATTATCTCAAAATGAAGTGGAAAGAAACAGGGATCTGAAAAAAATATTCCCACACATATATTAATAGAAAAAAGGCATAAAATAAAAAATAAGGATGAATAAAAAGAGAAAGGAAAGGATGATTATGAAATTTTGGCATGGTACCATGTATACATGGGAAGTATTAATGAGAGGGTAAGGGGTATCTCATAATTTATACATAATAAGGTATGTACTAGGGATGTATTAAAACATACCCCATCATTATTAATTTAAAATAAAATAGAATTACATGATAAAGAATCTTGGATAAAGATGTGAAATGATATAACCTTTACTTGAGTGTGCGGATCCAAAAGCTTGAAAATGGGATTATTGAGAGATTGGAGTTCCTTGAAAAGATTCTAGAGAGGGGAGATAGTAGTATGAAAGTGTTATATGTATTTTGAGTAAATATAGGTGGTATATTGGTGGGTTACATATGAAAAGAGAGGTGGAATTCTTTAATATTTCAAAAACATAGGTTTTGGACTCTATATAATAAAATATTCAAAACAAAAAACTATACCTTGGGTTTTTAACTTGTATTTATATAAAGTAGGGAGGTTTTAATTATTTTATTAGTAAAAGTTACTAACATTTTAATATATTACCCTGGCTTATGTGGAGGTGAGTCTCTCTTTTAAATAAATAATTTTAAAATCATAAAATACATTATATATTTTACAGGATTCATAAAAGAATTATAAAATTAATAAAACAAACATAAAATCACAATTTTTTAAGTTTAAACCATATATTTTTACTATTATACACATTATTGTATGAATTAAATTATTTTTGGGTCATTATTATGTCATAAAACACATCGTATATTTATACTATAGTTAATTTTTTACCCGAAAATTCAAATGTCTTGTAAAATTATGAAAAATTCACCATTTGATAATTTCAATGGTCTAATTCCAAAAATAATATTTATTTTATCAAAATATTTTTTTAAACATGTCAATTTTCAATTTTAAAATAATAATCGATATTTATTGAAAAAAATGATGGGTTTTTGACAATGAGAATTTTTAAACCCTTATAAAAAGTACATTTCACATCATAATTTTTTTTTTTGAAAATTTAAAATTAATAAAACCTATTTAATAATAATATTTTATTAAAATAATATTTATTTCAATAATACATTAATTCATCAAATAAAATCTTTTAATTGATTTTGAATATTACCCGAAAATACAATTTGTGTTTAATTGAATCAAAATCAAAATCATTTATAAAGTAAAAATAAACATAAAAATAAATTTATTATTATATATAACATAAATAATAATATTATTAAGGTTTTTATACATATCACTTAATTATAATGGAATAAATCCAAAGAGTATGGTGCGTAATGGTGAGAATTTCATGGGGTCGTTCAATAAACATGGTTTGGGACATTATCTCGATCAGATTGAACCCTTCTCTTAAACAGTTTCGATCATGCTTAAGTTGTTCGACATAAACATGGGATTTGTCAAGGGAAAATAGAAATTCTTATATCTCCCTTATAATATCTAATAAATGGGCTTTATAGGGCATAATTCTACTGCATGGGGCCATAAATTTCTTTGTATATGTCAATAGGATTAGTTAAATCCCTATATTTATACTAATAATGTGATCACTATTTTACATCTATATTATGAATGGTAAATATTCTTAGTGGTATTTAGAATCCAATTATATAACAAATTTAGTTCACGTGTTTTCTATATCTATGTTACATAATAAAACTTTTGGAACCAGGCATGCATGGGAAGCCCCAAACTGGTGGGTTTTTAAAAAAATTCCCACTGAAAATCGACGTAAACCTGTCGAAGTCGGTGAACAGCAGCACAATCTTCCTCAAGGACCACACATGAAGGATTTCAAGCACAAAATAAACTGTTAAGTACATGATTTAACTATGAATCCATGCATGATATCTTTTCATCATTAGATATTTCTCCTCGAAGAATCCAACATCGAACTCCTCTAGATCATCCACACACACTTCATAAAATCCACAGGAGTAATGTTCGTCATAATTTGGTGCTAGCACGGAATTGTGATGACGCCTTTGGTGCTCCAACAATCACCACATAAATTCACAAGTGATTCTTAATAGAGTGCTTGATCCACACTCCTCGGATCTAAAGCCTCTCTCTTTAGATCATGGGAGATAAGAGAAGAGAAATAATATACATGAATAATGCTTAACAGAATCCCCTCCTCTTATATTTATAGTGGTTAATTAAAATACTCGGTTATGCCTCATTGGCCCCGAATACTTAACACACTATCAAAAACTTTTTATAACTACTAAACTGGGTCATAAATATTATTTTCATTTTCTTATAATATATTAAATGTATTACATGATAATAATTGAGTCCAAAACATGACTCACCATTCCCATAAGTATTGATTCAACCTTGAATAATTCAATATTCGTCAATTAATGTTTTTCATGTATTTACTTAAAACACATAAATTCATTTAATAAATAAATTCAATACTCATTATTCTAAACTCAAATAATATGAATTTATTTATTTCAATGGTGATCATTTTTCTTTGAAAAAATCCGAGACCCTAGTGGTGGGGAACACCATGTATAAAACTCATATTCAATTGAATAGGGCTGATAATAGAATACACTATTGTGTTAGACCCTTTAGGTCCTTATCTCAATAGTAGTGGATAGTATTCACAGACCAAGAGTGGGATCTAGCAACCCATCATGTACCCTGAAGAGATAAGGATTGTCACAACAACGACAACCAACCAACAAACATGCACCATTTAATATATTCTATTTGTCTGTAATATCTCATAATGCAGGACACACTCACCTGCCATCACTCTTTTTCTTCCTTTATTTTT
Source organism: Viscum album (assembly GCA_963277665.1). Taxonomy (NCBI): domain Eukaryota; kingdom Viridiplantae; phylum Streptophyta; class Magnoliopsida; order Santalales; family Viscaceae; genus Viscum; species Viscum album. The sequence continues at coordinate 1,718,727,295 of OY728145.1, read as the reverse complement.
TTGATTTAAATGAAAATATTTACCCTCGACTTCCATGGCAATGGTCCTATAAAGGTACTATCATCCATATCAACATGGCCTGAGATATATTACTTCCATAACCCAAAATTGGCAAATCCTTTCTTGAGTATTCAACCAATTCCATGCCACCAATGACACACCCAACACAAACTACCACTCGAAGACTTCATTTCCATGGTTTTCATCATACATAAATGTAATAAATCTAATGACATGAATTAGTAATGATCTCAATTCTGGAGACCATTAAACACGATCATTGATAGGAACGCCCAATGAAACTCGAAACATGTGGTGTTACTATTGGCAGGTCATACCTCATGATCTCACTGTTAAAGACCACCAAGTGGGAACTTAATGAGAATATGTCTCAATGCTTATGATACTCTAGCACCTGATATTAAAAAATATACTCTATCCAATCAGTAATATTTATCTATACTATAGAACATATATTTAAGATTAATGTCATAATATCTGGAAGCTCTCATTATAGCATGGGATCTGCTATAACCTTTTGATACGACAATAAATACTTGGAGATTACAATTTCAATAGTATATGAAAAGAAGTCTACACTATAATGGTAAGATGACGTCATGTATAGATAACTATATACACAATATGGTAATTTTTAAAACTGAATAGTTGAGTGTAGGACACCCACTATTTCTATACTCTCACTTGCACTAAATCCATCTTTCTAACCAAACATGTTAGCCACTCAGATGATTAACTTCATGTTTCTGCTGAGTAATGGATTTAGCTACTAGTACTACCACAGTTCTATCACGTGGCAATTTTTCTATTGCGACTTTGTGTTCTTTAGTAAAACTTCTCAAGATATGGTATCTTTAGTATATCCCTTTTATCCACTATCATAACATGAAATCTTGGATAGTAAGAATATCATAATTTTCATTATGATAATACTATTTTACCAGGTGAGATACCAAGTGTTGGACAAATCATTGCATTTAATAATTTCTTGTTTGCTACCTAAGAAGCTGCAACGTACTCGGTCTTTGTAGGTATGGATACCACTAGATTTTATGATCTTGAATTCCTCATTGTATTTATCATAACTGCGATTGTAGATCACATTGATCTATTGAAGACTAGTTTGTATCCTATAAATTTAGTATCCTTCTTCTCTATTTACTGCATACATATTTTTTTTGTACTTACCGATGTATAATTAGATATTTTTGACTGCATCCATTGTAGTGATCCTGGATATAACTGATATTTCCCTACATTATATACCTTGGAAATATTAGTTCAGGTATATATCATGGTATACATGGTTGATCCATCACTTCGATGTACGAATCTCAAGTCAACATGTTTATCTCTTCCCATGTATCATTCAAGTCAACCCGAAGAGATTTCGCCCTGTGACATAGGAAAAAATTCTTAAATATGATTGTTTCAACTTGTATTTTTTAATACTATGTCACTATATATACGATTGACTAGGACCAAGAAATCTATGGATTTACCTCAGTAGATCATCTTCCCTAGAACTTAAGTTGCTACATTAAATCAATCATTGTAGAATAAATTCAATTTTGGTCTTAACCAACTATAAGACCAATGTATGTTTTCTATATGTTTCCAAGCATATTTTTCTTGGAAGAACATTGTCGATACCACTATCCTCCGGTTTACACATGGAGAACATATGTTGAAAATATATATTCTATGATCATGTTTCTTACTTTAATCCAAAACTAGATTTTAGTAACTTGCAACCTTTATTAGCATTTTGTGACATGACTATCCCTTTCTGGTGGTGTCGTATACACACCATCCATAATTAGTGGTCATGACTTCCAGTACTAAATAATTTGATCATAGATATTATCTATGATAAGTAAACTGAAAATGGATTTAGGCATAAATACTTGGTCATACCAATCAAGACTTACTGGTACTGTGCTTGTACCAACCATGTATCAAATCACTTGAATACCCCCTGCAGTTTTCAAAAACAATAATACCCTTTGCACTTGGATACATGAAATCCATTAATTGAATTTTAGATGGTCTTATCAATTTTAGCCAATTTCTATATACTGATTACTTGTAGGAAATTTTATTCACATTTAATAATAGATTACCGACCACGGTGAATATAAAAACCACCATAATGGCTTTATCCTTCCTATGGAGTATGTGTCTCTAGAATACACTATGTTCCACATGTGCTTATGAAACTTGTTACTATGTCAACTATTTGTGCATCATGAGCATTGACTAAATACTAGTCCATATAGTTCCCACAATCTCTAATAGATATGTGTACCCTTATATAGAAGTGTAGTCTATCACTTGTCTACAAATTTTCTATCATAGGAATTTATGTAATATCCTAAGCAACCATTAGGATTAGTATACTAAATGCACAATGTGTTTGCCTTGATGAATGTTTTATTTATGTCCAAACAAACTATTTGTATCCAAACACATGACCTTATGACATAATTAATTTACATCATACTAAGAATCGTATGATATCCATTTTTCATTATAGTTTGCATATGGTTGTGAGATATCGCCCTTATTTTCAAATAATTTCATGGATGTTTCTGCAAGTTGCAACATTGATACTACTTACATCAAAACTTTGATGTATAACATATGAATTTTTGAATTTCTCCACACTACATTTTTGTTGATCAATGTTGATATGTAAGACTTTATCATAAATCCTCTTAATTATCGTCAATGTCATGATATCGATAAGGTAATGTTCATTTTGGAATTACTCCACACTATATTATCATGATTGATGAATGTTTAGTCGAGATATTCTTCGTTATCCCAACCCAAAACAACTCATATCTTCTAACCATGCATATACTTAACTTTATTATTCCTTAATTACTTAAAATAATTTCATGAAGTATTTATACCTCTAGATTATTCTTGGAATTGTTCATGCTTACTTGTTGAACTATTTCCAAAGGTAGTGTGACATACCTTTTTTTTAAAGGATCCTTTATCCAAACTAAAGATGTCGATAATACCAAATGTATTTAGCTTTGCCGAGCCTAAATACCATACTTGGTATATTGATGACGTTCACTATTACTATTACTTGACAAAGAATTATCTTGTCACATCTGGGTATAAGTGTTACATTTATATTCATCACCAATTTCCTATGATTCATGTATTACTGAACTAGTGATTGAGTTTAACAAAAAAACATTCCTTCCAGATTTTGAAAGAATGTCTCCTTGTGTCCAAGGACACATGGGATTTATGTTTGTGGTTATTCTTAATAATAGTTCAAAATAGATCTTTCTCTTGGAAATTAAGAAGTCATGTACTTCTCACCACTAGCCTAGGTATCACCCTTTCGAATCCACATGGAGAATACACCTAACTTCCTATAAGATTTATATACTTACATGGTAAATGTATTTAATACAAACATGTAAAAAGAATATAGTATTAAATACACATGTAGTAAAAAGAAAACATTACATTGATGAATATACCTGATGTAGAAGCAGAAACATTATTCTTTAAATTAGTTTATTACTTTTAAACTTCAATAGTATTATTTTATAATATGCAATGTAGATAACCTTTGTTAACACCTCATTAATTGAAGGACGTCGTGAATGTGTCAATATAATTAAATTATTTTGACCTTTTCAAGTTTTCTTTAAATTCATTATCCATAAGAATTAAAACTTAAATATCTTTTATACTTATTCACTTGGAAAAACATACCTAAATTGTTAATAGAGTGTTTACTCAATACTTGTTCGTGTTATAAGGAAACATGAGTAAAGGGGTGAACATGATATGAGAAAGGAATCCATTTAAATATCCTGATCGATATTTCAATTTACACATACCTGTGTAAAATCGCCTTATTCATATCATTGCTTTGTCTTCTCCGTGAAAACATCTTGGAGATCTGACTTCATGTTTATATCATCCATGTCTTGGTGTAGCGACTGCAACTGAAACTGAATGTTGATGAAGGTATAATGATGTTTATATCATATGCTTTGTAAATTAATCTCATATAAGCTATTTCACCCTCACTTCTTGAGGTAGTTTTACATTTTTGGGGTTTTTGGCACCTTGAGTTTTCAATATCATTGTACTTTGTGCACACACATATACTACTCATGGATACTAATGTCAGTGTGGACATTTACTTTTTACAAATATAATATCTCATCATTTCAAATTTTGGTTTAACTTTCCATTTTAACTACAAAATTAATATTTACCATATTAGTAACTTTCTATGGATTAACATTGTAGACATTTTAATTAATTTCTTAAATCATTGATGTCTCCCACTATTTTATCATATTCTAGGAACCATATGTTCTAGAATCAGAATAATTTGTCGCTTGAGTATTCTAGTAGAAAGGATCCCTAAACCACTCATTATAGTCTAATAGCTATGGCTATTCCACAACATAGAGGGTTCTAGATGGGATTTTGGCGGGTCGAAAACTTTAACTTGTCTATACTTGATCTGTTGAGTGAAGTCCCAGATTCTTAAAATTAGAACCCGATTTACTCAATGATTACTTCTAAAATTACCCAAAGAAAGCTATGTCTATTTATTTGCGGTAATTTTTGTTTAGTCTAAATACCATTCTTATAAGGACTCCTCAGTAGTAAGAAATACCTTCAGCTATGCCATGAACAACACCTCAAAAAAATAGTTTTCTCAAAATTTGAATGATGGATGGATGTTATGACTTAATATATCTTTTCTAGGTTTTATTATTTTCAATGTGATGAAAGAAATAATTTCTATTTTTATAAGCACGCACTATGTGATCTCACTCAAAATTGACCATGCATGAAATAGAAATTTTCTTGCATCACATGTTCATTTTATCTTGCATGATTGTTTATTATTATACTATGTGATCACACAATTATCTACACATGGAAAAAAATAAAAACAATGAAAAACAAAATGAAAACCTAATCATGAGCCGGTACTATTGGTTGATCTGTTGAGTGAATAATGGACCAACCAAAACCCTAGGGGTATGTACCTTTAGTCATGTGGCTTGCAACATGAATAACAATTTTTTCTTATCCTATGCATCCAACTCCTATCTCGTGCATCACCATCACTTGGCGTGAAGTTCATAATTGGTTGTCTCTTTATTATACAACATTACTCACACACAGGTGAGTGGATCTCTGGAGTAAAATTCATAACTCAGAATGGGCATGCATGCCCTTATACATATTATGACACTTGAGATGATAGAAATATCTTCGTTTTATTTAATTAAAATAATTATTACACAAACATTTCTATAACTAAATAATAAAATAAATAATTAAATAAAATGCACCAAGCATGCATTGGTTGGTTTCCAGCTCATGATCAACATATGCATTAAACTGACATATATTAAATAAATGTAGAATAAAAATTAAACATGCATTAAAAATAAAATTGAGGGCATTTAATTGAATTAAAAACTTAAGTCATGTTTTTAATTCAATTCATTTTCGTTTGGTCCCGATTAATTAATTTAATTTTAAAACAAAAAATTAAATCAGAAAATTAATTTAATCAAACTCAAAACTAAATTAATTGCACCACATTAAAATTTTAATAACCAAAATTAATTCTTAATTAATTTAATTCTTAACTGAAATTAAATTAATTATTTTAATTAATTTTGATTAAATTAAAACACCCAGGTGCTTAAAACTTCGGGAAGAGCCTATGTGGGTTGGGGAGAACCTGTGTAGGCCCATCCCAGTCTTTTCCGACCCTATGCAAGGAATTTTGTTTTAGATCTATCCACATAAGCCCATTCCGAGTTGGGAAGCCCGACCCAGACCTATTTTGGGGTAGTTCCATTTACCTACTTGCTAGGAGGATTGGGTGGCAGCTGAAACGAGGAAGCTCTGTGGTAAACTAGGTGAGATGGGATCTATCAGGGTGCTTGTGATAGTAATAACTCGGTGCAGATTAGGGTGGCGCCAATGCAGTGTTCCTCTATGGGAGGTGGATGCCCAGTTTAAGAAGCGACTGGTTTGGCGTAAACAGTCCAATGACTTGGTTCGGGTGTCGTGCAGTGCACCAAGGAGACCCCATCTAGGGATGTTCGATACGGCCAGAAGCATGGGCTTGCTGGTAGAGGGGCTGGCCAAGACCGGGGAAGCTTGCCAGGAGGGAACTAGATCCGGGGTGTGGCTTAGCCAAGGGAGGAGGCCGGTATGGGAGGTGCCGCCACACTCAGGAGTAGTGACCACGAGGGGGGGGGGGGGTTTGGGTGCACTGCGGCCAGTGGTCTACCATCTTGGAAACCTGCTGTGGGCAGTATGGCCGAGATGGGTGGCTGGATGCAAGGGTTTTAGTTGGTGTGATCATCCCATGATTCACTATTTCATTTCACCCTAATACCAATGTATTAAACTGGTTTTGTATTAAAAAATACAAGTACAATAACAAATTTCATACCATTTTTGATTCCATTATTTTGTTTTTAACACTTTTAAAAAGGTAAATGTTACTTTTTCTGATAATTATATTGTTGGTAGAGGGGATTTGGAGGACCTATGATGAAGTCCATGAAAAGTGGGCCAGTCTGCACATGATCCAAGCACACTAGTGGACTAAAACACATGCTTCTACTAAACTGTGATTTCCAATGGGCTGAAACTTTTTGGACTGGTACGAAATGTAACGGTCCACATTTTATCTGAATGAACTGAATCCCAATTTGTCCATTAAAAGGGCCATATAGACTGATCTATCCAATAGTGTGGATCTGCACGGGGTTAAAACATTGCCTCAGTATTTTAAAAGAGTTTCTTATTATCTTCCATATATAGCCGAAAAATTTGACATGCAGGTAGAAGCGGTGTTGGGAAACAAATTTTTAGTATTCTATAAAGTGAATTATGACTGTATGACTAGTCAAAACCATAGACCAAGAGGATTCATGAAATCGTGGTACCCAAAACCACTTTCCACTTTTCCTATAAAGTGACACTTTATGCACCCCATTTGGTCGTTAAAACCAGAGGAAAGGTGCTACTATTTTAAAGTCCCAAAGGAGTCCTCCCACCAATATTTTATGTTCTAGAGGCTATGAGAAGTTCTACTTCAACATCTTCTTCTTCGTCCCGTCCCATGGGTTTCTAAACCGCATGTGATCACCTGGGAAAAAACATTTTGTAAATCCCGAGCTTAATGTTGTAATATTTGAATGGTCTTTTTAATTCGAAGTCTTTATGTTGTTTTTCATCATCATTTATTTTTATTTAATTGAGTTATATACCAGTATGTTATACTCAAACTCAAATGATCATTTTTGGGGGGTACCCTTTGATGTGATGTTTTACACACCGTTTATCCCTTTTCTCCCATCATTCATTTGTGATGTTTCGGTGGTTCATATTGGTTAATTGAATTCAAATAAGCATTTTCAAGGCCATGTAAATTTATTTCATGGGGTCACAAAGAAATAAAATACAAACCTAGATAGGCCATCGAGTTCTTCATGTGTTTCCATGGTGAGTTCCGGTAATGAAGTCGAACACAAATCACCCAATCATCGGTGGTTTCCAGTGAATCATTGTGTGTTTTCTACTGAACCCTAAAAGGTATCCTAGTATAAAATCAGTAAAATTCTATTTCTATGTTTTAAAAACCAATGATTAAAATATTATAACTCTATCTCATAAAGAGATTATGGATTTTCATCTTTAGAGTACCCAGAGTTGATCACATTTAATTAATATTATTTACTTACACTTTGTTTTATTGCTTTCATTTTTTATTGTCATCTTTAATATTAAAGACCATGTATTATAAAACCCCATTTCCATTTTTAACTTTCATAATCAGAACCACATTTTGGAATTAATGAGCTAAGGCTCCGTCGAGCGATGACATAGGGTTGCTGCTATACTGTAGTAATTCTAGTTAAAACTAAACAACTAATTTGACGTGCTCGACAATGAGATCAAATTTTGGCATCATTTCCAGGGATCCAAGATAATTTATTTTCTTTATTTACTTCTATTTTTTTATTTTAATTCTTAATTAGTACTCTTATCAATAACCCACCCCCATTTGATTGTTTTTGTCTTGTTTTTTTTTGTTTTTTTGTGTTCTTCCTATCTCTCTCACTATATCTCTATCTCTTCTTCCTCTCCATATCTCTCTCTATAATTCTGTATTATAACATTATATTATATTTTCACCCTTATTAAGTGATTTTATCGATATTCAATAACAAAAAAAAACAAACTTTATAACTTATTTCAATTACCCGATTTGAAAAAAAACTGCTTGAATTGGACCCTGAAATTGAAAAGACACTTCACCCACAAATCAAGGAATCTAGAGAAGGTCAATAAAGTAACACTAAGGAAACCAAGGTAGAACCTCAATTTTTCATAATACAATCAAAAATTGAACCCAATCTAATCTAAGAAATCATGGCTACAAATAATCGAACCGTAAAAGAAATAACCACCCCGAATGTGGGGTACCAACCTACGTACATCCAATATCCTAAGGAAGAATCCAATTTTGATTTGAGATCATGCCTTATCCACCTTATTCCTAAATTCCATGGTCTTCCTGGTGAGGAACCTCATAATCACCTTAAGTATTTTCACATAGATTGCTCCACCATGAAACCCCAAAATGTAGATGAGGACCTAATTAAGTTTAGGGCCTTCCCTTTCTCCCTTGTTGGTGTAGCCAAAGATTGGCTATAATATTTACCTTCCACAATTTGGGGCAGGAATGACCTGAAAAAACTATTTTTAGAGAAGTTCTTCCCTGTTTCCCAACCTGCATCAATTAGGAAAGAAATTTGTGGCATTATTCTCCCACAAGGAGAGACCATTAATGAATACTGGGAGAGATTCAAATGACTTTTCTCAAGATGCCCCCACCAGATTAGTGAAAAACTAAAAATATAATACTTATATGAGGGAATTATCCCCATGGATCATGATATGCTTGATGCTGTAGCTGGTGGTGCCCTATTTGATAAAGCTCCTTCCACCACTGATGACTTAATAGCCAACATGGCACAAAATACACAATAATTTGGTACACAAGAAATGTCACCAACCCAAGCAGTTCATGAGGAAATACATTCATCCCTATAACAAAAGGTAGATAATAAACTTGATGAGATGAATACCCTTCTAAGGAAATTAGATCAAGTAAAAGGTAACTCACACTATTCTTCAGTTCCATTACATTGTGGTATTTTCTCTGACAATACTCATTTTTAAGGCTAGTTACCACAACTTCAAGATTCTCCTGAGTCTTGTGTAGCCGTTTTCCTAGGGTGTCCATACAAACAAGCACATCCCTTGAAGAAAGAACCATCTATTTGAAATCCAAACCATTGGTGGAAAGTACAACCCCAATACCGACAAGGAGGAAACTCAAGCAACCCCAAGTAGAATTGGTATGAACAAGGCCAAGGTATGAAACCTTCTTATCCTTCAACTTGTCCAAACAATCATCCTCCTCCTCCAAAATCTGAACCAAGCCTCGAGGATATGGTGAAACAAATGACATCTCAAAACATCAACTTCCAAAAAACCACACAATCCGCTATTCAAGACCAACGAACTCAAGTGGGGAAATTATAAAACCCCATCATTGAGCTTAAGATGCAAGGTTCTGGACATTACGATCCCAAAAAATGGCCAATACGAAGGAAAAAAGGTAATTTTTGTGCAGTTACACTTCGTAGTGGTAAATAAGACTCTCCCTCTTTTGATTCTGCACAACAGGTATGTCCCCCTCATGAAAACTCTCTTTCCCAACCCTAAAAAATTTCAAGTAATTAAAAACAATAAAAAAAGTGTAATCGAGTTATCATTGAAGATTCCAATGAACAATCCATTCCTCTTCCTTTTCCCGAAAGACTCTCCAAATATAAGTAGAATTTTGATAATGATATTGATAATGAAACAATGGATACATTTAAAAGGGTTCAAGTTAATATTCTTATATTGGATGCAGCTAAACAAATCCCTCAATATGCTAGAATTCTTAAAGAGCTTTTCACCCATAGAAAGAGACTAAAGGTGAATGAGAGATAAAACATAGGATGGAATGCCTCGACCATGATTCAACTAGAAATACTAACCAAATGAAAGGATCCATGCAAATTCATGATACTATGTACCATAGGGGATACATTCTTTTCTGATGGTATGCTAGATTTAGGTGCCTTCATTAATGTAATTCCTCACTCCGTGTACACCTCTCTATAGGTTGGAGAGATTCTACCAATTGGAATTTTTATACAACTTTCCAACCAAAGTACTATGCATCCAATAAGAGTGATTGAGAATTTCCTTATACAAGTGAATAATCTCATCTTCCCCACTGATTTCTACATTTTTGATATGAATGATTCCCAAACCCAAGTACATGACCCTCCCATACTTGGGATACTATTCCTCAAAACAGTAAAGATGATCATCAACATTCACAATGGTACGTTGTCCATAGATATTGGAGGATAAATGGTAAGTTTTAACATCCATGAGGCTATGACACACCCCATTTAAGAGCACTCCAGTATTCTTGTCTATTCGATGGATGTTCTTTCAAATGACGCACACACACAAACACACATTTCTCTCCTCAACACATACTCTGATTAATTTTCCAATTCTTCACCCTAGGATGATTTGAGTTTTAATTCATGCTTTGAGTGTTTTGTGGGTTCTAAAAAGAGTAATTTTGTGCTTTAATGGATGAGTGTGTTCATTCTGAGTTACCCATGACCGTTGATGATTCTAAAAATCTCATTTCAATAGATTCTCTATCTGTAGAGAATAAACATAAGAAGATTGATAGTTTAATGGACCTCACTCCCCCTAAATCCCCCCCCTCAGTCCAAAACCCCCTGGTGTTGGAAATTAAACCACTTATTTCTAATTTAAAATATGCATATCTTGAGGGTATTAACCAATTGCCCGTCATTATTTCCAATAACCTCTCTCTATAGCAGGAATCAAAACCGATTCATATTTTGAGAGAGTAAAAAAGAAATAGGATAAAAATTGGATAATATTTTCAGGATTATCCCATCTATTTGTATGCACCATATACTTTTTGATGTTGAGGCTAAGCCCATAAGAAAATCTCAGCGCCAGTCGAATACTACTCTCCATGAAGTGGTACAATTGGAAGTTAGTAAATTACTTTCTATGGGGATCATTTATCATATATCAGATAGTAAATGGGATAGCCCAGTGCAAACTGTGCCTAAGAAAACCAGAATAATAGTTGTGTCAAATGAAAGTAATGAATTGGTTCTAACACATGTTCAAAAAAGTTGGCGAGTCTGTATTGACTACCTTCAACTGAATCAATCCACGTGGAAGAACCAATTTCTTCAACCATTCATTGACCACATATTAGAAGGATTGGATGTTAAGTCCCATTATTTTTTCCTTGATGGCTATTCGGGTTATTTCCAAATACATATAGCCCCTAAGGATCAACAAAAGACAACATTTACCTATCCATTTGGCACATTTTCATATAGAAGGATGACTTTTGGTCTATGTAACGATCCTGGTAATTTTCATAGATATATATTGAGTATTTTTTCTGAGTACCAAGAGAATTTCATTGACGTTTTTATGGATGATTTAACAATTTATGGAACTTCTTTTGATGATTTTTTTGGCTCACTTAGTTTTAATCATCTATCGTTTAATAGAAAACAATATTGTTTTAAATTATGAGAAATGGAATTTCATGGTTGAAAGAGGGTTAGTTAATGGACACATTATTTCAAAAGAGTGAATTCAAGGGGATAAATCAAAAAATTTTAACCCTTCCATATCCAAAATGCGTTCGTGAGGTGCAATATTTCTTGGGTCATGCTAGTTTTTACCGTAGATTCATTAAAGACCTCAGTAAGACATCACTTACCTTATCTTTGTTATTGTAAAAGGATTCTGATTTTTTTTGATAAAAAATGCGAGGATGCTTTTAATTCACTAAAAAAGAGTCTCACATAACCTCCCATCATCTAACCACAAAGGTGGGATCTCCCCTTAGAGATTATATGTGATGCCTCTAACTTTGTAGTTGGGGTAGTATTATCACAAAGGGTTGAGAAGGTCCCTCATGTCACTGTATATGACTCACGTACCCTTGACCTAGCCTAGGTGATCTATACAACCATTGAAAAAGAACTTCTTTATATTGTGTTTTCCTTGGAAAATTTTTGTTCGTATCTTATTGGGTAAAAAATCATTTTTTTCTCTGATCATGCTGCCCTTAATTTTCTCCTAAAGAAACCTGAAGCCAAGCCCCACCTCATTCGGTGGATTCTCCTCCTCTAAGAGTTTGACCTTGATATTCATGAAAAGAGAGGTGTGGAAAATGTGGTAGCTGACCAAAATTGTAGGATTTCCCCACCATTGGACCAACATGTTGACTCACCCCTCCCCATTTGATAATTCTTCCCCCATGAGAACCTTTGTGATGTTGTGGAACTTACCCCCTAGATGCGGACATTATGAATTTTCTAGAATCATATAGGGTCCCCATTGATTTAAGCACTTCACAATCCCAGAGAATTAAGCATGATTTTAGGTGGTACATTTGGGATGAACCATATTTGTGGAGAATTTGTGGTGACCAAGTAGTTTATCAGGGTGTCCCTGAACACAAGTTCACCTCTATATCAACATTCTTCCACACTTTGGCTTGTGGGGGCCACTTTGGTTCTCAACGTAAAACTCTAAAGGTCCCTGACTCATGAATTTATTGGAAAACATTGTATATATATGCCCATTGGTTTTGTATGTCATGTAGTCATTGTCAATTCAAAGGGAATATCTCCAAGAGGATTGAAATTCACCAACAGCCCATGTTACTCTGCCAAATTATTTATGCATGGGGCATTGACTTCATGGGGACTTTTCCAAATTCATTTGGCCTTTTTACATCTTATTGATTGTTGACTATGTATCTAAATGGGTGGGAGAAAAGGCCACCAAGACCGATGACTCTCGAGTGGTTGTTTAATTTGTGAGGTCCCAAATTTGAAGTAGGTTTGGTTTACTGATATTCATCATTAGTGATCAGGGTTCACATTTTTTTGATCACAACATGAAAAATTTGCATCATAAGTATGGATTTGATAATAAAGTCTCCACTGCATATCATCCACAAACTAATGTACAAGTAGAAATCTCAAATCAGGAAGTTAAGAGAATCTTGGAAAAAACAGCGCAACCCAATCAGAATTTCACCAAATAGAATTGTGTTTGGAATGGTTTTTCACCTCCCAGTGGAGGTAGAACACCGTGCATATTGGGATATTAAACAATGTTATTTGAATCCTTTAGATTTAGGTGAGCATAGAAAGATATAGATTCATGAGTAAGAAGAAATTCGATGTGATGCATATGAGAACACCCAAATATATAAAGAGAAGAAAAAGGCTATCCCTGATAGAATGATTCATCAGTAGAAGTTTCATATTGGTGAGAAGGTTCTCATGTACCATTATATGATAAAGATCAACCCAGGTAAGCTTCCTTCCTGATGGATCAGTCCTTATACAGTTATTGATGTTTACCCTTTTGGTGCCAAATAGGTTTTGCACGAGAAGAGTGGATAAAGGATTAATGTCAATGGGAAGAGGCTCAAACACTTCTATGAATTTTTTTTAAAGCATATCATGGAGGAAATCCAATAGATAGATTCCGTATATGAAACCACTTAGTAGGATGTACCTTCTCCCTATATTTATTTACTTGTTTATTTATTTAAAATAATTTTATTGAGGACAATGTAACTTTTTGGTGTGGTGGTGGGTGACATGTCATAGTTAGGATTAAACAAAAAAAAATTGTTTTCATTTTTTATTTCTTTTTCCTTATTTTGTGTTTTTAGATTAAAATTGATCTTAAAAAGAATATCCAAAATCATTTTTCATGCTTGAGTTAATTTTATGGAAAATTAAACTGTTTTTGGAATTTTATTTTCATATTAATGTTGATATGGAATCTTTTTCAAGAATTTTTATTTTCAAATAATTCTTATGTGTTTAATGGATTTTGAATCCCATGCCTCATTTTCACTGACCAATATTTTAATCTCTTAATCGAGAGACATTATAAGCCCTTTATTGCATATTCCTTCTTTTAATCACTTTCGTAAGAGTCTCAGGCCATGTAGAGAAACTATAACTTTCCTTGATCTTGTTTGAAGCCATATGATTCAAGTATGCTACATTCCTGAGAGAGGCAATAATTCATTGAAAATCCATTGTACAATTATCCTCTATTTTCGGCCTGCGTTACATTTTATCCTTGTTAAGCATTAGAGACCATGAAATTCCTGTTAGGTATCCACATTACAAGCTAATTTACCCCTACCTACACATCTCTTGTGTATATTCTTATTTATTTTTTGCAAGTGTGGGTGAGAGGGTGTTTCCATGAGAATTATGGGGAGAGAATAATTGTTATGGGTTGATATAAAGGGTGCCTACATTTTCCTTGGGCAATGGGTTCACAATCCATATTACATCATTGTTTTACACACGTTTCCTTCTTTATCTTCAAAAAAACTATACAAAAAAAACATCATTATGTACATTGAAAAAAGAACAAAATAAAAAAATGGAGAAAAGAGGATTTTTACTCATTAATATTAACATATTTTTTGTGACCCATAAAAATAGACAATGGGGTTAGTGAGTGGGAGGTGATATACATTGTGAGGTGTTGAGTGTGTACATTCATTTTGATGACATGTTTCATTTTGAAATGTTTTTTACATAAGAGATTAAACACTCCTCTTCAGCCTCATATTTTTAAACATTAAATACTACCAACCCTTGAACCTCAGAACAACTTATTGAATTTCATATTGATTATCACACTAGTTTCTACCGGTAGAGAACATAGAATCTCGGAAAGCATATGGTAAGATCACATGAACTCTGGGAAAAGATCTTAAATCCACTTTTATATGTTCCTTGAGTGAAAAGGGAAAATTCTTAGGTGAGGTAGGTTGCGACATGTTGCATGAGTGAACAAATGAAGTTCAAAAAATTTGAATGTGAGAAAAGAAAAATGATAGGATAATTGATTCCATAAAAAAGACATGATAAATTTAATTTCAAAAGAGTATTGGACGATTTCAGACATTTGATTTAAGAATGAGATATTTTTAGGATATTATAATTTTCCCAAGAGTGAAAATGTTTTGGTGTGGGGGTGTGATCGTACCACGATTCACTATTTTATTTCACCCTTATACCAATGTATTAAACTGGTTTTGTATTGAAAATTAAAAGTATAATAAAAAAATTTCTCTATGTTTGATTCAATTAATTTGTGTTTAAATATCTTAAAAAGGGAAATGATACTTGTTTTGATAATTATATTGTAGGTGTAGGTGATTTGGAGGACCTATGATGAAGTCCAAAAAAATGGGCCAATCTGCCCATGATCCAATCACAGTAATAGACTAAAACACATGCTTTGACTAAACCGTGAATTAAAATGGGTTGAAACATTGTGGATGGTACGAAATTTAATGTGCTACATTTCATATGAAGGAACCAAAGCCCCATTCTTCTATTAATAGGCCCATAAAGACTGACCTGTCCAATAAACCAGATCTGCACGGGGTCAAAACATTGCCTCTGTATTTTAGAAATATCTCTTATTATATTCCAAATCCAGCTACCAAATTTGACATGGAGGTATAAATTTTTTCGGGAAACAACATTTTAGTTTTTTACAAATTGGTTTATGATTGTTTGACAAGAAAAAAACCATTGACCAAAAGGATTTTTGAAATCATGGTTCCCAAAAACACTTCCCACTTTGCCTATAAATTGGTACCTTGGCGCCCCATTTGGTAGTTCAAACCAGAGGCAAGGTTCTACCATTTTGGATTCCTAAATTAGTCCTCTAACCAATATTTTATGTTATGGAGGCTATGGGAAGTGCTACTTCATCATCATCTTCTTCCTCCCCTCCGATAGGTTTTTGAACCCTTTGTGATAACTCGGGGAGGAACATGTTGTAAATCCCAAGATTAATGTTGTAATATTTGAATGGTCATTTTAATTCTAGTTTTTATGTTGTTTTTCTTCATCCACTATTTTTATTTAATTGAGTTATATATTTTTATGTTATACTCATACTCAAATGATCATGTTTGGGGGTACCCTTTCATGTGGTGTTTTACACACCGTTTGTCGTTTTTTCTTCCATCATTCAATTGTGGTGTTTATGTTGTTTATATTGGTCAATTGAACTCACATAATCACTGTAAAGGCCATGTACATTTATGACATTGTTTCATAATGAAATAAAAAACAAAACTGTACAACACATAGAGTTCTTTGTGTGTTTCCTTGGTGAGTTTCATTTATGAAGTCAAACACAAATCACCCAATCATCGGCGGTGTCTGGTGAATCATTGTGTGTTTTCGACTAAACCCTAAATGGTATCCTAGATTAAACATAGTAAAATTATGGTTCTAGGTGTAACAAACGAGTTATTAAATGATCATAATCCTATCTCATGAATTGATGAAGGATAAGCATCATGAGAGTACCTGAGGTTGATCGCGTTTAATTAATCTTGTTTACTTCTACTTTGTTTTATCGCTTTCATTTTCTATTGTCATCTTCAATCATCAAACCCATATATTATAAAACCCAATTTAATTTTTTTAAATTCATAATCAGAACCAAATTTTGGAATTAATGATCTAATGATCCATCGAGAGATGACCTAGGGTTGCTACTATACTCTAGAAATTCTAGTTAAAACAAAATAACAAATTTGATGCGGTTGACAATGCGATCATGGTGTGTGGGAAAGAGATGGCTAGGGGGATCAAGGAAGGGTGCTGGCATTGGTTCATGTTTGAGGGTGGATAGGTAAACAGAGGAGGGGGGTTTCCTTTGGCCGAGTCATGGTGTTGGGAAGGTCGGAGCTGGGACGTCGACTGGGAGGGGAGAGGTAGCCTCGACAGGCACCGACTGAGGCCGGTGGTGGTGCCTGGTGTGGGATTCTTCCTCACCGCATGAGGAAGATGACCCATGAGGGTTGGGGGGAGGGGCTCTGCCCCCCCAAAAAGTGTACAATTTTGTTTTATTATTTAGCCCCCCGTTTTCCTTTTTTGTTTTTTTATTAGAAAGGAGACCGGCGTTGCGGGTATCCCCTCACCACCGTGTTTTTTTAACAACAAAGTCTTGCAAAGCAAGTCTTTTACCTCCCATTTTTTCTCTATCCTTATTTATAGGATTTAGAAAAATAATAATATTATTTATATAATCATATTATTTTAATATAATTAATATTATTATCAGAATAAAAATAATAATTTTATTATAATAAAACAAAATAATTTTATTTTTAAAATAATAATTCAATAAATTTTTAGTAAAAAATATCATAAAAAATTGATTTTCCTGTGAGTATTTCGACCATGGGATTTCAGGTCTAAATAAGAAACACCACCAGAAATCAATCTCAAATCGGAATTCGAAAATTTGGATAGCTGCAGACTCGCCATCTGATGTCCGGTCCGGATTCTGTATGCGGCGTTGGAACCGTATCGACGACCTCTATGATGTTTGATGCAGAGTTTATTGTTATTTGTCTTAAAATTGTCATGCTATCCCTCAGATACTAGTTATTTGAAAATGGTGTGTAGAGGAAGCCCCAAACAGTTGTGTTTTTAAAAAAGTTTCCATTGAAGATTGATGTAAACTTGTCAATGTCAGTGAACAACTTCCTAGTATTAGACAATGACCACATGTAATGGATTTTAAGCACAAAATAAATACTTAAGTACCTAGTTTAACTCCGAAGTTGAACACAACATCTTCTCATTGTTAGTGATTACTGCTCGAAGAATACGATATAGAACTCCTCTAGATCGTCCACACGTGCTTCAAGAAAACTGCGGGAGCACCGTTTGTCATAATCTGGGTTCTAGCACAGAATTGCGATGACACTTTCGATGCTACAATGACCACCACATCGCTTCACACGCGATACCTGAGAGAGTTCTTGATCTATGCTCCCATGATCTAGATCCTCTCATCCTAGATCATAGTAGAGAATGGAAGAGAGAGAATCACCATGAATAGTGATTGGAGAAATCCCATCCTCTTCTATTTATAGTTGTTAATTAAAATACTCAGTATCACCTCGCTGGCCCTGAATACTTAACGCACTATGAACGAAATTTTATGACTTCTAAACTGAGACATAAATATTATTATCATTTACCTTTAATATATAAAATATATTACATGATAAAATTTTAGTCCAAAACATGACTCGTCATTCCCATAAATAATAATTATACCTTGAATAATTTAATATTTGTCAATTAATATTTTTTATGTATTTACTTAAAACTCGTAAATAAATTTAATAAATACATTCAATACTCATTATTTTAAACTCAAATAATGTAAATTTATTGATTGCATTATTGATTGTTCTTCTTTCGAAAAATCCTAGACCGTAGTGGTGGGGCCCACCATGTCCAAAACTCTTATTCAACTGAATAAGGAAGATTCTTGAATATGCTATTGCGTGTGACCCTCTAGGTCCTCATCTCGACAGTAGTGAATAGTATTCACAAACCAAGAGTGGGATCTAGAAACCCATCATGTCCCCTGAAAAGAAAAAGATTTTCACAACAATGGTAACCAATCTACGAACACACACTGTGTAATATAATCTCCTTGTTTGTAATATCTTATAATGCAAGAAGAACTCACCTGTCATTGGCCTTTTTATTGCTTTATTGTTTATTGATTTAACTAAACCTATTTACCCTTGAATTCCAAGGCTGTGGTCTTTTAAAGGTACTACCTTCCATATCAACATAGCCTGAGATATATTACTTCTATAACCTGGGAGCGACAAATCCTTTCTTGACCATTCCAACAATGCCATTCCACTAATGACGCACCTAACACAAACTACCTCACCATGACTTCATTTCCGTTGTTTTTATCTTGCATCAAAGAACACAATCAAATGACATACATTGGTTATTATCTTAAGTCAGGAGACCATTACACATGATTGTAGATAGTAACATCCAATGACTCCTGAAACATGTGGTGTTCCTATTGGCGAGTCAGTCCTCATGATCTCACTACTAGAGATCACCAATAGTGAACATCATGAGAAGAAGTATCAATGCTTATGAGCCTCTAGAACCAGATAGTCAAACATCTACTCTGTCCAATCATTAATATTTATCAAGACTATAGAAAATATATTTTTAAGATTAATGTCATAGTATCTAGAGGTTCTCATTATAATCCAGGATCTGCTATAACCTTTCCATACAATAATATATCTTTGGAAATTACCATTTAAAATGTGTATGTAGAAAATTATACACTCTAATGGTAGGATGAAATCATGTATAGAAAAATATATACATTATATGTTAATCTATAACACAAATAGTTGGGTCTAGGGAACCCACTATTTTAACAAAAGGATTATATCTTAAGGGAATTTTATTAACAACCATTTGGGTTGTTTCATGAAATAAATTCACATGTGATCTAATTTCATACCTGAGACCATCCTCAATTCATTTAGCTATATATAAATTATCACCTAACATAATAGGTGTGAAATGATAAAGCTCTATAAATTGGATAAAATAGTCCATGATTAATAATGTTCCCTGCTCCAGGTGAATAAAATATCTTTCTCTATTGGCCTTCACCATCTCAGGAAAAAAATAATCATAAAAGGTCATCTGTAAATAACTCCAAGACATATCATAATGATGATAAATATAAATAATAACATGTCAAAATATCATGGATGAATATCATATCACATACATATAAATCTTTACTCTCATATTGGGAGGTGTCTTTATATCCTTGAAAATCGATAGTATAGACTCTAGCCAAAACTATGCATCTTGTACTCCACTATCCACTAAAATTGTTGGCAGATGCTGTTGCCGAAACTCATGTTCAAACTCTAACATAGTTGGTGTAGGCCTTGGGGTTCTATGAACATTATTAATTACGTGAAGTAAATCTTATTTAAAATGGGAATTAACACACACATTAGGTATAATAGGCTATGCACGAGTTGAATTATAGGAGGTTCTACAGATAGACCAGGGCTCACCACCTTCGGAGCTTGGTCATCGCCACCCTCGTAGAACACAACTGGAGGTCGTCATGGTGGAGTATCTCTACAAAATCCAAGAATGTTCCTCATAAAATATTTAATTTTATCAAGATCATACATATATAAACAGGGATGGTATACGCCTTTATAAACATGTTTCACACCCCTATGGATACTTCTAAATTAAAGTCTTGGTGGAATATGGTTCATAAGAATGCCATAGATACTACCTATTTCCCACTACTAAGGTTGGGTCAAGGTCATGTGCTCTGATATATGTACGGGGTTTCTGTGTATAATGATTCATTTATAAGTTATAGAGTCATAAACTATTTAATTTTCAATTGGAACCTTAATTTAATGACAACCTTTTCATTTCAAAATTTAATTTTATTTCAATCCATATTTATTTACATAAGAGATATTCTTAAATGGTTGAATTATATGCATTACCATTTCTAATTTATAAAGTCCCAAACACTTTATAAATATTACTTTAGCATCCATTTAATTCTAATAACAGTATGTTCCATCCCATGAGACCAATGGTCTATGGCTCAACATGCCATAATTGACTACTTAAGGTGTTTGTATTAATTGGTACAGAAAAAAACTATTTCGTTAATTCATGAACATTAAGTAACTAGTTGTGTATCTCATTTACCAACAAATAAATTAGGTGAATATAAATTACATCTCACAAGGAATATATAATAAATTTCATAAAGTCAAGCAATGAATCCTAGACAACATGGAATATGAATGGTTTGTGAATTTCATACTTGCATAGAATGATTCATGATCAATACTTACTTGTTGTATAGTTCCAAGGAAGAAAATAAGTCCATAATCATAATATTAATAACATCACACAACATGTGTGTCACCGTATAGTGGAATCAAATCAACTACAATATGCATAAAACAGAACATCATATCCCTTAGCACATAATTTTTCCCTATATGTGGATTATCTACTCCCAAACACAACTCATTTCCAAACTGTGACATATTCCTAATCACCTGTATAATATTCCAAAATGATAAGACAAAAGAAACTAAATTATCTATCAAAAAAAATTATAACATACCAAACCTAGAGACACTAAATAATGCCCGGATCTAGTACGTCATAAGGCCTCAAATGTGCCACCAAGCATGACAAAGGATACTGAATAGTATCCAGGTCTTTGGTGGTATAGTGGGGAGACTGTACTTGCATAATCAAAGTAACACAACTATATCATTAATGAGTACAAGAAGGAAGTATAATATTCACACACAAAAGAAGATAAAACATCCATATAATGGTAATAATGATCAAATCCAAGGGCAGTGTCATATGAAAAATGATGTTTATGTCATGGAGCTATTAAAAATAAGGGAAATAAATTGAAATAGTTTTCTAATAAAATACATGAATCATAAATAAAAAAATACCAAATGAAACAATCTTTATATAACATCACGAGACATTACATGGTCCTTTGCTCCCCTCCTCTTATGCTATATTCAATCAATCATTAACAAGAAAGTGATTACCGCTATACCTACCTATATCCATGAATTCTATCTGGATATCCAATAGTTACATGAACAAGGTGTGAGATAACACTCTGTAGTACACCACCATTAGTGTCTATAACAATTCATGTTTTTTCATATAAACTAAAGCAATGTACAGACATTACAGGATTAAAGTAAATAAATGTAAAGTGATTCTGTCCATTATAATAAATATCACTATGATCCAGAAGAAAAATCATACTGTATAATTATATAGTATGGTAAGAATCATCAATTAAATACATCATGTAATCAAGTATTATACCAACGTGGTCCTGATCAGAGGTGTAGAAATATCTAAGACAAACTAGTAATCTAGATCCATGGTGTAGAAATTCCCATGGAATCCTCATGGGTCAAATCCAAGGAGTATAAATGTCCCAGGAATTCTAATATGTCATCAGATTGAAGGAGTATAATTGTCCAAGTCATCCTAATAATTCATCATATTCAAGGAGTACAGATTTCCAAGGCATTGTAATAGGTAATTTGAACAAAGGAGTATACATGTACAAGGAATACAAAAAATTTGTCGAATACAAGGAGTCGAAATGTCCAAGGCATCCAAATAATTCATGTATACAAAATCCAAGGGGTAGAAATGTCCCAGGAATCCAAATCCTTCATCGGTTCTATACAACGACCTTATATTACCATCATAAACCAAACATTCACCACTTCAAAAACCACTTAATTTAACATTTCATTAATCCCCTTATAATTAGGTACAAGTTAATGGATTATCACATTCATAACTTCTATATACTAGTGATAAGCTAACTAATGTGGTTTTCAACCATTAACAATCCTTTTTTATTAACATAATAAATTCTGAATAATATGGGGGAAACTCAACACACCTGAAGTAAAACATATTCATGGTCAATGGAAGAAACCCACCTCATGGGTGCATTGGGCTACTATTGATAACCTCAAAACTTATATCAAGGGGCCACAATATGTCTTAAATATGAATTTAACGTTTATCTGAAGGGATTATCAATATAAGAAACAAGTCTTAGAAGGTTCGGTGAAAAACATAGTGGAAATTGGTTATAATCAACCAACTATTATATAAAAGGTATATACCACATACCTTATGCCTATGAATGAGTATTCATCCAGTATCAACCTCTAATTTGATCTAGAGAATCATAAAATTGAATAATATCCAAACATGATGAAAATAAGGCAGATTAGATTTCACCAAAATAACTTAATTGAAAGAATGAAAAATAAAAAATGGAGTTTATGAAATAACGAACTCACCAAAAAAATTCAAAAAGGAGAATGAATGTCTAATTAGAGGCCAAGTGATGAAATGACTCTAAAACATTTCTAAGGCTTGAAGAAGGATCCAATGTGATATAGAGGTACTAACTATTGGAGAAGAAATGAGAAGAGGAAAGAGGGATAACCTCTTTAAATAAATTAAGGGGAAAAAATTTATTTAACATTTTAAAACTATGTCGCATGTTTTGGTGGAATAGTTTGAGAAATCATGTTCCAACCATGTACCCACCACTACTTTAAGACCCCCCTCACATGGTTATATTGAACAGTTAGACAAAACATGCACCGACTATGAATTTTGAATTTGTAAAAAATTATAAAGAACACATATAAACATGCGTCCTGGGTCATGCTACTATAGAAAACCATGCACCATCTATTATACATTGAAACACCCTGCACCGTTTACTCTAACCACATAGACTGAGCTCCATGATTTCTATTAACTGTGCATCCTAGCTACCTCCTCGAAAATATAGGTCTCTAGGGTCCAATAAATTACCATAAACCCTTATTTCATCTATATACTTACTAGGTATTCACATTAAGAAACAAACAGAATTAAACTATAAAAAAATGATTCGTAAATTTGTAAAAATTGGGTAATTAAAAAAATAATATGATTTTTTTTTGATAGTTGGTTGAAAATTGTTTGAGAGATACATTCAATAATGGAGTCTTGAAAATAACTTGGGGATCTGTGGTTGTGGTGTGAGGAGTAAAAAATAGAAACCTATGTCTGAATGGAAGTCATATAGGAGTGAAATGGATTGGATTTCAAACTCTGTAAATATTGTGGTCTGGAATTATAGGCTAGGATACCTTAGGGAGAATAACATCAATGTTCTAATAAGAAAGAAAATTCTGAATCACAATCATATAATAGTCATATTTTGTGAGTGTTATTTACTTGAAAAAAATATAGTTTTATTCAACCAAAATGAATGAAATATTATATCATGGAAAGTAGAACATGATTATATTGATGTATGGGGTCTTTCATCTGTTTAATCTCATTGAGGATCTCATTATTTTTCATATTCATCTGTGATTTGACAAGGAATGTATGGGTTTATTCTATTAAAAATAAATCTGTAATGATTGATACCTGTATATAGTAGAAATACATGATGGAGTTGGAAGGTGGTAAAAAATTGAAATTATTGAGATTAGATAATAGCTGTTAATATAATGGTAGAAACTTCTAGAAAATTTATTAAAATTATGTGATCATATTGGAAAGAACTATACCATTGACTATAATGTACAATGGAGTGGTAATGATAATGAGTCATAATTTCAAAGAAAATGTAAGATGCATGTGTATGCACTCTAGGATTCCCAAATCCACCTGGATAGAATAAATCAGCACAATAGTATACAAAACCCAAAGAAGTCTAGAATAGGAAGTAAGAAAAATTATTCCAATTTAGAATTATTCTAATAAGATACTATAGGCTTCACTCAAAAAATTCAGCTTCATTACTAATTATCTTATTGATGAAAAAGAAAAAATATAAACTATAGGAAAAGTCCAAAGCCTTTTTTCTCTTTGTCTATGGAAGTGAATAGTTTGAATATCAAATATGGAGTGATGATTATTGGAAGGTAATAAAAATTAAAGATGTGGTTTTAATGATAAGATCACATGGAAGGATTAAAACATGGTTGACTCACATGTTGATGAAAAGAGTTCAACAATTGACATCTTAGTTGGCCTAGAAAAAAAACTAGAAATTATCAAATACCAATGATACCATATATAAAGAATAATGCATCAAAATTTTGACCATATTTTTATATTCCATAATTCTAAATAATTTTAGAATCCTGATGAAAATATCTAGTATAATAAAAATTAGAAACAAGAGAACTATAATTTCAGGCATTAAAAACTGATGTAGGAAAAATGCTGAATCTACTCTCATAAGATATTCTAGAATCAGAAAAAAAATTACAATATTACTAGGTTGAGAACAAATTATTACTTATAAAAGATATTGGGTAACCCAAATGACTATAAGAGGAACCATTACTTAGGGATTCGAAGTAGTGTGAGTCAGCAATGGAGAAAGAATTTACCACTTTAAATATCAATATAACTTATGATATGACATAACTAAAAATGGGGAAGAGAGATCCAAAGAAAAATAGTTTTTAAAAATTGATGGGAGAAACAAATGGACATTTAAAACATAAGGTAATTTTGGTGATTATAGGGTTATAAAATAAGGAAGGAATCTATTTCTCTGAAACATTTCCACTGAATGTAAAGAATATGACAATTCACATAGTGTAGAGCATTATTGAATTTGATGGGATACAATTGGAGTAGATGGATATAAATTCCTCCTTTTTTCCATACTAATTTGAAATATTATATCTATATTAAAAAACCTATGGGTTTTTAAGACTTTCAAAAATATTTCCATGTTTCCAAAATATTGAAAAGTCTGAATTGTTTAATATAGGAACCTCAATAGTGGAATCAGATGTTTGACACTCTCACAAAAGAGGGAGGTTTGATGAGGAGTGATTATGATCACTACTCCAGTCAGTAGATATATAATGATGTAACATAGGTTTTTATAATAATTTATGTGGATGACATGTTATTGGAAACCCTATAATGTTTGTGCATCAAATAGTTGAAGAGGAAGTTTTCTAATAGATTGGAAATGGAGGATTATTGTCATACTATGAAAATAATGGGGATAAAAATTAAGATGGATAAAAAAATATGGTAGTCTAGATTTATTCACTAAATACTAAATCCCAAATATCACTAAAAGGATTCATATTTAGGATTTAATACCATAAAAACTCCACTTTCCTGACACTTCATGTTATCCAATGTACACAAACCTTTAATTGATGATTAGGTCTAGTGCATGGTGAAAGTTACGTTTAATTAAGCAGTGGTAATCTTGATTTATGTGATGGTTTCTACATAGAAATAAATTTATTTTATGGTGGGTGTCATAATCCACTTCATTTTTAACCCTGGTACGGAGCATTGTGATGTTGTGAAGTGGATCATCTAATAATTAAAGGGATCATAAGATAAAAATTTATGATTCAATGAAGTCAATCCTATATCAGGACTTATAGATATGGATTTATCTAGTGATTATGAATCATGGAATAGAATAATGGGATTTATTTATACATCTGGAAGAGAATAAATTAGTTGGATTTCAAAGCTATAGTCGGTGGTGACTCATTATAAAACTAAATTAAAACATGTCACAACTACAGAAGTTTAGAATTATTTGATCAGATTAATGAACTCAACAAATAATCAAAAGGTGGAAAAATATTTTTTATTATATATTCATCCATCTTTCCTATAATATGATATTTCATGAAATAATGGAATACATTGACATAGAATTCCTTTTCATTCATAATCTACTTGGGGATAAGGTGTTTGAGCACTATACGGTCACAAGAAAGAAAATTATGACATATATTTTCATGAAAGTTTTAGTTTAGGAATGTATGAGGAATCATTATCCCTAATTATGGCTTAGTTAAGTGATAGGAAGATAGAGAACTTTTCAAAATATGCTAAAGGAAGAGTTTTCTTTCCTAAAGTGTTGTATGATACTGATCAGGTTTCTTGAAACTAGTATTTGTATTAAAGATCATTAGGATATGAATTCTATTTTTAGTGCATCTAATGTTCAGAGAATCTAATGTATATTTCATAGGAAGTTCACTTAATGGTTATTTAGTCTCTGATTGTTCATTTCAGACTTGTTGAAAGAGTGGTAGTTGAATATTAATCATATGGGAAAAAATCTAAAAATTTTGTAAACATTCAATAGACATTGGGTAGTTTGGTATTTTTGCATGGAGAATAGTGTAATAGAAGATCAAGTAGATTCAGTGTAAATATCAGAAAAATAGTGAATTTAATGGATGGTAAAAAAATGTAATAGGTTAATTTGGCTTGTTTGGATAGCTTAAAATCTATATAAAAGGGAGGTGGGACTATCTAGAGGCGATTAGTGAATAAGATAACATATATTCAACAGTAATAAAGTTCCTAAACTAATTTATGAAAAATTATAAAACAATATTTCTAACATATAGTGTTTGTAAAAATTATACATTATAAGAATATATATTATTTTTAGTGTCATCCCATGGATGTAGGATAAATGTATGACCATGTAAAATTAGGGTCTTTTTCTTTTATTTGTTTGAATTTTTCCTTGTGTGTGTGTGATTAATCTTTTGTGTTGTGATTAGGGTGCTTCTTGTCTTCTTAATTATGGTGGTTGAGGATATAGGTGGTAGAATATATTGTTTAAAAATATTCTATGTTGAAATACCATTGGATATAAACATATGGTGAACTCATGGTTCAACGAAATGATTCTTCATATTAGATTTTCAGAAGAAATTATGAAAGAGTATGGTCTCTTTCCCTAGTAATGAGTGCATCTTTAAAGTGATATCTTAGGTTGAGTCTTAGAGTACATAGATGTTTATGAAATTATATTAACCTAATAAAAGAATGGGGCTGGTTATTTTGGATTTCTAATAATGATTTCATTTTTGATAATACAGAAAAATAATTAATATTGTTATTGGAATTTTATTTAAGTGATTTTAATTTTAATCTTAAAAATGATAATGGTAATAATAAATCAGTGTTTAGTTATATAATAAATTTAATGATTATTAATTATTCTAGGATAATTTGATACATTGACCGTAGTAGTGGTATTTAGGAGTCTGGTGTGACATTAACAAAAGATGATACTAAGGATAGGTAGTTTCCAATTGTGCGTTTTTAGCAATATATATATTGTATGGTCTATGATGTCATAGGCTACCCCAACCTTTTTGAAATGATTATTAAAATACATAACAATATTTAGAATTATTATTTTAATATAAAACATATTATTTATTCACTTTAAATGATTAATATTTTTAGTATTTAATTGTTTTATGGAAGGACAACGAGTTTGATAGATAATGATAGTAAAAGTGATGAATTCAACAATTAGATGATGTTTCATGATAAAGGATAAGTCAAGACCAGAGTCTAGAGCTCAAAACTGAATAATCGTGATGAAATAGAGTGAATAATTCCGGAAAACACAATTCACACCATGAATACACTATTAATGATTTGAATGCATTGGGAAATGTGAGGTATATGTAGTTATGATATAAAAAATTCTGGCCTAGAACAACAAGTGTAACGGTGATACACATATGGTCACAAAAGGACACACCCCTGATTTACCCAAAAAATTTATATGACATGAATGCACACATCAAAGTGTTTCCAACTCATATTTCACATCATGAAACCACTTTTCATGATGTGAAAATCCTTTACAGAACTAGAAATTATAGAATTTAATTAGAATTAATGGGATTACCACTCATTTATGACTTGTAACACTTGTGAAACCCAATGTAATGTGCCAAAATTGATATATTAATACATTTATGGGTAATTAAATCCTCATAGATATTTCCTCATGTTAATAAATACATGGTACTTAGGAGGATTCAAGGATCAATCATGATTGGAAACTCTGCATAATGAACTACTATTGTGATGCTTTTATGATTCATTTTATTTGTTTTATTTTCATTCATTTATGTGATTAATACTTCCGTCTACATCAACTTAGTTATCCCATCCATACAAGGGTAGTTCTTTTGAGGGATAAAGAATGTAATGTGTTTTAATTTTAGTGATTGGGTTTTTGTTCTTAAATTTATTCTTTCTTATTATTTTTGGTTCCAATCCTTTATTTTTAGTTTTTAATTATGAATGTGATTGTGTTAGGTTTTGGTCCTATTAATTTGAATTTAATTGTTCCATGATCTATATATCCCTCTTGAAAATTCTTATATACATACAATGGAACTGATTAGATTTGGGTGGTGAGTTCTCAACAATCTCTAGAAAATATGTGGGGTTGTAGGTTGGATCAATTGGATTATTAGGGAGTATAATATCTGGTCAAGGATTGTCCTAACTAACTAAAAGAACCCACTGTAACATTTTACCACACATGAAGGCGTATAGAAACATTGGATGTTTTAGATGATAATATTCTCACCATAACTATATGGACAAGGGAGAGGGAGGAATCATTAGTGGAATCTATCTCTTAATTGTATTTATATGAAAAATTGGAAAAAATAGAAAATATAATAGCATTTCATTATGTATATCCAAGCCCAAAACCATCACCGATCCTTATAAACTATTCAAAATCAATTTTTTAATATACTTTTTAAATTCAAAAACTCACAACCCAAACTAAAAACCATTTAAAAAAAATCATAATGAAAAGTGAAAAACCATTATTGCGTGCACTACTATCCGGATACTATATAGGTGAAACCATTGGACTGTACCTATGAGAATTAATATTTTCTCTAAACCCCACAACAATCATGCATCATACATGGAATCATTGTTAGGGATGCAGTACCTCAAGATGAAAAAAACCTTAACCTGAATGACCAATAGTTCAAAAGAACCCTTAATCAAATTTAATCACAAAATTTTATGAATGCTAACAAAAAAAGAAAAGAGAAATTCATTAATGGTTTAAGTGAAATAACCTCACTGATCCAGGTTCCTCTTTTAGTGTTCACTATGAATATGAATAATTAGCAATAAATCCAAAGGAAAAATTATGAGACATATATGAACCTTAGTTTGGTAATGAAAATAACCAACTTTCTGTCCCTTCCATAAAAATTATTTCGAATTGAAAATTAACAGGATTCATATTATTCTAAAATTCCATGGTCATGTAAGAGAATACCTGAATAGACACATCATAGAATTCACATTTCCTTATCCTTATACAAGCCTTGAGGAGTCATGGAATAGAATGTTATGTGAAGAGATTTCTTCTTTTTACTAGAATAAGATGAAAAAATAGCTTTATAGCCTACAATCAGAAGAATCCAATGATTGTTAGGATCTTGAAATATGATTCATGAACATATTTTTTCAACATATATAAGTATATTGATCAGGAAGTAAATATACACTATTCGGTAGCCGAATGGTGAGACTATTTATGAGTACTGAGAGTAGTTCTAGAAGCATAGAGCTAACTTTTCCTATCAAACCATGGAGGAACACCACTTCCTTGTGTTGTTATAGCAATTACTACTTTATAATGATAGTATAATTCTCAAATCCTCATCTGTAGTATCACTACTTGACAAATCACTAGCAGAAGCCTGATATTTGATTGTGAATATTTCTCTGAACTCACAGTAAATTGTAACTAGAGGTACAAGAATGAGGGGCATCCATTAGTTAATAACATCCAATTCAACAAATTTATTCTGAATCCAAATAAAAAATTCATCATGTTAGTTAGACAATTTATTATAATCCATGTGAAATAAAAATTGGGCTTGGCTAAAGTATGTGGTGTATACTCTTCTTCCAATCATTACACTAGCCAACATTCAAAGGTATAGGGAAAAGAAGTTGTGAGACTACATTACAAAATAAGAAAATAGAATAGAACCAAGATGAAACCCCTTTTAATAATATTTACCCAATGATGCCTCCATTCAGGTAGCAATAATATCAGAACCCACTACCATTTTAACAACCTCACAAACCTCCTTATCATTAACAAACCTTTCAAACACAACTTTTTTTGAAAATGACTTATAAGAAACCTTCGACGAGTGAACGATAAATTTAAGAGAATCTAAAGAGGTCAAAATTTTTGGACTAGAAGATAATATAGATGATATAAAAATAAATTTGAAAAACTTATGGAATTTCTAACCAAGAATCTCTAAAAACAACCATCACAAAAAATCCTAAATCCCAAGGATATTATAAGAGTTATTAAAACAATATTTCAAAAGTATATCCTTCCACTTGAACAAATAAATATTTAAAATTTATAGTAAAATTAGTAAAATAATATATAATAGGTAAAAAATGGTTTAGGAAAGAGTGACTAGAGAAACCCATGCAAAAGAAACAATGGGAGAATACATATTTTCCACCACCATTCCCATTTGTGTTAATTAGATTGATATAGTTTAAAGTGGAGAAGCATACAAATTTGATTCAAGAGACCTTAAAAGAATTCAAGATCAATATTATGATCATAGAATAAATATGAAAAATCTTGATGTACAAAACATTTTTGAAGAAACTATACACAAAAATAAGGAGATTGAATGGAAATGAGAGCATCAACCTAGGAAGAAGCGTTTAAACTATTATGACACCACACATACCATAACAAGTTCAAGATCAAAGGAAATACTCTATTTCCTTAACTATTTTATCATTAAATTTTACAGGAACCATATTTTATTGTCTTATATTAATAAATTTCCTATATCACTCTATATTTACATCATTTCAGATATGAAAATTTAATCCTGTCAGAGTGGTGATATTGCTCTCATTTTGATTAACCATTTTTCAACAGGAGTTTTGGAATACGTACTTGTGAAAGTAAAAGATCTACTTTTCATAGTTCACTTATACATATTGAATATTAATTAGTATCACTAATAATTCTACGGATACTATTCTAAATGTCATAACAAACAATCAGAAACATGCATAAATAAAATTATTTAATGAAGATTGGATATAGTCGTGTGAATTTCAACATACTTGACTCCATGAAGCTTCTATCAAGAAGTCATTCACTAAATTAAATCCACAAAAAAAGGTATAGATCCAAATGTATAATAAATTATGATTAAACTCATAAGATGATTTTCTATAAAAAATAACATGAACCATGTGATTTTTAAAAGATTTAAAGATTATGATTTCTGGATTAGCGAAGAGATGACATTTAATTTTTTTATTGTTTATTAAAAGATGATAATGAATAAAAATTAATATCATATGATGAGATAAATAATTAAGAACTTAAATAATATGAAAATGAAAATATTATCATTTATCTTTAGAAGTAACTCATCGTTAATTAAGAAGAACTATCTGAGATGAAATCTATATATCTTACTATACAACAAGTATTAAAAAAGGCTAGAGAAAATTTCATTAAAACGGTTTAGGTTAGTATAAGATCCTCTAAAATGAGGATAAAGGATCATTAGAAAAAGTTAAATATGCACTCAATCAATTTAAATATATTCATAGTTTATTTAATAATTTATGTAGAAAAATAAAAACTTAGGCTATGAGTGTCAATAAAAATGAGGAGAAATATTCCCAATAAATGGAAGGGAAGAAAAATCCATGTAGTCCACAACTACTTAATAAAAGTGAGTTTTATATTTCAATCAAAAAATATTAAATATCTGGAAAGACCAAAAATCAACCTCGAGGAACAAAATTTGGATTTTGTTTGGGTTCTATGTATAGCATGGACACCAAGACTATTCTTATTGGTTTAACATGTCTTTATCGTGAAAGATGCAAGAGACAAGGGAGAGTTTTGGTTAATTTTTCAAATAAAATCATGGAAAGAGAGCTTCCTTATGATATTAAAGAGATGAGGGTTTATAAGAAACCCAGTAGTGAGAATTTACACAGAGCATTTCTAGAAATATGGCCCCATCAATTGAAATTGTTTAAATAATTGGTTGAAGTTAAATAAATTTCCAGAACTAGTGGAAATAAATTAGATTAAAAAGGAGAATACCCCTCATTCACTATAAATAAAAAGAAGATGAATAATTACCATTGGAACATACCTCTATAATTGGTGAAAAATATTTTACTATCAACAAAATTATTAATGAAGACGAAAAAAGTTACACCTTTCATTGACATTTGATTGAATTCAGTAATTCCATTTTAAATATACTTTCCCAAAAAATCATTTTTATTACACCGTGGAGATTTAATAAATTAAGTGTGGGGTATGTAATCTTATGGTATTGGATTTTATTAATTTTGTTCATTTTTTTAGTTATTCCCAAAATGTTAAAATGATCACTTTTAAGAGGAAACTCACATTTTTCTCTATAGACAACTCTTCCCCTAAGTCCTATTTGAGTATTATTGAACATGCCTACACCATCATTTGTTTTTGTTCCTATATTATAGATCCATAATGAAGTTGACATAAGGTTGAAGAAACAAAATAGTGTTGTCATCATGAAATAGAGATTTATATCACGAAAGTGGGACCCACACTATATAACTGAGAATGTATGATGTAAAGTGATGTAAAATAGAGTTTTGGAACAAAAATTCACTTCTTAAAATATTTTCACTTCATGAAAATGATACAGAATATACATGAAAGAAAATGTATTTTGTAACCTGACTGAAAAATTATTTCTAAGGGGAGTTTTCTTTTACACTCATTATCTCTTCAACCCTTTATATTTTTATTTTTAAATACACTTTTCAGCTTTAAAAAGAAAATTTTATTCCCACAGTTAACATTCTTTCTTTTCTTGACTAGTATAAGTTCATGAATTTATTAGGAATCCCATGATTCCATATTTTATATTTCTAAGTTAATAAAATTTAATTAGTAAATTTGGGAACAAAATAATTATATATAAGATTATCATGTTAATTTTTATGAATTATTATTGAATTGAATTATTTTATTAAGTTAAATGTAATTTTTCTATCATTTTCATACGTTGAATTTATAAAATTTATATGGATTTATTTTTTATTATTATAGCATTACATGAATGATTTTACCAAATTAATCCATTTCATCATTGATAGGATTTGTAGAACAAATAATTTCTATATATCTTGAGAATATATCTTGATAAATCTTATTAAATTCCACCTATTACAACTTTCATTGGATCTTTTCAAAGATTTCACTGTGAAAATAACTTTTAATATGATTAAGGTGATTATTTTTAAACCCTTATTCTAAGTCTCAAAATTATATAAATCATTGTTTAGACAATCTAATATATAAATGATCTCTCTTTTAATGATCCATAGTATAATCCGTTTATATCTATTTGTATAATGCTCTATTTATATTACATAATATGTTAAATTTTAATTGTGCGGGTATGGGAGGTCATGGATAGTGGGATGTATTAACTTATATAGCAAAATAATGGTGGATTTGACATTTGTTCCAAATATATCATTCAAAAAATAAAAAAAAATTAAGATGATTTATTTCATGAAGCTCTAATTATTTTATTATAAATAAATTTATCATGCCTTTAATTTGAGTTCTGGGAAGTTAGAGTTTTCATTTTATAAGAGATATTTTCATTAAACTTACTTTAGATATATTACGGTATGACGTAGAGATAACCCTCCATTTTAAGATTGAATATTTTTAACATTAATCTCTTCCAACTATAATCCTTAGATTCATGAAAACTTTTATTGAAATTTCTCATGGTGTTATAAATTTTTTTACAAAGTGGATAATGTAGATCATTTTTAAAACAATGAAAAAAATATGTAATCATAATAAGAGCATAAATTTTCTTTAATTTGTATAATGAGTGATGAGATAAAACATTCCATTATGAGGTAAATCTAGATTTGGCTTGATTAATAATAAAAAATTATGATCAATGTGGAATTAAATTAGGATGTCAAATTATATTAACTATAAAAAGGAAAATACTTGGGTTGATTATTTAATTTGAGAAGTGCAATGTGGAATTGATTTTTTTATATGAAACTCAAAAGGTTGATTTTTAATTTATAATCATTTGATTTAATTACTTTGAAATTTGAATATTGGTAATGTTGTGTTCCTCTTAAATTTATGTTGAGATTATATGATTGAGGAAAAGAAAGTTTTCTGTTTTGGTTAATTTAAAGAGAAATATTTTTCAAGATTATTTTAATATAAAATATATTGGTTATTCACTTTAAATGATTAAAATTTATGGCATTTAGTTATTTTATTATTTTATCTAAATGTACCATGTTTGACGAAAAACTAGTGTAAAATTGATGAATTCAGCATTTAAATGATGTTCCACAAAAAAGGATAAGTCAACGTCTGATTCCAAAGGAAAAAAACAAAATAACAGAGATAAAATAGTGTGAATTATACTAAAAACACACAATTCACATTGTGAATACACTATTGAAAACATGAAATCATCAGTAAAGGTGAGTAAGAGTAAGATACAAAGGAAAAAGTGCATTATGGCCTAGAACCACATGTATCAAGATGTCAAACATATAGTCACACTACGATACACCCATTATTGACCCAAAAAGATTTCAAAACGTTAAAAAGTATATGAAAGTGTTGTCTCTAGATATTTCACATTGTAAACAAATTATTCATTATAAGAAATTCTCTAATGGACTTAAAAATTTCATATTTTGTTGAGAATTAATGAGACCTATAAAATTTATGGCCCTTAAAATCTGTAAAACCCCAATGAGTAAATCAAAATTATAATATGATAGCATTTTTTGGGTAATTAAATCCTTCCTAATATTTCCCTTATCCTACAATTAATTGTTCTTATAAGCGATTCAAGGATCAATTGAGATGGGAAGCTATGGGTGATGGACTCCCACTGAAATTATTGTTTACTCTTTTTCTTTTAGTTTCTTTTATTCTTGTAATGCCTTATTCCTCCCACATTAACTTAATTACCCTATCTATGGAGTGGTAGTTCATCTAAGTGATTGGGTAGGAGGATGTTGGAGAAATTTATAATTCATAATTTTATGTTCTTAAATTTATTTAATTCTTTCATTATTCTTCTCTTTGGTTTCAATACATTATTTATATTTTTTAATTATGAATTCAGTTACATTTGGTTTTGATAATTTTAATTATAATTTCCTTAATCAATGTTATATATCTCCATCTACCCATTTCATTCATATGTATGATGAATTATATTAGGGTTAGGTGGTGATTACTCGATAACTGTCAGTATGTGTGTGGGGTTGTAATATGTATCTATTGGTTAATTAGTTAACTTCAACACAAAGTTGTGGATTGACCTAAATAATCAAAAAGACCCATTTAAGCATTTAGAAACAAATTAAAAAGGGTAGAACAATATGAGGTTTTACATAGGAATATTATCACCATAACCACATAGCCAAGGGAGATAGTGGAATCAATAGATGAATACCACTCTTACCACTCAACAGAAGAAAAATTGTAACAATTGGAAACTAGGATAACATTGCATTAGGTCTAGCTGTGCCTAATCCTATAAATACTTATCATCACCTATTAAAAATAAATTATTTAATTTTATTTCTAAATTATGAAATTCACAACCTAAATCATAAATCGAATTTCCCCCAAAACCATCTTTAATAAACTTGAAAAACTATTTTTATGTGTAATACTATTATGAGACTTCTGAGGTTTAACCACTATAATATATGTTATAAAATTAAAATAAATCCTATGATAGGCATGTATCACTGAAAATGAGTGGAATTTTAGTGGTTTTTCCTCCAAAATTAGGGTTGTTGAGGAGTGAACTGACTACCCCCTCTAGCCCCACTCACTTCTTCTTGTAGTTTTATATATCAGTATGCACGTTGGTATCCTTTCCCATATATGTTTCCTGAGGGATATAATGGATTGTGTGTATTTCACAAACATATCTCTTCGCATACATTATCATATGAATTACTATAGATATGTCATATATTGTATGTGGTGATTGTAGATAAAATAAATGACATATAAGATCTAGTGGATCCCAAAAATACTTATTTACTATCTCGATATGTGGAAAAAAATGATGAGATTATGTGATTCACTAGGTGAATGATAAAATATAGTTTCCTAAGAGTATTTAGGCTGGTTTACTTTTGGAGAATGATGTCTTAGGGTGTACAATGTTTGGGAAGAGAGAAAAACAGTGGGGATATGGTGGCAAGGTACCATAATTCTATATTTTTTTAGATATTATATTATTACATTTATGTGATACTGGTGAGTGTTCTATGATGGAAATAGGAAAATAATAGTAACCCCATTCAGATGATGATTTAGTTTCATTTGTTTATTCATTGGTCCTTAGGATTTTTCTTTCACATTTTATGTAACATGTTTCAGAGAAGATTCAGTTATGTACACAGGTTATGCTTACCCTATATATATATAAATGGGTTTTCAAGTTAACAGGTGTTGGTTTTTGATCGAGATGGACATGAAAAATTTGGGAATTGTTGAGGAGTGGTTATAACTTTAGGGTCATGACTAAGGATTTTTTATAGTTTTTTTAGTTTTCTTGTTGTGTGTGATATCATATCATGTCTTGAAATTTCTTGTAATTTCATTATAAGGAGGATTTGTTTGGTGGTAAAAATCATCATATATCTTACTTCTCAAATATTTATGAGATAAATACCTCCCAGATGCGTGATTATATACAAATTATTCTTGTCACCAAACTGTATCCTCATAAAGGAAGGTTTCTGGCATCATTATCTCTTTCCCCATTATTTTCCCAGGAGCAGTACCTTTGGAGGGAGGGATTATGATAGAGTATATCAAATGTGGTGGTTGATAGATAAGATACAGATTGGACTTAGGCACTAGTGAGGATGAATTGGTTGATAGTAAAACAATAAGAACTTGGTTTACTACGTACTATAAACAAGGGAAATTTTCTAGAACATAAGATTTTTGGTTCCCCTATTATTTGACATAACGACCTTCAAGATTACTTAACATTCTAATAAAATAGATAATTTTTTAGGGTAGATAAATAGGAATGTATAATGGATCATGCTTGTATATTCCTATGTTTAATCTAGTAAGAGAATGGTAATAGGTTTAAAATGAAGTAACTAATTAACCATAAATAAACCTTGTATCTGGTTATTATTCCATAACATTATTTCCTTTATAAGAATGTCTCATGGTTGAAATCCTCATCACATTCTTGTTTATATTTTTAAAACGATTTGTAAAAAAATCACCATAGACTGTAGTTTCATGAAAACAACACTCAGAGGGAGACACTTTGAGAGTTCCCATGCCAATGTCTATAGATTCTTAGGTATCTATTTTAAATAATTTGGTAGAGGTTTGGTTGGAGGAGTTAGTGATAGATTTTGGTTTGAATCATTTATAGAGATACAAGTAAGATTTGTTTTCTATAACAATTATTTTTAAGATAACTCCCCAATAATGGTTCACATTCCTCATAGTTTGTGAGGATTTGGATATTTTTTGGGGAAATCTCTGAGATCAGGTTTCAGGATGAGTTTCTTACTTCGACCACATGGCCAGATTTTTGACTAGTAATATTGCTACCTTTTCTTGGTATTCCCTTGTTTTAATCTTGATGTG
This sequence comes from Viscum album, assembly GCA_963277665.1. Taxonomy (NCBI): domain Eukaryota; kingdom Viridiplantae; phylum Streptophyta; class Magnoliopsida; order Santalales; family Viscaceae; genus Viscum; species Viscum album. The sequence continues at coordinate 1,718,688,955 of OY728145.1, read as the reverse complement.
TGGTGAGACCTTTGAATTTTCTTATTGATCCTGAAACCCTTTTATTGTTAGCCTCTTGAACTGAATGATCATAATTTCTTATTTTTATCCCTTTGAAATGAGTGCATGGAAACCTCTTCATTCGCTCGAGTAATACCCACCTAATAAATCCTTGATTCATGATAATTTTTATAAATTCAACATTTTTGTTTCCAACTCACACCCAATCTTCTTCATATGTAGTAAGTATAAATAATTTCTTGGGATTCATGTTGAGATAGATATGTGGTCTAGGGAAAGGGTTTCTCAAACCTTGATTATATAATTCCAGTTACCTTCTCTTTAGGACCTTTTTTAGTATGTAAGATGTGTTTATATCTTCATGTGCATCCCATGTTCTTCTCTCAATATTGGTGTGGTCGACTTTTCTCTAGGGTAATAGGTTCTTGTATGTATTCATTTTATAATTAACACACTATTCACATGTTCTTGGTGATATTGCCCCTAGTTCTGGGAAAGTTGATATTGTTTGTTTTTCCTTAATTAGTTTCCTTCCTAGTATTAGATAAGTTTTCTTTATGGTGTAAATGAAATTTAAGTATTCAGTGGGTTGGGCATGTTACATTGTTAATTATATGTTTTTGTTGTTATGTTCTTAGATCCTTATGAGGGTCTTTTGTCTCATAATGTTTTAATATATTTTACCTTTATAATATAAAGAGAGAAGACACATCTCATGTTATAATGAGTTACATTTTGATATGTTTTAAAATCATGTGGGTGATTCAGTAATGCCAAAAATGGATAATATCACGATAGGGTGGATGGGTTCCGTTATTTTTTATTCTTGAGATGGTTCTATTTTATTGATACAAGTTCTATTTTAGCTGATGTATGATTTTTTTAATGTAAATTGGAATGTTAAATCCTTTTAGTTTTTACATGAGTGAGTTCTTAGTCAATAAGGGTTTGTTAAAAAACGTGGAAATTTTTAAAGGAAAGAAAGGTTGATTGTTCAAACCTCATGCTTTTTATGATGGATGCCACTTGTTAAATTGGGTCTTCCAATTTGTAGATATTGACTTTGTTATTAACTTGGTAAAGAGCATCATAGATCTATGTCAGTTGAAAAATAAGAATTTGATCAAAGCATGTAACTTGTCTTGTTATATGAATTATGGCGAGAATGATATTAAATATAGAATTTTAGATATTATGTTTGAAATGTTTTGATTTTTTAATTAGTTTAACATGAAACATATTTATGTTTTAAATTACAGATATGGTAATTATATATATTTTATGATGCATTATGAATATAATTTTCCAAATAATTAGTTATTTGAGTTATTTTTTTAATAATAAATGATCTTAGAAAAGTTAATACTTTTGGGTAACATGTATTCTTAAATGAATGGTTGAAATTGTTATAGGAAACATGATTTAATTTTATAAGTGGTTTTGAAAATTTTTATTAGAAGTGTTTTCATAAAGATTATTTTGATAAATATTTTATAATTTAAATTATTAAAATGTTTTCATTTAAAATATTTTCAAACCTGAAAAATTTTAAATTAAAGAGACATAGTGAAATGTTATTATCATTAATATAATGTTTAACATGATTTTATATGAAATATTGTGATACATTCCTAAATAGAAAATAATAATATGGAAAACATGTTTATGTTTTTAACTTCATAACCATATAAACATAATTAATTACTATATGTATCATATCTAAAAATATAAATAAATTGTTATTAAATCATGATAATATTATATTTCTCTTGGCCAGTCAAGAATGATGTATTATGAATGTTATGGATTAAATTTTACATTATGAAAAATAAAAATAAATCATAAATATATTAATATTTGATGACTATACTAAGTAATGTGTTTGAAGTGAAATATATAATAATTTTCTCTCCTATATGAAATTATTGGATTCAATTTTAAATATAGTGATATTAATTTTTTTGAATGTGTTTACTTCTATTGTTTTGTTTCATTGTAATTTTTGTTTTATTAGACTTGCATTGTGTGATAGTTTTACTTTGTTCATCTATGTGGCCATTGATGTGATTATGTGATCTTATTTGTGAATTAGTGTTACAAATGTGTACTTGATATTACAATGGGGTATAATTCTTGATTTGGTTTGGATGAAATATTTGATCTCATGTTGATATATGAGATTGATTCTCTACTTTATGCAATTTCTTATTAATTTCATTTTTTCTGTTTGAGATATATCTCCCCAGGGATATTGTTTTGAAGTAGTTTTTTATCTTTTAAATTTGATCCTCTAAAGTAATAATTGTTTTCAAAATAGTGTGATGAGCTTTAGAGTTATATCATGGGGTATTTATTTATCCCCCATACTGTCCTTGTCCTTCCCATTTTTGAAGAGGCATGTAAGGGAACTATTTCTTCCATATCCTATGCAATGGTATCTTAGTTTCTAAATAGGAAATTTAAGGGTAAAATGTTTATTTTAATCCATGCATAAAGGTTAGACCATTTTTCTAATTTTTACTCAAGGGTAACATGGACCATCGATGTGATGTGTAAAACTGATTCCCAACTTTTGTAATATTAAATATGAGTTTATTTTTTGAATGTAAAGGAAATGAATTCATACTATATCATTTATAGTTAAATCATATCTATTCATAGGTAGGCCATGAATTCTAAACCACATATATAGGTCACTCTTATCTTGGGTAAAGGTATCAAATTGTTTAAGGGTCACCTCATAAGTTATTTATGCATGTACAACCATGTAGGGGTAAATCCATGTTACTTTTATAGACCCCATACCCCATACATAAGGTTAAATTTTAAAATTAATAAAAAAATTTCCCTTAGTTATATATAGTCATTTTCTATTATATCTTTTAATTTTTTTAAGTACGAAAAATATAAGATTCAAATATTCTTTGACATCCTTTAATAAAATAAATTTTTTGGGATATATTTAAATGTTCACAATAATGTTTTGAAATAAAATATAATTAAATGATATAAAATGAAAAAACTAGGAATTTTTTTTGGTGAATTCACATACTTCCATTTTAAATCCATTCCTCTCCTTCTTCTACTTGAATTTTGATATCCTTTAGAACCTCCATGTTTTATACTTATTTCTTCGAGTTTTGTGAGTAGTATTAAAATTTTCCAAGGCTCCACATGCATCCAGTCTATGTGAACACCCTATTTCTATCTCCACCATTTTGATGTTATAGTGTGTGATGTTTCCATGAGTTGGGGGTTCTACAAATACCCATTTACTTATATCAGAAAAGTGTGAAATTAATAAGCTTTAGAATCCAATGACTAGATGAATTCAATTAACCCTTATCAGATAAAAATAAGGAAAAAATCACATGATGGAATATTATATGAAATTATAAAAATTACCAAGGTTGAATATGAAATAAATACATAAAAACATTAGAAAAATTATATCTTATAATTACTAAATAACGAGAGAATAATATCTTATTGATTTTACCTTGAAATATTCATGTGATGTTAATTTATATTTCTTGATTCAAATAACAATATTTTTGAAATATTATTACTTGTTTTTCAAGAATTATTATATCTTTGAAATTATTATCACATGTAATAGACTGTCATTGTTATTTATAAATAAATTATTAGACTTTTAGGAATAACTTGAAAATTTATAAGATTATTTGAGTAATGGGAAATAAATAATTTCATGTTATTTAATAATAATAAACATTTATAAAATTATCTAAGAGATATAATGATATAATTTCATGTCATTGTAAAATAACCTTTCATAAAACCAATATGATAACATGTTATGTTGTTAAAGAACATAAATAATAATGATGATAATTGTTTGATAATTCTGTTGATTAACAATTATAAATCAATATTATCACATATTATATTAATTGTTTTTATTTTACTAAAGAATATTATTGAATATGTAGAACTTTATTCATGCCAAGAGATGATAATCACATGATAATAATAAATTCATAAAATTAAAATATTATCACATGTGAAAATATTGTTATTCAAGTTTTAAATATATGGGAATGAGATTTCATGATATTGAGGTATATATATTTTTTTTCTTCTGATATTTACATGATAGTGTTTTGTCCATTAATGTATTTTTAAGTATGTTTTCAATTATTGGAAATTAAATAACAACTTTAAGCTACTAATTATTTTTATTATAAAATAAGAATTCTAAATTTCCATTTGTTTTTTATATATGAAAGAGAGGCTTAATATATAATTCTAGATTAATTAAATAATATTTATCCATGGAAATTTGTATGGCCAAAACCTCTAAGATTTATGATCTATTAATCAATTAATTAAAATAGTAATTATAACTTAATGATTTCATAAATAATTACTTTTGGGATGAACCAACTTGTTTACCAACGATGTGATGATTGAACAAAATGCCGATTATGATGATGATGGTGGAACATGTTTCCATATATGATGATGATATGGAAATGGGATGTCGAATGTGACATTATGTGTAGTGGGATCGAGGATAACACTAATATAGCTGGGATGTGTTCAGGGAAGGTATTTATCCATGATGATTACTTATTGGTTAATTTATGTTTAATGTAACAATGTCCAGATGTTATTTATATGTTCAGTTTCCAACCATGACATATAGTTTGATGGCATGCATCGTGAGTTCATTTTATATGTGGTAGTCTAGTATGAGTCCTAGAGTGCCTTATTGATTATAAAATGACATTGGAATAATGAAATTATGAGTTTGATTGTTAGTGATTTCTAAAAATGATGTCGTAATTATAATAAAAGAAAATATTTAATAGTTATATTAGAACACAGATTAAAATATGAAAATGTTGATATTTAAATTTATAGTGGAATTAATTAATTAATGAATTAATTTAATGAACCTAGATGCTTGTATAATATTTTGATACCCAGACCATAACAATGGTAAATAGATGTCTTGTGTGACCTTAACGATTGATTAGAATTGGTATAGGTAGTTACCTATAGTTTTTTTGTGAACTATATATATCCTGTGTGTTTTGTGATTTCATTTGATACCACACCCGTTTTGGTCGGGTGATTGACACCAAGTATAATTTGGTAAAGTGTTTTCATCAAAATTCTTGTTGGTGAATAATAGATGATTGACTACCCGATCTGGCGCCACACTCTTATCATTATAGTTTTATGTTTTGGTATGAATGGTGGTAACATTTCCCTTATATTGTTTTAATGGGATATATTTTATTTTGGTTATTTGAAACACATCTATATATAGATATATTATCCTATGGGTTATTAAAGATATTTCATGTATGAGATGTAATGGATTGAGGTTTAATACACAACATATAGGTTTTTGTGGCTCTCAAAAAAATTCATGGTTACTATATAGATATGCGGATGGAAAGATGATATGATGTAATAAACATGGGTCAATATAGGATTTAGTATCCCCACTTTTATTGTGATGGTTTACTATTACAGAGAGATGGCTCAGGAAATGCGACAATGGATAGGGTGGAAAATCAGTTGGGAAGTTGTAGAATGGGACCTTCATTTGATATTATGTTGGATATTATATTATTACTTGTGTGAGATACTTGGTGAGTGAGATATGGTGAGAATGGTAAGAGAATAGTAAACAAATTTAGGTTATGAGTTAGTCTAATTTTTTATTTATTAGGATTTATGGTTATTCTTTTTTATTTCTGAGGATATTTTTCTAGGAGTATCCTAATGACTATATAGATTATTCTAATCATATAAATTTATAAACTATTTTTGTTGTCAATGGGGGATGGTTGGTGATCATGCTGGACATTAATAGTTTGAGGAGTGTTTCATAATATATTGGAGTTTCAAGTTAACTATTGGATATTTTTTGTATTTTTTTAGTTTTTCAGATATATATCCCATCATATCCTGTATTGGGATTAATTTTTCTATTATCATGAGTTGGAGGTTTTTGGTGTTCATCCTCTCATATGTATCATTATATACCCTTGATGCTTGTTTTTACCCAGTGGTCTATTAGATGTGGGATTAAGGCATCATTATCTATCTTTATCCATTGGAGACAAGCAGGTGTACCTTTAGAGTGACGGGGTCATGAATTTACCTAAGGTAGTGAGGATAATATATTAATAAAAATTACATCTTGAGTATTTTATCTATTTTTCCTTGTGATTTATATTTATTGATCATATTATATTATATTATAAAGGATATGAGGATTATGTGAATCATCTATGGTTTTTCTTTGGTAGTTCTACTTTGAAGGTTTAGAAAAATATATTAAATTGTTTCAGTAACTATGAAAAATAAATTTAATACTATGTTATATTCTTGGGGTTAACTATTGTAGAACACATGATTGATAGATGGATAATTAATATGTTTAATAAATTATTAATATTTATCTAATAAAGGGTTTATTTATGTTTGATAAAAGTGAGTTACATTTTATCGTTTTCCTTAAAATTGATTATCAATTTAATGAAAAAGTGAACCATTGTATATTCTATAAGGATTATATTATTTTTGAGAATATGATATATATTGACTTGTGTGTGACCTTATGAACCATTGATTAATATCATTTTAGGGTCAAATATAGTGTTTATTGCTTCAAAAATATATGGTTTCAATGTGTTTTAATGAAATATATTTAGATGGTTTTGGAAAAGGTATATTTTGGGGAATTTATGATTATGATATATATATATATGAGTTTATAATTATATAGTAGATTGATATTGTTTGAGGAATAATAATAACTTAATCTAATGTTTGCTAGCATGGTATATTTCATATTATTTTTTATATCCAAAATGATAAATATATTAATAATACCCTCACATACTTTTATCATTAGGTGATAATTAAAATTGAATGGACACAATTTATTTAAGGGGGGCATAATGTAACAATGAATGATTTTATTAAATGATTACATTTTAATAAGTTAATTTTTTCGATAGGTTTCTCCACATTCAACACTAAACTAAAAAAATACACGATATATTTAGTTAAAATATAAATATTTAAGTATAACCATAAATACATAGCTATTGAATTGTAAATAATGGAAAAGAGTAAATATTTTCTGATATATTTATAGACATAAAATAAAAGATAATTTTAATATGAATAAAATTCAATTTATTTTACTAAAATGAGTAATAATATCATTTCATGGTTAAAAATATAATTTTAAAATATTTATTTTTATGCAATATGAATTATTATTTCAAGAAAATTTTAATTAATGATGATAAAATATATTTTTATTAATAATTTGATAATACTAATTTGACTAGTAAATTTGAATATAATTTTTTATAGAAATTAAAAAACCCCATTGATGATAAGTCATGATTATTTTTATGTGAAAATGTAGTTTTTTAATAAAAATAACCTAATAGATGACTTTGAGGGATTTTTTTAAGGGTAAAATCCTATTTAATATCTTAGAATATTCTAAGAAATATTTTTGGAGTTAGGCACTAAGATATCATAGGATTCAAAGGCCCATTGAGCCTCAACACATACAGAATGAAAATAATAGATATATTATATTACGCAACCGATTGTTTTCTAAAATATTTTAATACATCTAAAATGGTTCTTTATAAGATAAATCTAAGACCATAATTAGGTAGAATATTTGGTATTTACATTTGGGGCAATATAAAGTTTGTGTACATTGGGAGTTTGGTAACATCGCATGTGAGGATAACTTATTTAATATTTTTATTTATATATTCTAAAAATAATTAATTATCTCCAAAATTTTGTGTCATATGAACAATTTGATACCTCCTTTAGGTCTGAAATGAGGGGTTTACCCTAGTCAATATATAACTTTTCATTATGGTGGGAATTTAGTCAAATCACATGTAAAGATAAGTTATTTAATATTTTTATTATATTTCTTTCTAAAAATAATTAAATATATTCTAGAAATTGTGTCGTATGAAAAATATGATACTATTATTATGTCTATGATACGGGGTGTACACTAGGTGTGGCATAACACAATCTTGAATCAGTCATTTGGTTGGATCTCTCTTAAAGTTAATATGTTTAATATTCATTCATATAATTATCTTAAGTAAATTAATTTTAATTCCTTATTATTTTAAGAGACCTTCCTCAATGTTAAAACCACCATGGATGAAATTACATTTATCCAAAACACCAGAATCAATCATTTAAAAAAGATTAAATTAGTAATTCGTTAAAGAGGTAGAATTAATGATTCTGTCACATAGTTTTGGTTTAAAGGGTTAATTAATGAGGGGTTTTATATTTTAGCGGTGAATGCACATTGGGGGTCTTTAAAATATCTGAGATTTCCCTAATTCATTAAGGATTGATCCCATTATAGCTGAGTATTCTCAAAACCCCAAACATGTGACTATTGAACTCTTCATTCCCCCAGATCCAGGTGCAAGAATTTATTTTCTTCTTGTTGGTGTGTTCTTCCTAAAGAGAAGAAGGTGTGTGTTTTTTATTTTTATTTTTTATTATTTTATTATCATTATTCAATTTCTTTTATTTATTATAAAAAAAACGTAAAAAATTGGTTGAATAATTAAACAATAAACCTAGTTTTTATCGAAATATAATAATGAATAATTATTGAATGATAATTTCATCAAATTATCAAAAGATAATTGTGTAAAATTACCAAATATAATTGCAAAGAATTGTTAAGGGGTAAATTATTGAAATTTAAAACTAATAATTACAATGAATTATCATGGTTAATCTATTATAATTGTCAAACGATAATTGCAAGACTATTAAAATATATTTATTAAAATTATCAACAATAATTTTTAAATTATCAAATGATAATTTATAGAGTTAAAATTATTAATGGATAATCACCCGGTTTTATGGAAGAATAATTTATAGAATTGTGAGAAGATAATTACTTTGAATTATTGACTAATAATTTTTAAAAATCGTCAAATGATAATTTTGAGTTTATCAAAGTATAAAATATTACGAATAATCAAAATCTAATTATAAATGATAATTCAAGATAAATTATTAGAAGATAATGATAAAAAGATAATTTCGAATAAAGTATCAAAAGATAATTATAAACGATAGTTTATGAGATATTATTAATAAATAATTATAATGCATATTTTTTTATTAATTATCAAAAAATATTTATAATAGGTAAATTTATGATAAATTATCAAGGTATAATTATTGAATGATAATTTTTGAAAAATTATCATGAAATTTTTTAAAAGTATAATTCATTATAATTTATCAATGAATAATTATAAATGGATAATTTAATGTAAATTATCAAGATATAATTATAAAAATATAATTTATGAAGAATTATCAAAAGATAATTTCAAAATTAAACTTTATATGAAATTTTCAATAGATAATTATTCTTATGAAGATTATTGCATGCACATGTGATGGACTAGAAATATAATCCACAAATTATTTGGGAGAGATAAATAATAATCGTAAGTAATATTTTATTACTTTTGAAAAAAATAGCTGGTTTTTGTTCTAGGAGTCCATGACTTGAGATCATATTCTTGTTGGCGTGTGAATGTGATTTAAGTGACGGAATTTTCAATAGGATTTTTTTGACGTAAAATAATTTAATATATAAAGTTTCTCACTAATTTGAGCCATATATATAATGTTATCATGATATTTGAGTTATACTTGACTAAAAAATTCTTTTAATGCGATAAATGTCAGGGTGGGTATAGCCATGAAGCTTTCTCGATTTACATAATATGATTATTCATGAAGAAGTGATTTTGACCAAATTGGCTTTCTCATGTATGTGTATGTATGGATTTTTTCAGACTCATGACATGTTTTGTATGATATCACTTTTTACATGTAATATTCTTGGTATATGATATGTTGTTCTATTATTAATGGTACCATAGTAACAGGTGGGATCGTCAGAGACCAGTACCCCTTTAAAGGGGAGTGTGTTTAGATGAAACATGTGATTAGGGGATGGGACCAAGATAGACAGTGTGGCATGATGTCTTAGTCTGGATTGATCTAAATTCATGAAGATCATGAGTGATCAAACCCATATGTCATGACCATGGGGAATAATGATCATATTTGATCATACTTGCATGGAAATAGTGGGGCATGACGGTTTATGTGATCTGACCTGCAGATAGAGCTGGGGAATGATGACCTAGTGTAGTTTGTCTAAGACTTCTAGGCCTTGTACGAATATTGAGAAGCTTCCAGATGGATCTGATGTAGATACATTTCAATGACTATTTTGATGTTTTCTTGTATTTCAGTGAAGCTAGTATAATCGAGGTTTGTGGTGTCTTTGTAAGAACATGAATGCTCATCATAGTTGTTTCTTATGCTCACATTTATTTATTATTATGGTATACATTCTTATGTATTTTCTCAATTATTATGGATTAATTTGTGTTGTTCTACTGATTATTTTACTCACACCCTACATGGGAATTTCAGTGAACTTGTAGATGTCATGACCAGAGATCCGATGAAAGGAAATGTCCATATGGTGGATAGTTGAAAAGTGTGTCATGTAGTTGGAGGGGACTAAGATTGAGACTGGGGAACCCCACAAATGTATTTTATTTACTTCTCTTGTATTTACCTACTCATTATACTATGAATAGTCCTACAACATTGTGGACTATTTCTATATGTATGTCACATATTTAGTTTCTGAATTTTACTCTGATTATTTATTTATTATTTTAATTTTCTTCATTATTATCAATATCAATGATATGATATAGAAGGTATAGTGTACCCACTATCAGATTTAGACCCTGAATTCTAGTCAGATGCCTATTATGTATGGGGAGACATTCATGAGGTCATATGGTTCCCAACACCTAATTTTTTAGGATTTTTAAAAAACGTGGGATTTATAGGTGAATTTTGGAAATACCATTTCTACAAATAGATTAATTTTAAGAAATTTTTAGTATATATATATGAATCTAAAATTCAAAAAACATTTTTCTAAGTAAAACATAAGTATTTTATAGGTGACTCTTTGATTTTAAAACTATTGGTTTTAATTAGCAAACTAATAGTCTACATTTAAGATGTTAGATTATAGTTTAAAAAAATAACATAATATGTTTTGTATTTTAAAATTGATTTTTATACAGATTCCAAAAGTAATCTATCACTGTTTCATAGATATTTAAGCTAACTATACCTTCTCAAAAAATTTAAAATAAACTACTAGAAAAAATTATTGTATTAATCTTCCAAAAAATAATTTAAAATCGATCATAACTTATTTTTACCGCTATGAGAATATGTCACAAAAATTAAATGAAAGAATGTAAAATTTTGTATTTAATCATTAACTAAAATAATATACAGAAAATTATCAAAGATAAATAGCACTAACAATCTATATCACCCAATATTAGATGTTTATGGTGAAAAAACACTCATCCACAAGAATAAAGGCAAGTTTTTGATTGATTTTTAAAGCCTTATCACATAATATTTACACCAAATTAACTTGATTTACCCTATACGTTGGTTTAAAATATGTAATAATTTTTTTAAAATTCAATTTGGATAAGTAGATGAATTTTTTTTCATATGAGTTCTAAAAATATAATGAAAAATTGTTTATAGAAATTTCATTTTTATGCCTCAAAATGAACATATACCTAAATCAAATAAAATTTTGATTCATATAGAATTATTTTTATAATGTTTAATTAAATGGATAAAATATTACTTTAGAACTGAATCCGAAATTAAATGGTTCATTAGAATAACATAATTTAATAAAATAAATGACAGTTTTCAAAAAAATCAGTATTTTTTTATTTTTGAAAAACAAAAAATATTTTTAGAAAAAATATAAAAAACATAGCCTAATACTATTATTAAATGGTTATTTAATAAAATATTTCCCTTTTTTAGAGAAAAAATATAAAAGTGGAATAATTAATTATATTATCCATGCACAAAATGGAATAAAACCCATTTATTCAGGTAATAAATTTTCAAAGTATAAAATTAATTTACCTTTATTCCTTGCCTATTAAAAATAATTAAATGACCAATAATTCATTAAATTGATAAATAAACTACCTATTCTATATATTCTTTTATAAATAGTAAGTAATTTAATATATTAAGATCAAAATACCATGCACAAATTAAAATAGTGTTATGAAAAATAAGTCTTTTACCTTAAAAACATTTTATCCTCATTTATAACCAATTGAAAATCATTATATGATTGATTATTAGTTTTCATAATGAAAAAATTATATATATATATATATATTATAATATTTATATTTTTAGTCATACCCACTAAACCAATGACTATATCCTAATAATCAAATTTAAATAAGAATATTTAAATAGTGTATCCTGGTTTATTTAATCTAGATGTTGTGTATACAACATGATATCAAATTCATATAATGTATTGAATATAAATATATTTTAAAGTATTTGGTTGTTTCATTATACCCAAATTAATGAAATTATTTCCTCTCAATTTTATCTCATGTATGCAAAAAAGGGATTAAACCATTAAAAAGCAATACCAAGGAGTTTAAGATAAAATATATTATTATGAAAGGAAAAAAGAATTTAAATATTTATAAATAACTCTTTTGAAAACTCAGAATGTAAAAATTAAAAATACAACATCATATTGAAAATAAGGAAAGGGAAATACAAAAGTAACCTAGAATATCACATAATCTATTTCCCAAAGAAGGAGAAAATTAATAGAAATTAAAAAATATATATACATAGGAATAATATATATTTAATAGATAATGTTATACATTTATGAGAATATAAGATAACATAAATTAATAAGAAATGATAATATATGGATTAAATTTTCATTTTCAAGATTCTTTAATAGAATTCAAGGATTTTCTTCTTTATGATATATAATCTATGAAAATATGATTAATTGGTTCTATTATATTAAATAATAAAATTTTCAACCAATGTTTGTGTTTAGAGAAGTTTTCACACTTCTATATCATCTATTACTCCATGAAATTAATATTCAAGATAAATGTTTCCATCTCAAATAACTAAAATTATCTTTTAATGGATTATAATATCCACAAAAAGATGATAAATATTTACTCCAATTTATATCCATAAATAAAAACTAAAAATTGTTATCACAAGTTAAGATATTATAGAATATAAATAAACCATCATATAAATAAATAATAAAATAACTCCATATGCTTAACAATAACACTCAATGTTTAACATAAATTATACCACAAATTTTTAACCATAAAACTCTTTAAATAATTCTAGGAAAAAATTGAAACCCAAATATTATAGTGATTTGATCACATATTCTTTCATGACCAACTTAAAAATTTTCTCTATAAAATAAAAACTAATAAAGTCACGTGCCAAATTTTTATATTCCCTAATCATATTGTTTCTATGATTTACTAATGTTTATAATAAATAACCTGAAACACCATAAATCCAAATTAAAATAATATATGCTACCACAAATTGAATCAATATTTATTCCAAAAATTCAGTTTACCTTAATCATAATATGTTCCCAAAAGAGTGTACTCCTTTAAAAATAAAATTAATCACTTAGTCACAAATTGAAATTTCAATCCAATGGTAATTTATAAGGTAAAATATATCTTCCCAAAATATATTATCCTTTTCATACCAATTAAACATTATTACCTTAACATCAATGATCATATAAACCCAAAATGTTATCAATAACTTTCAACTTATTTCCATAAAATATAAAATTATTCTTCCTCAGTTAACATTTTCACATGTTTAACTAAAGGGTAACATATACTTAGAATATCTATCAAGACTAAAAAAATGTATCTCAATGTACACCCATCACATAAAACCTTATAAGGGGAATCTATGACTTTAAAAATATGATCAACCATAGACCTATTAGACAATAATTGTATCAAAAAATATTAATCTAACCTCATATTAATAATCCAAAAAACTAATTTTATCTAATTATTTTCTATAATACTAACTATGACTCCCTGTATATTAATCAACCCAAAATTAAATGATTTATTAAAATGGTTTCTTGTTCAAAAATTTCCATTATATTTTAGGGTTTTATATTTAGTTGATTATGAATAAAAGTACATTAAAAATGGAAGACATGAACATTGTGTGAATTCTTTCCAAAAAAACACATGATTCCTAATTTTAAAATACTATTTCATTCATATCATACTTTATTTGTTCATGTAAGGTTTTTTTTATTTAGATATGGATAAAATTAATGTTCATACTTATCGAAAGGCACTAGGAATTTTTTTTTTTAAAATTGTATGTGTAGGATCAAAAAAGTAATAATGAGATGGTCAAATACAAGAGGGGGGGGGGATTGTATACTTTGAAAATTCTTAAAGAATTTTTGTATAATAAAAATCCACACAGACTCTAGGCTCTACTAACTTGCTTGATTCCATAAAAAGTGATTCCAGAAATGAATCTTAACAAATGTTTACAACAAATAAGATTATACCTTAAAGCGTATAGAATCAAACTAAATCAAGGTAAAATTGTAAGTAAGTATAATAAAGTTATACTTTCCAAAATAATAAAAATACACAACAGAAAATAAAATACTACAAGTACCAAGTAGTAACTCTTTTAACCCAAAGAGGAGTGTATCCAACAACCCTGGATAATTGGTCTCTTGATTTATACTTTCAATAAATTCTTTCATACCCAAACCTAGGTAAGATCTCAATCCAAAGTTCGGTATTTGTCTTGCTATCCCCACAATCCCTCGATTTTTAAGGTAATTGGCACCTCTGACTTCGCAATCTGAAGTCTCTGATTTCAAGGAAATTTAACCTCTGCACTAAGAAAATATGCATGAAGAAAAGTTTGAATGAGAATTTCAAAACTTTCTGTATGAATCATGAGAGTTTATAAGAGACTCTCTCTAGATATAACTTCAACAACATGCAATAAAATTTGTAAAAAAATTGCTGATTTATTTCAAATGAGCCCCTATTTATAGGCACGACTTCAACAGTTAGCTCCCTCCTCCAACAGTCATATTTTTCCTTGAATTTCTAAGGGACCCGTACACGTGTCACTTAAACAATGGTTAGTGAGTAATTGAAAGCACGAAATCGTTTTATAACTAAAAATATGTAAATATAACTAAAATCTGATATTCAGAATGAAAGGAAATGGATTTTCGAAGTCTAACAAGAATTGAATTCAAAGTCTACAATACAAGGATATTCAGATTCTATTTTTTAAGAATTCAGAACCTAAATTATATAGAATTTTGGAGTCTAAATTTCAAGGAAATTCAGATTCTAGATTCATAGGAATTTGGAACCAGAACTCACAAAGTTCGGAGTCAGAGTTCATGAGAATTTGGAGTCAGAACTCATAAGAGATCAGAGTCTATATTCAGAGAACTCAAAGTCAGAACTTAAAAATTTTGTAACCAAAATTTGTATTCAGAATTTGGATTCAGAACTCAGTAGAGTTCGTATCCAGAATTCGTATTCCAAATTCGGAGTCAAAACTCAGCAGATTTAGTTTCCAGAATTCTTAGTCAGAATTCGAAGTCAGAACTCAGCAGAGTTCCTAACTAGAATTCTGCGAATTTGGATCCTAAAACATAATTCTTAATATCTAAGTAATTATAGGATTTCGAGTTTTTGGTTTCAATTCGAATTTTACACTATGAAATATTATGATATGTGTAATGAAATCTAGGAAAGGTTAAATTTTCTTAGGGAATTCGTTTTTTGTTATAGAAGTAAAACAAGGGGTAATATGAGTTTTTCCTTGAAATAAGGTGTTTGTGATTTAAAAAAAAGAAGGAATGGTAAAGTCATAAGGATACCTTATTGACTTAACAATCTCTCGCTTGAATGAAGGAATGGAAATTTCAAAAGGAAAACCTTATTGACTCAACAATCTCCCCCTTTTTGGAAAGTAAAAACATCCTTACGAAAAAGAATATAAAGTCTTAGAAAAAAAATTTATAGTCTTTGAAAATAAAATATATCTCCATTTACATATGATCAATGGTGAATAAGACTAACTCCCCCTTAGTTTCTGGAACACTAAGGATCGTATTCTAGATTTTTGGAATGAGGATTTTCTTTTAAATATAGAAATCATAAAAATGAGCACTCCCCCTTAGATAAAATCCCCCTTCCTTAGGGATACTTCTTCTATACATATAAATCTTTTTCCTTCTCCCCCTTTAAGATTAATTTTTCTTCTCCCCCATTGTGATTTTCAAAAAGAGTTTAAGGGAATGGAAAAAAATATTGTACCTGAAATATTAGTATATACATCCAATCAAAACATGAAACTAAAATTTCATTACGATTGGAAGAATTAGTACAAGGAAAATACAACAAAAGATCAGACTTGGGTCTGTTTTGTTTCTTTTTTCCTTGGGCATGAGATTCTTCACGATTGTCTTCAGCTTCTTCAGCTCCTTGTGATCTTCCTCAACATGATTTTCTAAGGCTATGATTCTATCCACTTGAGCCTTCAGGACCTCTTCCTGAGCCTTTGAAAAGTCATCTTGATTCACAAGCTTTTATTGCATCTCAATATGAAGATCCTTTTCAGTTTTCCATCTTTGGAAAAAATATCTCAGCTTCCCATTCAGATCTTTAACATCTTGAATCTGAGATTTTTTTTCAAGATATAGCTTTTCTTGGAAGCTGTTTGTAAGATTCTTGATTTTGGTATCTTCGGTGTCAAAAACATCCTTGAAATATTTTTGGAATTGATCAAGCTCTTCCAAATATTCAATAATTTTCTTAGACCATTGGGTCATTTTCTTACAGGAAGTTTTGTGGGATTCATAATTGATAATGAAATTTTTGTGTTCAGCATTAATATTAACACATCTATCCATCACCATGGATATAGAGTCTGACTTTTGATTCATACTACGATGAATCATCTGTCCTCTAGATTAAATTTCATGAAAGATAAGAATGGTATTAACCAACTTCTTTAGGGACTGAACAAAAAAATCATGTTATAAGGTAGATGACTCCGAATCAGACATTTTACTTTAAAATGGTTCTTCCTATAACTCTACCAGCTTCCTCTTAAAGGTTCCTCCAGATTCTTTCTTCCTCAATATATCTTTGGTTGGGGTGTCTACAACGACTTGTCTCCCCTTGATGATTTTCAGTACTGATTCCTTATTAGGATATTCATGCTCACTTACAGATAACTGTAAAATCTTATCTTCATAAATTTTCTCTTTTTTAGCACTAGCATCAACTTTTTCAGGAAGAATGAAGTCATGATTTTGATTCTCTTCCTCTGACAACTTATTCAGTTCCTCTTCTTCACCCTTCTCATCATCTCCAGGAGTACCATGTTTTGAGGACCCGACATGAGAAGTCCGGATTGACAACTTTTCAGAAGAACCTTACATTTCATGATAATCTTTAACCTACTTAATCACATCATCAGATCCACCACTATTATCATCTTCTTGTATTTCTTCTGCAGCTTTCTTCTCTTTCACACTCTCCACTTGTGGATTTTCTGGAGTTTTGTTACTCGGAGTCTCATGTAATTGTTCTAATAAGAAAGTTTCTAGTATGAGGATTTGTTTAGATGCAACTTCAATATCCCTCAGAAGGGATTGACAAATTTCAGCCTCTGAAATCTTTTTTATTTATCTTCTTTTCCTTGTGCTACTTCTCTAGCTCATTAGTAACTTTCTCTTTTAGGGCCTTAGCCTTAGCATGCTCTAAACCGAGCTGTTGCTCCCCTGCTTTTCTATTCTCCTTATACTCCCTCCACTCTTCTACCACCTCATCCTGGTAGGATTTTTTCTTCTTGGGTTTAAGAGGTGCAGATTGGACTTCTTTAGACATAGGGGTTTTGTCTTCAGCTACTACTTGCTTTGTCTTCATTTTCTTCCCAGATTTATTTAATGGTTCAACCTCTTCAGAAATATTTGGAATGACTTATGCCTCATCCTCTAAAATATCATATAATTCTCCTGACTACTTGGAGAAACCAACCTTAATTATCTTGAGGGTGTCATCATTGATCAACATCACCTTGTAATTCGTCAGTTTAGAGCTGTAGGGGATCTTGAAAGATTCTAGGCATTGAACTATCAAATTAAAAAGTAAGGAAGGATACATAATAATCTGAGCTCTCAGATTTCCATTTGTGATATTCTCAATTGTAATGAAAATGTGCTTCATGAGGTTGTGATTCCTTAGGTTTACTAAGATGTCCAAAATGTACATGTCACTTTTCTTCACGGTGTCCTTGTCACCCTTCCTCGGTATGATAAGGCCTTGAGTCCATAAAAGTAGAATCCAATTGTTGGTAGAAATATGGGAAATCTTTTTTGTCTTTACATCTAAGAGGATAAGGCATTGCATAGCCTTTGCCTTAACAAAACTTCCTTGATCCTCTGGTATTTTTTGGGAGAACAATTCTGCTTCCCCTTAGTATGATAGCCCCACCAAGCTAGTTTCCTTGGTTTAAGAGAGTGCATAACTCTTTCTATAACTTTTAAAGGAAAACATTTCCCTAACATCTTCCTTAAGGAAGAAAACTGATTCATATAATTGTATGATTTGATCTGGATAGACAACATCCTGAGCCCCTGTCTTTGAAATAGTTATACTTTCACATCCATTGAGCTTGATGTTCTTGGAAATAATAGAGTCATACTTATTGAAGAAGTTTGGATGGACTAAACTCTCCCTGTATATTTTCCACTCCGCTATTGGCTTGACAATAGACATATCTTGAGAAGGGAATTCAGAATACATTCAGACTCAAGCACTTCTGAATAACTCAGTACGGGCTTTTGTAGAGGGGAAGAGCTTTAACACACATAAGCTTGAGAGATGATCTGGGACAACTACCTGGGGTCCCCTTTATATAGGCGATGAAGTGATATTTAAATTTCCAATTTGAATCCAATGGCTGAGAATTATTCAGATATGATCTGATGGTTGAAATAAAAGCCATAAGGAAAAATTTGGCTAGGATCTGATTTTTTGAGGTTTTAAAATTAAAACATTCGGATATAAGGAAACTTCAATCGAAGAAATTTTTAAATACAAAAGATACTAACAGCATTTAAAAGATAATTACAAAAAACTCAAGAAAAATAATACCTTTTGGATTACAGGGAATATTATTCCTACTGAGGAATATTTTTCTTGAAGAACATTGGATTCTAAAAAAACACGAGTAGAAAAAAAAGTTCACTATGAAAATTTGAAATCTGAAAATTCCCATTACGAAAATTTCAAATCCAAATATTTCCATTATGAAAATTCTAAATTCGAAAATTTCCATTACGAAAATTTCAGGTCTGAATATTTTCATTATGAAAATTTTGAATCTAAAAATATCAAGTAGGAAAATTTCAGGTCTGATGATTTTCATTATGAAAAAAAATATGAAAAACTATAATACGAAAAAATTATTTATGAAAAAAATAGGAAAATCTTCATTATGAAAAATATGAAATAATCCATTATGAAAAATATGAAAAGCTTCATTACGATTTTTTTTTTGAAAACTTCATTATGAAAAATTTTGAAATTTTCATTATGAAATTTTTTGAAAACATCATTATGAAATTTTTTGAAAATTTCATTACAAATTTTTTTTAAAAACATCATTACCATTTTTTTTGAAAATTTCATAGCAAATGTACTCCCCCTATGAAAAGGAGTTTATTACTCTAAGGAGATTGATTTCAAAATAAAGTTAATCAAGGAGGATTACCTTACGGTTATCATTCCGATCTTCTATTTAATGTATTCAAATCTATCTGAAGGTAATGATTTTGTCAAAATGTGAGTAAGTTGATCTTGCGTTCCGATAAACTGAAGAATGATATCTCCTGTAAGTGTATGATCCCTAATAAAGTGATGCCTAATATCTATGTGCTTTGTACGAGAGTGATGTGCATGGTTTTTAATTAGGGAAATGGAACTTGTATTATCACACAAAATTTGAGTCTTAGTAAAACTCAATCCATAGTCTTTGAGTGTGTGTTGCAACTGTAACACTAGAGTACAACAACTTCCAGCTGCTACATATTCAGCTTCAGTAGTGGAAAGTGATATTGAGTGTTTCTTCTTACAAGACCAAGAAACTAATGAATCTCATAAGAAATGAAAAGTTCCGGATGTACTCTTTCTATCCATTCTACTTCCACCAAAGTCAGCATCTGAAAAACATTTAAGAATAAAATCATTTCCATAAGCATAAAATAGTCAAAAATTCATTGTTCCCTTTAAGTAGCGAAAAATTATTTTTACTGCCATTAAGTGGGATTCCTTTGGATTGGATTGATATCTTGCATATAATCATACTAAAAACATTATGTTTGGAAGACTAGCTGTCAAGTAAAGTAAACTTTCTATCATACCTTCAAGAATTGTTTGATCTACTGGTTTCCCAGCTTCATCAAGATCAAGTGTGTTTGAGGTATCGATGGGAGTACTAGTACTTTTAGTGTTGTCATATCCATACTTTTTATGATGATATTTCATATAATTATGTTGGGATATATAGACTCCTTCTGGTTTTTCAGAAATTTGAAAACCAAGGAAAAATGTTAACTCACCTATCATACTCATTTCAAACTCAGATTTCATTAGATTTGAAAATGAATTAGTTAAAGACTGCTGAGCTGAACCAAATATAATTTCATCAACATAAATTTGAACAATCAAAACATTTTTCTTATCTTTCTTTATAAAAAGGGTTGGATCTTCATTTCCCTTAACATAGTTATTTTGAAGCAAAAATCATGTAAGTTTATCATACTAAGCTTGAGGGGCTTGTTTGAGACCATAAAAATATTTGGTAAGTCTAAAAACATGATCAGGATGTTTTGTGTCTTCAAAACAAGGAGGTTGGTTAAAAAAACATCCTTTTGAACAAAAATGTTAAGAAAATCACATTTCACATCCATTTGAAAAAGTTGGAAATTGAAGAATGCTACAAAAGCAAGTAAAATATAAATATATTCATGCCTAGCTACTGGAGCATAGGTTTCTTCATAGTTTATTCCTTCTTGTTGATTATAGCCTTTAGCAACTAATCTATCTTTATTTCTTACAATGATTCCATTTTCATCACACTAATTCCTGAAGAACCATTTTACTCCAATAATAGAGGTTTTTTAGGTCTTTCTACCAAGGTACAGACTTTATTCCTTTCGAATTCATTTAGTTCATCTTGTATGTATTTGATCCAATCATCATCACCTAAATCCTTATCAGTGATTTTTGGTTCTATTTGGGAAAGGAAATCTAGATGTTCTACTTTGTTTCTTAAGGAATTTCTAGTCCTTACGGGTTGATTCACATCACCAATGATACTATCACTGGGATGATTCTTGAGAAATGACTTATTTGGGTTTTGTAAAGCCTGTTCATCAATGTAGTGTAGGAAATATTCTGGGGTAAATGTTTCAGAAGTATCTTCTTGAACATTTTATTTATCAGAAGGATCATCTATAAAAGGTTTATAATCATTTTTTAAAACACATCTGAGGAGGTAGGTTGGGGTTGTTTAAAAACAAAAGGATCAGTTTCATCAAATTTATCATGTACTGTTTCTTCAGTAATGCAAGTATTTTTGTTGAAAAATCTATATTCCTTATTTATTGTGATGTAGCCTAAGAAAATCCCTTCATCAGATTTTAGTGCGAATTTATGAAGTTTATCGTTAGTATTCAGAATGAATACTTTGCAACAAAAAACCTTAAAGTAGGAAAGTCTAGGTTTTCTACCATTCCATAACTCATAAAGAGTTTTATTTAGAAAAGGTCTAATCAAATAATGATTTATAGTATAACAAGCAGTACTTACAGTTTCAGCCAAAAAATGTTTGGCTACATAATACTCACTCAATATGGTTCTTGTTATCTCTTAAAGAATTCTATTTCTTCTTTCAACAACACCATTTTTTTAGGTGTTATGGGTGCTGAGAATTTATGAGTAATTCATTTTCTACAACAAAAAGTTTCAAAATCATAATTTTGAAATTCTCCTCCATGATCACTATGAATAGTTTACAATGGAAGATTTTTCTCATTTTTAACATGGGCTCTAAAACTTTTGAAATAAGAAAAATCTTCAGATTTGTTTTCTAGAAAATAGACCCATGTAAATATTGTGTAATCATAAACTAGAAAAAATACATAATACTTGCCCACAATGCTTCCAATTTGTGTAGGACCAAAAAGATCCATATGCACTAGCTATAATGCATCAGTAGTTGTGACTTCACCGACTAATATAAGACTTGATTTATGTTGCTTACCAGAATGATAAGGATCAAAACCTTTTGAAGAATCAAATATATGCTTTAGTAGATCCTTAACTAATACTTTATTAGAAATTTTTCATAAGTTGATCAGGTTATAGTGTCCTAACCGTCTATGCCACAACCAAGAATGATCTTCCATTGCACTAAAAAAGGTAGATCTTGGCTCCTATGGTCTTCTAAGTTTAGTGTGTAAACATTCTCTTGCCAATGGACAGAAAGAATAAATTCTTCCTTGGAATTGTGTACTATGCAATTGTCATTCCTAAAATTCACAAGGTAACCTTCATCACATAATTGGCTTATGAAAATGAGGTTTTTCTTAAGACCCTTAACAAATAAAACATTTGAAATTAATGTTTTTCCAAGAAGAACAGTGTTACCTATACCAATTATTTCTCCCTGAGCATTATCTCAGAAAGTTACTTTTCCTCATTTCGTCTTGATAATATTTTCAAAATAGTTTTTGTTACCAGTCATATGTCTGGAACATCCACTATCCATGTACCATGTATTGCTGTTGGTACCTACTTTGTCTTTCTAAAAATAGGAAAGGTAGAATTTCGGAATCCAAACATTCTTGGATCCAGAATTGTTTGAAAACAACATTTTGGGTATCCACATTTGTTTAGAAAAATATGCTATATGAAACCCAAGATATTGAACTTTATTCAAGGAGAAACTTTTCTTCCAATTCCCACCACATTGCAATTTAGTGAAAAAACAGGCTTTAGAAGGAACAAAATAGTTGTTTTTGAAAACCGGTTTTTAATGAGTATAACCTAATCTAGTATTGTTTCCTTGAGGTATAATTTGAGAATACATCTTGTCAAAATTTTCCGTCCCAGAGGTAAAGTTTTCAAGAAGCTTCTTAAGAGAAAATATTTCGGATTTCATTATGATGACTAAATTTATATCTTCAAGAATCATTTCCTTAGAGATAGATTTTTACTAAAAAACTTTCAACTTTAAAATGGAATTTTTAAGATTTTATAATGTTCTTCCTTAACAGAATTTTATTTCTCAAGGTCTTTAGAATTTTTTTCTAAAAACTCATCTTTATCTCTAAGATCTCTAGAAAGATCTGAAATCTCTTTTGTAATAATTTCTTCCCTAATATTTTCCTTGTCTAATTTCTTAGATATTATATAATTTTTTGATTCAAGTAACTTGGAAATTCTATATACTTCTTCATATAAAGGTATTTATTCATTTTCTGAAGATGAAGTATCTTCATTAGAAGTACTATTTCTAGAATAGTAATTCTTATCAAGAGATAAATTTGGTAAAGTCTCGGTAGAGCGTACCTTGGACAAAAAACATGTATTAGGTAAAACAGTAGTAGAAATGCAACCCATATTCTTTTGTGCTAATGAATCATATTTAGAAGATTCAATTTCTGAAGAGTCCCCATAGCTAGCACTCCAAGTATCATTAGCTTTAATACTTTTATTATGCTTTGACCGATAAAATTTCTTATTGTTCCTTTCTGAATTCCTTTCCTCATTTTAATTCTTTTTCAACAAGAGAAAGCCAGGTCTGATGTGACCTGTTCTTCTACATTCATAACAAGTAACTTCTCCATATTTCTTATCTCTTTATTCTTTCTTCTTGTACTTATTCTGATGATTTTTCTAAGTTGAAATCTTATTCATTCTTCGAGCAAGATTTTCGAATTCATTCTTGGACTTTTCTGTGTCACTAGATTCTGACTGAATAATGACTTTCTTGGACTTTGATCTAGTTAACCTTTTTGGGGTCTTGGATTTAATATTTTTAGATTTGGTTGTAAAATAAACTCCTCTATTTCCATTCTTATTCATAAAATTTTCACCATCTCTCTTCATTCTGGTGTCATGCTGAAGAAGAGTTCCTAACAACTCATCTAAGAAAATCTGAGTGACTTTCTTGTTCTCATCAATAGTTGTCCTCTTGGACTCCCATTCATTTGGAATGATATCTATGATCTTATCAACAAGATCCTCATTATGTAAACCATTTTCTTCCATATATTGTAATCTATTCCTGATAGTCATAAACCTTTTCTATACTTTTCTTATAGGTTCTCCATAAGGAAGTTTAAATCTATGGTATTCAGCTATCATCATTGCTCTTCTTATCTCTATGAATTTAGATGTACCAAAATTTGTAACATCAAGTTTATTCTAGATACTTTTTGTATCTTCAAATGATGATATTTGAAAATAGATGTTCCTAGTCATGGAACACAAAAATGTATTTCTGACTCTGAAGTTTTCTTGGTATTCTGATTTCTCCAGGTTTGTAAAAGTTCTCAATTTCTTATCTAGACTTTTATAATTTCCATTCAGCATAAGATAGTTATCAACTTCAGTATTGATAAAAAAAGTCTTTATCCTATCTCTCCAGTACAAATAATCATTTCCATAAAAAAGTAGAGGTCTAGCAAGATTCATATTATCAATTAAAGAAACATTTAAACCTACCATCCTTAAAAAAAATATTTGGCACACAAACTAGTTAGTAGTATGAGTATGTAAACAAGAGAAAATATCCTAACCAATGAACTAGATATTTCATCTCCTGGTAAAACTGAATCCGAACTATATTTGTCTGAAAAATAGATTCCGAAAAAGTTTGAATATGGAAGTTCAATTCCGAGAATTCCCTTCTAAATCTAATCTTGAGATTAATTCAGATTGAACCGGCCTCTGATTCCAATTGGAGGATCGAAAAAGTAGTAATGAGATGTTCAAATACATGAGGGGGTGAATGGTATACATTTAAAATTCTTAAGGAATTTTCGTAGAACCAAAATTCACACAGCCTCCAGGCTCTACTAACTTGCTTGATTCCAGAAAAAGTGATTCCCGAAATGAAACTTAATAGAAGTTTACAATAAATAAGATTATACTTTAAATATTTTAGAATCTAACTAAATTAGAGTACAAATGTAAGGCATTATAAGGAAGTTATACTTTCCTCAAGAATACAAATACACTGTGGAAAACAAAATACTACAAGTAACAAGTAGTAACTCTTTTAACCCAAAGAAGAGGGCATCCAACAGCCCTGGATAAGAGGTCCCTTGATTTATACTTTCAAGAAAGTCTGTCTTACCCAAACCTCAGTGAACCCTCAATTAGAAGATCGGTATCTGTCTTGCTATCCCCACAAGATCTAAATTTGTAAGGAAATTGGCACCTCCGACATCACAACCCAAAGTCTCTGATTTCAAGGAAATCTAACCTCTCCACTAAGTAAATCTGCATGAAGTAAATTTTGAACGAGTAGTTCAAGACATTCTGCACAAAGCCTGAGAGTTTATAAGGGCCTCTCTCTCTAGAAGTCACTTCAACAACATGTAAGCAGAGCGGTAAAATTTTAGTAGAAAAAAAAAAGTGATGAGCTCTTTCAAATGAGCCCCTATTTATAGGCACGACTTCAATGGTCAGCTCCCACATCCAACTGTCATATTTTTCCTTGAATTTTGGAGGGACCTGTACACATATCACTCAAAAAAAGTTTAGTGTGTAACTGAAAGAATGACTTCGTTTGATAACTAAAAATTTATAAGTATAACAAAAATATGATATTCGGAATGTAAGGAAATGAAAGTTATGAGTCTAACCAGAATCAAATTCGGAGTCTATAATTCAAGGATATTCAGATTCTGTTTTGTAGGAATTAAGAACCTAAATTATATAGAATTACGGAGTTTGAATTTCAAGGAAATTTGGAGTCTGGATTCAAAATAATTTGGAACCATAACTCACAAAGTTCGGAGTCAGAGTTCATGAGAATTCGGAGTCAGAACTCATAAGAGTTCGGAGTATTTATTCAGATAAATTAGCATCAGAACATAGAAAGTTCATAACCAGAATTCGTATTCAGAATTCAACAACAGAACTCAGTAGATTTCATACCCCGAATTTGTATTTAGAATTCGGGGTCAGAACTCCAAAAAGTTCATATCCAGTATTCGTAGTAAATATTTGGAGTGAGAACTCAGCAGAGATCGTAACCAGAATTCTAAGAATTTGGATCTTAAAAAAGAATGCTTTATATCTAAGTAATTATGGTATTCTGAGGTTTTAGTTTCAATCCGAATTTTACACTAAGAAAAATTATGATATGAGTAATGAAATCTAGGTAAGGGTAAGTTTCCTTGGGGATGGAAATTTTACTTATAAAAGTAAAAAAGGGGTAAAATGAGTTTTTCCATGAGTGTTTTTGATTTTCAAAATGAGAAGGAATGTTAAAGTCATAAGGATACCTTATTGACTTAAAAATCGCCCCCTTGAAAGAAGGAATGGAAAAGTCATAAGGAAAACCTTATTGACTCAACAATATGAGATAAAAAAATCTTTGAATGTGTTATAAAATTAATGGAATCTAGTTAATCCAATAAAATATGAAAAAAACATTGATTTATTTAAAAATAAAACATTGAGAAAATAAATAAAATATATCTAAAAGATAAGATCAAACTTTCCTCAATTAAGAAATTTAAAACCCATTAGCAGCATAAAATAATAACGAGTTCAATATGATGGATATATGACCTCATGAAAACAAACCAATCACCGTCAAAAGTTATTAAACATTCCTTTACTCATGAAATAAAATGTTTTCCATAATTGTTTTTTGAAATACAAGAATTTGTATATTATATAATGTTATTTTTAACCCATGTTGACTTGTGTTTAACCCATTTTGTAAGTAACTGAGGAATATTTTATTCTATAGGAGAAACCTACATAGTTTTCTCCCTTGTTTTTTCCATTTTAAGACTAATCATGACCCAATACATTTGAGATATATTTAAGGATAATCCATCAACATTAGCTATATTGGCATATCCCTTAAGCATTTATAATTCTCAAGTACCATATCATGATTTTTTTACAGTATTTCACTTTTTTCTCATTAAAACCTTCTGAAACTCAATTGATCCCATAATAAAAAAATTTATTTTTCTCATAACAAAAAGAAGAAATATCATTATTCTTTGAAAACTCATAAAAAATGAAAAATTCCCAGTAGTGTAGGAATATGATATTCCTTGAAACCTAATTTTAATTTGAATAAGATAATATATAATGAATAACATCTATGATTTTGAAAAAATGTGAATAAGTTATATAAATTAAAAAAAATTATTTCCACTTTGGTTAAAAAAGT
Source organism: Viscum album (assembly GCA_963277665.1). Lineage (NCBI taxonomy): Eukaryota > Viridiplantae > Streptophyta > Magnoliopsida > Santalales > Viscaceae > Viscum > Viscum album. The sequence goes on along the minus strand of OY728145.1, from coordinate 1,718,661,391 downwards.
CAAAATGACCCATATAGTAAATGTTAAAAAGATTAATTTTAAAATTATTTGAATGAAATTGAAAATTAATTGAAATTATTATTTATAATTAACTTATTTATAAATTATAACATACTTGAAACATTTTTAGTAATAAGGATACAAAATAAAAAGTCTTAAAAACATTTAAAAGAATTTTAATAGAAAATATCTTACAACTTTAGTAACATTAAAATCAAATAAAATTGAAGGATAAAATATGTAAAAGTTTTTAACCCACTTTAATTTAATTTAATTAATGATAAAATTTATACACATGTCAGTATATACACAACAAAAAAGAAAACCCACGGTGAATATGATATGAGTCTAAATGAAAAAATGGAGATAAAAATCCCTTACCTTATGTCTCATCTAAATTTATATGAGTTTTACCTCTTGAATAATAAATTTATATTATTTATTTACATGATTAATAACATGATGCTTTTTAGTCCCATTATTCTTGTCTCTTTTATGTCAATTATGACCATATTTTAATTAGTTCCTTATTTAGTTATTTTTATGTTGTTTTTTGAGGATATATGATTCATAATCCCAAAAAACCTTTAGTGGGTTGATAATGGTCAAAAGGGTCATGGTTAAATTAACTCTAAAATATTAAAAATTTTATAATTATCATATTTATAAATTATATAATCTTTTAAAATCAATTATGTAATAAGGTCATATAAAATGATCCACATCATTTCATAGAGATGATTGGCCGCACACACACCTAATCAATGTTTTCATTTTTATAAATAGTGGAAAATAAATAATGTAGATAATATTTTTGATTTTCAAAAATTAAAAATATGTAATATATGTCATTTTTATTCATTATCCCCATCCCTGTGACCATCCTTATAAGGTGTAGATGAAAAATGAATTTCACCACTTTGTGTAGGTTGTAATCTATACATATGCATGAGTAATGTTCTCAATTTCTAATAGATGGAATGGGTAATAAGATAAGTTATATATAATATTAACAGAATAATAATTATTTTTTATTATCATATATATTTATTTTTTCAATCATTTTAAACAACCATAAGATATAGTGCTGAAAGAATAAACATATCAATTTATTGCGGTGGTAGTCTACACATCCGCATGAGTGATGTTTTCATTTACCATAGGATAGAAAAGGAGATTAAAATAATTTTTAACACAATAATAATAATATTTGTGTATATTTAATATACCAATGTTATTATTTCATCATGGTTAAATAATATATGAATGATTTAGAAGAATATATAATAATGAAACACTCAGTTAAGAATTATACCTCTTCATTGGGGAACCACCCTTATATTACACCTTATGCCTATATAGGGCTGTCTTTTGGTCAAAACAGTACCTCAAGGATGTGGGGTTGGATATTAGGGTGGTATTTGGGAATTTATTAGCTAATCTAGAGTGGTAAAAATGTGTGACGAAGTGAGGAGAGGTGGACCCCTTTTATAAGTGAGGGGTGTGGTAGACTTGAAAATATTACGTACTTTAAAATAGATTAAATATCATAATCTTGTCACATGGAACCAAATAGAGATAATCCATAATTTATGACATGATTAGGTAAAAACAACCTCAAAGAATAAAATTTATACATGATTATGTTGTTTTAAAAAAAATATTTTAGTGTAACCCCCGTGTTCACCCTTTTTATCCATAAAATGTGATAACACATTTTTCATTCATTAGTGGTTATAAATTTACTTATATGGTTAAAATTGGATCATAAATGGTCCATTAATGATATTGTATACCATTTAACTTCCCAATTTTATTATTTAATTTAATTTTTTGAGTCATTTTACATAATATTTTTTATCATAAAATATAATTAATGTTATTTTTGGGACTATTATATTAATTTAACTTCATTGACATCAAGGTAGAAATGGAATTGGAATCCAAACCAATATACCATTAATTTTAAATTATATTTACATTGGAAATTTCTTCACACCATAATTCATCCAAATAAAATTCAATTTTAATGTTTTTTTACATTATTTAAATTTATTTTTCTACTATTTACATAAGAACTATATTATCATTACATAATAGTTTAAGGTAATTATACCATCAAAAAAAATTTAAAATAAAGAACTATTGTAAAAGTACTGTATTAATAATTAAAATAACTATTTAGAATTGATCTTATCTTCTTTTTATACCTATGAAAATATTTAGAGAAATTTAAAAATAAAGATAGTGACATTTTGAATTTATTAAATTCTTAAAATAATTTATATGTCATTAGAAAAGAAAAATGGATACGAGTTTCCATATTTTTAAATATTGGATGGGGATAGTTTAAATAAACTTATGCAATGGAATAATTTCACAACCTGACCAACAAGGTCCCCTCTTAGGGCAATTGTAATCCGAATGTGACACCCCAATCCCACCTTTAATTGGCCAAGGGATGAAAACCAGTATTGAGTTGGCATATCACTAAAATGAGAGGACTTAACCCATGTACCTATATATAGACCCAAAAACTGATCTATGAAACATATCAAAGATAAAATAATAAACTAAAATATCATGAATATAAATAATATATGCAACAACCTCTATAAAATACATCGAAGGGTAACAAAGGAATAAAAATTATATAAAGGGGAAAAAAATACATGCTCAACCCAAAATGAGGTCCGAACCTAACATCTTTTGGAAAAAAGGGAAACTAAGGAGATCCTGGATCAGAATATCCATGTTTGACCATCAAACAAGGTCAACACCAAGAACCAATATGGTCAATTGAAGCTTGTTCCACCGTGGTCACTATCGATTTGTTTATCATTTTCATAAGCCGAAACACATGTGGGCATATAAATTTTTTGAGTGATTATATACTTACAAGGTAGGAATCCATAAAAACCAAAGAGAAGTAATAGAAGTAAAAAAATTCTGCTCAACCTATAAGAAAGATGGAAAAAAACTGAATATGACTTATTATCACAAGAATTCCAAATGAAAAGATAAATGTGATCTCTATATCCTTGGATAAATTAGGATGAAGAGTGTACTTGCAACACCAAAGGATCTATCTACGTGTACAATCACATGTATCCACTCAAAAATAAGTTGTACCAACACCTCACTATTGTGTAGTGCATCTGAGGGAGAGCTACTCTAGTGGAGGACCCACACACCGCTAAATCACAATTATGGGGAGTCTACTCTGTAGATAGAGGACCATTATCCTGTTTGATGTGCGGGAGTTCCATCTATAACTATATATAGGATATGATGTAAATTCACCTTTGAGATATATGGTAGTACTAACCCCAATAACACTCATATAAACACACCCGATGACAACCATTGGTTAAGCCCCAATAAAAGAATAATCCCACTCTCATCACCACACTTCATATCTATCAAGCCACAATAAAGACTACCATAAAATACCATATGGAATGTTCCTCAAGTTAGGATACATGTAGGCCTGAATTCATGGTTTGAAGAAGGATATATGAAAGGTAGAAGTTTCTGGAAGTAGTTCACGACATGTACATATGGTTACACAACATATTTCTCTGCCTGGACATGAGGACATGTCATCACCTAGAGAATGATAATCCAGCCATGTGGCTCTAAATTATGTGTACATAGGTCCAAATTTCATGTACTCTGACATAGGTTCCTGGGTGTGTACTCTCGACACATGACTTGGTCAGAAATGTACTATTTCACGATGTTTCCCTACGGCACACAACATGTTTTTCCACTAGACATCTTAGTCATGTGTCTTCAGCACACTTCACGGATTTATGTGTAGGGTCACATGATGGGTGGTCTTTGTAAAACAATGTGTGATATTTTACATGTCCAAAACTCTATGCATCATTTAAACCTAGAATACATGACATCTGTTCTACTAGGATAAATAGAGTGTAGTAAAATATTTCAAATAAACGGATGTATTTCTTTACATGGATGCTAGATCCAATATTTATACCACTTTTCCCATTCTTTTACTTCTAGAATCTAAAAAAATGAAACAATACATCCCCGATTAATGATTTATAGCCTTTTATTGTAGGAAATATGAACTCCAACTACCCGATGGGTAATCCATCATGTCGTCCTCCATCGTTTTAGGTTCCGAAACACAAATAAATCACCTGAATCCTGAAAAAACCCGATCCATCAACAAAACACTAATAAATATCTTTATTCTAGAATCCGCCATGAATTAAGTGGCTCTATCACAGTCTAATTTTTCATGGAAATATCAAATTGAAGACCTTATTGATAAAGATGAAGATTGTAAATAATGATAATGGGGAAAGAACCAAAACAATGGGAGATCATCCTAGAATGATGTGATCCGAACCAATGAATATAAATTATGGAAGCCAAGGGTGTGAATTATAAGCATAACGAAGATGTCAAATTTCATCCACAAAAACCAAATAAAACTTGGATCATGAAATGAATGACAAGTGATTATACAATAAGAAGATATTGAATAAATGGAAGAAAAATCAATCAAATGGTGAAAATATATAAAATAATGTGAACTACCTAAAGAAAAAATTTATCATTGGTGAATAATGTATTCAATAGAAATGATGGTAAATATCCCACTATATTAATTGTTCAGCATATGATTATTCTTTATCATTATCATCAGTCCACATTAGAGAGTTTCTAATGCCAACGAATCACTCCTCCTATAAAATCATAGGGTTATGCATTTAACACAGAAAATTCATCAAAAGAAAATATAAATAAAGATTAAATTCAGTTTAGGTCATTAAATGAAATTCAAAATATAAGTAAATAATTAATTTTATTTACTTAACATACATGAAAATAGTTGCATTAAATCGATTTCCCGACGCCGGCTGACTTTATGTCATGCCTAGGTTAAACCCCTTATTATGAAAAAACAAAAATATAAGATTTCACATCTAAGGTCTCGATCAATCTGAAAAATGTATATTCTAAATATATGATCAGTTATTCCTTAATATATATTAATATTTTTAATATATTAGTAATATGGTCTTGTGATACTAAAAACAAAGTGAAAACCTCTAGAAAAAAATCGAAGGATATATATAGAAATTTTCAAAATATCAAACTATAGAATAATGAGTCATTACATTTCCCCTCCTTTAAGGATTTTCATCCCAAAAAACACAACCTACATAAAAAGGTGGGTGTATTGAGCCAACATCTAGCTCTCAGGCTACCTGGACCTCTCTTGTATGATCCTGTACTTCCAAAGCATATGTACTAGTGGAATAATCCCTTTAAGAAGGATCGTGTCCTGTCAATCCTTAATCAAAAATTGGTACTCTGAGAAGTAACTACAAAAAATCACTGTTTAACAGAAGTTTTCTAAACCAACTCTAAAAAAATTGAAATGATTCTAGAGATATTTTTTAAAAACCATTACTATATATTTATTTTTATTTGAAAAAGAAACTTCTACCCCAACCCTGACTCCCCTGAGCTCCCCTCCCCCAACTACCATGTACTCTACCTCACCCCACCCCTGATGTCTAGCCATAACACCACCGTGCTTCCCCCCTCACTAGTGACTGAGTATCTCAAAATCCCTCTAAGGATGACCCCCCAGACCACACCAGTTTTATGGTTACAACACCATGACCATTCGTCCACTATTTTCCCCTAGCTAGATCTATCTTTCTAACCCTCACTCTCTCACTCCCCAAATACTTCTCCTTCACTTGAGCCCATTCTGGATCTGCGGTCAACCCTGATCCACCTGTTTCATTTCCTTAGTGGTAATCCCCCCTTATTGGTATTTTAATGGTTCCTTAATGCCTTTCCCACTATATCTATTCTTATTACTCATAGTAACTCTTTTGAATCTCTAATGATGTGGATTTTGGGTTTCTTGGTAGAGGGTTTTGGTTATTGGATCGATTGTGAAGTCTCCTACTTATATACATCACCTAGTTCTCCAGTATAAGGTCTTTATATATAATTATTATAAGGTATTTCATGGGAATTTATCTTTGGATTATATTTTGTAGACAATATATTTATTCTTTTAATCCAATTTTTTTCATGTATTTTATTTGAAAATTCTAATACTTTTATCCTTATGTTCTTTATTTAATATTTTCTAACATTTGAACATATGTTCTGAATAATTTTATTGATCAGTTTATTTTTTGATTGGTTTTAGCTGTATGCGTTTTTTGTTTAAAGGAGGTATTTAATCTAATTTATAGTCTCCATAGAAAATAATAATTTAGATTAACCACATTTCTATGTAAATCATTATTTTATACAAGTTGGTTAAAGGAGAATTAAATTTATTGATAGAAATTGGTACTTTTAAATCCTTCTTATTTTTATTTGATTATTTTTTCTTGAGAATCGAATTTTCATAATTGTTTTTACCAAATTAAATTTTTTGGTTTCCCAATAGATTCATATTAAGAGATTTTAGTTATTTACATTATGTATGTCACTTCTTATTCCATAATTTAACATTCTTTTTATCCTTTGTGTGTAAGTATCCTAATTCTTCAACACTAAGGAGTAACTCAACTTCATTTAATTTAAATTTAGTAATAAAAAATATCACCTTGTTGGATGCATTGTTAACTATCTAATTTTCAATCTCTAACTCAATAGCCATTGATACAACCACTTGAAGAACCATAACTCTCACTGCCATAACATATTGATTCATCATTCTTAAATAGATATCTTCTAACATTTTTAAAATAAGATTTTATTCTTCAACGACATGATCAAAACACTCTTCTTCATAAATTCATGAAATTATTATATGAAAATACATGAGAGGACTCATCTTTATAATAAAGTTGGTCTTCTTATAGATGCAGATTATTTTACAAAAAATTTCAAAGACTCTTATAGTTGAATCACTTTAAGGATAACTCACCAAGATATATACCATTACCTATTTAGAAACCTACTGAGATGATCAAAATGACATTGTCAATTGTCACATCAACATATTTATTTGAATCTATACTTATAATTTCATCTACAAATTCTTCAACGTACTTTTATTTCTTTTAAAAACAGTATTTATTTATGTAATTGAATGATAATTCCTTCTTATCTAAACATATCTTATTTTTTATGGATTCATTTTTTCATCACAAATATAACCAAAATTTTATGTATTTCATCTCGATAATGTCTATAAATATCACAATAATTTCGTAAAGAGAACTCCATATAATATAAATCTAGAAGAATATGAATAACATCCTCAAACATTTATAAATATTCAAGGTTGAAAATAAATCATACCATAATTTTTACCGCCTCATTAACTGTTTTTTAGTATATATCACCAAATTCCCCTTCAATAAAATGCATATATTTATACTTATGTCACCAAACATTTAATTTATCCATTTTGAAAATAGAGTTTCCTTTATAGAAATTTTAAATAATTTTCCATATTTATTTAACTATATTTATTATCATTACATCTACAATTTCCATTTTACAAAGAGTGGATATAATGGTATTCCTTACATTCCCATTAATATCTAAATTCATCCGAGTAACTGATTTAAATGGTATTTGTTTTCACCCTAATTTAAAAACATATGTCATTGGATCCTCCACTCGATTCTATGAAGACTAATGTAAGAGAGGAATTTACTTAGATGATAAATGCATTTCATGTTTTGGTTGAAGATGGAAATTAAAACATGATTGTGGATGTTTGAAATATTAAAAACCTAATTTTCTTCTAAAGTTGTACGATATAAAATGCCTATGTGGAATTACAAATAAGGAGATGTCCATGATATTACAACTATTTCATTATGCATTTCATGAAGCTAATATCAATGTGCCCTTTTAGGATATGAAAAAAATTTGTTAACTATCTTGTTCTGAGTTATAAAAAATACATGTATGTCCCAAAGATTGTATGCTTTATTGAAAATAGGATTCAAGAAGATATGATGTCCAAAAATGTTCTCCTTCTAGAAGGTATTCAATGGGTGATATTGAAAGTCTGAATAAACATACTACAATGAAAAAAATAAAAGGTACACACCTACAATGGTTTTGTGTTACTTTACTTTAAATCATCAATTGGAAAGATTATTCAAGACATTAAAAACTACCGAACACATAAAGTGTGATTTTAAATATAATAACAAAGTTGGTTTAATGTAACTTCCAAGAGATTTAAAATCATTGAATTCATTTGATTTATTTCATCCAGATTATTTATCTGATCCTAGGAATGTGTTATTTGGATTGGTTACTGATGGATTCTGCCCTATTGGTTCTTTGAGCACTAGTTATAGAATTTGGATAGTTGTTTTGATCCCTTACATTCTGCCTCCATGGATGTGTATGGAAAAAAAGTATTTTATCATTTTGATTATTTTTCATGGGAAAAAATTATTGAATATAATATTAATGTATAATTACAACCTCAAATCAAAGAATTAAAAGAGTTATAGAGAAAAAAAGTTGATACATATGATGTATCATCTAGAAAAATGCTCCAAATGAAATATTCTCTTAATGTGACCATTACTGACTTCCCTAGACATGAGAATTTAGCTGGCTTGAATACTTACATGAGTTTAGATTTTCCTATTTCTAACTTTTATTTTGAGCTTGAATGATGACCTCATAGTAAAAAATGGTGCTTCTTGTGACATCGAATATTTCTCGATGCGTCTAAAATATTTTAGCAGAAAAAGTCAAAATTTAATGGATCTATTTATCATAGACGACTTCCAAAGTTGTTGACAGGTACTGAAATATTGGAATAACATGGAAATATTGAAATAGATTTTGGGAAGTTGCATCATTTGAATGATATTCGGAGACAAGTTTGAAGTACATTGTTATGTGAAATTGGAATGCAACAATGGGATAGAAAAGTATATTCTTAAAACTTCCATATTGTGAATTTAATTTGTTGCAGCATAATCCAAATGTTATGCACATTGAGAATATTTTTTGGGATAAGTTGATCTTCACATTGCTTAATGGGCATGGAAAATATATGGACCATATCAATTCTCAGAAGGACTTAAGAATAATGAACATAAAGCGTGACCTCTTGTGAGATGAGAATGGGAAGTATGCTTATATTTTTTTTCAATGAAAAATAGGGATAATGATACAATTTTTTTAATTTTAAAACATGTGATGGTATCTAGTGGGAATTCAAGTAACATTTCATGTTGTATTGAATTAAATAATCATTGGATAAATGGATTGAAAATTCATGATTTATATTTTTTGTTACAATAGTTATGACTATTGGTATTGTAAACATTAATACCTATAAATGTTATTGGTGTTGTACTCCATTTTTTCAATTTTTTCAAAAAACTATGTTAGAAAAATCTACAACCATTTTAACTTGATAAAAATTATGATATATTTATATTGACACTTTTTGTAATGAATATGATCTTTCCTCCATAATATTTACCATCCTGATGCATTTAGCACTGAATTTAGTCGAGCACGGCAAATTAGGAGACCTCATACATAATTGATGGGTGTATCCAATTGATAGGTACATTATATATATGTTTTTCTTATTAAGAAACAATTATTAGAACATCATTAAATACAATATTATTTTTTATTTATTTTATTTCACATATATCTTGGGAATTTGAAATCACAACTAGAAAATAAACCTCAACCAGAAGGCTCTATTTCTGATGGGTATTTGATAGAGGAGTGTATTAACTTTTTTTAGATACTTAGATGATATTAAGACAAGGTTTAATCTAGTTGAATGTGTTTATGAAACATCGAATCAATATCAATTGCATATGAAATAAAGAATATTTCTTACAATTGGCCTATCCGCTGAGAAGAGATAAAATTTTACACTACTATAAATTTAATTATTACAAGCACATAGATATGTTCGTATGAATAGTGAAATTAATGATTCATTTATTAAAGATATCAGGATACAATTAAATTGATGAATGAAAATCCAAACACGAGATTAGAAATATATAACAAAATATGTCAACAATGAACTTCTAGAATGGTATAAATGACATGTAAATTCAAAAATATTGCAATCAATATAGATATTAGGTTGAAAAAAAATATTTTTTTAAATACAATAATGCATGATATGTTTTTAGATCATTAATACTAATACATGAGATTATTTATCATTGGACTTATAGTTTTTGGCTCGAGCTCCTAAAAATAGGCTATAATGTTTAACACTCACAATGTAAATGCATTTAAATTTCACACAGTCGATCATAAAGAGGGTTTGAAAACACATAATAATGGTATATTTATGTTTTCCAAAATGGAATACTATATTTAGGTTTTCAAAACACATAATAATAGGGTATAATTTTTAACACTCAGAATTTGAATAAATTTTTCCATTGTTTTATTCAAATGAAATTTGGTCGATATTATCAAGGGTGTTAAAAGAGATTAATTACAATTTACTTCCATGAAGTTCATGATATTTAGAACTTATCTTACTATGGAAAAATGGTATTTCATGTGGAAGATGTCACAGATGAAGGGTGGAGTGTAGGTTTTCGTGTAAAAACAAAAGTCTTTCACGACATAGGTGAATGAAGTGGAAGATTTTACCTCTAACATTGAGTATCACCAATAATAAGAAGAAAATTTATTTTTCTATCATGATATTGAAAATATTATCCTTGGAAGAGTGGATGAAGTAGATGAAGTGATGATGGAGCAGGAGAATGACATTATTAAAGGAAAAAATAATTATGCCTGTGCATTCATCAATTCATTTATCAACCAAGTATGATATATGAACATATATTCATTATCAATTTTAGGTATATTTTGTTTGTTATTACTATTCATCTATTATCATTTCTATGTTTTTGATTTAATTTACTGAAATATATATTCTGAATTTAATTTAATTTTAATAAATGATAGTAATTATAAAGAGGAATCATTTAACTGATTCTCATCCACATTCTGTCGACATTCCTTCAACCACACTAATAGATGATGATCCATCAGTCTCTCTACCTAAAGTATCCAAGACACCCCCACCTACCCCCTACACTATCTCTCACAACCTCAATTATGTCAACTTATAGAACACCCTTTGATAGGGTCCCATCGGCTATTGAGACTTTGCCACCCTATTCACCAGGCTCAGTAGAAAAGGTGTAGGTCGTCACTCATGTTTATTTTAGGGGATATTGGAGGGAAATAGTTATAGGTAAAATTTTTAATATGAATAATGTTTTTTGCAAAACTATTATACTACTAACTATTTTTTCATAAGATATGGAAAACATGACACTAAAAAGAGAAATATGAACAATTCAGATGCCTGGAATATGAACTGACAGAAAATAGTTGTCCAATTTGACAATAATGGGGTATCAATGCATGATTTAATAGGATTATCTGGCTAGAGAGAGTTTGTTTTCATGAAAACCATAATTATGAAATATAGGGATAATTTCAATATATAAGATGCAAAGGTCTTCACTCTATAGAAAAAAATTATTAAATTATATCAGAAGATGATTGGATCTATCCCTAATGATATTACATCAATGGATGGTAGTGGGTAGGTAAATCAAAAAAATTAAAATTAATTTAGTTCAAAAAAGTCTATTAGTTTTAATTTTAAATTTAAATATACAACACTATTTAATTTTCAACATAATTTTCAAGTAGATACTCATAGAAATAAGTGGAGAGAGAGATGGAGAGGGTGTTGAGAAGAGTTCATTGGAATGTTACCTAGAGTAGTGAATATGGAACACCAATAATTGTGAATTTTTATTATTTCATTTTAATTTTCATTTATGGGGTTGATTTCTTAGAGTCTTTTCACTGGATTGCTCAGAATAATTTAGATACTTAATGTTATTAATGTGGTATATTAAACCCTCATCAATGTTTCATAGTTGGATATCTATTTTTCTTTGGTTAATTTTGTTTTGATGTTTTGGGGATAAAAAACATATATATATTTTTAATAAATATATATCAGCAGTTTAAATAGCTACTATATATGACAAATTAATGTTTATTTGCGGTTTTAACCACTTATTTTCAGGATTGATTTTTTTTTTGTTTAGCGGTGTTTTTTGGGATTTAGTGGTGGTTTTACTTCCAAAAAATTCCTAGAGTATTGTGGTTGTTCAAACCAACTCTACACTTTAGTCATATTTTTGAGAAGTGAAACTACGACTAAAACCCAAAAAATGATCTCAAAACAAAGTTTCTATGAAGGTTCCTAGAAACTGCCTCTAAATGAATAGATTTGACATGAGTCGACTACCAAAGTCATGTTTTGTGTCTGTTTCCTGGAATGGACATAGAACCATATAGAAGCAGTTTAAACCACCACCAAACCAAAAAATCACCACCATATATAGATTTTTTTCAGTGTGTTAGGTCCGTAATTTATGTCCATATCCTATAGTTAATAAATTGATTCAGTTTGTGCATGTATCTCCTCAGTTGGGACACATGGAACACTTCTTAAACTAGGTCCAACTATGGGGGAAATTCCAAGTGTTTAAAAACATCACCAACCCCTATAAGATCTAGTACAACCCAATGAACCCTAGGGATAGCTTTCTTCCTCGACTAAATATTCACAATCCTCATTGTTGTGAAATTATATAGAAAATATGACCTACCTTAATGAACTCTAATGGACATTGATGTTGGGGTGTGTAAAATTTATTTTTGGATATGGTAGGTCCTCATACAATTGTAAAATACTTGAAAATTCTCCACTATCACCTCTGTTAGTTTTTCCAAACAACAGATGTGTCACCAATCTTAGTCTAGACCTGTATGGTCTCTCGTATAAGATATTAAAATGTGACATTCTGATATTAGATTGATTGTAGTTGTTAAAAGAAAACCCTACCAATGGGATGCTATCCCCCCATATCTAGCCAAAGTATAACTTGTTCTCTCTTAGCATATCCTAAAAAACCTAGATGTTCCACTTGGTTTACACATCCTTGTAGGGGGTGATTATTTTTGTAATAATCGATAACTGGGTCTTGAAATCCTCATGAAAACCCATACAAAACATTGATGTAAACTGTGCATCATGGTCATAAATGATTGTTTTAAGGACCCAATGAAGCCAGTTGATCTCAAACATATAAATATTCCCAAAACTCTCAACCTAACTCTACTCCCTAGTAAAATGAAAGTGTACAGACATTGTAAGTATCTCAAAAAATCACCTATATAGAATAATGTCCAATTATTTTCCTTGGATTCTACATCACAAAATCCATGGATATGGAATCTCAGTTCAATTTTTCAATCTTAATAGTTTGATTCAATCATATTGGAAACTAATGTTTAACCATTAATATCTAACATGGGATGCATCAAGAGACGACCTCATCAATACTCCACCTCATGAATGCATTATAAAAATGTTTCAGAAGGTGCTTCTATATATTTTCCACACCTTGAATGACAATCAATGAGAAGGTATAAAGATCACAAGGCATATCCTCATGAAACATGACCAAAATTACCATCCATCCCTGGTAAAGGATGACATGATCATGTACTATAAAGAAACCTATCTAGAATATGTCCCGAGGATATATATTTACCGAAAAAGTTCAATCTAAACGTATCCCGACTAAGAATATTATAAATTGTAAAGAAGAAGTGTATTCAGAACCATTGGTTGAAATTTAGAAGCACCCATATCCTCCACCAAGGTAAGCTGTAACAAATATTGATTTTTGATGTGTCCTCCACCAAATGGTAATAAGATTTATAGATAATGGAATATTCTACAATGTTTCCCTTCCCCAGAGTATAGACTATCTCAAAGTCAATATCCCATAGGGACTCTAACAAACGTGTATTTCTTAGGATGAGATATCTTTGAATGATTATTTATGTAATACTCCGGTAGTTTTAATAAACAATAAAATACTTTCCTAGAATATAATGACTCCATGTATTCAGAGCACAGAATACTACTAGAAACATTATATCATGGGTCAAGTAGTTCAATTGATGGGTTCTCAATTTCCTTGACCCTTTTGTGATTACTTCCTACCTCTAAATCAACACATAATTTAGCACATATCCAAAGTCAATACAAAAAACCACCCACTTAGGACCCTCTTATGTTATTCTTAAAAAAAAAAAATCAGTGGTAAACCTCAAATTTAGCTCCTAGAAGGCTCTCTGACACTGTTCAGTCTAGGTAAAGACCTTCTTTTTTGAATCTACAAAGTAGGATCAATCCACTGATGGGGGGGGGGTGAATCAGTGGTTCCTTTTTTTTATCTTTGTATGAATGTTTCTTCAATTTTATAGAAGAATTCTTTATCATTTTAAATTTTTTTTAGTAATGATACACTCAACAAAATATCTCAACCTCACCTTTTGTAATAAAAAAAATTTAAATATGTAGAAGCACATGATATTTACAAGGATTGGTACAAATAATTACTAATTTCTTTATTTTATAGTCCCTCCAACATGATTTCTATTACCAACATCCTTCAAGAATAAAATGGCATAAGAATAAAATAGTTCTACAACCCAGTAGCAAATATTTCTACTCTAGCTGGTCATACCCACTAAATATATGTTTTATATTAACTTCGAAAAATCTTGTTATACACTCCATCTAACAATCCTTTTCAATAACTGGTATGAACCCATAGATACAAGCTTCATTCTTCTTCTCTTCTGAGCCACTTTAGAATGTTATTCACCTCCCCCACAAGTAATCTGTATGGAATTCACCTCCGCACAATCTTCATGAACATAGAAAAATATTTTAAGATCTTCTTAGTCTTTAAACTTCATCTATATCTTCCACAAATCCAAATATTCTTAATCTCAATATTTTTAGATTTTGTTTTGGGAAAACGATTTAAAAAAAAGGCAGTCTAATTGAATTCAGTCTAACTTACCTCTATATGATTCTCACTTTTATCTTTGTGCTTAAAATTAACGGAAAATCAGTTAAAAACACACAATTTCTTCATCCAATAGACCTCGCTCTAAAGGATCTCAATCAAATGGGATAACTCTGATGGATTCTATTTGATGAATTCTATCCGATGAGACTCCAATTCAACATGAAATAATAGGATCTCAATACCTATCACAAAATTTTTACTGTGTTAGCTCTCCATTTATGTGAACAGTTATAAAGTACAAATGTGTTATTCTGTCTATCTATAGGCACCCTAGAATATAAAATTTAGGAGAATGAATTCATCCTCCCTCTCACTAAAATTCTAAAAAATAGAATTTCATGTTAATGTGAGCTTCATCTTTGACTATTTCAACTATTCACATGACTTTTGAGATCTTTTGGAATATTTTTGAATATTATAAAAAATACATAATTATTCACATTTATAAACAATTATCTAATCCAATCATTTGAGTCTGATATTTCTTTGTTTGGTGATGTTGATTGTTTCTTCTTCCTATGCCTCAGTCCATTGAACTTTCAACAAAAGTTGTTGGATGGATCATAACTTCAACGATTCAAACTATACTTCCTTTTCCCTTAACCCAATTGAAACATAATTAGTCATCACTTTTCTCTTTACCCACTGAATAATAAAAATATTCAAATAATTTCTTGGTCTGATACACTTTATAAATTGCAAATGGTAAAAAATATTTTTTCCACTTACTTCAACATCAGCCCCCTGTAACTCAACACGTGTAACATTTTCAATCACTTCCAAATTATTATAGAAATCTTTATAAATTTTCACTAAATAATTGAATGATTTTGGTTATAATGTTTAAATAACCCATAATCTTGGCTTCAATAATATGATTTAGTATCATTAAATCTATTGTTGGATCAATACCAGTTCCTGATATGATGGATTAGTATTAGGACCTACTCTTATTCATCCTTCCCTACAACTTAACAACTTTAGACTACCTATGATAAAACTCTACATCTGGTGCCTTAATGATACCATTTTTTTTTAAAATGGACCAGTCTTAGAATCCCCAATGATGGGTCGGTGGCATACCATGTCCGATGGAAAAGTTTCACCTTTATACATTTATATTATATGTACACTGATGCTGATGTGATTGATCAGTTCGCCTGATGAATCAAACCACCTGATGTATTGTTCAACAAAAAATTATGAAAAAACTCTATATAGCGACCCTATCCTTTTACATATATTATTACACGACAAAATAATAATTTACCATCAAATACCAACCAAGGATCATAGATTCTTGTTGCATTAGAATATTAGGTACATAGAACTAAAAAATGGAAATAAACTAAAACAAATTTATATTAATAATACATAATGAGATCCTAACTTCATTTGGTCTCTTACAAGTTCAGAGGGTAACCTGGGGAATACATAGACAAAAAGGATGAGCTAAGAAACCCAATAAGGGAATAAACATAGAAATAAAGCATATCGCCTGGGTTAGAAGGCATAACACGATCACATAAAAATAAATTGAACATGAATAAACACATGTAATATTAACTTATAGAATATGGTATTATTTAATAATGAAAAAATATGAATGTGGAAGTAACATATAACATGAAATAAATATAATTTAATGCTAATAACCCAGACTGTATCATTTGGTGGAAAAATCCCCATTAAGGAATCTGGTTTACTCCCTATCCCAATAAGAAATCTCATGAGACCAAACATTACCCAATTCATTGGACCACTATCTGGGCACACCCATCACAACATGTTCATTCATATGTGTTCCAAATGAGGTATCAAGCATAAGGGTTACCCATAAAAGTAATTGGGTATTATAAAATTACCATAAGGCATGACCAAAGTGTGTATCATAATGGCATGCAAGAAACAATAGGTTTAAATCATACTTATATATTAATAAGGGAAAATAGGAATATATAATGATTAATTATGTCCAACTAAATTGAAAACATGTAAAAAGTGTGTTTAAGAAACTTTATAAATGAACCACTTTAGTGCAGATTAAGGAAAATTATTAAAGAGTCATTAAAAAGAAAAAACGAACAATTATTTATATAATACCAGAAAGGAACTAAGATATATTTTCATTAGAAAATAATTATTTTTATAGAAAAAATATGTCTAAAACATATTATGGATAGTACTTAAAAATGGTTAAGAAATTAGGAAGTTCCCTTTAATCGGGTTTTCTTTTCAGGAGCAATTGAGAAGGGAACATTTTAAAACATGAATTTACATATTAATTAAAGAATAATTGAGATAGGTACATTGTTTTTTAACAAATAAAAATAATTTAGGGTTATTACATAAGAATAATTAATAATTACATATAGTTTATGAGAGAGAAAGTGAAACATGAAAAAATGATGGTTCAGAGAGAATCCCTTACCTTATGTCTGAAGGTGTTATGAACCTGTACTTAATTTCCTAGATAATAAAATTATATATATTAATTAATTAATTTCAAACATATTAAACAAGTATTTTTTTAATATAATATTTTATGTTCATTTATGTTCATTTTGAAATGTTATAATGTTTCTTTTTGTTGTTCTGACTGCGTTTGTTTCATGATTTTATGATCGGTTCCGTTCAATTTAATTATGGGAGTTCTTGTTAAATGAAATAAAAAATAATAAAGTGGAATTATATGATATATATTCACATACATAAATACCATTACATTTGGAAGATATTTTGGAGATAAATTGGGAAGAATGTTAGAAAGATAAAAGTCATAGAATGTATGAGGAGAATAGGTGGTATTTAAAAGGGAGAAGAGAAATGTTTGTTAATTACATTATTCATTAGTTTATTATTTTTACTCAATAATATTAATAATAATTATTACCATGAGTAAATATATTAAATAGATAAAGATAGTTTGATATAACGGTTCTCACATCATACATACATTAATAATGACAAAAAAATTCATGTATTTCACTTATTTCATAAATTGTCGTATCTCACTATCCATAAAAAATCTACAATATTATAAAAATCTAAAAAATTCACCTCTACCATTTTTCTATGTGTAGAATTAAAAAATGGACTCCATTTTATGAAAATAATTTTATAAATATGAGCTATCTAATTTCTAATTAAAAAAAATTCATTTGAAATATACCAATTTTAATATTATAACCAATTTTATGACACCTTAAAAAATTAATTAAGGTCTCAAAAATATATCTTCTAATTATAATATAATAAAATTATAATTTATGATTTTGTTTTAGGATAATATATTTTATTTTAAATCATTATATTAAATATAAAATTATAAATAAATATTTATGACTTATAAAAATTCCAACACTTAATTTTTCATTTTTAAAACACTTATTTACTTATAACATTATATAAATATATAATATCTTCATTTATATGAAGACTAAATTTAATTTAAACTTTTAGAGGTGGAGTTTCTATTATATTGGGTTGGTTACTATTCTTAATGGTCATAATACCATTCTAATGGCCAGGTTAATGTTCCATTAGTGTAGGTTCCTTTATTGCTATAAATACCACTTATTTCATTATTAATTTATGATAAAATTTTTTTTATTAGGTTATCAATGTGATATTTGTGTCTCCTAAAATAATAAAAATAATGGAATATAGATTGATAAAATATGGGTCATTACATTATTCCCCCCTTATGAAATTTCTCCTGCAAAATTTCATTTTACATGCTAAAGTGAAAAGATGTGAGCGTACTTCTCCTTCATCCCTTCCTCTAGTTCTCAGGTTTCCTCTTCATAATTTTGTTTTTGTAATAGTACTTTGATTATGTGAATAGTCTTGTTATGTATAAATTTATCTATATAGTACAATATCTTCACCAAAAAATCCTTACAAGATAGACCATTTTCCAAACGAAGCACCTCTGAATTCAGTACATACGAGAGATCCGGCATGTACTTCCTCGACAGGGATATGTGGAATACATCATATACTTGAGACATGGTTGGTCGATGTTTTATTCGACATGCCAAATATCATAGGGTATCTATCCTTTTTTAGGTCTAAGAAGACTTTATTATTATCAATTCCTATAATTGATAATGTTTCAGGACCCCTTCTACTTAGGGTATCCGTCTTTTTATTTGATTTACTATGATGATAGTGGATTTGGACATCGTAATCGTTGATGAGATCTAACCATCTTAGCTAAAGAATATAAAGATCCTTATATGGGAAAATATATTTAAGATCTTATGATTTTTATATATCTCACACTTCACTCCATCGAGATAATACTACCAGATTTAAACTTGAAGATCACAGTCACCAACTCCATATTATTCCTGAGATATTTTCCCCATGATTTTTCAACTTCCTTGAGGTTTAGGCTATCATTTTATCTTTTTTCATCAATAAAGATCCTAATATATTCTTTAGAGCATCAATATATACCGCAAATAGTTCCCTACTTGTTGGTAGAGCGAGTACTAGAGTAGTGATAAACCGATCTCAATTACATATCTGGCCTGGGAAACTTTTCGATTACGATTTTCTTGAAAGGGTCCAGAAGGATTTCTCTGTAGGTGATAACATTACCCATTAATGATACTTCCTCCATCCATAAATCACATTTACTACAGTTTTTATAGAGTTTTTCAATTCATAAGGTCTTTAACAAAATATTCGCATGCTTCTTGTCTTTCTCTATGTACATAAAGTATATCATTATATCATCAGTAATGTTTAACACAAAATATTCAAGTTAATGTCAAATGAATCTTTTCATTAAGTCCATGATTTTTTTGAAGAATTAGTGAGTCTAAAGGTAATCACTTTGAACTCATAGTGTCCATAACTTGTTCGAAAGGTGGTCTTGAGTATATCTTCCTTCTCCATGTTTAATTGGGGATATCCAAACCATAGGTCCACCTTAGAGATATAATGGTCCCCACATAGATGATAAAAAAAGTCATCTATCCATAGAAGTGGTTACTTGTTCTTTAATATGATTTTTTGATCTCAAGATAACTAATTAAGATTCTAATCAATCCATCCTTCTTATTGATGAAGAGGACTGGCACACACAGTTGTGAGAACTCAAGCATATAAAACCCTTGTCTAGAATCACTTATATTTTGTTCTTTGGTTACTCAAACTCAATGGTGTAAATTATATAACGTGTCTTTGATATAGGTAGAGATCTGGGAATAAGTTCAATTGAGAACTCAAACTATCATTCAAGAGGAAGACCAATTTTTTTGAGGAACACATCTATGTAGTCCCTCACACGGGGCATGTATTAAATCATGATTCAACCCTTTTTCTCAATCATTTGAGATAAATATACCAACTCACAAGGCAATAATATACAAAATTGGGATGATGATTATGGAGGAGATTCAACCTTTTATTTACAATTTTAAAAATTTGGAGGATGGCTTAGGATGTGACGAGTGATCTCACTTTGAAGATAGTTGAGTTGAATTTATATAAAGATAGCCAATCCAAACCATAAATAGCATAAAATATCACCAAATGAACTATGACAATATTTTTTGGGAGGTTTAGTCCATAAAAAATTATCTAGGTAGGACTTATATAAATTGGATGCAATAATTTACATATTTTTTCTCATAGATAACTCAACCAATATATTTTGAGGGGGTGTTTGGATAATTATACTAGACATTAATGATATAAAAGAATGCATAGAACCAGAATCAAATTGTATATTTTCTATTATTATATGAAAAATCATTGTATTTTTCACTACATAATTATCTTGATCCACCTCAGTAGTGGTGATAGGATATTCCCTTCCTTATTGTCTTAGTCATGTTATTGATTTCCTTTGAAAAACCATGGCTTAAGGCATTGGATCACATATTTACCATGCTCTTTATAGATGAAACACTGCACTCATGGATGAGTGTTGATCTAAACCTTTGTTTCTACTTACAAATTAGTGTTATTCTTGATATCCCATCTATAATTATTAATCATATTATCTTATTTTACACATTTGATTCATATTCAGGCTCCCCTTAGGTAGTTCCCATGATGCTTCTTCCCATAGTTTTGACATGTGGGGTGTTGGTCTTTCTTTCCATCATGGAATTTATCAGTTGATCCACTCATATTAAATGCCATTTTCCACTATTTACATTGAGGAACATGAGACCACTGAGAGTATCCTATATTTATTTTAAACTTAAGGTCACAATATAAAATATTCTCATAGCATTCAAAGTCTCAAATTTCCAACACTTTTTGTTGACTCGTCTTTAGTAAACTATAGAAGCGATCCACCTTTATTTAAGTGCTCCTGAAAAATCTACAGTCTTGTCATGCATGTCTTGTGTTTTTTTCCTATGACCTGTTAGAATCATATTTATTTTGCTTCAGTCCAAGGAACTCCCCTTTTTCTTAATAAGGAGTGTTCGGGGAAAATATTTATTGAAAAATATTTTCTCAAAATGTCATATTAAATGGAACCAATTTCTTCCTTATAATTGTTTTTATCAGTTTCCACTATAATCCATCTTCTCCATCAAAATGACATACCATTGTTATGAATTTTTATTATTATAATCCTTGATGGACAAATAATATATTCTCAATGGAGTTAATCCATTGTTCCATGGTGATGAGATCATAATATCCACTAATTATGTGAGGCCTTTGTCACATAAGGGGTTCAGATAGAACATTACCTTTCTTTTGAGAAGGATTTAATTCCACATGATTAAAGTTATTATTCATGAATTGATTCACTTGAGAAATTACTATCCTGAAGTTTTGATCTCCCATTCCCATCATATTTGACATTTCATTAGGATAATATTCACATTTAATATCACATTGATTATTGTCAAATCTTATCCTATTTCCACACATTGACTAAAAAATAAAATTTCGGAGGGGGGGGGGGTCTTGAATACTTATCTAATAAGTATATAAGAAGGTAGATTTGGAAATTGAAGGATAAACTAATAAACTACAATTATATCTTAACATGTGATTTTATAAGTTACAATCTAGGTTATCCATGGTGATGAAATTATCCATAGGGTTCTTAATAATGTGATATAATCATAATATCCCAGAATAACTAGACCATGATATGATAGGAAATATAGCAACTTTAACACCCTGACCCAAGTTATCTAGAGTCGGTGCATTATTACGTAACATTGGCATGATCACAAAAGATCAAGTCTCAAAAGACCGATTAGTTCAGTAGCCTTGGAAACACTAGATACATTCATAAATGTTACGTTACATCATAAAGTGAAAAACTACAATAACATAGTATCCATAGTCCACACTCATATCTCCTTCAGACAATCGCTGCAGGTCAGTCATAAAATATTTCTTCACATCTTGGGAAAAATAAAACATATAAAGGGGTGAGCTCAGATGCTTAGTAAGGATAACAATATAGAGGAAGCTTTCATAAATAAACATAAACATTTAAGGAAATGTATAACTAAGAAAAAACCTTTTAATCTTGAACATAATCATAATATGGAAAAAGTAGAATGAAATAATTCCATTTACTTATTCCCATGGATATTCTACCGGTCAAATAATCACATGAAAAATCAATAACCAATTTGATAATGATGGAATGCATAATGCCAGACTATCATAACCACGTATCCAAGGCCTCGTGCCAAGACTAAAAATAATATTTTTTCAAGGCCTCATGCCAAGACACTAGTTTGTCTCCTGAGACCTGCCGATGCATCGAGGAGCTATAGCAGGCTCCACCCGTCACTTATTAAGTCCAATGCATTTCTTATATGAAAAGGTTTAAACATATCGTAAACCATAACAATATCGTATCATATAAAACATTCATAAAGGAAACATAACATTTCCACAATTCAATCACATATATCAATACAAAACATTGATATAATAAAACCATTTTCAATACCAAAATAAAATAATAGTAAAACTTGGTATTGATTTTTCATTTAAAAAAGAGTTATGGCTTGTAGATGAAGCTGAAACTCAAATAATGGTCACGGCGGCAGAGAAGTCGTTTTCGCCACATATGTATGACAAAAAAACATTCCTTTTTGTCGTTTAGTAAAATGCTTTGTATAAAAGTATTCCTTTTGAATAAACGTAAAAGTCAAAGGTGTTTATACACCGTATAAAATAAAGTTGTTTATAAAACAAAATATTCCTAAATGAAAGGAGATTGAGACGAAGTCCCTTACAAAGATCAGTTTTTTAAATAAAATAGATCTATTATGTTTATCCACTATAAGTACACATAAATAAAGTACAAATACAATATATTACATAATAATATCATGACATAATTTGAAAGTAGTTGATTAACCCAAAGAGCAGAAATTGGTTTAAGAAGTTCCCTTACCTCATGTCCGACTTGACTCGATCGTTATTTAATCTCCTGAATAATAAACTAGAGTTAATTTCTACTTTCTTAAGAAACTTTTTCAAGTTCATTATTCCTTTTATATCACTTATTACCATGTTATGAATGATATGTAATTATTTATGTTAATAACGGTCGTTTTGTCGATCTTTGGTACTTGAGTCAACAATAAACATTTTATAATTACAAGTTATTTATGTGGTAGAATATAAATTCTCTTCAATATTATATTCATGATGTATATATCATATAAATAATATATATCTAGTAGATACATTCATTTATAATATTATATAACATTTTGAGATAAGAAATGAAATGCACTGTTCATGGAGACGGTAAGCCGTACGTACGCATGAACGCTACTTTCATTTCTATTTCGTATTTAATAGAATGAAATAATGATGATATAAAGGTATATTATAATTCCAGTATAATATAATATATAATATCATTTACTCCATCCTTTATACATCCCATATATGGCATTAACGATTCAAATCACTTTGAGGGGGCGGTAGTCCGGACTTCCTAAAATGAAATTATCGCGTTTAACTATAATGGAAATTATAAAGGAATTCAATAAATGAAAAATAAAGAAGCATAATGAAAACATAAAAACAATATATATCATATATAGAAATAGTTTCATCATAATGTCCACCATGAGAGGTGTTAAAAGATGATTGAACAATCATCGTTTCGCGAGGCAGTAATTCGCCACCCGCAGAAACATTATGTTCTTTAACCATTAGACGAAGGTGTGTGTAAGTTTAGCTCGAATAATTATCATAAAAACATCCAAGTATATTTAAGATACTGGTGTTTTTACAAAATAAAGTAATAAAAATAGTTTAAGGGGTTGGAGAAGCAAAATAAAACAAAACAATATAAGAGAAGACATTACCTTAAAATAGGGTAACTCTTTTTGATTTGAGCCAAAGGAATCCTTGGGAAGACTTCTGCCCAATGTGAGGCTTCTAGGAGTAATAGAGGGAAGTTGAGAGAGTATATAAGCAGAGTTTGTCCATGAAAAATGGCTTGAAGGTGTGAATAAGGTGGTAGAGGTGGGGTCCTTTTATAAGAGGAGAGGAGGGGCACTCTTTGAAACTCATGAAATGTTACATTATTATGAAGTGATTTTCGGATTTCAAAGGTCCCAAAATTTTATATTTCAAGGATAAGGTGATAAGGATTCTAAATATACTCATCCAATAGGTTTTTGACAAGTTTATGTATTAGATATTACATTATCATTTCATTTTATTTAAATCATTAATTAATGAGGTAATCGCTGCATCATCATGGTGTGATAAAAAATTTAATTTATTTAATGTCTAAAAATTATAATAAAATTACCATGATGTAGGAAATCGTTTTATATTTCCAATGAATATTTATAGTCTAATATTTAACTTATATAACACAGTGTAATAATTGTTTTAGTAAAACAACACATGTTTATGATAATTTTATTTTTACTTTAAATAAAAAGATATTAATGTCATTTTCTTACCCAAGAGGCTCCATGGGGTCCCCAAGTTGACCCATGGATTTCCTTGGTCGGCCATGACTCATCCAATAAGGGTAGGACAAGTGGAAAGGCAATTTCATATTATTATACCATTATATTTACCTTAAATTACACTAATTACCTTTAGTCGCGATTAATAAAACTTAAAAGTTACTATTCACCAAAAAATTATTTTAATCCCTTTGAACCACATTTTACTTCCTAATGATAAGCACGTATGTCATATTTTTGAAAATAAAATCACATAAGTAGTAATGGTTCATTTATATGAAAATTTAGTTTTTAAACTACCACTTAGTGGTTTCTGTATTCATCAAAAATTGAAGTTTTTCAGAAAAAACAAAAAATTCACCCTAAGCTATAATTGATATTATGAATTCAAAAATGGTGTCTATTTTACAAAAATTCCAAACATATAATTTTAATTAATTAATTATTTAATTAATTCTCGTTGTCAAAACAAAAATGCGTGTTTTAAGAAACAATATCAATCAAAACATTGACAATTGTTTATGTCCAATTTCAATGTGAAATTAATTCTAATGACCACCATTGGATAAAATGGTAAAATTATATTCTATTTATAATTTAAAACCACTCAATAGTATAATTTATCACTATTAATTATTTTGATTAAAATAGTTGTTTTTAATTAAAATTTACTAATTTTCACTATTCACCAAAATATAAATTTATCCGAAATGTTCCAAAATTTCACCCTTGGTTAAATTAGATATTGCAAATCCAAAAATGAAGTCCATTTTAAAAGATAAAATTTATAAAATTTCAAAAAGTAGGTATTACTATTCATAACGTCCACTTTGGTTGTGGTGTGTGTTAGAACTCGAAGTTGCGTACAACACACGCTACTGTATTATTCAAAGAGAAGCGTACCGTGGAAGCTTGGGGTGTTACATTCTCCCCTCCTTTAATAAATTGTGTCCTCGCATTTTAAAATTTTTCTTAGAAAATAAAAGGTTGAAAATAGAAAATACCTTTTTGGAAAACCCACATCGGAAATAGGGTTAATAAAAATATAACTTTAAAAGAAAGAAAGAGAAGTGAAAAGGTCACCGGAGATAGCCTATACTTGAATTCTATGAAAATATGAATATGGAGGAGAAACAAACCATCAAAGTATGATGGAGAGTTGTAGAAAATAGGATTAGGAGAAAGTTTAACTACAAGAAAATCACAAACTTGTGATTGGTTAAACGATCATTGATTCCCCAATTGGAAAAGTTAACTAAAAATGTTTTTATTTTAAGTTACCTTTCATAAAGTTGAGGAATTTATTTATGATATTTACTAAGAACGTAAGGACATATACCTACTTGTCATGTAGACTTTTCATTCTTTAATAAATTTTTACCACAAACCCATCTTTCACTCAAAAAGATAATAGAACTCAAAAATATTATATTTATTCTATTCGTACAAGGTTCCAAATATTAACACATATCATTTAGATTAGGAAAATTATTTTTTAATAACCGGGGACTTCCTAAAGGCTAGTGGTAGGTAATAAAGGCCTGTCGCACTATGGTTGTGGGTTCAATTCCTACAGCTTTGTCCGACACGACGGGTTATCCCCCAACCTGCAGGTCATCCTTTTCCTAGAACTATATTATTATAATATTCCGAAAATAATCTTAAAAAATGTTTTAACCTTACACAATACTATCCAAAGTTCAACTTACTCCACTCCGACCATTATAGTTATCCAAAATACCTCTGTCTAGACTTTCCCTAAAATGTCTCTAAATTCTAAAATCAATTGTAACATCAGATTCCCTAAATAAAGTAAAGTTTCTCTTATTGTCATGTACTAAAAATAGGATTACATTCATCATATTAAAACCTTAATGAAAACAAAAAGTACTTCAGTACAAACCTTATATATATAATTCACATTATTCTTATAACCATAATATAGTTCTTGAGTCCAAAAACACAAATACAATAATTATTCAACTTCATCTGTAGTAACAACATAAGCCTGGCCTTGATCCCTTGGCCTTTTCTAAGGTATGTTTCTTTGGAGCTTAGGTCATTCATTTGCATAATGCCCCATTTATCTACAATTGTAGCATTCAACATTGATAGCCTCTTTCTTTCCCTTACTATCACGAGCCTGGTGACCTTTTTCTCCACATTTGTAACAAACTCCCATTCCTTTTAGGCAATTACCGGGGTGATTCTCCCCACAATTATCACATAATGGAAAATCATTCTTTCCCCTTATCCCTTTTTTTGTCTCTTGTTCCACCATTCTCTTCTTCTCTTGATTTACTATATTGTCATAAGATTTAGAGAATTCCTTTTCTGTCATGATAGAACATGAGACAATATCTTCGTACGATAAGAAATATTGTGAGACTAAGGCTCGACGGAGAAACGGTTTTAACCCATCAAAGAAACGATCAATCTTACTTCTTGTGCTACGTATATAATCTGTAGAATACCTTGTTAACCTTGTAAAGTTGTCCTTATACTTTGCGACATTCTCATCCTCCTTTTGTCTCAAACTCAAAAATTACCTTTCCATATCTACTCGATGGTCACGAGGAAAGTATTTTTATAATAAAACCTCTTTGAACTCCCTCCATTCCATATTAGATACTTCTTTATCTTCTTTTGTGTTTTGAATCAATGACCACAATTGATCAGCATCTCTAGTGAGGCAGTAAATTTCTATGATAACTTTTTCCCTTTCATTACTCCCCAAGGCATGTAATGTTTTCTCTAGGGAAATTATCCATTTCTCAGATACTAATGGATTTTTATTCCCATTGAATGTTGGTGGTTTCTTCCTCATGAAGTGATCTAACATTGATCCTCCATGCCGCAGATCAGGGTTCTCCATACGAGTAAGGTTATTATTCATAACCTGAGTGATTTGTCCCAGTATTGTGATAAATTGTTCAGCACCAGTTGTATCACTAGCTCCACTATAATTATCTTGAGAAGGAGGGAAATCTCTACATGGAGTGCGGGCATTGATCTGGTTTCCATTCCTTCCACTAGGTTAAATTTCTAAACAATGGCATAAACTAAATCAGTTTAGGAATAAAAATACCTTATTCCATACTTGTAAAACACTTAACCTAAATTGAACTATAATCATAAAAATGTTTTCTTTGAGGAAGTATATACTCATAAACCCTTCGTAATGGTTTGTAAAGAAATTGAGAATTATACTAAGCATACCCCCAGGAGTGTCGTAACCAAGAGTGCAACAAGGCCAATTGTCGTGCACTAGTTCCCGTTCGAGTCTAGCTCAAAGTGGTGTTTTCGGGTTTTACCCCTAGGTACATCTGTTCCAGAGCCACCTCTACCTGCTCATATCCATACAGGGATGTATTGCTCGAAAAACTCACAAAATATCTATAATTCCAAAATTTAGGAAGTTCTTCTATACTAATACTCAAAGTATAACTTAAGACTATGTTGTCTAATCAGAGTTTATCTAAATCTAGCTTCCAAGGTTAGTACTAAACTGCCTCTGATACTAATTGTAACTCCCTGACCCCAGTTACCCAGAGTCAGTGCATTATTACATAACATTGGCTTGATCAAAAAAGATAAAGTCTCAAAAGGCCGATTAGTTTAGTAGCCTTGGAAACACTAGATACATTCATAAATGTTACGTTACATCATAAAGTGAAAATCTAAAATAACATAGTCTTCATATTCCACACTCATATCCCCTTCAGACTATCCCTGCATTTCAGTCATAAAATATTTTTTCAGATCCTGGGAAATATAAAACATAGAAAGGGGTGAGCTCAGATGCTCAGTAAGGATAACAATATAATGGAAGATTTTATAAATAAACATAAACATTTAAGGCAATGTATAACTAAACAAAAACATTTTAATCTTGAACTACAGCATAATATGGAAAAAGTAGAATAAAATAATGCCATTTACTTATTCACATGGATATTCCACTAGTCTAATAATCACATGTAATATCAATAACCACTTTCATAATGATCGAATGTATAATGCCAGACTATCATAACCACGTAGCCAAGGCCTCGTACCAAGACTAAAAATAAGATTTTGTCAAGGCCTCGTGCCAGGACATTGGTTTGTCTCATGAGACCTGCCGATGCATCGAGGAGTTATAGCGGGCTCCACCCATCACTTATTAAGTCCAATGCATTCCTTCTATGAAAAGGTTTAAACATATCATAAACCATAACATAATAGTATCACATAAAACACACATAAAGGAAACATAACATTTCCACATTTCAATCACAAGATATTAATACAACACATTGATATAATAAATCCATTTTCAATACCAAAATAAAAGAAAAGTAAAACATGGTATTTATTTTTCATTTTAAAAAAAGTTATGGCTTGTAGAGGAAGCCGAAACTCAAATAATGGTCACGACGGCGGAGAAGTCGTTGTCGCCGCATACGTACGACAAAAAAACATTCCTTTTTGTCATTTAGTAAAATGCTTCATATAAAAAGATTCTTTTTGAATAAACATAAAAGTCAATGGGGTTTATACACTGTATAAAAGAAAGTTGTGTATAAAACAAAATATGCCTCAATGAAACGATATTGAGAGGAAGTCCCTTACAAAGATCAATTTTTTAAATAAAATAGATCTATTATGTGTGTCCACTATAAGTACAAATAAATAAATTACAAATACAAGATAGGACATAATAATATCATGACATAATTTGGAAGTAGGAGATTATCCCAAAGGACGGAAATTGGGTTAAGAAGTTCCCTTACCTCGTGTCTGACTTGACTCAATCGTTCTTTAATATTCTGAATAATAAACTATAGTTAATATCTACTTTCTTGAGAACCTTTTTCACGTTAATTATTCCATTTATATCACTTATTACCATGTTATGAACATAATGTATTTATTTATGTTAATAACGGTCGTTTTGTCGATCTTTGGTACGTGAGTCAATAATAAACTTCATATAATTACAAGTTATTTATGTGGTAGAATATCCATTATCTCCAATATTATATTCCTGATTTATATATCATATATATAATATATATCTAGTAGATACATGCATTTATAATATTATATAACATTTAGAGGTAAGAAATGAAATTCACCGTTCATGGAGATGGTAAGCCGTACGTACGCATGAACACTACTTTCATTTCTATTTCATATTTAATGAAATGAAATCATAATGAAATAAAGGTATATTATAATTCCAGTATAATATCATATATAATATCATTTACTCCATCCTTTATACATCCCACATATTGCATTAACAATTCAAATCACTTTGAGGGGGCAGTTGTCCAAACATCCTAAAATGAAATTATCACCTTTACCCATAATGGAAATCATAAAGGTATTCAATAAATGAAAAATAAATAAGAATAAAGAAAATATAAACATAATATATATTATATATAGAAATAGTTTCATCATAATGGACATCATGAGAGGTGTTAAAAGAAGATTGAACAATCATCGTTTCGTGAGGCAGTAATTCGCCACCCACAGAAACAGTATGTTTTTAACCATTAGACAATGGTGTGTGTATGTGTAGCTCAAATACTTATCATAAAGACATCATAGTATATTGAATATACTGGTTTTGTAACAACGTTATGGAATAGAAAGAGTTTAAGGGATCATAGAAGAAGAATAAAAAAAAGAACATAAGAGAAGACATTACCTTAAAATATGGTAACTCTTTTTGATTTGAGCCAAAGGCTTACTTGGGAAGACTTATACCCAATGTGAGGATTCTAGGAGTAATAAAGGGAATTTGAGAGAGTATTTGGGCAGAGTTTGGCCGAGAAAAATGGCTTGATGGTGTGAATAAGGTGGTAGAGGTTGGGGCCGTTTATAAGAGGAGAGGAGGGACACTCTGGGAAACTAATGAAATGTTACATTATTATGAAGTGATTTTAGGATTTCAAAGGTCCCACAATTATATATTTCAAGGATAAGGTGATAAGGGTTCGAAAGATACTATTCCAATAGGTGTTTGATAAGTGTATTTCTTAGATTTTACATTATCTTTTCATTTTATTTAAATCGTTAATTAATGAGGTAATCGCTGCATTATCATGGTTTCATAAAAAATTTAATTTATTTAATGTCTAAAAATTATAAGAAATTTACCATGATGAAGGAAATGTTTCTATCTTTCCAATTAATATTTATAGTCAATCATTTAACTTATATAACCCCATTTAATAATTTTTTTACTAAAACAATACATGCTTGTGACAATTTTATTTTTACTTTAAATAAAAAGTTATTAATTTGATTTTCATACCCTAGTGGCTCAATGGGGTCCCCAACTTGACCCATGGATTGTCTTGGTAGGCCATGACTCATCCAATAAGGGTAGTACAAGTGTAAAGGTAATTTCATATTATTATAACATTATATATACCTTAAATTACAGTAATTACCTTTAATCAGGATTAATAAAACTTAAAAGATACTATTAACTAAAAAATTATTGTAATCCCATTGAACCACATTTTACTTCCTAATGACAACCATGTATGTAGGATTTTTGAAAATCAAATCATATAAGTGGTAATGTTTCATTTACATGAAAAATTAGTTTTTAAACTACCACTTAGTGGTTTCATTATTCATCAAAAATTGAAGTTTTTCAGAAAAACCCAAAAATTCACCATATGTTATAATTGATATTCTGGATTCAAAAATGGTGTCTATTTTACAAAATTCCAAACATATAAGTTTCATTAATTAATTTTATAGTTAATTCCCATTGTGAAAACAAATAGCATGTTTTTAAGAAACAATATCAATCAAAAGATTAACAATTGTTTTTGTCCAATTTCAAAGTGAAATAAATTCTAATGACCACCATTGGATAAAATGGTAAAAATATATTATAATTATACTTTAAAACCACTCAATATTATAATTTATCACTATTAATTATTTTTATTAAAAAAGTTTTTTTAATTAATATTTTGTAATTTTGCCTATTCATCAAAATATAAAAGTTATCCGAAAAGTTCCAAAATTTCACCCTAGGCTATATTCGATATTCCAAATACAAAAATGAAGTCCATTTTGAAAGATAAAATTTATAAAATTTCAAAAAGTTGGTATTACTATTCATAACGGATACTTTGATTGGTTGTGGTGTGTGTTAGAACTCGAAGTTGCCTACAACACACGCTACTATATTATTCAAAGAGAAGCGTACCGTGGAAGCTCGGGGTGTTACCACAACCCTAGACTTTAATAAATATAATTAAAAGATTTAAAAATAATTAACCATCAAATAAAAACCAAGGATTTTAAATTCTAATGTATTTTTAAATTAGGTACTTAGATCTTAAAACATTGAAATAGAATAAAGAGTATTAATATTAATCATCCATAATTAGATCCTAACATCACTTGTGCTCTTACATCTGCATAACATAACTTAGGGAATACCTAGACAAAAGCGAAGGGCTAAAAATCTCCATAAGTGAATAATCATAGAAATAAATCATTGCAATTTGGTTAGAAGGCATAAAATTATGAAATAAAATGGAATGGAACATGAATAAAATTATGGAAGCTTAACGTATAGAAAATGAAATCATTTAATTATGGAAACATATGAGTGTTGAGGAAACATATAACATTACAAAAACATGAATTATGGATAAAAACGAAGAATATATCACTTTGTGGATTAAGCCCCATAAAAGAATCATGTTTACTCTCTATCCCAACATGAAATCTTAGGAGAATAAAAGTTACCCAATGAATTGGAGTATTATTTGGGTCCTCCAATTATAACATGTTCATGAAAATCTGTTCTGCATGAAGTATCAAGAAAAAGATTTCCCCATGGAATTGGGTATCGTAAACATGTCATAAGGCATAACCAAATGGTGTATAAAAGTGGTGTACAAGAAATAATTTATTTAAAATATAATTTTACATTATTATGGGATAATAGGCATATATCAAAATAAATTAAGTCTAAATTATGTTAAAAAATCTAAAAAGTGTGTTTATGAAAGTTCAGAAATGAGCCACTTTAGTGCAGTTTTTAGGAAAACATTAAAGAGTCTTTAAAATAGAAAAAGGAATAAATTTTTGTATAAAACTATAAATGAAAAAGATATTTTTTCATTATAAAATGAGTGATTTTAGTAACATAAATTTTTTAAAGTAAATTATGTTTTTTTCATGAAAATGATTAAACAATTGAAAAGTTCCCTTTAAGTAAGTTTTCTTTTCCAGAAGAATTGAGAAGGGAACCTTATAAAACATGTATTTCCACAATAATGAATGTATAATTGAGATATGTAAATATTATTTTGAAAATAAAAAATAATTTTAGTAGGAGTACATAAGAATAATTAAGAACTACATTTATGTAATGAAAGAGATGTGTAACCTGAAGAAAAAATGAAGGTTCAGTGATAAACCCTTACCTTATATCCGTAAGTGTTTTGAATTTTAACTTAATGCACTGGAAAATAAAATTATATTTATTAATTAATTAATTTAGAGAGTATTCCACAAATATTTGATTTAATATAATTTTTTTATGTTTTGTTATCATCATTTATATGAGTTATGATGTTTAGTTTTGTTATTCTAGGTGCCTTTGTTTCATGATTTTATGATTAGTACTCTTGTGTTTAATTATGAGAGTTCTTGTTTAACAGAATTAAAACTCTATCGGTGTAATTATATAATATTGATTAACCTATAAAATTTTAAATGGTCCCATATATCATTTTGTTTTTAGATATTATAATTATTCATTATATTAAATGTTAAAAATGAACTTTAGTTTATTTTTCCAAATTTTCAATTATCACAAACTAGTTTAGTTTTATTATTTAATATTGGGTTTATATATTAGTTATAGAACATAAAAAAATTTTCAATATAAATTTTACAATATTTTTTACCCATTTTATTTGTTTTGAGACCAAACATGAAGGAGGTAATGTAAAACTAGAAAACATCGTCTGTGAAGGTGGTGAATTGACACATTACGGATGATATTTTTATTTTTTAGATAAAAAGATAAGAGAAGAGATTTGATTATAGATATCCTATTAACCAAATAATATTCCAGAATATATATGATACTTTGTTTTTCATGTAACATTATAAAGGGGAGGTGAAGGAAGGATAATGAAGAAATGAAATCAAAAGAGAAAGAGGTAGTGTTTTACCTCTTGAGTGTCGTCTCTCGGAGAACCTCCTTGAGGATCATGTAAATTATATTTTGATGAGACTAGAACGTCCATAAACTTAAAAAGATTTTTGGGAGAGGAATTGGGTAGAATATTAGAAATTTAAATTCTTTAGAAGGTGTGAGTAGAAGAGGAGGTGAGGGGTGGTATTTATAAAGGAGGAGAGGGGTGTTTTTTGATAATTTTATTCATTAGTTTATTATTTTTTTTCTGAATACTATCTATAGTAATGATTATGATGAATAAATGTAGTAAATGGAGAAGGATAGTTTGAGATAATGGTTCTTAAATCATCTATACATCAATAATGACTAAAAAATTCATGTATTTATCTTATTTTGTAAATTATCGTATGTCAGAATTCACCAAAACATCAACTATTTGAGAAAAATATAAAAAATTCACCTTTAGAATTTTTCAACCTCTAAAATTAAAAAATGGACTCCATTTTATGAAAATAATTTTATAAATATGAGATATTTTATCAGAAACGCCGTCAGAGGATAACCCCTGGACCATTTATTAAATTAAAATAAAATAACAGTAAACACATACCACAAGCCATAAGAGAGAACAACATATCAAAGAAACCATACCCATCACCACATCCTTGATAAAAGGCTTCCTCTACAGTAGATGATTCCCATTCCAAGCTCTCATAATGCTTCAGAACCTTAGAATACTTCCTTCAAAAATTCATTCATTCCAAGAAGAGAAGCTCAATGTTTCCAACATAGGACCTGGTGGACACCGGTTTATGTAAGTATGAGTAGTCCGTACTCAGCCTTCTTTGTGGTGGAAAAGTCACGATTTCCTGATTCCCAATCATCTTCATCCACTGCCCTGAACAATATCACTATACCAAGGCCTTGTGAATCTTCCATCACTCTCCTTGTCGCTATCAGAGTAATACCCCCATTTTCATGAAATATGACCCTCATGGATTTCATCTTCCCCTCCTCGACCTTTCTGAGATTGACTCTTATGGTCAATCAAGGCTAGACATTTAGGGTTCTCCTCTAACTCATGACCGTCCAGATTCCCTTGCTGCAAAAACTATATGTCAATTCAATCTTCCTAAGAAGTGATCCCCGACTACATACTAGCACTTTCATCCTTCAGAGAACCCTCCTTCACATTCTCCTGTTCCAATCCTTGGAATCGATTTCCAATATCAAAAGCAGGCACCACACCAGCATCACCAATCTAATTTTGGGACCCATAAGCAGCTTTCAACACCTCCATGAGACAACTCTCAAAACCTAAAACACCAAATATTAACTCAAGCATAGGCTCTGACCCCTTGCGTTCACCTTCTTCCTTCCCACTAACATCCAACATCAGATAGACCTCTTGCTGGGAGTCCTTTGTGGTCACACATACACCCGATGGCCCCCCATGTCTCCAGCACTAGGTCCACCTTTAATAGCAAACAACCTCACCCAACCCCCAAATTCAAATCACTCTTAAGACGACTAAACACCAAAGCTACCAATGGATTAGGGTGTTCCTCAACCCCCAAACTCACTACAACCCAGTTCACTAGGCCATCCGCATTGCCAAAATAAGCACCCGCTGCAGGCCTCTGCCTAGGGGACCTACCTAGATTCTCTTATGGGTTATAAATCATACAGATCACTGCTTCACATTAACTCTAAGAGACAAGCTACCCCAATCGACAACAGTTAGTGCAACAGTCAGCCCAAGATTCAATGACAGCGGTCTGCTTCCATCGTAATTTCACACCCACGGTAATTCCGATCCACTTCACCGTAGCCTTCACAACATCCACCTCAACACAGAGACGGGGATTAGTCGTATGACACACTATGGAAGTTTGATCATCGGAATAGAGAATGTGGGCCACCATATTACCAATCATATATATAATGGAATGATTTTGAAACGGTAGAGTAAGCTGAGGAGGGCTTACCCATGCCGCAATGGTGGAAGTATCACGATTCATACATAAATCAAAAGACCATCGAAGGAAGAAAAACTTACAGCCACTGCAACGACGAGGGGCACTGGACCAAGCAAGGATCAAATCCTCTTCTAAAGAAAACTGGACCATAAAGTGGTGTTTTTCAAGAAGACCGACGACCGTACGGTCTTGCAAATCCCATTTTCCAAAGACAAAACAGTCAAAATCATCAACCGAGGGTCTTCAATGAGTGAAACGTGCCACCCGTGTCAAATCCAGATGAATCAAAGCATCATAGAACTCCTAAAACGAGATCGATAATTTAGGATCACCAAGGTGAAGATAAAGGGCCTTCAGGCTAAGCGAGATCATCGGAAACTCTGGAAGAAAACTAGGGATTGAAAAAGGGATAAAATGTTTCCCTAAGACCGGATGCGACACAATCAGTTCCCCCCCTTCCTCCTCCAGGAAGGGGGGTGGGGGAATCAGCCTCATTCATCAGCTAGGGCACCATGCACTGGGATTCAGTGTCATCTTCGTCCTTTAATATGAGATATTTTACTTTTAATTAAAAACATAATTTATTCAAAAAATACCAATTTTAATATTATAACTGATTTTATGAAACTTTGAAAATTTAAATAATTCCTCATAAAATTATCCTATGTTTATGAGACAAAAAATTATTAATTTATGATTATTTTTTATAAAAATATATTTATTTTAAATCATTATATTAATTATAAAAATGTAAATAAATATTTACGGCTTACAAAATT
Organism: Viscum album; assembly: GCA_963277665.1. Taxonomy (NCBI): domain Eukaryota; kingdom Viridiplantae; phylum Streptophyta; class Magnoliopsida; order Santalales; family Viscaceae; genus Viscum; species Viscum album. The sequence goes on along the minus strand of OY728145.1, from coordinate 1,718,624,530 downwards.
ACCAACACTTAATTTATCAATATTAAAACATTTATTTACTTATACCATGATATAAATATATCATATTCTCATCTATATGACTCCTAAATTTTTATTATTCTTTCATAGATGGAGTTAATATTCTATTGGTCGGGTTGCTATTCTTAATTGTCATATTACTATTCCAAATTTCTAGTTAGTATTTCATCACTATAACTTCCTTAATTTCTATAAATTACACTAATTTCATTATTAATTTATAAAAATATTTTTTTATTTGGTTTTATTTTCAATTTATGTGTTTTATAACATAATTATAAGAAATGAATTTTCATTGACAAAATCTTGGGTCATGACACTCTGACTTCAGCAAAGTCAGATTCCTAACCATCAGAAAATTTCTGCATCTGATGGATCATGCACCGATGATATACTACTTGAAGAATTTAAATTCGTATTCTCCTCTCTTCTAAAAAAATATAGCTTATATCAAGACTACTTCGTGATCTGTGAAACATTGAACGATCAGAAAAGAATTGGCATATTTTCATTCACTGAAACCTATGTTTGATCTTCTTCTATGTCCAATGATTTGTGTAAAAAAACTGTGTTCCTCTTCTTTTTCATTTGGACATTTGTGTATGGTACATATTCTTGGTTAGTCTAATAGGTCTGATTAAAAACTGATTATCTTCTTCTTCCCAACTTTAAACATATTTGATATATTGATAAAAAGTATAATAAAAACACAACCTAGGCCTAACAATATCCCCCTTTTGGGTTGTTTTTAATATCTATACAAAACTATCCATACAAAATTCTCGAAACATATAAACATATTTATAGTAACTCATTTTATTGATCCACCTATTTTTCTTCCCCCACTATTGAAAACAAATTCCAAGGGCCCACTCATTATAGTTGAAAGTTTTATTTTATAGAAAAATAGTTTAAAATGAGTTCCTTAATAAGGATCCTTTAACTAAGCATCTCTAAGTCAACGTGGGTGAACCCGATGTAGAGAAAAAGAGTGTATAATCAATTTTATCAATATTTTCAAAAACAAAACATTTCATATAGTAATTTTCTTATGTTCCTTTCATAATTCTCATATGTAGGGTAATCTATTAAAAAATCAATGATAAAAAAATTATGTACCCATATCAATATACATATTAGAATCATTTATGTTTATAAACACTGCTTTTCAAAACTCTTTTCTTGTATAACACAATTAATTTCTTCTCATTTCCTCAACTATAAATTTTCTCCCACTTAAGGATAACCCCCAACTAATTGTTATTAAATATATATAACACTCACCCAATTTCATTATTTCAACTTCATTAATTCCCTACAATTTAATACAAATATATAATACCGTTTTTAAATAAGGAGACACATCATTAGTTTCTTAGAAGAAAAATTCGATATGAGAATCATGTCCAAGTCATGAATTTTTCTTCTTCTTCCTGGTTTTTCATTTGATGTATTTTATTATTATTTTTTGTCCTTATAATATTTTGTAACAAGTTTTTTCTCATCTATAGAATCTTTAGATGAAGCTATCAACTTCTCTTAAACATTAATAACATTTTGTAATGGATATTGTAATAACTTCTTCATGTTTTTCATTTAGTATGTAAATATAATAATATAACTTTAAATTAACATTACCTTTTTTCCACACATATTTAACACATTTATGAATCTTTATACCACATAATTTTTATGTATTTTTATAAATTGTTTTCTTATATTAAAAATCCATTTTTATTCCCTGTTCATCAGTTGATTTTTGTGATTCTTCTAAATTTATATCCATGGAAACTTGTTCTAGCCAAATAACTGAACACACTATATTTTTAGTCTTATAATGTTTACATTGTTAAAATTTATTAATGTATTAAACATTCCTCACCTTCACAGTCTTTTTTAAGGATTTAAAATTCTTTACCTCCTAATTTGTTTTAGGTTCCAGAAACGTTTTAGAAACTTTTGGCACTCTTTCCACTTCAAAAATCACCATTTATTCATAATTTTTTCTTTTTAGTTACATGTTCTAAAGACATGAAAAATATTTGTATCAAAAAATTCCATAACACCAATAGTTACCTCTAAAAATAGATTTTTTAAACTGATATTAAAATTTCATAGAATTTTTTTGATGTTGTTTCGTCATAAATCAAAGTCCATTTTTATGAGGGAGATAGTTTCCTGAAGATTTATTTTCTTTCATACATGTAAGGATAGTTGAAATAGATTTATATCAATATTTTTTAGGATAATAAGTGACTTGTTTCGATGAAATATTCTTTTCACCATATTTATAATTTTCATACATTACCTCAACTACATTGGTGAAATATTCTCTCATCTTTATTAATTCACTTTTTGTCATAAAAAATATGGATTGTGTTTCAGATAACTCTTCTTATTTCTTAGAAAAAATATCTTTTAGAATATTTACCATCTTCTCAAACTCATCAATATTAAACCTATTCTATTTTCACTCTTCAACAAGTGTAGTTTCAAAAATGTATAAATTTCTTTCACCAACCAATTTGTCTTCATAAACTTTCAATTTTATTTCAATATCACTAAATTTACTCTTTTTAGATCTAATGAAATTGATATTAATTTGATGTTTATTCATCCTATCACCATTATCAAAAGTTATAATTTTAAATTCTTTCTTCAGACTTCTTCTTTCATTCTAGAGTAAAGTAATCTCATCATTTTTTCCAATATGCTTTAGAATCTACTCAAATTATATTATTTCTTCACCATAAACATCACTGCTTTATGAATTAATTACATTTCTAACTTTTTCAATGAAGTTTACATATTTATCATATTCATCAATGGATGAACAATCATCCTTTTTTCCACTTCCCAGATATATCTTATAATTTTTATAGGTAACCCTTTCCTTATGTTTCTTCCTCTTTTGTTTTTGGTATTTCTTATCATACTCTTTAGACTCATACCCTTATGTTTTCATCCTTGGATTTTATTTTAAATTTTATTTCACTTCAAAATTAAAACATTTAAAATAATTTTTATCTTTTCCCTACCAACTATGCTAATTGAATTTTTTAGAAAGGGGGGAAATAATTTTCATGAAATCTTCAACACCTTCCGCTACCTCTGAATCACATGATTTTTCTTTAACTTCTTTGTCTTTATTATTTTCTTTAAATGACGATTTGAGGGTAATTTTTCTCTAATAGATTTTCTTGAAAAGATGAGGTTTTCAAATTTCATATGAGATAATAATGTTTTGATGTTCCTCCAACTATAAATCTTCATGAACTTCTAAATTCGAAACATTGACATCCAATATATCTAGAACGTTTCTCGTCAGTTTCTTAAAAATTGTAGAATCATTAAGATGCTTACCAAAACCACATATGTTGCTTAAAATCACATCAAATCTTTTAAATTAATCATTAATACATTTTTTATCATCAATTTTTATATCCTAAATTCCACTTCTCCATTTTTTATATTTTCTTCCTTAACATTCACATTTTTTATATATATAATTCTCAACTTATCCAAAATATTCTTAACTGTTGAAACCCTATAATATTTATATAAATTTGTTTGGTAAGAGAAATCAAAAATAGTTATGAGATTTTACATTACCTCTAAACTCCAATTATCAGTGGTTTTTGAAATAGCTTCATTGATGGGTGGAAATACCACTATTTCTACATCAATAACATCAAGGAAAAGTTCAAAAAGATAAGGTAATATCTTTTTCCTCTAACTAGGATAGTTTTTAAATCAAGAAAAGGGACACCAAAATGTTCATTGAAGTGAAATTATCCATTTCCATATATGGATACTTCAGATGGAATCTCATTCTCATACCAATTGAAGTTCCCCCGTATCATTATGTCCACTGAGGAGGGGGGGGGGGGTGTTATAGTGGTTTTTTCGACTTGTATGAAATTTTAATAACTTATTTAGTAAAATTTATTAATCAGTGAAACATGTTAGAGTAACGATCAACTCATTAAAATATCCCAACCTGAACTTTTTTATGAAACAAATATAAACATGGAGCATCACACAATATTTACCAGGTTTGGAACAAAGACCTACTCCTTGCCATACAAGATTGTCCCACCATCATGGATTCCTTTAAAAACATTCTTATGAAACATAAAGGTACAAATATCAAATAGTTCTATAACCTGGTAGAAAATATTTCTAGGATATTAGTTTATACCCCTAACTATATTTTTCATATACACTATTTAAAAGACCCCAGCTGAAAATCCTTCCCAGTAACTGGTAAGAACCCACAAAAAAGATTCTTTCTTCTTCTTTTTCGATCCACTTTATATAGTTATTAAATTCCTCCACTAGTATTATTGATAAAATTAACCTATGAACAATATTTAAGAAATTCAAAAAAATAATAATAACTTTTTGGTCTTAAAAATTCCTTTGGATCTTCAATAAATTTGAATATGATTAATCTTAATCTTTTGCTGATATATTTTTTGAAAAATATAATTAGAAAAATTTTGTTTGTTTGACCTCATTACATTTATCCTCTATCTAATTCTACTTCTACTCTTCCTTTTTCAGTTGAGTAGATACTCATTTAGAAACTCAAAATTTCATCATTCGATGGACCACACTTCAATAGATCCCACTCCTTTGGACTCTCTCTGATAGAAAATTTGAAAAACCACTTCTTCATCCCACTCACTCAAACTACAAAAAACTCAAAATTCATGTTCATTTATGCATCATATTTGACTAATTAGACACTTATCAACACTTCTAGAAGATTCTTGAATCTTTTAAAAAATTTATAATTATTTGAATTTCGATTCAATTATTCAATATGATCATTTGAGAGAGATATTTATTTTTTTGGTGATGTCGATTACTCATTCGGCCTCAGTTTCAGCTCAATGAACTTTCTAAAAAACACACTTGATGGATCATAACATCACCACTTAGGTATCTACACTTATTTATTTTTACCTAATTAAAACAAACACAATCATCAATTTTTTTTTGACCTACTAAATAAAAAAATCAAATGATTTGATTCTTCTACGGTCTAGACAAATTGAAAATGGTTGACTACATTTTTATAACTTACAAAGACTTCAGTATCCTATAACTCAACACTTATCACATTTTCAATCAACCCCTCATTATGATAACATATTGACATGTTTTCTCACACTGATTGAATGATTCCTAGTACATAGGTGAAATTCCCTTCTGCCTTTACTTTGGTAAAATTAATTGGTGTCATTAACGACATTATTTGATCAGGACCAGTTCTTGGTATTATGGATCAGTCTTATGACCTCATATTATTTATCGGTCCCAAAAACATAAATCCCCTGGACTACCTTCGTTAGAGAACTCCATATGATGCCTTGTTGAAACCTATAATTTTTAAAATGGATCAGTGTTATAATCCCCTATGATGGATCAGTCACATACCATATCTGATGGACTAGTGTCAACTTCTAACATTCAAACTCTCTACAACTGATGATTAATCTGATTTATCGATTAATCTAAAGAATTAGACCATCTGATTGATTGATTTTTAACCCTTTTTCAAAACCTCTAACTTCAGTAAGATAAAACTACCACCCATAATTAATTTTATTCATTAGGTTAATCATAAACCAATGATTTATAACCAAAAGACTCCAAATTTTAATTTATATCTCTTCCAGAAACTCCAACTTATATCATCACGAAATGATTATTTTGGACACTTTGAATGATCTATAAATAATCATCAGATTTTATTTGACTAAAAACTATGTCTGATCCTCTTCTGTTTCATAAGATCTATGTCTAGATACTTATTCCCCATTGTTTTTCATTAATTCCCCTACATCCATTATATTTTCCTAGTCATTCTGATAAGGTCTATCAAGAAACAAAATCTCCACTTCTTTGAAACTTTAAAAATATTTGACTTATTGAAAAAATTCAACAAAAAAAAAGTTGGTCCTAACAAATTTTGTGTCAAGTTATTCAAAGTGGATTCTATCTTAGAAAATTTTACCACGATCCTCCATTAGTACGTCTCAAAACCAAGAAAACTCCACACCTCTGAGATTCAATATGGTAGTTCCTAAGAAAACCATAAATCGATATTTTCTATATCCACATCTACACAGTGATCAAAAGATGAAATTCCATATAAAGTTTACCTATTATATCCAATACTAACAATTCAATATATTACCATATAACTGGTCTCTTAGATTATTTATAATACAATCATGAAATGCATTGCATGTTCTTACTTCAATATAGAGTTAATTACAATTTCCTTGATAAAGATAACTATGAATCCATCCGTTTAAGGAAAGAACATCTGGTTTATTTGAGCCATGAATATAGTATGTGAATTAGTCACACCAAAACGAATCACTTGAAACTTATAGTGTTCATAGAAAATTGGAATTCCATTTTCAGAATATCATCCTTGAAAACCCTCAACTGATGGTAGTCATACTTGAGATCAATCATAAAAAACTATCGTCTTTCAACTAGTCTTCAATACTCAGTAAGTGGTATTTTTCTCTATATTTACCTAATACCAGTGATGATAATCCCTGAAAATCCTCATACTTAAATCTTCATTTTTTAAAAACAAAAATGAAGCCTCATTGGGGGATACACTGGGTCTAATAAATCCCTAATCTCAAAGGTCTTCCAACTAGACTCTCACCTTCTAGAACATGGGAGGGACCATATGATTTGATGCATAAAATATCAGGGCAGTACTTGGATTTAATTATATAAAAAAGTAAATCTAAAACCACATAGGTAGTACTAAAACATCTTTTGGAAATACATCCATATAACCCCCCACTAGAACTCGAAGCCAGATGCTTGAATATCCCACTAGACCAAGGGATAAACTCACAACCTAATGGGTGATAGGTTATATCTTCCATCTCATGAGCCCCACTTTATCCACCATAATATCCATCTCACTCATGAAGGATAATATCATCAAATATATATAAATTCATCTAACTCACTAGTGATGATAGTCTATTTAGGCTTGTACCAAGGACAACTGGTCCATAATCAGGACGATGTCATAAATAATTATCACAAAAACCAAAATTTCTAAATAGAAAATCACTCTCTTAAGTGAAAAATCAAATAATCAATAGATGTGTGATATAGAGGAATAGGTCCTATTATAAAACTCTAATCATATTTGATGAGCCAGAGACTGTACTAGAAGATCTAGATCCCACACAAGGTATATAGAGATGATGGAATGACTCACACATGTGTCTAAAGTACAGAAGCTAAAGTTTAGAAGACATAGATCATACCTTGAATCAACTCATATGTATCCAGATAATACCCCTCCCTAGAATAGAACTACCTGTATCCTCGACTACTAACCATTTGAGCCCAGTTTTGACCACCTAGCAGTGGTGGTGAAAGTAGATAATAGTGTTTTTATCCACCAATAAATCCTCCTTATAGAGCTCCACCTACTCCCCTATTTGCATTGCCTCCATGGGGTCATCCTAATTGATCTGATCATGTCACTACCTCTACTAAGGAGGTCCATATACTAGATATACATAATATAAACCATGATGAGTCAAATAATCATAAGCCATATGACCATACCCATCAAAATATTATCGTGTTACCTTGGTTGACTGATTGGATGCTTTTAAAGAACCCTATTATAAAGATATATGGTATTGATTATGGTAATAAGTATGATTCCTACACTTTGAACCTAATAATCAACTCTAACTAGACATTGTAGATGACTCAGCCCCAGGATGTCCACCACTGGCACTAGCTGTTTGACGTCCCTCTACTATAAAGTTCTTGACAACCCATTCCTTTTCTAGTACTATAGAATATGTTGGAATGAAAAAGAGACCAAACACACACAAATGTATCCCTGAAGTCCCTACTCAAACCTCATACCTAGAAGTGTCAATCTTGATCCTTTTCTAGAGGGTAGATTTCATATCCCCCCTACTATATTACTAGAGGAACCTGAATCCACAAAGAGTGAAAGCTAGAAGGGTAATACTCATCTTAGAACAAATATTGAAATTTTAATCATGATATAATCATCTTATCATGAATATAAATGATCATACCCCACAAACACCCTGCACCTACATGAATAATACTTGTCAAAGTGTAACCATATGATTAGTCAGGTTTGAGAAAGATGAAAATCATGACCACCATATTGAGTAAATATTTATATGATTAAGGGAATAGATTTCTATAAAACCTAAGTGGTCTCTAGAATTAAAACTATCATAATGTGATAATACTTCACTCATAATCATTAGGGACATCATGAGATATCAATTTCCCAATATATATTCAATCATCTTACAGGACCACCAGAGGTGGATCTAAGTGCAGACTATCTGGTGGAATCGCAGATCGATGACATCCAAGAACAAACACCTCATGAATGGGTCCCAAAATTGAAGCATCATCACTCAACCGATCATCCTTAGGATCTTGTATTATTTTTCATCTAGCTATCATCACTGAGGTTTCATAAAAGTTAAAAATATGTTACATTTTTAGATGAGAATACTTGGGGAGATGGCTCATTAAGTACATGAAATTCAAAGACCCAATCCTATATGATTCTTATACCATTGGATTACCTATAACTAAGGAATCAGTAGGTTCAGTCGATAATCTGGTAGTCAGAGACCTAATGTATTGATATGTTAGTCGCCACACCATCACTAGGTTCCCTAACCTGAGAGACTAACTCAAAACCCACTAAAACAATTTCTCCATCTTAAAACATAGACCTAAAGACAATCCACCTTTGAAACTACTCTTCGATGACTCAACAGACCAGAACCCCTTCCAGGATTTCCTTAAGACAAGGGTGGAACCCGAAGCCCGCGTCATATAGGACATGGAATAGATACTATTTCCAAGTAGGAATATCACTAAAATGTGAGTCCTTATCCTATGTATTGTTACACACACACACACACCTATCTCCATCTAATAGTGCATATATAAAATGATAAACTAAAATATCTATAGTACAAACAATTCATGAAACAAGATTTAGGTAGTAAATCAAAAGGAACCAAAAGAATACAAATGATATAAAGAGGAAAAATACATGCCCAACTAGAAATAACATCCCAATAAGACAACTTCTAGAAAATTTGTAACTAAAGAGATCCTGGCTTATAATCTGCAAGGTCGACCATCGAACATGGTCAACACCATGTACCACTATTCTTCCACAAAACCAAGTCCACTAAGGTCATCATCAATCTATTTTAGTCCACATAAGTAATAAAACATTCAAATATATCTAATATAGGGGTGAGTATATACATACCTAGAAGGATTCCCTAAAAACCAGGAGATAATCAATTGAAATATCAATAATAATCTCTACCTATAAGAAAGAGGGTAAAGAAACCCCTATCTCAGATATGCTCAAAAGAAACCCAAATGAATATAGAAGAAGGATCTCCATCTGCTTGAATAGATAACAATAAAGAGTATACCTATATCTCTAATGGTCCCAGCTACAAAAGACATCATGTTTAAGCTCTCAAGAATGTGTAGGACCCAAACATTTCAACTAAATTGCATAGATAAGAGATCACTACCCAAATTAAGGACTCACACACAACCATAACTTAATTATGGGGAGTATAATTTGCATAAAGAGGAATGAAAACCTCTATAATGTTAAAGAGTTTAATATATAACTATATATAAGATATGTGGGACCATATACCTTGATATATAGGGGAGTATTGACCCCAGTGGAACTCTGATGATCACACCCAACCACTACCACATGCTATGTGTTGCTGAAAGAATCATCCTTCTTGCACCACCTTTTGAAATATATATGACTTTGTAATAAAGTCCACAATTTCATCCCACATGAAAAACTATTCAGGATAAGCTACTAATGAGACTAACTTTGAGTTTCTATGAAATAGATACATAATTAATAGGTTTGTCTAATAGATACACGACATGTATATAGGGTCACATGGAGTGTGACTTCACCTAAAAAGCTAGGAATGTAATCAACTATATGAAAATTGGCTTACAATGTTGCTATTCATGGTGTGTACATTGGATCAAATGGAATAACCTCCCACACAGGGTCATGGGTATGAACTCTCAATACAAAACTTGGTTAGAAAAAAATATGGCACAAAATGTCCCTAGGGTAAATGATGTTTTGGTCCCTCCTGGGCCCTGGGCGTGTTTCCTTTCAACAATGCTTGGTTACCTCGTTAGATTTATAGTATGTGTGGGCCCAATAACGAAACATGTGATATTTAAATTGTCCAAAACTATAGCCTCTATAAAATATTATACTATACGATGTGTGTTCCATCGAGATACATGGAATGTAGTCATAGATTTTCACAGAAGATGAAATCTTTCTTCACACTGACACTCGGTCTACCATCTCCACCACAATCCTCACTATTTTTAACAATAAAATCTATTGAAACAAAAATAATTTTTCCCCAACTGAGGATTTATGGACTCCCTTGGACGGAAATCGAAATAATGATTACACAATCAATAATTTTTCACATCGTTCTCCTTTTCTCGGGGTTCAGAATAAAAAATATATCACTTGTATCCTATAAAACATCTCAATCCATCTACAAAACATTGATCTCTACATTTTCACACATTCTCCATGAATTTTTGGGTTCGATCACACTAGAATATGGGTCAACAATTTCAGTTTATCAACCCCATGGGTCAATGATAATGAATGAGAAGAAAGGTTGTTGAAAAAGCACAAGAACAAAGTAAGACCATTATTGTATGATTCAATCCCAGACCAAGAATTAAAAATTGTGGAATAAAAGTGTGTGAATTAATGGAACAAAGTATATAGATTATTTATTCCATGAACATAAAATAAAAATAGGCTCTTGCATAAAATAAAAAGTCATAGTAAAATACAAATTATTAAATCCATACATGAAAAAAAACAATGGGTGGAAATCCATAAATTAACTTGAACTACATCAAGAATTAATAAACCATTGGTGAAGAACAAATTCTCTAGATATGAAGGTGAATATTTTGGTTACGTTCACCTTCCATCCCATGATTCTCCTTGATCGTTGTAATTGATCGACCTTTATGAGTTTCCCATGTCAATAAAGTTCTCCTCCTAATATATTCTCGTAGGTCTATACTACAAAACATGAGAATTATTCATAATAAAAAATAAATAGAGAGGTAATTTTTTTTATTTCATTATATAAATTAAATAAAAAAATTATTTAATTTACATGACGTACCCACCACAGAATTACCTAATCCAAATTCCAAATGATGACATAATTTATATCGCGCTTAGGGTATACCCCACATTCTAGAAATAATCCTGGACGTGATTTTCCCACACAAATTCTTGATAAATAGAAAAAGAATTTATCCCATAACTATTCATGAACATTCTTTATATACATTAATATTTTTAATATATTACCTTCGGGTCCCTACGACTCCCAAAATGTAAAGCCAACTCTACGGAATGATCTAGAGATATGTATAAATATATTAAAAGGATAAAACTATTGAATAAAGTGTCATTAAAATTAAAGTGAAGTGTTATATATAATTTTAAATTTTTATCAAAATATTTTAACCATAATTAACCTGATTTAACATTTACCTTCGTGACAAAAATTTTCTGTGGTAACTATTTAATATGACCAAAAACGAAATTTTCCTTTTTACTAAATTTGAACCGAATAATTTAAAATATGGTATAAATATTTCAAGATTAAATTTTTTTTAGTGTCTAAAATAAAATTTAATATATATACACAAAACCCAACGAACAAAAGTTTTATGAAAATTGTTTTTAAGCATAAAAATGAATGCATTTAAAAATGAAAGATAATGTCAATTTTTATTGAATTATTTAAATTATGTTTAATATAATGGATAATATGTTACATTGGGTAAAAATTTAAAATATAACTGGACTTTTAAATAACAAAATTTAATGAAAAATGAAGGTTTTATTAAAATTGGAATTTTTTGTTATTTGCTCAAAAATAAAATTTTTTAGGTAAATAAAAAATTCCAAAGCCTATTTGACGTTATAATTTAAGAAACGATTTAAATTTTTAAAAATAAATTTGTAATAGTGAATTAAATTCATTGTAATTTTATCCAAAAAATAGAATAAAAATAATTTTTAGAAAAATATATTTTTGAATCATAAATTGATTTTGTCCTCATTCCTTGAATAATAACGAAAATTAAATGATTGTTCATTAATTCAGTTTGATTAATAATATACTTACTTTATTAGAATAACTAATCAATAGAATATAATTTAATATCTTAAGATCAAAATTCATTACCCCCATCAAAACTGTTTAATAAAAAATACTACTTTACCATACAAATATTTCATCTTCATTTCCAAACAATTGATAATTAATGTATGATAAATTATTTATTTTATTATGATGAAACATTTTATATGGATTTTATAATGTGTTTATTATAATTTATTCCCTATAAACCAATGACTAGGTCATAACAGTCTTATTTAAATAATAAATTTTTTTTAGTTTATCACTGTTTATTTAATCTTGGTGTTATCTATGACCCACACTATTAAATACATCAAAACTTTTAAATATAAATATATTATAAAATATTTAGGTGTAAAAATAATGTTTATTCCCATGAAATTAATTATATTATTTTAAATAAAAAGATAATTATTTAAATTTTAATTCAAAAATATTGAAAGTAACTTTACCAATACATGAATGAATGAGAAGAAAAAATAGTTCTATTTGAATAAAAATATTTACATAGATTTACTAGATTTCAAACATAATTTAATAAGTTAAAAATTATGTTTTGAATTTAATTAAATTAATTATTAAATATTTGTTTATTCTATCAAATAGGTTTCATAATCTTCTTTGTCATTCATATATCATGGTAATGTAATAAAAGTAACATTATTCGCACACAAACACTTAAAACCTAGTTTTATAAAAAATGTATTTTTTATGTATAAACTGAAATTATTCTTATTTCTTAACTAGTAAAAAACAACTGTTAATTTTTATTATTAAATAATTTATCAATATATTTCAGCAAAATAAATAATCTATTGTGATAAAATAATTTAATAATTTAATGATATATTATTCACTTAAAATACTTTTATAAAAAATAAATATTACTACCATTAAATGATTTTATCATTATTTGTAAAAAAATAAAATCAAATTATGAATGATTATTAATTAGTTTAAAATTAGATAATATATTTTTTTAATAAATTTAATTACTCAAAACATGATAAGTTTAGTTGTAAAATATAACATATATAATATTAAGAAAACCTATTTCTAGAGAAAAATTACCCGTTTAAACCTTTGGTATTATTAACATTACATGATTTAATTATTATAATTTAGAATTGGATAATTATTTCTAAGTATTTAGTAAATATAATTGTATTTGTAAAACTTTTATTTATATATTTCATAATGATATTAATCTTAATAATACATACCAATAAAAAAACTATTTCATAACTATCTTATATAAATAATAATATTTCTACCATGAACTATTTAAGATCGATGTTGTGTGTATCACATGGTATTGTATATATCATCATTACAATGAAATCCTATAGTGTTACATTCTCCCTTCTGTATATAAATTTATTTTCTCGTAATTTTAATTCACTTTAAGTATATCATGAGATAATAATAGATTTTTTCTTGAATGTTAATTATAGGTTATGACTAAGGAACTTATTATTTCATAAATAAATATTTCCTGAATAAGAAATGTTAATTTATAATAAATCTTAATTGATAATTTTTTTTATATGTATTACTTGATAGTTAAGTTATCTGTTCCACACATAACATGTGATATTTGTACTACATTACTTGGGGAATTATAATAAAATATACTTAATTTATTTCATTCCATTATATATGTGGTATTTCATCACTCAATGTGTTTTTATTAGTTTCATTATTTTATATCATCTTAACTATACTATGATGAATGAACAAAATATATTTTTCAAACTAGAACCACTAAAATTAAATATTTAGTGATCATGAGATCCCTTAAATGATAGTGTTTATTATATGAATTATTTTCTAATAGGTGATTCCAATCATTTCATTTCCCTTATAGACTTCTTTTATAATATGAAAAATAATATTCAATAATTTAAATTTAAAAATTAAGGAATAATATATCCAAAACATCAATAATAACACCCATGTTTCAACATTAACCATTAAACCCTAAATCTCTTAAGAATAAGATAATGTAATTTTGAATACATATTTATAATATATTCCCTAAAAATTTAATATAATTTACCTTATATATAAACACATACTATACTTATATTTTAAGTACATCATTGATGGGATTCCTTATCTTATAGACATTTAAAAATATTCTTACCATGGAAAAGAATTTCCATTAAAAGAATTATTATGAAGATTAGATTTAGAAAATCTAAATTTTAAAATTTAACCATTTCTTATTAGAGTCTCAATAGTGATCCAAATGTGATTAAATTATTCTTCATTTATTTACTAGTATACCAAGATAACTATAATAAATGTGATAATGAAATTATCAAGTTTATCCATAACAATTGGAGAATTGGTTCTAAAAATTTCCCATATATTCAAAATTAACGAATTGATAATGGTGGATTCTTTATTGCCTTAAAATTCATGGATCTTATATACTGGATATTTTTAGTTGTACCAAACTCTTTTTCTCTTTAAACATTTTCTGGATTTTTCATTATGTAATTTTAACTTTGTGAATTTTCCACACTTTCCTCCTATTTTATTACATTTCCTTTTTCTGGTGTTTAATTATCCTTTACTTCTATTTATTGGATTTGAAAATATAATTCCTAGATAGTAATTTTCAGTTATTGATGATACATTATACTATATTATCATATGATAAAAATTCTAATGAAATAAAGGCCCTTTAAATGATTTGTATAATCCCATTGAAAATAGTCGAAATTACTTTCTCAATTAGATGACCAGTTTACATCATGAATGCTAATATACTAAAATTATCCCTATAATCAATAAAATTTTACTCTCCCTTATATTTTAAACATAATAATTTCCTTTCCATATCAAATCATTTTCCCAATGAAAATACTTCTAAAATAATATCACTTTAAATGATCTCCATTTCATACTCTCTATCTCCAATTTATTAATTGTATTATGCATTAATGAGCACAGTTAATCTACATAATGTTTAAAATAAAATACTACTAGATTAACCTTTTATTTTTTATCACTTATTGAATCCAAAAATATGTTTTCATGATAAAAAATTTATGTCTCAGTTAATGATAAATTGGTAGTCCCATAAATGTATAGAGAAATTTACCTCATGAAGTTGTCCATCATCCCTGGACAGTGTTGAGAACCAATAGGTTTCTAAAAATTGGAAATGTTTTTGGTCATAACCTAAGAGAAAATCCATAATATTATCATAATATACTGTTCTAAAAAAACATCTATATTTTATTTCTTGGGTTAACAATATCTAAATTGAATGTAGGTGTTGATACAATTTGCCCTCCCTATAATAAGAGATATCTATAAAAAGTGAACAGACGTAGTTAGGTCATAATAATCATGAATATTTATCCATAGAATAAAAGTATCTATGATAGTAATAGTTATCAAAAATTCTATTGGATGTATCAGAATTACAAAAATATTTTTTTCTAAAATATAATTCCCAAGGGTCCTACTAAATATAGTTTGATATATACTATAGAAACCATGACCCCAGTTTGATATATCCGGTGTTTAATTTATTACATTATTAAAAGATACAATGGATTAAACCATGAATGATAAACCATATTAGAATTTTTGTGAAATTAAATATATGCTTGAATTCTGTTTTATATTAGAATCTCAAAAACATTTCTTGAAAAATATTCTTTCATTATTGAAAATAATTGAATGATTCCTTCATAATATCTCAAATAATATAAATCATATAATTTCAGAGATCATATGATAAGTAATGGAAATAATACAATGGAATATTTCATTAATACATAAATAAAAAATAATATAGAAGAGTAAATAATCAAAACATATTCCTTTCAGTCAATAATATAATCATAAAAATGTAACTATAAAATTTCAAAACAAATCATATGGATAATAATAAATGAATTTTTATTGAATGAAATGCATAATGGTAGTTTTCATGTTCTTTCCGTCAAGGCCTTGTAACAATATATCATGAATCTTATTTTCACGTCCTTGTGAAAAGTCATTATCCATACCATAAGGTCTTTTTCCAAACATTATCATTGTATGGGATAACAAACAGTGATAAATACCCATTCTATTTTTCCCATGTGACATATCAATGCATTGAGGGTCTATGTATAACCGAGACTCAAACATCACTTACATATTTACTATTAATTCTTCATATAATTAACTGAAAATATAATATATAATAAATATGCCTTTTTAATTAATAAGTATCTATATTTATACAACAATATATAACATCAACCCTTACCCATAAAAAAAATAACATTATAAATGAGCTTTATTTAACATGACAACATATATTGAAATGGTATACAATTAATCAATTATCAAGATCATCATAAGAGATACTAAATACATTAATTACAATGAAAATATAGACATTTTGAGGGAAAACAATGTCTAATCAATAACAGAGAATGATAGAAATCATGGTCATAAGACAGTGAATGATTACAAATTATGTTATAATCTATAAAATAACAAAGGATTATAAAAGAATCAATTTTTCATAAATTATGATTTGAAATAAATGAATTCATTTTTATGATTATAGATAAAAATTTAATTAAAGAATTAAAAATAACAATATTTAATTATTTGTAACATTATTATAAAAATTTAGTCATAATCATTTTGAAAATATTTTTAAACATTTTAAAAAATAATTCCTTTTAAAATTAATATAAATACAAAAATTCATAGATAAATGACAAATTATTTTCATTGAAAAAATAGAACATTTTAGGGAATCTTAATATAGAATAATGATCATAAAGGTTAGATAAATCATTCATTCCATGTATTTTAAATAGATTATTAGTTTCAAACATTGCAATAAATGTATACATGACTTGTTCAGAAGAAAATAAAATTATTTTATTAAAACCATTGTAAATAATATAATTTTTTTGTAGAAATATAACCTTAAAAATAATTTAATCATATATAAAAACTCCCATAATTATTTTTGATAGAGATGGATATGGAAGAGAAATATTTTTAAATTGAAAAAGAGAAATTACATCAATTTTAATTTTTTTTCAGTAATTGAGTACCAATGAGTTTAAATGAGGGATGAAAAACAGAACCATATAAATAACCAGAGGAGAAAAATTTATAGGGTTTTTATGAATATAATGTAAATATAATTATTCCAATAATAATTTAGACATCAATAATCCAAAATAAGAGTGACATTATAAAATAAGCCTTTATAGGTTTAATATCTTTTTATCCAAATCCGTCTAATAGGAAACAAAAATTGAAACTCTAAATATGAAATATAAAGATGAATTAATTATATAATATATCAATGGGTTAGTATATACACCAAAAAAATTGGTGTGCAATGTAAAGTATGTCTTAATGGAGTTTGAATTGAGATAAAAAACATTATCATCAATTACCTATTATCAAGGAACAATATATCATCAAGAATAATAAATTAAATCTAATTAAATAAATTATTAACAACCCTTTTGTATTTATTTTTATGGTTTTTTTAATCATTGTACATCCATTGATTGTATATTTCTTGTTTTTGTCAAACACTTAAAACATTTTCGATAAATTTAAACAAAATGGATTTGCTATATTGATCATTTTTAAAAGTTTCCTGAAACAGTTCCATACCCAAGATTTTTTATCTATAATTTAATTAATATATTTCTTATTCATTATATAAAAAATTATAATAATTCATGCAATATAGTAATAGAATAATGAAATACACCATTCATGCTTGTAACACCCCAAGATTTCATAGTGTGTTATTTCTTCAAAATAATTCAACAACATGCACTACACGCAACACCGAGTTCAATTGCACCATGACTTACCAAAAAAAAGCCATTAAAAGAGGTCATGAATAGTATTAACTAAATTTTAAACTTTATATAATCCTTATAATTTTAGAATCCATATTATGAGTTTCTTAGTCATAATGCAAGAACAGATTCATTTTCAGTATTGCACTTTTATCAACTTTTGATAGTGAAACCTTTTTAAATACAATATTTTAAACTTTTTGACTAAATGGAGACATCAAAAAAATTTAAAATTAAACATCCCAATCTTCCATGGTACACTTTCCTTTGAATAAAACAGTAGCGTGTGTTGTACGTAACTTCGAGTTTTAACACACACCACAACCGATCAAACTAGCCGTTATGAATAGTAATACCTAATTTTTGAAATTATATATATTTTATATTTCAAAATGGACTTCATTTTTGGATTCGTAATATCGAATTTATCCTAAGGTGAAATTTTGGTACATTTTGGATAACTTTCATATTTTGATGAATAGTGAAAATTACTAAATTTTAATTAAAAACAACTTTTTTAATCAAAATAATTAATAGTGATAAATTATGAATTTGAGTGGTTTTAAAGTATATTTAGAATATATTTTTACCTTTTAATATAATGTTGGTCATTGGACATAATTTTACAATTAAACCGAACATAAACAAGTGTCAATCTTTTGATAGTTATTATCTCTTAAAAACACGCTTTTTGTTTTGACAGCGGGAATTAATTTTAAATTAATTTCTGCCACTTCTGTGTTTTGAATTTAGGAAAATGAATTCCATATTTGGAATCAGGATTTTCAAATTGTGTAAATAGTTAACTTTTATTTTTAGACATTTTGAATAATTACTGCGGTAAATATTTTATTTACCATGGTTAAGGGTAAATCCGGTAAATAAGGGTTAACAAAATAATATTACAATAATACTAAATTACCCTAAAACGTGTCTTAACCCTATTGGTTGATACATGGTCGACCATGGGAATCTTTGGGTCTATTTTGGGACCCCATGGATCCACTTGTAAGTGATAATGACACTTTATTTTAATTAAGTCAAAATGAATACAAAAATGACACAAGCATATATCTTTTATAAAAGCAATTGTTACATAGGGTTATATAAGTTGGATTTTAGATTATAAATATTCATTAGAAATCTAAAAAGATTTCCTACATAATGATATTTTATTTATAATTTTTAGACATTAAATAATTTATTTTATTTATGACACAATGATGATGCAGTAATTACTATAATAGTGAACAATTAAAATAATTGATATTATAAATACCCAAATAAATATAATATGAAACTTTTAATGAATTAAACTAATTTTCTAGGATAATATGATATATTAGGATTGATATAATTGACTTTTTTCGAAGTAATCAATCTGTTATGAGTTTCACAAAAATCAACTATTGAATAGTGTCAAAATTGACATAAAAGAGTTCTTAAAACAAATATTATATTATTAATTGATATTAAAATCGTAAAAATCTAAGGTTCGGCCAAGAGACTTATTTCATGATAGGTTCATCATTAATGGACCACTTTTGGGTCTCTTGGATGTATATAGTAAGTTTATTAACCATATTATATAAAAATACAAAGAGACATTGTAAAAGTGAAACTAATTAACTTAGAGTTAATACTTAAAGATAAGGTTAATATAAGTACCCAAACCTGTCTAAATTCTATTGGTTTAGTGGTTTTCGACCTATACCCACATTAACATTTAAATAATAAACTTTGGAGCCATTAGAAACCGAATATGAATTTATTATAAATTAATATTTCTAGCTTTTCCAAAGGTGCCCCTCACCCCT
This sequence comes from Viscum album, assembly GCA_963277665.1. Lineage (NCBI taxonomy): Eukaryota > Viridiplantae > Streptophyta > Magnoliopsida > Santalales > Viscaceae > Viscum > Viscum album. The sequence goes on along the minus strand of OY728145.1, from coordinate 1,718,604,499 downwards.
CTTATAAAAGGGCACTCCTCCTTCTCATTTCTTCACACCTCTAAAGCCTTTTGGTTCGGCCAAACTCTGCCCAAATACTCTCCCAACATCCCTCACTACAACCTAGAGGCCTTAGTTTGATCAGAAAGCCAACATAAGGACCCCTTTTGATCAAATCAAAAGGAAGAACCCGAAGAAGAGGTAATGATTTCACCACCCTTTTCTAAGTCCCTTTCTTCTTCCACTTCCTCTTTCTTTGTTCTTACCATTCTAAAATAATAACTCCAGTATCTTACATATACTGTGATGTTATTATAAATATGGTACAATCATATTCAGTATTCTATCCACCCTTTGAATAACATGTCACCATACGTGCGTACGTACGGCTTACCGTCTCCACGTCGTGGTGTAATTGTTATTCAATATAATATTATTTGGATGGGTATAATAATGATGTGTAACTCATGTAAATAATAAATATAACATGTTAATGATTCTGTATATATGATATACCATCCATTTATATATTATTTTAATATCAAAAGAATGATATTGTCGCTCGTGCGTACGTACGGACTACCGTCTCCATGAACGCGATGAGATTCATTCTCCATCGTATCCATTCAAGTATAATTATCATTTGATGATTTAAAAAAATGATGTTTAAGGACTTGATATCATTCTGGATATGAATAATATACAACCTATCCTTTACATACATGTCTTACGTAACAAAACATACAAAAGAAAACAAGTAAGTTAACACACGAAACAACGATAATACTAAGATATTATTATCAAATCAATATTAAAAGATCATATATGATATCATATTAATGTATATGATTATTGTATAATTTAATAACAATTATTTCACCATTATACAGGAGGTTAACCTACCCCAACCAAGGAAAAGTACAAGGTAAGGGTTTATTTCACAATCTCTTCATTATCTGAGGTTGTTTATACGTAATAATCTACTGGGATATCTTTATCATCCACATCCATGTTTCTTAAAAATGTATTTCAAAACATTTTTACTATTTACAAGAATATGGGTTAAAGTCATTTATACCCTTTTTTGACTTTTTATAAGAGGTTTATAAAGGAATCTTTCCGTCGTTTTCAAAACAAGGTCCTTTTTAACCTTTTCGACAGAATTGAGGTAAGAATGTTTTTTTTAACTTATACGGCGGGTGCGGTTATTTTACGCCATTATAAAATCTTCAAAGCTTTCCTTACAAGCTTATAAGAATATTTTCAAAGAAAATGTTTTATTTTATATGGATCTTAAATGATTTCAAAATAAAAGGAGATATTTCTTTAAAAAGAATTTTGATTTCATCTATGTCAACATCCTTTGATGGATTTTAAGATTATTTGAAGTTGATTTATTATGATACAAAACTTCTATGTTGTATTGAAGGTTTTGTGATATGTTTGACTATGGATGTGATATTTTTATACCATTCATAGTTTATGGTGAAATTATTGACATTTCGTATGCTAGTTTTAATACGAATGTTTATGTTATGTTTAAACCTTTTCATATGGGAATGCATTGGACTTAATAAGTGATGGGTGGAGCCCGCTATAGCTCCTCGATGCATCGGTAGGTCTCATGAGACAAACTATTGTCTTGGCACAAGGCCTTGAAAAAATCTTATTTGTAGTCTTGGCACGAGGCCTTGGCTATATGGTTATGATAGTCTGGCATTATGCATTCCAACATTATGAAAGTGGTTATTGATTTTTGCATGTGATTATTCGATTAGTAGAATATCCATGTGAATAATTAAATGGCATTATTTCATTTTATTTATGCCATACCATGTTGAAAGTTCATGTTTAAAAGGCTTTTGTTTTAGTTATACATTGCCTTAAATGTTTATTCTTATTGATGAAAGTTTCCGCTATATTGTTATCCTTACTGGGCATTTGAGCTCACCCCTTTTCTATGTTTTATTTTTCCCAGGAAGTGAAGATGTAAGTTATGAATGAACTGCAGGGATATTATGAGGGGATTATAGTGTGGACTGTGGAAACATTATGTTGTTGTAGTAGTTTTTCATTTTATGATGTAATGTAAAACTTATGAATATATCTAGTGTTTCCAAGGATACTAAACCAATCGGTCTTTCGAGATTTGATCTTTCTTGTGATCATGCCAATGTTATGTAATAATGCACCGATTCTAGGCAACTAGGGTCGGGGCGTTACAGTTGGTATCAGAGGAAGTTTAGTACAAACCTTGGAAGCTAGATTTAGATAAACTCTGATTAGAGCACATAGACCAAAGATGAACTTTGAGGATTAGTATAGAAGAACTTCCTAGAATTTTGGTATTGTAGAGATTTTGTGAGTTTTCCGAGCAATACATCCCTGTCTGGATACGAGCAGGTAGAGGCAGCTCTGGCACAGATGTACCTAGGGGTAAAACCCGAAAACACCGCTTTGAGCTAGACTCGAACGGGAACTGGTGCACGACAACGGGCCTTGCTGCACTCTTGGTTACGACACTCCCGGGGGATATGCTTAGGATAACTCTCATTTTCTTCACAAATAATTATGAAGTGTTTATGAGTATATACTTCCTCAAAGGAGGCATTTTTATGATTATGGATTATATCCATAAATAGTTCAATTTATGTTAAGTGTTTTATAAGTTTGGGATTATGTATTTTGATTCATAAACTGATCTAGTGTATGCCATTGTTTAGAAATGGTGCCCAGTAGAAGGAATGAGAACTCCAGAAATGCACATGATCCAAAGAGAAGGAAGGATCATATCTTTCATGGTCTTAAGCTGGAATTTATAAGAGAAATAGTCTCCCATGTATTATCATCATATGAAGAAATAATATCATGTGTTGATAAGATAAGTAAAGAGTTTACTGAGTCCTATGGCTTTGAAGGGAAGCAAGAGAAGAAAAGGATGGAAGAGAGAAAGATGGATAAAGGGAAGAGGGAAAAGAAGAATTTTTCCATATGTGGTAACTGTGGAAAGAAACACCCCGGAACTTGCCTGAAAGGAATGTTAGTTTGTTATAAGTGTGGAGGAAAAGGGCACAAAGTACGTGACTGCAAGGGTAAGAAAATGGTTTCAAATGTACAATGCTTCATTTGCAAGGAGTTTGGACACTACGCGAACCTATGTCCTAGTCATCAGAATATGACGCAAATGATGCTATTGGATAATAATCAAGTTATGATACTACAACATATGAAGAGGAATGATTAGAGTTCTTATGTTGATTATGTCAATTGAGCTTTGTGTCAACAATGTACTTGTTATAATAATTATGGAGTATATAAGGATTGTACTACAGTAATATTTCATTAAGGACTTGAGATTATGTGGAACAAAGAAAAGTGACTAAATAGCAGGATAAATTTTTGGAAAATAAATGGTTTAGAGAATGATAAACCATAATATAGTTCTGATACCGAAGTAGTGATTTTGGAATAATACATGATTGTTTTGGATAAATTATATTGGATATTCTTGACTACCTTCGAACTGATTAATGATTTGTATATTCCATCATTTTTGGGGTTTAAAACATTTTTGGATTAATGAAGTATATCCAGCTTTCTATATGGAATAAGGGAGCATGAATGTAATCAATAAGGAATATGGTAATTCAGGATGTTTCAGTGTATTAAAAGAATACATGATGAAGGTATTCATATGCAATTACAAGGTAAAAAGGTTCTACATTATGTTTACCTTACTTATAAATGTTGGACTGTGAGTTTGGATAGAAGTATTTTGGATAGTTCTAGTTTGGATTATTTTGGATTTCCATAAAAGGACAACCCGGAGGTCGGGCGGCAACCCGTCGCGTCCGGCAAGGCTGCGAGACTTGAACCCGCAACCGAAGGGAGACAAGGGTGTATCACCTACCACTGGCCCACGAGATGTCCTGGATTAAATAATGTAGTTTTTATTAAAAGATCTTGTAGATGAATTATAAATTCGTTTATTTTGGAACCCTATACGAATAGTGTAAATAGAATTTTTTTTACAGTGAAAGATGAGTTTGTGGTAGAAATTTATTAATGGATAAAACTCTAATTATAAAGTAAGTATATCTCTTTATTATCTTATCCAATCTCATAAATAAATTCCTCAACATTAATAAAAGCAACTTAGAACAATAATGTTTTCCTAGATGGTACCTTAAATCATCACTAATTTATGGCTTTGGGATTGTTGGCCTTTTCATAGCCATGTTCTCTACCACTCTCCATCAGATAATTGATTGTTAGATTTTTCTTCCATATCCATATTTTCCTACATGGAACCCTAGTATGTGTTATTTTCGGTAATCCTCATACTTTCTACTCTTTATTTTAAATAGAGGCCTCGTTAATTCATTTTTCGATGTGGGATTTCAACTAAGATATTTTGAAACATCAAAAATGTGTTATCCTAATACCCTATGTTTTGTTGAACCGATGGTATTTAAAATCATCATAGATTGATGAATTTAAGGACCTCAATTATACACTTGTTTGTGATTGATGACCTCAATCACTACCTATAAATATTTACGTTTTTCCTCCAATTATATGTCTCTAATTGCCACCAATGTTCTCCTAATCGAGATCATTATTTGGTGGTGACCCTTTCATTTCTCTTTTCCTCATATTAAGACTAAATTTTAGTAACCCAATTTCCGATGTGGGTTTTCCCACAAATATGTTTTCTATTTTCAACCTTTTATTTTTGAAGAACAATTTCAAATTGCGAGGACGCAATTTATTGAAGGAGTGGAGAATGTAACACCCCAAGATTTCATAGTGTGTTATTTCTTCAAAATAATTCAATAACTTGCACTACACGCAACACCGAGTTCAATTGCACCATGACTTACCAAAAAAAAAGCCATTAAAAGAGTTCATGAATAGTATTAACTAAATTTTAAACTTTATATAATCCTTATAATTTTAGAATCCATATTATGAGTTTCTTAGTCATAATGCAAGAACAGATTCATTTTCAGTATTGCACTTTTATCAACTTTTGATAGTGAAACCATTTTAAATACAATATTTTAAACTTTTTGACTAAATGGAGACATCAAAAAAATTTAAAATTAAACATCCCAATCTTCCACGGTACACTTTCCTTTGAATAAAATAGTAGCGTGTGTTGTACGCAACTTCGAGTTTTAACACACACCACAACCGATCAAACTAGCCGTTATGAATAGTAATACCTAATTTTTGAAATTATATATATTTTATATTTCAAAATGGACTTCATTTTTGGATTCGTAATATCGAATTTAGCCTAAGGTGAAATTTTGGTACATTTCGGATAACTTTCATATTTTGATGAATAGTGAAAATTACTAAATTTTAATTAAAAACAACTTTTTTAATCAAAATAATTAATAGTGATAAATTATGAATTTGAGTGGTTTTAAAGTATATTTAGAATATATTTTTACCTTTTAATATAATTTTGGTCATTGGACATAATTTTACAATTAAACCGAACATAAACAAGTGTCAATCTTTTGATAGTTATTATCTCTTAAAAACACGCTTTTTGTTTTGACAGCGGGAATTAATTTTAAATTAATTTCTGCCACTTCTGTGTTTTGAATTTAGGAAAATGGATTCCATATTTGGAATCAGGATTTTCAAATTGTGTAAATAGGTAACTTTTATTTTTAGACATTTTGAATAATTACTGCGGTAAATATTTTATTTACCATGGTTAAGGGTAAATCCGGTAAATAAGGGTTAAAAAAATAATATTACAATAATACTAAATTACCCTAAAACGTGTCTTAACCCTATTGGTTGATACATGGTCGACCATGGGAATCTTTGGGTCTATTTTGGGACCCCATGGATCCACTTGTAAGTGATAATGACACTTTATTTTAATTAAGTCAAAATGAATACAAAAATGACACAAGCATATATCTTTTAGCAAAGCAATTGTTACATAGGGTTATATAAGTTGGATTTTAGATTATAAATATTCATTAGAAAGCCAAAAGGATTTCCTACATAATTATATTTTATTTATAATTTTTAGACATTAAATAATTTATTTTATTTATGACACAATGATGATGCAGTAATTACTATAATAGTGAACAATTGAAATAATTGATATTATAAATACCCAAATAAATATAATATGAAACTTTTAATGAATTAAACTAATTTTCTAGGATAATATGATATATTAGGATTTATTTAATTGACTTTGTTAGAAGTAATCAATCTGTTATGAGTTTCACAAAAATCAACTATTGAATAGTGTCAAAATTGACATAAAAGAGTTCTTAAAACAAATATTATATTATTAATTGATATTAAATTCCTAAAAATCTAAGGTTCGGACAAGAGACTTATTTCATGATAGGTTCATCATTAATGGACCACTTGTGGGTCGCTTGGATGTATATAGTAAGTTTATTAACCATATTATATAAAAATACAAAGAGACATTGTAAAAGTGAAACTAATTAACTTAGAGTTAATACTTAAAGATAAGGTTAATATAAGTACCCAAACCTGTCTAAATTCTATTGGTTGAGTGGTTTTCGACCTATCCCCACCTTAAAATTTAAATAATCAGATTTGGAGCCATTAGAAACCGAATATGAATTTATTATAAATTAGTATTTCTAGCTTTTCCAATGGTGACCCTCACCCCTCTTATAAAAGGGAACTCCTCATTCTCATTTATTCACACCTCTAAAGCCTTTTGGTTCGGCCAAAATCTGCCCAAATACTCTCCCAACATCCCTCACTACAACCTAAAGGCCTTAGTTTGATCAGAAAGCCAACCTAAGGAGCCCTTTTGATCAAATCAAAAGGAAGAACCCGAAGAAGAGGTAATGATTTCACCACCCTTTTCTAAGTTCCTTTCTTCTTCCACTTCCTCTTTCTTTGTTCTTACCATTATAAAATAATAACTCCAGTATCTTACATATACTGTGATGTTATTATAAATATGGTACAACCATATTCAGTATTCTATCCACCCTTTGAATAACATGTCACCATACGTGCGTACGTACGGCTTACCGTCTCCACGTCGTGGTGTAATTGTTATTCAATATAATATTATTTGGATGGGTATAATAATGATGTGTAACTCATGTAAATAATAAATATAACATGTTAATGATTCTGTATATATGATATACCATCCATTTATATATTATTTTAATATCAAAAGAATGATATTGTCGCTCGTGCGTACGTACGGACTACCGTCTCCACGAACGCGATGAGATTCATTCTCCATCGTATCCATTCAAGTATAATTATCATTTGATGATTTAAAAAAATGATGTTTAAGGACTTGATATCATTATGTATATAAATAATATACAACCTATCCCTTACATACATGTCTTACGTAACAAAACATACAAAAGAAAACAAGTAAGTTAACACACGAAACAACGATAATACTAAGATATTATTATCAAATCAATATTAAAAGATCATATATGATATCATATTAATGTATATGATTATTTTATAATTTAATAACAATTATTTCACCATTATACAGGAGGTTAACCTACCCCAACCAAGGAAAAGTACAAGGTAAGGGTTTATTTCACAATCTCTTCATTATCTGAGGTTGTTTATACGTAATAATCTACTGGGATATCTTTATCATCCACATCCATGTTTCTTAAAAATGTATTTCAAAACATTTTTACTATTTACAAGAATATGGGTTAAAGTCATTTATACCCTTGTTTGACTTTTTATAAGAGGTTTATAAAGGAATCGTTCCGTCGTTTTCAAAACAAGGTCCTTTTTAACCTTTTCGACAGAATTGAGGTAAGAATGTTTTTTTTAACTTATACGGCGGTTGCGGTTATTTTACGCCGTTATAAAATCTTCAAAGCTTTCCTTACAAGCTTATAAGAATATTTTCAAAGAAAATGTTTTATTTTATATGGATCTTAAATGATTTCAAAATAAAAGGAGATATTTCTTTAAAAAGAATTTTGATTTCATCTATGTCAACATCCTTTGATGGATTTTAATATTATTTGAAGTTGATTTATTATGATACAAAACATCTATATTGTATTGAAGGTTTTGTGATATGTTTGACTATGGATGTGCTATTTTTATACCATTCATAGTTTATGGTGAAATTATTGACATTTCGTATGCTAGTTTTAATACGAATGTTTATGTTATGTTTAAACCTTTTCATATGGGAATGCATTGGACTTAATAAGTGACGGGTGGAGCCCGCTGTAGCTCCTCGATGCATCGGTAGGTCTCATGAGACAAACTAGTGTCTTGGCACAAGGCCTTGACAAAATCTTATTTGTAGTCTTGGCACGAGGCCTTGGCTATGTGGTTATGATAGTCTGGCATTATGCATTCCAACATTATGAAAGTGGTTATTGATTTTTTCATGTGATTATTCGATTAGTAGAATATCCATGTGAATAATTAAATGGCATTATTTCATTTTATTTATGCCATACCATGTTGAAAGTTCATGTTTAAAAGGCTTTTGTTTTAGTTATACATTGCCTTAAATGTTTATTCTTATTGATGAAAGTTTCCGCTATATTGTTATCCTTACTGAGCATTTGAGCTCACCCCTTTTCTATGTTTTATTTTTCCCAGGAAGTGAAGATGTAAGTTATGAATGACCTGCAGGGATATTATGAGGGGATTATAGTGTGGACTGTGGAAACATTATGTTGTTGTAGTAGTTTTTCATTTTATGATGTAATGTAAAACTTATGAATATATCTAGTGTTTCCAAGGCTACTAAACCAATCGGTCTTTCGAGATTTGATCTTTCTTGTGATCATGCCAATGTTATGTAATAATGCACCGACTCTAGGAAACTAGGGTCGGGGCGTTATAATGCTGGCGGTAGTTTACACGTATACATGATGAAATTTTCATATTCCAAATGGATGGAATAAAAAAATTATATAATAATTAATAATACAAGAATCTGGTATAAATTTTAAATATAATATATATTCATAAAATCTATGCCTGTGATTATCCATGTGATGAAAAAAATACAAAATTAATCACAAGACTTCATGGAGGAGGTAGTGCACATTGATGCACATGCGACATTATCATTTTCCAATGGAAGGGAGGGTAAGAGGGTTTAAAATATTCTATCATTAAATAATAATAATATTTTATTAAATATTATATATATCAAAAAAATAATTTTTTATAACCATCTATATGATCCAATGATAATTGTCACGACCCCCTCCCCACAAAGTGTACCCCTCCTGGGCCGGCAATGTGAGAAGGGAGATAATGACCCCCGAGTCCCGCCTCCAGTAGGCCCCGGGTTGGTGACTAGCACCGAGGGTATAATACACACACAAATGGGAGGCATTACCCTCTAAGAGAACACATGTAGAAGAGAGAGACAGAATAGACTCCAATCAACTCCAACTCAGAACTGAAATATAAAAGGAAACCAAGTACATATATGAAATGTCATGCAAAAGTACTAAAACTGAAAGGGGAAACTAAAAGTACCATAAAGAAAGTAAAACGACAGCGACCACAAGCCCGAACAGCTCCTCCTCCAACCGCAAGCTAGTAGTAACCAGCTTGATCTCCAACCTGCTTCAAGTGACCTGAAAAACATTTTATATGTACATAGGGTGAGTATAAAAGTATACTCAGTAGGATCCTCCCCAAGACTCTCGTGCAAAAGTAAAGAAAGCATGCTAAATCCCAGTGAACAAAAAGTGAAACTAACTCGTTATCTAAACAGGTATACTATGTTCCCAACCTCACCATGGCTACTCTCACCAAGTAACACATACAATAATATAGCATATAGTAAAGAATATCAAGGGTACCCCGCTACTACTTCCCCACTAGTTTTCTGCTTTGCCCCAATGACATACGTCCTGTGCATCTCTCTCCAAAGGCTTGCCCGCAGACACCTGGGCTAAGCTCCACAATCTGCACCTCGTGCACCACAAAGGCTTGCCCGCAGACACCTGGGCGAAGCACCACACCGTCCTCAAAACCAAAGTAACCAGGTAGTTTCCAGGAGCCACCATAGCTCGTATAACGTGTATCATATGTCGAGTATTATTCCTCAAGCCATCACAGCCCATACGCCGAGTAAGGATCCTCAAGCCATCACAACCTATACACGTTACACCTATAGTATTCCATAGGATACTATATCTAGAATATATGTGTGTGAAATAACCACAAGCCATTAGATCCCTCTACACACATATATGGGTAAAACTAACCACTGTGCCTACCAGCACAAGGATCTACCAAGAGAAGAGAGCGGGGCCAAAGGGGGTAGTCAGCCATTCAACCTCCCATCAGAATGTTGGGGAAAACACCCCCCCAGGGCTCAGAATCCCCGGGGTGTCAGTTTCCCTTACAGATAGGGTGGAGTAGCATATAGAAACACAAAAAGTACCGAATATATAAGTAACTCACATCCACACTATGGGCATTACCTAGTCTTAGATACAACTGCAGCTAACGTCTCTCAGACTCCAGGCTGCTACTTCTAAGACTAGGTATCCTATAAGCACACAAACAATGAAGAGCTTTATTAGATTACTCCATTCCCATTTATCAGTTCCACTGTACATTAATTAATTCTTTAAACATTAATTAAGAATGAACAATTCCACATTAAACTGAAATGGCATCACTTTGAAAAACAACTGCTTTTTTTTAAGATTCACATCACCTTTAAATTCCAGCATCTCCATCCCCATGGATTTTCACCATTTAATCAAACATTCCTAACCGAATTACTTTTCCACATTCCCAGGCATTCTAGAAAAACATCCTATGCTTCTAAACACAAAGGAGTCTCAACACGGTGAGTAGATATACTACCCGTCGAGTCTTTTCCGCCTATAGAAAGAGCATAGACCCATCCTCCATCGAGAGGCTAAACACGGAAAGCACGTGGCATACCCCGCGTGTCTTCGCCTCCTTCGGAAAGAGGGTAAGCAAGACCAGCTACCTTGAGCAGTGGGGAAAAGTTAAGCAGATAAACAACCAAACCAAACCACCAACATCAAACCATCACATTCATCTCATACCATCACCCTTGGTGTCCTCCCCGACACCCATATGCATAAACCGATGTATCTCGCCACACTAGGCGTCATCTGCTGCCACAACCACAAGTCTCCATGCCTCCACATATCACAACAGCCATCCAGGCTCACATCACAGCACAAGCAGCAGGAAAACAAACATCACAAAATGGGCTCTCGGCCCTTTAACAGACAAGAGGGTAACTCAGAACCCTTTTAGAAATTCCCACATAATCTGTTCTCTAATCCATATTGAATTAACAGATTTTTTATTCGTAGGTTCCAATCATGGATACCTAATCAGTAAGCTATCACAATTAAATAACCATGCTTACTTCCCTAATTTGATTATCCTCAAATTAGAACAACTACAACAACGAAATAACCATATTAATTTACATGCCTCTTTATCTTTAGCCAATTAATTAACAATTAATTCCGGGTTTACGTTCATTATCAATTTCTATCATGAATGAACAACAAATCAAAGAAAACATAGATATCACTATATCTAGGAAAACATGAGGCAAACCGTTATCACTGTATAAAGAAACAACATGCGATCAACCAGTTCTTTTAATCCGGTTCAAGTATTTAATTAGGTCAATTTCATTGTGATCCAAAGGGATAAATCATGCTAATTCTACGATTGCACATATACAATTAGAGAAGCCATGAATCCCCTACCTCAAACAGTTCCTCATGTTCTTTATCCACACAACAGGTCACGATCCTCCCCTCGCGAAAACTGCATCCACCGGAGGATGCTGCGGTACGACAGTACCAACCAACCCCAAGAAAACCCATTAGAATCTTGGAGAATACATGGTATAATTATTGAATGGAGGATAGGAGAAGATTAACCTCAAAGAACGACGATACAACATACCTTATATCGAAGATTGATCGACAGGGCTCGGTTGTATCCAAAACAGAGCAAAACCAATCCTAGGAGTAAAGATTGATTGAGAAACTCCTACAGAAAGGATTGAAAGGTTATAGTGCCTCTTAATTGAGAACAAAGAGAAAGAACAAGGGAGAATGATATCTTGTCCCTTTTTAAGATTAAATGGGGCAACAGTTTAAGATCCGGTTAATTCTCCATTAAAAACGGATCGCATTAACCCACGCGGTTGACCAAGTAAAACATTCCAAGCCATAGGAATGATTAATAAAGGATTTATGGAATTTTAAACGTCCTTAAGAGCCCTTAAAATAAGGCTTTAAATGTATTTTACGTCAAAGGAAACGTAAAAAGGGGAAAAACTGTAGGAGTCTGGAAACACTGTTCACCCACCGTTACTGTACATGAAACTGATCTATGAAACTGATCTGTCACACCGATCTGTGAAACTGATCTGTGAAACTGATCTGTCACACCGATCTGTGAAACCAATCTGTGAAACTGATCTGTGAAACTGATATGTCACACCGATCTGTGAAACTGATCTGAGAAACTGATCTGTGACACCGATCTGTGAAACCGATCTGTGAAACTGATTTGTCACACCGATCTGTGAAACCGGTGTGTGAAACCGATCTGTCACACCGATCTATGAAACTGATCTGTCACACCGATCTGTGAAACTGATCTGTGAAACTGATCTGTCACACCGATATGTGAAACTGATCTGTGACACTGATCTGTCACACCAATCTGTGAAACCGATCTATGAAACTGATCTGTGAAACTGATCTGTTACTGTTCATAAAACTGGAAACACTGTTCACAGAACTGGAAAATTGGAAAAGTGTTGGGGATAAGTTCCCTTGGCCTCCCGGAACACCTCCAACACCAAAATTCCACAAAGTAATGGACCGGAGAGGTCCGGGCCATTACATTAGATACCTCTCAAAACATTCTCGTCCTCGAGAATTAAAAACCAACCCAGAATAAAAGAGGGGTTCGAACAACCACCCCATGAGATACCTCTCCGGGGAAAACCACCATGAGTTGTTCGAAATCTGGAACAAAACTACGACATCCGGGAGTATGGGAACAAACAATCCATACCCAAACAATTCAAACATAACATCACATCAAAGGTACATAAATAAAACATGAAAGATCTAACCAGAGAGGAAACATCATTACATGAAAGGAGTTAAACATTGAACAACTCTGGGTACTGAGCACGTATCTGTGACTCACACTCCCAGGTACTCTCCTCCATGCCACCGTGTCGCCACAAGACACGAACTAAGGGGATATAACGCCCATGCAACACCTTCTCCTTGTGGTCTTGGATCTCCACAGGTCGCTCCTCGAAGGTTGCATCATCATCAATATCGATCTCTCCCCAATCGATAACATGAGATTCATCATGAAGATAACGACGGAGCTGTGATACATGGAAAACATCATGTATCCAACTCATCTGAGGGGGAAGTGCTACTCGATATGCCACAACTCCAACACGAGTTAACACCTCGAAAGGCCCAACAAAACGGGGAGAAATCTTACTTCCGCGACCAAACCTTCGCTGCCCACGACGGGGAGTCACCTTCAGAAACACATGATCCCCAACATTAAACTCTAACGGTCTCCTTCTTTGATCAGCATATGATTTCTAACGATCTTGTGCTGTCTTCATCCTCTCACGAATCACCTGAACCATCTCTGTTGTATTCTGCACTAGTTCTGGTCCGAGAATTGCTGACTCTCCGACCCCAGTCCAGCACAACGGAGAACGGCATGGCCGGCCATACAAGGCTTCAAACGGCGCCATACCGATGGTAGAGTGAAAACTATTATTGTAAGAGAACTCTACCAAGGGTAAGTGCTTCACCCATGAACCTCCAAAATCAAGAACACAAGAGCGCAACATGTCTTCAAGAGTCTGGATGGTTCGCTCTGTCTGACCATCCGTTTGAGGATGAAAAGCAGTGCTAAGGCACATTTGAGAGACAAAAGCATGCTCGTGACCTCTCCACACCCTAGAGGTAAAACGAGGATCTCGATCAGAAATGATCGTCTTAGGAACTCCGTGAAGCCTCACCACCTCCTCCAGATACTGCCTCGACAAAACCTCCACTGAGCTCGACTCCTTGATTGCTATGAAGTGGGCCGATTTAGTTAAACGATCCACTACCACCCATATAGCATCATGTCCTCCCGGCACTACTGGAAATAAAGGATATACCAACGGTTTAGAACCGTTGGTATAGGCTGGAGAACCGTTGGTATATTCTATACCAACGGTTGTCCAAACCGTAGGGAAGTAAGGCGTGGGGAAAGATATATACCAACGGTTTGAAGTAAACCGTTGGGGTAGCCCACTGGAGGTGTGGATTTGCCAACGGTTCTTGCTGAACCGTTGGTATAGGTTTACCCAACTCATCTTATACCAACGGTTTACAACCGTTGGTATAGTATTTTTCCCAACGGTTTTCATGAAACCGTTGGGAATTCAATGGTTTTTATTTTATACCAACGGTTGTAAACCGTTGGTATAGATTTTTTCCCAACGGTTTCATGGAAACCGTTGGCATATGTTTAAGTATGGAAAAGTATACCAACGGTTTACAACCGTTGGTATTCAGTATTTTCAGAATTGTCAGCAGCTCCTCCAGTGGCCCCTCCAGTGCACCTGCATAAAAAACAACACTGAAAAAAACACCACCTCTTTGAATAGAATCATTCTGAATAATTCCCCATTTGAATCTTCATATGACAAAAACACTGACACACTTAAAACAACAAAAAAGAACACCACCTCTTTGAATAGAGTCATGGTGAATAATTCCCCATTTTAATCTTCATATGACAAAAATCATCCAGTATAGTTGAATCAGAGTTTCAATAAGTCAAATATTATTTACACCCATTTCAATCTTCATACGACAACCACTTTTATAATATATAGTGAAAAGGTATTTTCATAGGAGTCTCATCACTTTTAACTCAGTAAGTGCCACACCATGCCTCAAATTGAGGCTGGGTTGACTGGTACACATCAAATATGATCCATGGATCATTGTCCTTAAGTTTCAACACAATCAAAATCCGTTTGATCGGTTTGGCATATGTACGTAAAATATTAATCCATTTTGAACAAATGAGAGGTAGTTTGGGTGGTCCCCGCCCCACGGTGACTCGGATTGAGGTGGTATTGACTCTTACACATCAAATATGACCCATGGATTGTTTTCCTAAAGTGTAAATAGATTACGAAGGCGTTTGGTCGGTTTCCCGTATGACAGTTGTTGATTTCACTTACAATTTAGTCCATTTTCAACAAAAGAGAGAACGTTTTAGTGGTCCCAGCCACACCGTGGCTCGGATTGAGGTGGGGTTGACTCGTAAACATCACATATGACCCATGAATTGTTTTCCTAAATTTTATACAGAATCCGTAGGCATTTGGTCAGTTTTCCGTATGTCAACCTCTTACAGCTTGCTTTTTTATTATGGTTGTAGCAAGAAACCCAAATTGAAAGAAGAAAGAAAACGGGTGGTTTGTTTTAGTACAAACCCAATTAAGAACTAAACAAATGAAGTAAATAAGTTAGAACAAACTAGAGGAAGCCTTGAGCGCCAAGAAGTGAGTGTAGTTGATGTAGAGGCAGCCCAAGCTTCAAGGATTGCAATTGGATCTCAAGTGGCCTTTGAGAATTGTCGTAGGAGGCTCAAATGAAAAATAGCTTTGGTATGCTTCGGTATATCATCGGTAGTCTTCCCGGCATCCATGGACGTCTATTTATAGGAGAAATACTCCCAAATACTTCAATATGGCCGTTGGAGGGCTTTCGGAGCCGTTGGGGATAAAGTGGGCAAGTCTGGTCAAGCTCTAACGGCTAGTTTGACTTTGCTTACCGGCTGACCGGTGCTTGTCCACCGGCTGGCCGGTGCCTTGGAAGGTGGAGAGAGCTTCTGCCCAGGAGCCACCGGCTGGCCGGTGAGAATCACACCGGCTGGCCGGTGGTGAGACAGTAGGTCTCACTATTCCAAGGAGTCCCACCGGCTGGCCGGTGAGGAGGCCACCGGCTGGCCGGTGGTCTGGACAGAAGGCTTCCCATTCTGTCTGGACCCACCGGTCGGCCGGTGTCCAGACACCGGCTGACCGGTGGCACCTGGCAGAGGGCAAGCCCTTCTGCCTTGTCCACCGGCTGGCCGATGGGCTGGATCCGGCTGGCCGGTGCCCTTACCGGCCGGCCGGTGGTCTCACACCGGCTGGCCGGTGGACTTAAACAGTCCACTTTGAATACTTCTTGGGCCAGCTTCTAGGCACCCTATTTCCTACCATCAAAAACACTTGAAACAATATTAGATCACGATGAGAGTGATTGTGATCATTAAAATCCAAGAGAGTGGGGTACAACAGTGTCGGCCACACCGCGTCTCCGGATTGAGCTGAAACCACCGTGAGACATTCTAATTATTATTCGTGACGTGTATGCGCATAGGTCACGTCAATCGGACGTGCGGTTTGCGCGGTACGGCTCAATATTCGTGTATTAAGTGATGAGCGTGCTTCGTAAACGCGCGCGAGGGGGTCCAAACAGGCCGAACGAAGTCAGAATGGCCTGAAATCAGACAAAAAATACGGGTGAGTGATTTATGAAGTGGTCGAGCAGACGGCACGTCAATCGGCCGTGCCGTGTGCCCGCGGTGACCGGTAACGCCGTTCTGGTGTCATAAACGGCCAAAATGGGCGTCTAACGTTCAAACTCATAGCGGACGACATCAGATTGACTTGAAATCACAGGACAACAATCCCATTATTATTCGCGACGTGCACACACAGACGGAACGTCAATCGGACGTGCGGTCTGCACGGGAGGTCTCATTATGCGTTCTTTAAGCGTTGTGCGCGCTTGATAAACGCGCGTGGGGGGGTCCAAACTGACCGAATGACAAAACCAAATAGGAACACACCCTCATGTTATCATATTAATAACTCTTCTTGAATCATTGAGAGTCACATCCCAATGATCATAGGATCATTAGCCTAATTGATCACTAACCATGAAACACATGTATGTTGGTCATGTCACCACATGCATCATCACTCATGCCACCAAATCAATATATCACAAGGAATTCTCCAGGATAAGACAATATTTGATCACACATCATTCACATTTAGTTATCATAATACAAATTATATTTACATGCTTATGATATAGAATGAATCCACATTAGTAAGACCCACCCCTCTCATATGTTACCATCACATCACTACAACCCATCCTAGAAAGCACCCTACCGCATACAAATTCACCCAATCTAGGGTCTAATACCCAACAAGATCTTACATACTAGGATACACATCATGGATCACTATCAAAAACATAAAAACATTGAAAGATCTCAAAAAATTAGTGCATGCCATCATTAGCTCATAGAATTGAAAAAAGGTAAGTAACAAGCAATATATCTCACTACTCCATACTCACCCAACAACATAAGGGTCTCACATTACTAGGGAATAATTCTATCCAATACTAAATGATCTTGATCTATTTTTCATATACATATATGATTCACCTCACCAATTACTAAATATTAATAACATAAAAAATTATGATTCCATTTAACTAGAATTAAACCATCAGGTTTTACAAGGAAATTCTATATAAGTATTTGTTTACACTTTAAATAATCTTACCCCATACCATAAATAAGGTGTTCAACAAAAATCAAGAACATGAATTTCATGTTAACACCCAACATTGATTCATTAATAAATTGTATTCGAATTTTATGGAAATACCAAAATAAATTAGTGAATCAATGTACCTATAGTGGTGCACATGACCACCATGAAACAATCATAAATTTTTACAAAAACCCTAATAATTGGGAATAACAAAATCAAGAATAGAAGTATATGATTTATAAGAGCTGAACTATATCGTTGATAAAATATAGGAGTCTAACCTGGTAGGTGCTGATCTGATGGACGATGTGGGGATTGGGAGGTCCTTCCGCAAGAAATCGCTCCAGGAGGACACGAGGTGAATGCTTCTGTAATGTGGGGAGGCCGCTGGCTCGATTTGGTATTTGGGGCTTTTTTTTCCCAACGGTTTTTAATAACCGTTGGGAAAGAGCAACCTTTCCCAATTTCTTCACCACTTTTCCCAACGGTTCTAAGAACCGTTGGGAAAAACCATCTTTCCCAACGGTTTCCATATAACCGTTGGGAAAACAATGTGAAAAACCTATCTTTCCCAACGGTTTCATACAACCGTTGGGAAAACTATGCATTGAGGGGTTTTTACCAACGGTTTATAGAAACCGTTGGGAAAGATATGATATGCCAACGGTTCTTTGAACCGTTGGTACACAACTGTTGGGAAAGATCCCTTTTCCAGTAGTGCGGAGCTCGAGGTAAACCTGTAACAAAGTCCATTGAGATTTCCTCCCACTTCCACTGATGAATCTCTATGTGTTGGAGAAGACCACCAGGAACACGGTGTTCGGCCTTCACCTTCTGGCATACTAAACATCGAGACACACACTCTGCAACCATACGTTTCAGCCCAGGCCACCAGAACTGACTCCTTAAGGATCGATACATCTTCGTCACACCAGGATGTACTGCCAAGGGTGAACTATGGAACTCTCGGAGAACCGTCTCGCGCATCGCCAAGGGAACAAAAAGCCAGCCATGATACAACACTCGGTGTTGTTCATCCTCCGACCAACCATCAGGGGCCTCCCCACAAACAACTCTGTCTCTCCAAACTTCCACCTCTAAATCACCCAACTGAGACTCTTCCACCTTCTACATCAGGGATGACTGCACCGTCATCTGGAAAAGACAACCTCTTCCCCCAACTTCTCCCATATCAAGATGCAAAGATGATAGCTCTTCCATCACTCTCCAGGAATCACCATATTCACGCACAACATCATTACGTGACTTTCGGAATAGTGCATCAGGTACAACGTTCCCTTTTCCAGGTGTATACGATATTTCAAAGTCGTACTCCTGCAAGAACTCCATCCACCGACGCTGCCTCAAGTTCAAGTCACCTTGGGAGAAAACATACCTCAAACTATTATGATCGGTGAAAACCACAAAGTGATCACCAATGAGGTAATGTCTCCAAAACTTCAGAGCAAACACCACGACTGCCAAATCAAGATCATGGGTGGCATAGTTGCGTTCATGGGGATGCAACTGCCGAGACCCATAAGAAACAACGGACCTCTGCTGCATGAGAACACAACCTAGCCCCAGATGTGAAGCATCACAAAAAATATCAAACTGGACTCCCTCCGCTGGAAGACAAAGGACTGGAGCACTTACCAACTTCTCCTTTAGATACTCGAAAGCTGTCCGACACTGATCAGTCCATATGAAATCTTGATCCTTCTTGGTCAAAGCTGTCAGAGGAGTCGCAACAAGGGAGAAATTAGCCACAAACCTCCTGTAATAGCCTGCGAGACCATGGAAACTTCGCACCTCTGACACGGTCTTGGGGGCTGGCCAAGACACCACTGCTTCTATCCTCGAAGGATCCACAGCTACTCCCTGTTGGGACACAACATGTCCTAAGAAACGAACATCTCGAGCCCAGAACTCACACTTGGACAACTTCCCAAACAACTGATGTTGGCGAAGAACTCCCAAAACGGCTCGTAGATGCTCTGCATGCTCCTCTTCAGATGTGGAGTATACAAGGATGTCGTCGATGAAAACCACAACAAACTTGTCCTGGAATTCACGGAACACAACATTAATCAACCCTATGAAAATAGCTGGAGCATTTGTCACGCCGAATGGCATTACAACAAACTCATAATGCCCATGACGACAGCGGAAAGCAGTCTTCGGGATATCCTCATCCTTTACACGCATCTGATGATATCCTGACCGTAAGTCTATATTTGAAAACCAACTTGCACCCTTCAGTTGATCGAATAGGTCATCAATCCGCGGGAGAGGATAGCGGTTCTTTATTGTCACTTTGTTTAATTGACGATAATCGTCGCACAACCGCAAACTGTCGTCGGCCTTTTTCACAAACAAAACTGGTGCACCCCACAGTGACACACTTGGCCGAAAAAAACCACACTGCAACAGACCATCGAGCTGTATACGTAGCTCTCGTAACTCAGAAGGGGCCATCCTATGCGGAGACATAGAGATAGGATACGCTCCTGGCTGTAGCTCAATCCCAAACTCGATCTCTCGTCGAGGGGGTAAGGATACAACCTCTTCTAGAAAGACATCAGGGTACTCCTCTACGACCCTAGGAAACGCTGACTATTGAACCTCTGAAGAACTCAGCATCATCCCAGCCATCATGGATGATAAGGATGAAACTCGTCTATGACTCATCCGAGGATCTCTCTCACCAACAAACACTACTTCCTCTCCATCTTCATCAAAGAAAAATACCTTCTTCCTATAGCAATCCACAATAACCTGCACCGAATACAACCAATCCATGCCGAGGATGACATCATATGGTTGTATTCACAAACATATGAAATCTCCCCAAGAGCGGTGTTGCCCCAACACTAGCTCACAGTCTCTACATACTTCAAACAAGCTAGCTCGACCTCCAACTGGTGTAGTCAACGCCAAGAGCACTGGAAGCCTCTCTACCTCAAGTCCCAAAGCGTGGAAAAGGGTAGGGGATATAAAAGAGTGTGTCGATCCTGAATCAAACAAGGCATACACCAAGGTAGAAAACAAGCAAAGGGTACCTCGAACGACGTCTGGCTCGCCTGGGGCTGGCAACGCTAGAGCATGAAGCTGACCACGACCACCTCCACGGCCTCTCTGACCCTGATGATGACCACCACCACGGCCGTGCTCTGCTCTCTGAGGACGGGGAGCATCATGGGGATGTCCTCTGCCTGCTCCATCTACCCTCTGGTGATCTAAAGCTGTTTCCACCTGCTGCTGCTGCCTCGGCTGGAACTGCCTCAACGGAGGAACCTGGAGTGGAGCGCCTACTGCACGATGACTGCTCTGAAAAGTTGGGCACTCCCGCTGCTGATGACCACGTCCACCACAAGAAAAACAAGAGCCTGATCCCTTTGCATAGTCCTGAGAGTTGCTGCCTCCGGAGAAACGAGATGGGAAGGGCTGGGACCTACCCCCAGGTGAACGGAAACTCTTCTGTCCTGAAAACCGGGAACCCCGGACCATAGCTCTGCTTCGTGAGGAATCATGCCGATTCCCCTCTCGTGATGATCCGGTCCTAGCCAAAGTCCTCTCAACAACCTCTGCCCTCGCCAGCACCTCTAGATATGTCTTCAGCATAAATGGGGTGACCTGGTGCTGGATCTCTGGACGCAAAGCCTCCTCGAAATGCCTCGCCCTGGACTCATCATCTGGTAACAGGTCTGAAGCATATCGTAGAAGGTTCCTGAAACAGATTCCAAACTCTCGAACACTGGATCTCCCCTGTCGAAGGGTAAGAAGCTCCTGGCGACTGGACGCCTTCGCAGTCGATGAAAGAAACTCGACTCTAAACCTGTCTCGAAACTCCTCCCATGAGATCGCTGACTCCTCACGATCCCCGAGGAACAAGAACCACCACTTTCTCGCTGCTCCACGCAACATCGTCACAACCAAGGACACCCAGTGTTCCTTCCGAGCACGAATCGAACTGAAGCCTATCTCGACCTCCTCCAACCAGTCTTCTGTGACTGCATCTGAAACGGAGCCCTCGTACTTCTGTAGACTCTGGCGCTAAAACTCTTGGAGTGTCTTCCTCCAAGTGTCATCGTCGTCAACCTCTACCGGGCGGCGATCTGCTGGAACAGCCTGCTGGGCACCTTCTGCGTAAACCTGACGGGGACGCCGACCTAGAGCCATACCTGTAAAATAACAACCGTTAGAGCTCCTAAGCCTGGAATATGGAAGATTCAACATTAATTAATTAATTATTTTGTTTTATTAATTTTAGGTTACCTATCCCAAGGTCTACCCATTCAAACACAGGTGCAAAGAATAATGATGCATGATCCTTTCCTAGGTCTCTACCCTGCAACCAGTATCACTTTGTTTAGTAGCCATCATAAACTTAAAGGTCCGGGCAACAGATCGTAGGGGGCCCTGAACGCCTATGTCTCTGCCGGTCTCTAGTGTTTACCCCACTTGATAAACATGAATGACACCGTTTCCCTACCATCCCATGCATCCTCACCTGTGCCTAACTCCAAACTCCATCCTATCCCTCAACCAGACCTCTGATACCACTCTGTCACGACCCCCTCCCCACAAAGTGTACCCCTCCTGGGCCGGCAATGTGAGAAGGGAGATAATGACCCCCGAGTCCCGCCTCCAGTAGGCCCCGGGTTGGTGACTAGCACCGAGGGTATAATACACACACAAATGGGAGGCATTGCCCTCTAAGAGAACACATGCAGAAGAGAGAGACAGAATAGACTCCAATCAACTCCAACTCAGAACTGAAATATAAAAGGAAACCAAGTACATATATGAAATGTAATGCAAAAGTACTAAAACTGAAAGGGGAAACTAAAAGTACCCAAAAGAAAGTAAAACGACAGCGACCACAAGCCCGAACAGCTCCTCCTCCAACCGCAAGCTAGTAGTAACCAGCTTGATCTCCAACCTGCTCCAAGTGACCTGAAAAACAGTTTATATGTACATAGGGTGAGTATAACAGTATACTCAGTAGGATCCTCCCCAAGAATCTCGTGCAAAAGTAAAGAAAGCATGCTAAAGCCCAGGGAACAACAAGTGAAACTAACTCGTTATCTAAACAGGTATACTATGTTCCCAACCTCACCATGGCTACTCTCACCAAGTAACGCATACAAGAATATAGAATATAGTAAAGAATATAAAGGGTACCCCGCTACTACTTTCCCACTGGTTTGCCGCTTTGCCCCAACGACATACGTCCTGTGCATCTCTCTCCAAAGGCTTGCCCGCAGACACCTGGGCTAAGCTCCACAATCTGCACCTCGTGCACCACAAAGGCTTGCCCGCAGACACCTGGGCGAAGCACCACACCGTCCTCACAACCAAAGTAACCAGGTAGTTTCCAGGAGCCACCATAGCTCGTATAACGTGTATCATACGTCGAGTATTATTCCTCAAGCCATCACAGCCCATACGCCGAGTAAGGATCCTCAAGCCATCACAACCTATACACGTTACACCTATAGTATTCCATAGGATACTATATCCAGAATATATGTGTGTGAAATAACCACAATCCATTATAGCCCTCTATACACATATATGGGTAAAACTAACCACTGTGCCTACCAGCACAAGGATCTACCAAGAGAAGAGAGTGGGGCCAAAGGGGGTAGTCAGCCATTCAACCTCCCATCAGAATGTTGGGGAAAACACCCCCCCAGGGCTCAGAATCCCCGGGGTGTCAGTTGTCCTTACCGACAGGGTGGATTAGCGTATAGAAACACAAAAAGTACAGAATATATAAGTAACTCACATCCACACTATGAGCATTACCTAGTCTTAGATACAACTGCAGCTAACGTCTCTCAGACTCCAGGCTGCTACTTCTAAGACTAGGTATCCTATAAGCACACAAACAATGAAGAGCTTTATTAGATTACTCCATTCCCATTTATCAGTTCCACTGTACATTAATTAATTCTTTAAACATTAATTAAGAATGAAAAATTCCACATTAAACTGAAATGGCATCACTTTCAAAAACAACTGCTTCTTTTTAAGATTCACATCACCTTTAAATTCCAGCATCTCCATCCCCATGGATTTTCACCATTTAATCAAAAATTCCTAACAAAATTACTTTTCCACATTCCCAGGCATTCTAGAAAAACATCCTATGCTTCTAAACAGAAAGGAGGCTCAACACGGTGAGTAGATATACTACCCGTCGAGTCTTTTCCGCCTATAGAAAGAGCATAGACCCATCCTCCATCGAGAGGCTAAACACGGAAAGCATGTGGCATACCCCGCGTGTCTTCGCCTCCTTCCGAAAGAGGGTAAGCAAGACCAGCTACCTTGAGCAGTGGGGAAACGTAAAGCAGATAAACAACCAAACCAAACCACCAACATCAAACCATCACATTCATCTCATACCATCACCCTTGGTGTCCTCCCCGACACCCATATGCATAAACCGATGCATCTCGCCACACTAGGCGTCATCCGCTGCCACAACCACAAGTCTCCATGACTCCACATATCACAACAGCCATCCAGGCTCACATCACAGCACAAGCAGCAGGAAAACAAACATCACAAAATGGGCTCTCGGCCCTTTAACAAACAAGAGGGTAACTCAGAACCCTTTTAGAAATTCCCACATAATCTGTTCTCTAATCCATATTGAATTAACAGATTTTTTATTCGTAGGTTCCAATCATGGATACCTAATAAGTAAGCTATCACAATTAAATAACCATGCTTACTTCCCTAATTTGATTATCCTCAAATTAGAACAACTACAACAACGACAATAACCAGATTAATTTACATGCCTCTTTATATTTAGCCAATTAATTAACAATTAATTCCTGCTTTACGTTCATTATCAATTTCTATCATGAATGAACAACAAATAAAATAAAACATAGATATCACTATATCTAGGAAAACATGAGGCAAACCGTTATCACGATATAAAGAAACCACATGCGATCAACCAGTTCTTTTAATCCGGTTCAAGTATTTAATTAGGTAAATTTCATTGTGATCCAAAGGGATAAATCATGCTAATTCTACGATTGCACATATACAATTAGAGAAGACATGAATCCCCTACCTCAAACAGTTCCTCACGTTCTTTATCCACACAACAGGTCACGATCCTCCCCTCGCGACAAGTGCATCCACCGGAGGATGCTGCGGTACGACAGTACCAACCAACCCCAAGAAAACCCATTAGAATCTTGGAGAATACATGGTATAATTATTTAAAGGAGGATAGGAGAAGATGAACCTCAAAGAACGATGATACAACATACCTTATATCGAAGATTGATCGACAGGGCTCGGTTGTATCCAAAACAGAGAAAAACCAATCCTAGGAGGAAAGATTGATTGAGAAACTCCTACGGAAAGGATTGAAAGGTTCTAGTGCCTCTTAATTGAGAACAAAGAGAAAGAACAGGGGAGAATGATATCTCGTCCCTTTTTAAGATTAAATGGGGCGACGGTTTAAGATCCGGTTAATTCTCCATTAAAAACGGATCGCATTAACCCACACGGTTGACCAAGTAAAACATTCCAAGCCTTAGGAATAATTAATAAAGGATTTATGGAATTTTAAACGGCCTTAAGATCCCTTAAAATAAGGCTTTAAATGTATTTTATTTCAAAGGAAACGTAAAAAGGGGCAAAACTGTAGTAGTCTGGAAACACTGTTCACCCACCGTTACTATACATGAAACTGATCTGTGAAACCGATCTGTGAAACTGATCTGTGAAACTGATCTGTCACACCGATCTGTGAAACTGATCTATGAAACTGATCTGTCACACCGATCTATGAAACCGATCTGTGAAACTGATCTGTCACACCGATCTGTGAAACCGATCTGTGAAACCGATCTGTGAAACTGATCTGTGAAACTGATCTATCCCACCGATCTGTGAAACTGATCTGTGAAACTGATCTGTGAAACTGATCTGTGAAACTGGTGTGTGAAACCGATCTATCACACCGATCTGTGAAACTGATCTGTGAAACTGATCTGTCACACCGATCTGTGAAACTGATCTGTGAAACTGATCTATCACACCGATCTGTGAAACCGATCTGTGAAACCGATCTGTGAAACTGATCTGTTACTGTTCATAAAACTGGAAACACTGTTCACAGAACTGGAAAATTGGCAAAGTGTTGGGGATAAGTCCCCTTGGCCTCCCGGAACACCTCCAACACCACAATTCCACAACGTAATGGACCGGAGAGGTGCAGGACATTACAATAATAATGATACACATCTCTATGTAGATACGATAGTTTATACACTTGCATGAGCGATGATTTCATTTCTCATTAGAATTAAAGGGAGAATAAAATGTTTATAACACATTAATAATGAAAATTTTGTATATTTTATACAATTATGTTATTTATAATTATGGAAATTATAGGTTAGAATGAGGTAGGAGTAGAAATAAACATGAAGAAACTAGGTTTAGTGTTACACCTCTTCTTTGGAAAAAATAAATTAACTTACACCGTAAGACTATATATGTAGGTATTTTTGTGAGAGAAGGAGATAAATGATATATGAATGAATTTATGAAGGGGTTTTCATTTATTGTATTATATAGAGTGCTCAACGTTTTCAAATAACAGAGGAGAGGATGTTCATATTTATAAATGAGTTGGGTGGAAAACGTAAAATTAGTTGAAGCTTTCTTATTTAATAAATTCCTTAACAAATTTATGTGAATAAAAATTAAAATAAAATAAAATTCTAGTATGTTATGTTCAAAATACAAATGACCAATTATCTTTAAGAAAGTATTTTGTGTTATCTTCATTCAATTTCCCTTTATTTTTACCCCTTTTATAGCATTATGTTGATGGCCATGTAATTCATTTTATTTTAATAAATAAAAGGAGACTTATTTTTATTTCAAATCAAAAAAATCCAAAAAGAACCTATTAAATTCTTTATCAAAATATAAAAACCAAAAATAATTTTCAATTGAATTAAATCATTAATTCGATTTCCAAAATGTAAAACATAAATTTATATGCTCAAAGTTATAAATTTAATTGAATTAAATTACTTAATAAATGTGTATATATTCTATAAAAAGTATTAATAACTTTAATTTCATTATTATATCATGGAACTATAATAAAATTGAAATTATTTATAAAATCATTATTTTTAAATATTCACAAAAAAATTCAACAATTTCTGAAAAATTCCAAAATTTCAGCATATGATAATTTTTATATGATGGGAAAAAAATAATTTTCGTTTTATAAAATAAAATTTATAAAATGGATAGGGAAAATTATAAAATTCTTGCTCAAAAACTTAAAACCCACATAAAAAAGTAATTTTAGAGAATAAAATGAATTTATAATCATCCCATGAATAATAAAAAACATTAAATTTTGGTTAATTTACATGATTGTTTATATTATCTATAAAATAAATAAAAATATATAACAAATAATTGTTAACTTAATTAATTATGACAAAAATACATTATGTACTTCAAAAATATTTTGTAAAAAATATATTTTTTACAATTAATTGATTCTATATTTATTTATAAAAAGTAATTAACAAATGTATGAATTATTTTTCATTAGATTAGATGTATAAAAATAAAATTTCATTAAATTTAATTTTCATAATAATATAAATAAATAATTTAATTACATACATATAATATAATAAATCCCCACTTTTATAGAAAGATGACCTATTTAAACGTCAACTATTTCAACCATATATGATGAAATTCTTATCATTAAAAATTGAAAAATTATTATCTAAAAAATAATAAATATATTTTTATTAGGAATATATATATAAACATATATATATTATAATGTTAATACTTCTATTCATACTTTTCAATATGATGTCTGAGTTATAACATTCATATTTAAATAATTATATTTCTATTGTGATTTATCTTAGCCCAACATTTCATATATTATAAACTATTATACATAATATTCAAAAACTAAATAATAGGGCTTTACATTATTAATATCATATTTATAAAAAATATGGATATAATTCCTAAATTAGAGCTATATAATTTAGTTATTGATATTATTTTAATTGTATTAATCCATTTTCATGACATTCAAACTAGGGTTCATGTTTTTTATGACTAGTCCATATGGGTTTAGCCAATGATTAGACACAACTATTCATTTATAGTTAGTGATTAGAATGTGATAAATAAAAAATAATAATAATGATTAAAACATCGAATGAATAGTGACACACTGGTGGTCAATGTTTCTAAATTTTTGACATACATATTCTCTTTCTTATCCTCAATTGTGGGTATCCACGTCATTAAAAAGGAAAGCCATAATATTCACGTTTTAAACAACATATTCAAACAAATAAAACAATTTGAATGAGGTATATACATTTAAGAATCACCAAAAAACTTATTTTAAACTTCTCATATTTCATTAAAATGATTCATAGATTTATTTAACTTTTCCTCTTAAAACAAATGAAACTTATGTTCCCTTTAATTCAAATAATTCATCTTATTATTATTGTTCTTTTACAATTGGTTTCTACATTACCAAAAAAATTAGCACTCACTACTCAAGATCAATAAATTTAGAGTTATCCTTAATCTAATTTATATTCAATCTATCCATAGGCTTCCATTATTTCTTAATCTTTATTTAAAAATAACACCAAACAACTAAAGAAGAATTTTATTGAGTTTTTGATTCCCCCGAGTGTATGTTTTGATAACTAATTAAGGTCAAAATTCAAAATTTAGTCTAAAAACATGATTATTAACTCTCAGCATATTATTTATAGTTAAAAGCTCCTTGGAAGACACCCCCTTCAAATGAAAACACCTAAAAACTATTTCTACACATTTATAATGATCATTAATGAATATAATGAAATAAATGAAATATTTTCCCCCTTTTATACATATTTTTATTTATTTATTTGGGGTATCCATGATTGTAAAATGAAATATTAATTATGAATATTATCCATCCACAATAAATGATAACATGTAATTTTATCTATTTTTATTAAATTTCATCCCCAACAACATCATGAAATTATTTTGACCCCATAAATAATTAATTAGTTGTTTTTCAAATATAATATGTGTAAGGTATGAATAAAAAACATGATTGTAATTTTCCAACAATATAAATGAAATTTTTGGTCACTAAATATTAATAAAAGATCAAATTTAAAGAGGTTATAATAATTAATCGATTTCCTCAATAATTTTAATATGGTTTATAGTCTGAATATTTTGTAAAATATTAAAATTAATGTTGTTTTTGTCATTAATATCCCAAGAATCTATAATGAAATAGGGTATAATATAGAATATGTCAAAATGGTTTCAAATACCTTTCATAAATATGTATTTTAATATTTTATAATCACTCATGGATAAAAATAATTATCCATCAATTGATTCATTATTCATAAAATTAAATTTTTCCTATTTATATATATAGATTCACCCATCCTATATCAAATAAAATCATAAAAATTAATTCGGAAACATGTTATTATGGTTTACCTAAGAACATTTATTATTATAGATAAGAAATATAGTAATATATTTATGGGTGGAATGGGAATTTTGAATAATAAAAATTAATTATTATATATTAGTAATTCCATGATATCATTAAATTTGAATAACACACCCATATCCTTATAAACTCGCTAATTTTTCTATCAATTTTTTTCCTTTTTACTTACTCGATAATAACCATGGATCTAAAAAATAAAATACATAAATTTATGTATAAGATCCATTCCATGCGATCTCAAAAAAAAGTGTTAGTGATCAATTTACCACTAATAAATCATAAAATAAACTCTTAAATAATAATTCACAAGAAATGAATAAAAAACATTAGTACCTATTGTAAGCACTAAGTTTAATGTAATTGAGATAAACATGGCCTCACCATGTTATGTAATATAATAATAGAAATAAATTACCTCATATGGATTATTGAATGGTTTATGTTGAGATATCTCAATAAATATGTTACTTTATATCTATAAAATTATCTTCACGCCCTTGTGTTTGCATAATATATACATTAACAGATTGAATCCACAATTAATGATTCACTAAAATAAAATCAAATGTTATTTCGTGAAAAAACCAATCTATTTGACCCTATATTATCTCGTATGTCTTATCAAATTATTCAATATATTCAATACACTTGATAAACCTCATTTATGATTTTTTATCACTGTACCACCTTATCTCATCTTATCAATGGTATAAATATCCTTTAGTTATAGATATTTTTCCATAATTAAACCCTCATACTCTTCATCAATATTTTTATCACAAGATGAATATTGAGCTAAAATTTTCCACCACTATCTTTCAATGATATCTCCCCACATTGAACATAAATTATGTTCTATATCATAACAATAAATATTTACCTATTAATAAGGATTATTTTCTCTTCATCCACCTCAAACATTATTAAATCCACATAATAAATTTTTTTCCACTTTAACTAAAACAAAATTTATCAAACATCATGGGTATCTCACTATTTTTTTCCACTAATTGAAAGAAACCTAATAGGGATCATCTCCTCAAATCTAATACTTTTACATGTTGATTATGATATAATGTAAACCATTATTCTAAAATAAAATATTGTTTTTAAAAACTCATATGATCCTATATTAATTCTAATTTAAAAACATTTCATGGATCTTATTTCTTCTTCAATATAATTTTTGACACCACAATTGATCATTATCACAAAAGTGTTATTGTTCCAATACCATCAATATTTCTATTGTTTTTAAATAATTCCTTCATAATAATTCCATATAGTGGAATTATTTCCAATACTTCTAAAATGGATATGTTAATATGATCATTCATAAATATTTATAGAAATTCACTCCTTTGATCCTTAATTTTTAAATAATTTATCCATGTTAGGAATGGTAGTGGTTGTTTTTATGGTGGTGGTGTTTCTTCTATAGATAATTTGAATTGAAATTCAATAAATGAGTGATTTATTTTTTGATTGAATATAAGTGAAATTTTTGTCTATTAATTGCCCAAAATTTATTAAAATAATATTTTTATATAATAAAATATATAGAATTATTTAGAATTATATGATCCAATACAATATTTTTAAATAGACACAAAAAAAAAGTTTAGTTAAAATTGGAAAATGTTTATTTATGTGAGTTATTAACAAAATATTCTTTAGTACACTATATAATCATAGTTATTAATGAATAATGAATATATATATATATGAATGTTTAAATTTAAAAAATAAAAAATTACCAATATTTAAAACATTTAAATAAACTTTACATTTACACATAATTATAAAAAAATGGAACTTAGTTTTTAAACTATCATGTTTTCATAATTACTAAAAAGTCAATCGACCATAGAAATGGAATTATTTATTAAAATATTATCTAATCAATCTAGAGTCACAATCCATCTAATATCCACTAATATACTCAAATATATGATCTTACTAAAGATGAATTCCCTAGTGTTGAATCACCTTACATTATGTATTTACTATAATTTAATATCCCAATACATCTTAAATTACTACTTTAAAATCTAATGGGATATGTAAAATATCAATCCAAAAGATATAAAAAATTTTAAAAGGTATGGAGATTTTAAATCATCAAATCTATTATAATATCCATGATTGTGATGTAAGGGTTTTTTTCATGTTGAAACAATCATATCACTCATACATTACAATGAAACATGAAAATATTTATCCATAAATTGAAAATTTAATTTCTATTTCAAAAATTGATATAGTGGAAGATTTTCCATTGTGGAATTAAATTACCATGAAACATTTTGTCTTGTTTTCATGTTATATTAGTCTAAAAATAAATCATTCTTTCCATTTTTCTTCACATAATGATACAATATCTATCCCATTAATTTTTTTTCCTCTATATTTATATATAATAAATGAAAAAAATCCACTCATGAAAATCTTATATACTTCATCAAATTTTAATCTTAGACATCTTATCATAATGTAATATTTTTATTTAAGCATCATCATTTAATATATCTTAAATAAAAATTTTCTAAACCAATCTATGGTTACATTTAATCCAAATCATACAATAAAATATATAAAAGCAAACTAAAATAGTGAAGGTTAATCCATTTATCTGGAAAATTATCAATGAAAAATAATGCTTAAAATTCAGATATAAAAAATTACCTTAACTTTTTATATACGAGAATTAAATTGTTTCATAATATATTGAACGTAGAATTGGTGTCGTGTAAATAAACTTCATTTATATTAAATAGGATTACCCTCTTGATAAATTTTCTATCAAATATTTGAAGAAAGTGGTAAAAATACATGAAGTACCACCTTCAATTTTGTTAATCTGAGATCTGAAGTTCACTTCTATAGATACCAAAACATTTATTCTAAAAACATTTACATGATGTACATTATATAATCCTAATTTATATGTTTTATGTTGGGTTTGAATAAAAATATATCATTGTGCATGAATAATATATTAAGGAAATATTATTTTATTACTTAATATCTCATACTCAAGGAGTGGATATTCTTAAAAAAAATTCAAATATAGATTCATAGTGGATGGATCCACTTATTAGGAATAGAACATGGATTCTATCATAATCTGGAGATTCATTTTCAAGAGAATTTTAAATAAAATAGTCAAAAAAATGTAGGCTATATGTATACCACATAACTAATGGTTAAATCATTCTATTATATTGTATTAGACAACTCTAGGATATTAAATGGACACATTATTCCAAACACATGGGAGTTTTTTGTTTGATTTTTTAAGTGTTTTTCTAAATCTTAACTGGTATGTGACCTACAAAATCCCATGTCTATATACTTCTTGAGACTATTCACACTTCCTAACAAAGTCTCATGCTTGGGTAACATCAATATTTTACACAGAACTTATTAAACCCCCTTTAATTACATTATCCAAATCATTGCATGCAACTTTCTGAATTTTTCATGTGTTCCCTCATAGAGAACTATTCACTTAAATATATTATCTTAAATGATACACACCCCAACAATAAATTCTTATAAAATACCACTAACATCGAATATCATAA
The DNA here is from genome assembly GCA_963277665.1 of Viscum album. Taxonomy (NCBI): domain Eukaryota; kingdom Viridiplantae; phylum Streptophyta; class Magnoliopsida; order Santalales; family Viscaceae; genus Viscum; species Viscum album. Next base: position 1,718,571,651 of record OY728145.1, on the reverse strand, counting down.
TAGAAGGAGACCAAAAAAGTTTAAGTAAAAAAACTGCTAGTTTGGGTGCCCAAATACATTGTCAACTCTCTTGGGTGATCACTAAATTAAAACCAAAGAAAATGTGATATAAATACTGACATTTTAATCCTATATGTTTTTATTACATAAAGAAATCATGATAGATGACCTTTTTTAATCCATACACATATATAATTTTAAAGTACCATGATGTGAATGAAATATAATAATAAATGGGAAAATTAAATGGAACAAATATACCTATAAACTAGGATTATTATTATCAACTCTCTATGATTTAATTGAGTACATAAATCACCCAGGTCGTCCAACTAGAAGAATTTCCCCAATTTTAGCTTAGTGTACATCATAAACCAATTATTAACAATTATATAAGGTTATACCACCGAATATAATATGTTATCACAATCCTCTTGGTCTTTTTGGATTACACATGGATCAAACAAATCCCAAGTCACCTACATAGGTGAAACCATTCAATTTCTCCTTGTTTTCCATTCTAATCATAATAGATTCATTTAACCATAGAATTTTTCCTGAGAATATTTATTCACATAACCCATGTCCTCTATGTCTTCGATATAGTTTAATCCCTTAACACCATCACCTGGATCAATATTTAAAGTAAACTAAAAGGGCTCTCTCATGAACTTATTTTTCCTGAGAATATTTATTATCACATGAACTTATTTTCATTTGTTTCTTATTATATGAAATAAAACGTTATGGGTATCAATTAAATTCAAATTTATCCTTTGGAATTCTCTATTAGGTCCCTAATCCATCATTTATAACTCCCTTTTATTCCGTAAACCCCATTTATCTTCCAATATGGAATTAAATTATTAGGTTCCTTTATATAACTCTTTAAACTATAAATTAAATAATAACTTGGATAAAAATACAAGGAAACATAATTCTATTTTGACACATTATAATAAATACCAATATTCAGTCAATCGATTTGACAAAATGATAATGCATATTGTTACTCAAAATGGATTTCATTAACCTGAATAAATATATGAGATATTTTTTAGATTCTTCTTGGGATGATTAAAAATATCTTCCTCTCAATTTTATAGAAATTTACCTGAGAAAATAAACATATATTATCTGGAAAATAAAATTTTAATAAATTGTTTTTGAATTAGACATGAAATCATTTACTTATGAAATAGAGATATTGACTATGAATTTCTATTATTTATACAACACTGGATGAATATTTTTGGTCCATCAAAAAATATAATAAAAATGAAATATTTCAGTAATTAATGATAGATGATAATTTACTTAAATCTTCTTTTTGGTGATGAAATTTTTGGTATAGTGGAGATGGACTGAAAACGTATGACACTATAAATATAGTTTATAATATATATCATTTCAAATAACCCAGACATGATATGTCTCAAGATGTTATCAACTACTTAACACCCAAAATTCATGATTTTGAATGAAATGTTTCATGAGTACCTCTATGAAGAGATAGTTTAAAAAATTCAAAAAATCATATAAAAATAGGTAGAGTTTGATTCCATAAAGGATAGTTTGATATTAAAAAGTTAGTTGGGGGAATTCGGCCCCCATATTGATGTCTAATATTTTTAAGAGTTTCTTCTAATATTTTTAAAATACCTAATTTAATTACCTAAAAAAATATATTAAGGATGTCTTTTATGTCTATCTGACTACCCTAGAGCCACTAAGAATGGATCCTACTAATCACGACCTCAATCTCCAACACACAACCTCTGTTATTTAGGAAGTATTTGATAAATCATTGACCACAAACATCAAGACTTATGAATCCATAAAGAGAGATAATTAGAGAAGACTAATCATGATATTTTCTAAACATTTGAAGGTATTTAATACCACCATAATTTTGGAACCTCACTCTTAATCCCAATAGTTTCTTAAGGATAATTATAGGTTATCTTAGTAGGAAACCTCTAACATATTCTGGATAGTTATTGGTGACCCAATAAAAAATCATTTAACTTTGAGATACAGTGACCACCTAGGTCTCCCTAATGTATATTTTAATTAATAATCTCTATATGTCCTCCCATTTTTATCATTCATTTATGTCCAACCTATGATGATATGAAAATAAATCATGGAGGGTATATGGAGTGACCATGTGGTATTTAAAGACTCCAAAATATGTTACAAAACTCTATAAAAAATACATATAATATAGAATGAAAAATATATATTCCACATATATTACTCTTAATAATATTACACAATAAAGAAATAAGAAAAGTATTTATATTAGAAATACCCCAGTAGAAATCCTCGTCTATAGGGATAGAGAAATTATTACCCCTAAATCCTCTTATCCATCATTAATAAATAACAATGGTATTTGTTTAAGTGATATAACCACTCACAAAAAGTTAGTAAAAAAAGTCGTGAATGATCCAATTCCTCTCGTAGGATCATAATTAGTTGTGGGTAGAAAAAATTCACTTAGAATTATGTGCATTCCAGAAATTTCATACTTCATCATGATAAAGAAAATGTAATGACTGATTGATGTTCTGTAGAGACCAAAAATATGAATATTACTCAAATAATATAGTAGAAGATTTATTTTTATTAGAAGTTATATGGTGATTTATCGGTTAATAAATACACTACTTCGATGATAAAAATTATGAATTGGTCCATTAAATTGGATTCAAATTAGTAATAAAGGATACTACTGAACCTCTTGATGTTTTAGAACATGATTACAACGAGTTTCATTCTTGTAGAAAATCAATCGTATAAGAGTTTATAAAGAAAAAGTAAATACCTTCCATAAAAAACCCAAAAATATATGATCCATTAATAACCAATGATATTCAAAAATAAATAAGCTAATAGAGAAAAAAAGTGATATTTTATCTCCATTTATATCCCCCCATAACAAAATATGACAGGATCATTTCAATAGAACAACCAATTTCATATTATATTAAAAAAATATAATTATTATAGTAAATTAAAATTGAATAACTAAGGGGGAGTATACCTGTTGATAAAGATCTTTAATCTAATATTATTTATTCTTTAGTTTACCCTCCCAATTAAAGGATATTGACCAACAAAAAAAATTAATTGAGCTATCTAGACAACCCAAGACTAGTCCAACATATATTATTCAGGGTACCTTGGTTACTGACAAAAAGTATCCTTTTTTGGGATACTATCATTTTTTTGGATCGAGAATGTACTATTGGGATATTTTTTTGAAGACATGGTATCAGAATACAAGATATTAGATGGTATGTCCACTTGGTTAGATTATATTGAAGGTCAGCTCGTGTCAGTACAACCTAATAAGAAGTCATTATATAAATGTAGGGATTTTACTGATTGTCCTCCCTTATTTAGTAACCCTTAATTATTATGTTTTAATATCATATGAGACCTTGAAAAAAACATCAATCTTTTTTTTATGTGTGACCTAATGTCTAGAACCCAACCTTTTTCATGAAATATTTTAAAAATGGTACATTACTACTTGGTAATATCAATATCAATGGTTTCAATATCTTTTCAAAACAGTTCTAAGAAAAATAATAATTTGTGAATACTTTAACTCCATGTAGTTTAAAAAATGAGAGGGTAGTTTATTTCATTTATTGGTAGTGGTATCTAGTATATACCATGAAATTATTTCTTTCTTAAGAATTATTTTTATAGATATATATTGAGAACTAGATATATTCATTAGTAATAATAGTCAATTCCCAAAGTAAACCCAAAATATATTTGGGAGTATACTAAAATAGAACAAAATATATAGGATTATATACATCAAACCTATAAACAAAATGGTAAATACAACTTTCATAATAATGGATATATAGAAAAGTATAATTATCCATTTTCAATATTAATAAGGTAGTGATATATACCTGAGTCTCATAATTGAGGCTTAATGACATTGAGAATAGATAAAATAGGGTTAATTTCCCCCAGATTGACTTGGCTACATGGTATATAATTTCTACCATAGTAAAAAACATGATCATGTTTCCAAAGGTCTAGAGATCAGATAAATATACGATTCATATTTACCCAAATTATTTCCTTTATTGTTTGGTATTGGGATGAAAAAATAAGATTGTTCCACCTTCAAGTACTCATTATAAAATATAGTTGATAAAGATCAACTAGTTCTCGATATCCCTAAGGAAAATTTGTACTATGTTCTATCAACTCTCTACGATGATGGAAAATAATGTAATTAGGAAACAAATAGGAATAAATAATCTTTTGATAACATTTTGTCATAAAAATCATTGAATCATTCACACACCATTATCCAATAATGTTTAAACCAACCAATCAATAAGGAAATAACCTATTCTAATCTAACGTTAGAACCAAAATTTTCATGTCCTCAAAAGAACATTCATAATAAAAATTGTTAAAATAATATGTATGAAAATGTTCATTTATGGCTCACTAAACTAGTAAAAAACAATATAATTTATTCCACCATCATTTGGAGTAAGGATATCAATTTATTACATTGATTTTAATTTTATTTTAAGAACGTAAATTTGTTGTCACTATATGTTGCTTTCAATATGTGTTTATATAACCCATTCTCAATGTAGAGTATCATAGAAAGGGGGATATTGAAGATATCATTAGAAATTAGTTATATATAACTTCTAATTTCCATGATATATACATTTTATTCATATTTTTATAGATCCACTCATGTACTTGACATGTTCAATATATTTTAAATGAAATTGTAAAGAATTGATTCTATTCTAAAGACTTGTAAGGAAGAAGGATCTGAAGGTGATTTATGATGTTTTATGGAAGTATGCTATAAAAATAATGTTATTTTTCATTTAAAATAAATGAAATTCAATGAAAAGTAATAACAAAAGTTGAAAGAAAGATTTACCATATGATACGAGTTGTGTTTGAGAAGATATATACTAAAACATCTTGAGGATATATGATAGATGAACCATAAAAGATCATAGGAATAGTGAGTAACCATCATTTTGTTATAAATTATCATGGATGAATTATATATTTATTAACGTTCTAGGATGAGGGTTGAAGAATGTTTATTTTATTCTAGAATTGATTTTGGCAGTGGAACTATATTCGAATGACTAATAAGAGCGTATATACATTTGTTTTTTATGATTTTAATCCAATACATTTCGTCAGATTCTATGGTTTAGTCTTAATTTAGGTCCCATATTCCCACATTCCAAATACTATAGGATTTTCACCAATAGGGTGATAATGAAAAAATGTTTTATTGAAACGAGGGGATAGAAATACAAACTTATCTCATATAATTTTTTTCGCCTATTTCAGGGTTCCCTTATTAATTGAACATATTCTTATAAATATTGTTCTCAAAAAAAATAATCATGGTTACATTTGTTAATTAAATCATATACTTCATGTTTGGGGGAGCACCTTTTAGTTAGATCTAATGAGTTCTTTCTATATTTTTAAAATATAAGTGTTATTTTTACCTTCCTCAATCCATTATGTGATGGAATCTTATTCCCTTAACATAATGGATGGATAATTAAGAATCATGGAGTTAGGTAAAAATTACATTCTATATTCTTTATCAAATTCCAGGAGTGTAACATATTCTAATCTACCTGAATGGACTGAAGGCCTTAAATTTTTATTCATTTTTGATAATCCCCCTTTTAAAGGGTTGAAGGGGAACCCTTACATGGCCCGTTGAATTCGTCAAATTATAAGAAAAAAGTTATTAAAGGAATTCATCCAATAATATGACTACATAAACCCGCCACTCCCTAGTGTCTACAACAGGATCATCTCTCTACCTTCATATGGCTATTCGAATAGTTTTCTTGTGAAGAAATGGACATTCCTGTTACCAATGGAAATTGTCATACCATCTCGTTCTTCCATATCATGTAGTTGTACTCTGGTGAATTATCCTTTCCTTGAATCCAAATTTGGAGCTTGTTCCCCATAGAATATGTCTGGTTTGTGTATTTAAATCATGTGGCCTAAATGACTTTAGGTGGCCCGAAGACCTTGAGGTGGCATGAAGTCCTTAAGGTGGCCCGAAATCCTTATTGACCCAAATGCCTTGGTGGCCCGTAGGCCTGAATTACTCAAGGAAAAAACCAGTGGCCCAAAGGTTGATAGTCCATGATTTTATATTATAAAACAGTACCCGGTACAATAAATCCTACAGAACCTACAACAGAACACAATACAGTACTTCTGTAGTAACCTGGAAATATTTTGGAGCCCATATTTTATCCTAGGTCTCGTGGATATACATGAAGAGTCCTCACCATCCAGGTTAAGGATAATGTGCCTATTATAATCTCATAAGTAATTATTTTCTAGTAATAGATGAAATTAAGTGTATGTTATAGATGTAATCTTATGATGGTCAAATAATGAATCCAATTCATGTCACAGGAGGCATCAAGAATGCATATCCAGATGTAGCTTATGAAAATCATATAAGGGATCACATTCTCATCATATTGAAAATTGTTTTCTCATCACATAAGGTATCTTAAGATCCCTATATAAAGAATTATGGGTTTCTATTTCATCAGGTAAGTTGGTTATATTTTTGTTATCACATAGAGAATCTTAGTCTTATCAAATAAGGAAATAAAGGGTCTTCATATACTTGTCAGATAATAGTTGTTGATTCGATTATATAATTCACATAAGGGTGGTCATGGTTTACATTATTTTGGGTTTGCTAAAAATTTAAATTCTATTTTGGGAAATAATGACGTTGAGTGTTAAAATTGAACCATAAATAGGAATCCTATGTATCATTATAGAAAAAAAATCAAAACTCATGTAGTTTAAGTTTTATATTTCACGGTCATTGCAAGAAATGTTCATTCCATATTACAATATTCGGTAAGATTTATTATGTCATGAAAGAGGTGAAAACAAGGGGTGTAATGTAGCTTATGAATTTTGTAATCTATTCGGGTTGATACTAGATGATGTCTTAGGAGATGGTTTGTTATGGTTATTACACCTAACATGAGGCTTTCAAGGTGGAATGAATTATTTAGTGGAACAACGATATGATCCTCAATGAAGACATGGTTAAGACATGAGCCTGTGAGAAGTCCCACATGCTTTTTTTAAAGTAGAAAGGACTTGTGTGGAACTCATGTGAATGAGACATGATAGGATATAATTGTAGTTGTGAATAAAGAGTTTTCATTAGTAAATTATAATTGAAAATATGTGGGTCCCATATGGAATTAGATTACATTAAATATTTAATCATAAATGGTGCATAAAAAGTTGCATTATACGATTGTTTTATGCACGATTGGGGTTTGTGAAATTTTAAATTCAGTGGGGAATTATTCATTTTCACGAAGAGTATTTATCAAAGAGATGAACCATTGTGAAACAGTCTCAATCACATTCCCCATTAATTAACATGATTAAATGGGGGAATTATTATAAGATTATCACCATGAAGAATCCATGGATAATTCATGTATTGTTTGTGTAACAATTGTTTCATTAGTTGAGACCTTTGTCTTCCTCTAAATCCAGAATTTAATGTCTGAACCCTTAAAATTGAGAACAAATGTGTACTTTTATGCCCCCTTTTGTGGAGAATTCTCAATATGAAGAAGATTTTTTAATTTATGGGATGTCAGTGTTACACAACATAGGTTGGGAACTCATGTGTTTATGAAACATGGAACTTGCACAATGCTATATATTGTGGACTCAAACAACATGAGTTTTGTGATAATTTGATCTTCTGATCGAAAATCACTTATTTTGACCATTATTAGATCTTGGACTCATTTTTATGTAACAAAATTCCCCCAAACATAATTTTGTTTGATGATGAAGAAGAATATTTAATAATAAATATATCACAAAATAATATTATTTTCTATACATATCACACACAACTTAGGTTACACCTTTGCCTACATATAGGGAATGGGAAATTATTTTGGATCATTAAGAGTTTGATTAAATTGAATGAATCCTATATTTTAATGGAGCTCTTATCTCATGAGAGAGACTAGTAATAATGTACACATATATTATATGGAATCAAAACATTTAATAGATATCATTAACATCATCAAGATATAAAAACTAGACTTCAAAAACTCTAAACGTAGTATATTGGAATATGTTAAATACATGAAGAGTACATTTATTAACTAGACATGTATATTTTTTTTAATAAAATTACCAAATCATTATCATGGATTTTTTTAACATTGAGGTTACTATTGAGTGAAGGAAATAAATGATAGATAACACTAGGGTTAGGTTTATAAATGGGATCAATCAACTGTGTCAAGTGTTGGAGGATATACTTAACAAAGAACATGGAGACTATATTCTATAAAATTACCTTCCAATATACTAGTTCAACCAAATTTATGACACTACAATCCCCAAATCAAATATTGAGTTATCTATCTATTGGTTTAAGATATAAATAGAATACAATTGGTGGAACATCTTTATTATTATCCTTACTTTTAGGGTCCAAAACAAGAAATTAGTCTAAACCCTCTTGAATATGTCCAATATAATAAATTTTAAAGTACTAAATATAAAATAATATCCCATATAATATTGTTTCATTTTCCAGGTCATTGTAGGGGACATACATCAGGTCTGGATGCATTTTTTAAACCTACATACTGTAGTAAACTTAACATATGAATGAGTTTGGGACAACAAGGTATGAAAATTATGTGTTATATTTAGTGATCTATTAAATAATTTAGTTATTTTTGAGGTAGTATGAGAATCATAATTCAATTATAACCCCCATCTAGACCTAATGTTAGAGATAATCAGAAGGTGGTAACAATAAATAAATACATTTTTCCTATATCAAAATGAGTTTAGAATTATCTTGTGTGATAACCACATGTTGGGAGGGATTCCCATACTCATAAATATGTAGGAAAAGTTCCTTATAGAGAATAATGCTTCCGATAACTTGTGTAAGAAAATGTTGTTGTCTAAGGGAATATCAGGGTAATGATGGTCCAAGACATATAAAGAGTATTAACATTATCCAAAAAACCCTTTTAAGACATGATTGAAAATTATCCTATATATTTCTTATAAATTGATTGTGGATAGGTTGATTAAATGAAGAAGAATGATAGCAATAGGTAAGGCCAATTCATTTTTTTCCTTTTTAAACTGGTATAGGGTATAGAATAGGTATTCAATTTTGAAATTATTTATGTTTATAGATCTCATTCTAACAATATTCCTAGTGGATATCCTCAATAGATCGATAAGGTCGATTATGGATACTCACATGGGAGTGTGGTGAGAAATAATCATTATAGTGGCACACCTGATAGGAGGACAATGGGTTTAGAAAATGTTTGAACTATTTTAGATGTTCCTAGAGTATGAGTCTAATCTTGAAGATGAAGATGACTTAGGGATGGACCTGGTAGAAGATAATCGAGAAACACATAAGAGGGAAAGAAAGAACATTCAGAACATTTTCACCCACATGTCAATGAGTCAGATGTTCTATTAGATGTGAAAATATCACAATTTACTAGTCAATCTTTGAGATGGAGGGGTTGACTATTATTAACTACACTTAATGGTCTATGAGATATTTTTTTATATAGTGTTGTTTGTAGGTATTTAGTTTTATCTCAACTAGATCCTCATTTATGGTTTCAATTGTGACGACTCTTCAGGTGGTTCAATAAGATATTTACCAGTAGAATTATTATGAGGACTAATTTTATCCTCTATGTGACTTCTAACTATTTTAAAAGAAAATATTAATTTTGATAGTGTACAAGATATGCAACACCGAGCTTAAACGAACTAAATATTGTTATTTTGTGATCCTCATATCATAGTTATAATATTGGAATGTATGAATATGAATAAATAATTTATAAAATAAATACAAACTTACAACTCAGTAAAAATTTATTGTTAATTTATTGTTAAATAATAACTTATTTTTTAGTAAATTCATTTTAATCTTCATAAAATATGTTTTCTTGTAGAATGATTTTTATTTATTTTCATGAATTAATATTATAATTAATTTATAGATGTTTTATAAAAGGTATTTTTAAAAATAAAATTAATTTTTTGTTTTATCATATCATAATTATCCTATGGTGATATTTTTATATTTTTTAAAAAGTTTTATTGTTCAATGAATAGTGAAAAAACTATTTTTTATTGAAAAATATATTTTCATTCCAATTATTTACAAATTAAAATTTTATTTTAGATAAGTACTAAAATATAATTTTATTTATATTTATTTAAAAATATCTAATTGTTTTTTTTAAATGGATTTTATACTTTAATTTAGTATAAAAATATTTAATATTTAAAAATTACATTTTTCTAAAAAACTATTTCTCATTGCATTTTTCCAATTCAATTTTAAAATAAATGATGAAAATTATGTAATTTGAATTTTTATAATTTTATTCAATATTTCTAATCATCATGTAAAATTTAGAAAATATGACACTTTTATTTTTTGGACAATATTTATAGTAATATTGGTAATTTTTGTTACCACGGTAAAGGTTAAATCGTCTAATTATGGTTAAAAATAAGATGATAAAGAATATAAATTGAATCTAAAACCTGAAAAAAAAAATTTATGAGTAATATTAATTTATAATCCTTATAGGTTCTATTATATGACCATTTATGGCCACTTTGATTAGATTATGACCTATTTATTGTTTTTGAAAGAAAAGGCATACATGTCACATTATTTTTTTAATAACTATAATATGTCAACATGGTGTTATCCGTAAGATATATGAGACTATAAATATTAATTTTAAATATAAATATGTTTCACTTCATCATGGTATTTTAATTATAAATTTTATATATGAAATAAATTTCTTAAATCCGTACACAACGTTGATGTGGTAATTATTTTAATAATGAAAATATTAAATAAGTGTTATTAAAAGTCATATAATAAATATAATTTTCGAAATTTAATGTGATAAAATAATAATATATATGAAATGTACATGTTTGGGTTATAATAAAATAGTTTTTCAAAATTATAAGTGTTTTATTTATGTTACTAATGTTAAGGTAATGAATAGTCCTTAAAATTAACATTATGGATATTATATAGTAAATAACATTTTATTAAACTTTATAAAAAACATAAATTTGGTAAAAGTATTGGTTTCTGGATTATAATTTCGTCCATGATCAATTTATGGGTCGTTTGGTTTTTTATAATAACTATATTAATCCTCAAAGAGTAAAAATCCGTGTTGTCATGGTAAGAGTAAATGGGTTAAATTAGGGATTAAACGAAATTATAAGGGTCATAATATATTAAAAAAATTAACTATATCTTATTTTATTAGGTTTTATTGACCCATTATCATATTATATTATAAATATCTCAGTTTGAATCCATTTTTAATTTAATATTAATTTATATTAATTTTAAATTTAATGAAATTATAAGAGTGACTTCCCCTCTCCTATAAATGGAAATCTATTATTATCCTTTATTCACAATTTAAATTCTTTTTGGTTCATCCCATACATAACAAAATACATTCTTACAATCCATAACCACATTCTAGAGGCCTTTTTTAGGTATAACACCCACCTTATAGGTGTTAAGGTTTTAATCAAGGGAGATTGTCTGAAGAAGATGTGTCCTTTTTAATCAAGTGTTCCAGTTTTATTTCTTCTTACACTGCTTAAAATATTCTTAAAACATGAGAAAATAATAAATAAAATATCATAAATATATTTATATGTTATTATAATAGTGTAACGACCCATATCCATAACATATTTGTAACGCCCAGACCCCAGTTACCCAGAGTTGGTGAATTATTACATAACATTGGCATGATCATAAAAGATCAAGTTTTGAAAGAATGAATAGTTTAGTAGCCTTGTAAAAAATAGATACATTCATATGGTTTTCATTACATCATAAAATGGAAAACTAAAACAACATTGTTTCAAAATAAAACACTGAGATCCCATAGGATATCCCTACAGGTCAGTCATAATATACTTCTTCACATCCAGGAAAAAATAAAACATAGAAAGGGGTGAGCTCAGATGCTCAGTAAGGATAACAATATAGTAGAAACATTTATAAATAAGAATAAACCTTTAAGTAAATGCATAACTTAAACAAAAGCCTTTTAAACCTGAAGTTCATCATAATATGGCAAAAATGAAAAGAAATAATGTCATTTAATGATTCACATGGATATTCTACTAGTCAAATAATCACATGAAATATCAACAAACACATTCATAATGATAGAATCCATAATGACATACTATCATAACCACATATTCAAGGCCTTGTTCAATGACTACAAATAAGATTTTTTCAAGGCCTTGTTTTAAGACACTAGTTTGTCTCATGAGACCTACCGATGCATCGAGGAGCTATATCGGGATCTACCCGTCACTTACTAAGTCCAATGCATTCCTCATATGAAAAGGTTTAAACATAACATAACCATTTGTATTAAAACTATCATAATAAATGTCAATACTTAATCAATAAACCATGAATGGTATAAAGGTAACACATCCATAGTCAAACATATCACAAAACCTTCAATACAATATGGAATATTTTTATCATTATAAATAAACTTCAAACAAGTTTAAAATCCATCGAAGGATGTTGACATAGATGAAAATTATTTGAAAAATTATTTGAGAGAAATATCCATTTTTTTCAGAAAACATTTAAAATTAACACAATTTTGAAAGGAAGATATTTAAAGACATTTTGTAATCAAAGTGTCCCATACCACTTTGAAAGTTTTGAAAGGAATTAACATTTTAAAAACATTCATGTCCATATAGATATATCTTTAAAAACCATTTTGAAAACATGGAAATTAAAGATAATGATTTAGAAGAATAAATATCTTATACATTTAAAATGATGTTCTGGAAAAAGGTCCCTTAAAAATAATCCCTTTAAAAACACTTTTATGAAACATGGATGTGGATAATAAATATCTCACAGTAGATACTTATGTAAAAACAACCTCAGATAATAGCGAGATTGTGAAATTAACCATTACCTTGTACTTTTCCTTGGTAGAGGGTAGGTTAACCTATTTTATAGTGGTGAAATAATTGTTATTAAATCATAAATGATTCATATACATTAATATGATATCATATATGATCTTTTAACATTGATTTATTTATAATATCTTAGTATTATCATTGTTTTGGATGTTAAAGGATTCATTTTACTTTATATTATTGGTTATGTGAGTCATATTGGTTGTGTATGGGATGTATCATGTTCATATCCAGAATTATATCAAGTCTTTAAACGTTATTTTTAATCATCTAATGAAAATTATTCTTGAATGGGTACGATGGGGAATGAATCTCATCATGTTTGTGGAGACGGTAATCCGTACGTAGGCACGGGTGAAAATATCATTATTTTGAAATTAAAATAATATATAATTTGATATTATATCATATATAAAGAATAATTATCATGTTATATTTATTATTTACATCAATTTCACGTCATTATTATACCCATCCAAATAATAATGTATTGAATAACAATTACACCATGATGTGGAGACGGTAAGCCGTACATACACACGTATGGTGACATGTCATTCAAAGGAGGGTTCAAATAATGAATTTGGTATTACATTATTTATAATAACATCACATTATATAGAATATATTGGAGTTACTATTTTATAATGGAAACATCAAAGAAAAAGGAAGTGGAAGAAGAAAGTAACTTGAAAGAGTTGATGAAATATTTTTCTCTTCTTTAGGTTCTTCCTTCTGATTTGATCAAAAGGGCTCTGTAGCATGGCTTTCTGACTAAAGGAATGCCTCTAGGATTACTTGAAGGAAGATGAGAGGATATTTGGGATGGGGTTGTCTGAGACAAAACGCTTTGGAGGTGTGAAATTAAGATAAGGGTACGTGCCCTTTTATAGGAGGGGTGAGGGGCACCTTAGGAAAATCTATAAATATTATTTTATAATAAAATTATTTTCGGTTTCTAATGGATCAAAAGTAGATTATTTAATTTCTAAGGTGGGGATGGCTTTAAATCCACTCAAACAGTAGGTTTCAGGAAGGTTTGGATCACTATATTAACCTTATCTTTTAGATTTAACTCTAAGTTAAATAGTTTGACATTTACCACATCTCTTTGTATTCATATATTATATGGTTAATAAACATACTATATACTTCAAAGAAAACCCCAAGTGGTTCTTTAATGAAAAAACTGTCATTATATAAGTCTTTTGGAATATCCTTAGATTTTTAAGAATAAAATATCAATTAATAATATAATATTTTTTTAAAAACTCTTTTAAGTCAATTTTGACACTATTTGGTATTTTGTTTTTTCTAAATTAATAACAACATTATTACTTTAAAAAAAAATCATCTAACCAACAATAATATTTCATATTAACCTAGAAACTTAGTTTAATTTATAAAAATGTTTCAAATTATATTTATTTGGATATTTATAATATCAATTATTTTAATCTTTCATTAATACTGTAATTACTACATCATCATTGTGTCATAAATAAAATAAATTATTTAAAGTCTAAAAATTATAAATAAAATACCATTATGTAAGAGATATTTTTATATTTATAATTAATATTTATAGTGGAATTTATCTTATGTGTAACCCTATATTAAAAATGTTTTAGTTATTAAACATCGATTTTAATTCTTTTAACTCTTCTTTGAATTAAATAATAATAAATGTCCTAATATAATCCAAGTGGAACAAAGAGGTTCATATTTTATATCTAAGGTTGTTTTTGTTTGAATTATACTTATCCAATAGAATTAGGACATGTTTTAGGTTAGTAATAATATCATTTTTAGCCTTAATTACCCTATTTACTTTTTACTATGGTAAATAAAAGTAAAAAACTTACTATTCACCAAAAATTATTTTTATCTCATTGAACCACATTTTATTTACATATATCAATCGTGTCTCTCAGATTTTTGAAATTCCACTCACAGAAGAGGTAAGATTAAGTTTTATGTGAATGTGAAAATTCTCCTAGGAGGAGGGTAAAAGACGGTAAAAATTTCAATAAAATTTTTATATATCTAAGATTATTATAAACTTACTCCAATGAATTACACTATAATTATATAGGTATTATATATCTATTTTGACAAAAAATAAAGTTAATAAAATAAATAATTTTTTATATAAAAATTTGGTTTTAAACTATAAGTGTTTTTCACTATTCATCAAAAAATTGATAGTTTTTAAAAAAATACAAAAAATTCACCTTAAGCTAATTTAGATATTACAAATCAAAAAATGAAGTCCATTTGGAAAGATAAAATTTGTAAAATTTTAGAAAGTGTGTATTACTATTCATAATGGACACTTTGATTGGTCGCAATGTGTTAGAATATCGAAGTTGCGTACAGTGCAAGCTATTTAATTATTCAAAGTAAAACGTACCGTGGAAGCTTAGGGAGTTACATTCTCACCTCCTTCAGATAATGTTTTACTCAAAATTTCTATAGTATTACTGCATAAAAAGACTCTGGTGGTTCTTCATCATATGTTCCTAGGGTTCCCACTTGCCTCTTCCATCTTATGGTTTCTCCATAGAACTTTTACGAGATGAGTTGTTCAGTTTCTAAATACATGTTCTCTCATATTATGAATCCGGACGGGAACTTCACAATAAGACAGATCGGGTTCCAATTCTAGTTTCTCATAGGTGAGTACATGCGATGGGTCATGAATGTATTTTCTCAATAGTGATACGTGGAATACATCATGAACTTTGGAGAGACTTGGCAGCATTTCCAACCAGTAAGCTACATCCCCAATTCGTTCTAGAATTTTGAAATGTTCGATGTACCTGGGACTCTATTTAACCTTCCTATCGAAACGTATAACAACCTTCCATGGAGATACCTTCAAGAAAACATGATCTCCTACCCGAAATTCCAAACCCTTCCTTCGTTTATCGGCATATTTCTTCTGCCTACTTTGAGCTACTTTCATATGGGTTTGGATTAACTTCACCTTTTCCATCGTTTCCTCTAAAAGTTTGGGGCCAACGAGTTTTCTTTCACCAACATCATCCCAACATGTTGGTGTGTGACATCTCTTTCCTTATAACACGTCATATGGTACCATCTGAATACTTGAATGGAAGCTATTGTTATTGGAAAATTCTACCAGAGGTAAATATTGATCCCACATACCTTGAAAGTCGAGTGATCATGATATCAACATGTATTCTAATGTTTGAATAATCCGTTCTGATTGTCCATCAGTTTGAGGGTGGAAGGCAGTACTCAAAATATGTTCAGTATCTTGGGATTTCTGAAGACTTTTCAAGAATCTGGAAGTTAAAAGTGGATCACGATCAGAAACAATCAATTTGGGGTAATCTATAAAGGATCACAACATCATTAATATATAGTCTTGCTAGACGTTCACGTGGTAAATCTTCTCTTATAGCAAGAAAATGTGCTGACTTGGTAAGACGATCAACAATGACCCATATTGCATCGTTCCTTCTAGGAGACTTTGGTAGTCCCATGACAAATTCCATCGTAATATTATCCCATTTACACTCACGTATCGGAAGAGGTTGCATGACTCCTCCAGGTTGTTGCCTTCTAGCTTTCACTTGTTGACAAACCATACATCTTGACACAAAATCAGAAATCTCTCTCTTTATTTTGTCCCACCAAAAATGTTCCTTCAAATCACTATACATATTAGTGCTAAAAGGGTGTATAGAGAAATTGGAACTATAAGCACCATCCAAAAATTCCCTTTTTAGATCAGGTATATTAGGAACACAACGTCTCATCCCAAATTTCAAAATTCTATCTTCTTACACAAAGTCACTCAATCTCCCATCATTCACAGCTTTAATCTTCTTTTGAAACTCTTCGTCATTGGTCTGAGAAATCTTTATCCTTTCTAGTAAAGATGGATTGGAAACCATTTGAAAAAGCATTGATGTTTCACCTTCCATGGTTATTCCCATATACATCTTTACTATATCCATGTATATAGGATCCTTTTCACCTCTCATCTTGTTCAAAACTCTATGATATTTTCTGCTCAAATCATCAGCCACCTTATTTTCCTTACCTGGGTGGTAGTGTATTGTGCAATAATAATCCTTGAGTAATTCAATCCATCCCCTTTGCCTCATGTTGATTTATTTCTGTGAGAAAATATACTTCAAACTCCTGTGACCGGTATATATCTCACATTTTTCTCCATAGGGATAATGTATCCATACATTCAAAGCAATGATTACTACTGCTATCTCAAGTTCATGTGTAGGATATTTTTTCTCATGAATTTTAAGTTGTCGTGATGCATAGCCAATAAACCTATCATTCTGCATAAGGACACAACCAAGTCCTTTCTTTGAAGCATCACTATAAATAACAAACCCATCATTCCCCGATGGTAGAGTCAAGATAGGAGAATAGAAAAATATTCTCTTCAGTTATTCAAAACATTCTTCACACTGTTTTGTCCAAAAAAATTTAATTCCTTTACATGTGATCTTCATTAATGGGTTAGCCAATCATGCAAAATTCTGGATGAAATGTCAATAATAACCTGATAAACCAATAAAATTGCGTACCTCGGTTATACTCATTGGTTCTGGCCATTCATGGATTTATCTTATCATAGAAGGATCAACAGAGATTCCATCCTTTGAGAAAATATTTCCAAGAAACAAAATCTCTTAAAGCCATAATTCTCACTTGCTAAAATTCCCATATAATTCATGTTTTCTAAGAGTCTTCAGAATAATGCGCAAGTGATTTTCATGATCTTCATAGCTTTTGGAGTATAATAAGATATCATCAATAAATACTACTACTAAGTCTTCAAGATATTACATGAAATCTATATTCATTAGATCCATGAAGAGAGAGGGTGCATTAGTCAACCCAAAAGGCATTACTGAAAACTCGTAATTCCCGTACCTAGAATGAAATGCCATCTTCGGAATGTCTTCCTTCTTTACACACATCAGATGGTATCCATATCGAAGGACAATATTTAGAAAGTGTTGAGGTCCGTGCAGTTGGTGAAATAAATCATCAATGTGAGGTATGTGATACTTGTTTTTTATTGTTATATCACTGATCTCCCTATAGTCAATGCACAACCTCAAAGATCCATCTTTTTCTTAACAAAAAGGATAGGGTCTCCTCATAAAAAAACATTGGGGTGAATAAATACCTTATAACTCAATTCCTCTAGTTGTTTCTTTAGTTCCACTAATTCCACAGTGTCCATTCTATAAGGGGTCTTCAATATGGTGCTTGAACCAGGAATTAAATCAATGGAAAACTGAATTTCTCATTCTGGAGGATGTTAAGGTAAATCTTCTTGAAACACATAAACATATTCTTTCACAATAGGTACATCCTCTATTTGAACATTCCTTTCCTCACCCAAAGTTATTTCATTCTCTTCCTCCCCAATAATTGAATTTAGTTGAGCTATTGGGGGTGGATCTAGATAAGAATTAGGTAGTGACGATTCTTCTCTAAAGATAAGGTGTTCTTTATCATCTTCATCCAAAATAGAAAATACCTTCTTATTACAATAATTTTTTTCATCATGGTCCAAAATTCAATCCATACTGATGATGATATCAAATTTAATCATGGGTATGATGATGAGATAAGCAGACAAATAACATTTATCTTCTCTAATGGGAACAGATTCACAAAACATTGTTGTGATGATACTTCCCTCAAGAGTTTTGACTGACAACTCCCTTGTTAAATCAAATTTGAAATATCTAATTTTCTTTGCAAACTGGAAAGATATAAAACAATGGGACGATCCGGAATCAAATAAGGCATTGGATAAACTTGAGGAATCCATTAAATTACCTACCACATTGTCTTTTGGAGCTTCAAACTCAGTATTAGTGATCGCATAAGCTTAGCCTTGATCCCTTGGCCTTTTCTATGTAAGTTTCCCTGACACTTAGGACATTAATTTTCATAATGTCCATTCTCCCTGCAATTTTAGAATTGAACACCGGTAGATTCTTTCTTCCCCTTGAAATCACGAGCTTGGTGGCCCTTTTCACCACACTTGTAATAGACTCTCATTACCTTGAATCAAGTACCGGGGTGTTTCTTCCCACATTTATTGTAGGATGAATACTCAACTTTTCCCTTATTCCCCTTATTTCCAATTCTAGAGTGATCCGCAGATCTCTTCTTCTCTTACATTGCTTTAAAGTCATAAGACATAGAGAATTCCTTTTCTCTCTAGATAGAATATGAGACAATATCTTCATATGACAAGAAGGATTGTGAGAATAATGATCGACAGAGAAATGGTTTTAAACCATCAATGAAATGATCAATATTACTTATTGGGTTACGTATATAATCTGCAGTATGTCTTTCTAACCTTGTAAAGTTAGACTCATTCTTTGCAACTTTCTCATCCTATTTTTCCTCAGACTCAGAAATTGCCTTTCCATATCTTCTCGATGGTCATGAAGAAAGTATTTTTCTAAGAAAATATCTTTAAACTCCATCCATTCCATATTGGATACTTCATCATCTTCCTTTGTGTTTTGAATCAATGACCACCATTGATTAGCATCTCTAGTGAGGCGGTAAACTGCCATGACAACTTTTTCCCTTTCTCTACTGCCCAAGGCATGAAATATTTTCTCTAACGAATTTATCCATTGCTTAGATACTAATGGATTTGTACTGCCATTGAATGTTTCTGTTTGTTGCCTCATGAAGCGATCTAACATTGATCCTCCATGCTGCAGATCATGGTGCTTCATACGAGTAAGGTTATTATTCATAACTTGAGTGAGTTGTCCCAGTATTGTGATAAGAAGATCAACACCAGTTGTATCACCAAATCCGCTATAATTATCTTGAGTAGGAGGGGAATCCCTACATGGAGTGCGTGCATTAATAGGATTTACATTCCTTCCACTAGGCTCAATTTCTAAACAATGGCATAAACTATATTATTTTATGAATCACAATATATAAATCCAAACATGTAAACCACTTAACATAAATTGAACAGTTTATATTCTTAGTTATGTGAGTCAAATTTTTTGTGGATGGGATATATCTTATTTATATCTAGAATGATATCCAGTTTTTAAACATTATTTTTAATCATCTAATGAAAATTAGTCTTGAATGGATACGATGGGGCATGAATCTCATCACGTTCATGGAGAGGGTAATCCGTACTACACATGAGCAACAATATAATTATTTTGATATTAAAATAATATATAATTGGATGGTATATCATATATAAATAATTATTATCATGTTATATTTATTATTATTATATCAATTTCACATCATTATTATACCCGTCCAAATAATAATTTATTGAATAACAATTACACCACGACGTGGAGATGGTAACCCGTACGTACACACGTATGGTGACAGGTCTTTCAAAAGATGGATAGAATAATGAATTTGTTTGTACCATATTTATAATAACATCACAGTATATATAAGATACTGAAGTTATTTTTTTATAATGGAAACAACATAGAAAAAGGAAGTGGAAGAAGAAAGGAACTTGAAAGAGGTGATGAAATATTTACCTCTTTTTTGGGTTCTTCCTTTTGATTTGATCAAAAGGGATCATCAGGTTGGCTTTTTGACCAAAGGAATGCCTGTAGGATGAAATAATTGAAGTTAAAAGGATATTTGGGCAGGGTTTGGCCGAGCCAAATGGCATTGGAGTTGTGGAATTTTGAGAAGGGGAAGTGACCTTTTATAAGAGGGGTGGGGGCAGCTTAGGAAAAGAAAGAAATATTATTTGATAATAAAATCCTTTTCGGTTTCTAATGAATCAAAAGTGTATTATTTAAATTCTTAGGTGGGTATGGGTCGAAAACCACTCAACCAATAGGTTTTAGATTGGTTTGGGTCACTATATTTTCCTTATCTTTTCGATTTAACTCTTAGTTAAATAGTTTTACTTTTACCATGTCTCTTTGTATTCTTATATTATATGGTTAATAAAATTACTATATACTTCCAAGGGAACCCCAAGTGGTTCATTAATGATACACCTATCATTATATAAGTATTTTGGTAGAACCTTATATTTTTAGGAATATAATATCAATTAATAATATAATATTTTTTTAAAAACTCTTTTAGGTCAATTTTGACACTTTTTGGTATTTTGTTTTTGATAAATTCAAAACATCATTATTACTTCAAAAAAAATTCATCTAAACAACCTTAATATGTCATATTAACCTATAAAATTAGTTTAATTCATAAAAAAGTTTCAAATTACATTTATTTAGATATTTATAATATCAATTATTTTAATCTTTCATTAATACGGTAATTACTACATCATCACTGTGTCATAAATAAATTAAATTATATAAAGTATAAAAAATATAAATAAAATAACATTACATAGGCACTATATTTATATTTCTAATGAATATTTATAGTATAATTTATCTTATGTTTAACTCAATATTAAAAATGTTTTAGTTATTATACTTTGATTTTTTCTTTTTTAACTCTTATTTGAATTAAATAATAATAAATTTTCTAATCTAATCCAAGTGAACCAAATAGTTTCATATTTTATTCCTAAGGTTGTTTATGGTTGAATTATAATTATCCAATAGAATTAGGACATGTGCTAGGGTAACAATAATATTTTTTTACCCTTAATTACCCTACTTACTTTTAACCGTGGTAAATAAAAGTAAAAAGTTACTATTCACAAAAAATTATTTTTATGCCATTGAACAAAGTTTTACTTACCGATATCAACCATGTCTCTATGATTTTTGAAATTACACTCACAAAATCCGTAAAATTATGTTTTATGTGAATTTTAAAATTCTCCTAGGAGGTGGGTAAAAGACGGTGAAAAGTTCAAATTTGTTTTATATATCTAAAATTATTATAAACTAACTCCAATGAATTAAATTGAAATTATATAGGTATTATGTATATATTTTTACCTAAAATAAATTTAAATAAAATAAATAATTATTTAAATAAAAATTCGGTTTTAAACTATAACTTAGTATTTTTCACTATTCATCAAAAATTGACATTTTCTGAAAAATATAAAAAATTCATCCTAAGCTAATTTTGATATTCTAAATCCAAAAATGAAGTCCATTTTGAAAGATAAAATTTTAAAAATTTAAAAAAGTGGGTATTACTATTCATAACGGCTACTTTGATTGGTCGCCGTGTGTTAGAATCTCGAAGTTGCGTACAATGCAAGCTATTGCATTATTCAATGGGAGGCATACCGTGGAAGATTTGGGTGTTACATCCTCCCCTCCTTAAAATAATATCATCCTTGAAATTTCTAGAGTATTACTATATAAAAAGACTTGGGTGGCTCTTCATCATAAGTTCCTCGGGTTTCCACGTTGCCTCTTCCATATTACGGATTGTCCATAGAAACTTTACTAAACGAGTCATTAGGATTCTCAAAACCTGTTCTCTCATATCAAGAATCCTGATGGGCTCTTCGCAAAAAGAGAGATCAGGTTCCAGTTCTAATTCCTTATAGTTGAGTACATGTGATGGGCCATGCATGTATTTTCTCAATAGTGATAGGTGGAATATATCGTGAACTTCGGAGAGACTTGGAAGCATTTCCAACCGGTAAGCTACGACCCCAATTCGTTCTAGAATTTCAAAAGGTCTGATGTACCTGGGACTCAATTTACCCTTCGTGCCGAAACGTATAACACCTTTCCATGGATACACTATCAAGAAAACATAATCTCCTGCATGAAATTCCAAATCCTTCCTTCGATTATCGGCATAGCTCTTCTGCCTACATTGAGCTACTTTGGTGTGGGTTTGGATTACCTTCACATTTTCCATCGTTTCCTCCACAAGTTCTTGGCCTATGAGTTTTCATTCACAAACATCATCCCAATAGGTTGGTGTGCGAAATCTCTTTTCGTATAACGCTTCATATCGTGCCATATGAATACTTAAATGAAATTTATTGTTACAGAAAAATTCTACCAGAGGTAAATATTGATCCCATATACCTTGAAAGTCAAGTGAGCATGATTTCAACATGTATTCCAAGGTTTGAATTGTGTGTTCTAATTTTCCATTAGTTTGAGGGTGGTAAGAGGTACTCAGAGGAAGTTCAGTATCGAGGGCTTTTTGAAGACTTTTCTAGAATCTTGAAGTTAAACATGGTTCACAATCAGAAACAATCGATAGGGGTACTCCACAAAGTCTCACAACTTCATTAATATATAGTCTTGCTAGGAGTTCTTATGGTAAATCTTCCCTTATAGAACTAAAATGTGTTGACTTGGAAAGACGATTAGCAATGACCCATATTTCATAGTTCCTTATATGATTCCTTGGTAGTACCATAAAAAATTCCATCGTAATATTATCCCATTTCCACTCAGGAATGGGAAGAGGCTGTATGACTCCTCCTAGCTGTTTCCTTCCATCTCTCACTTGTTGACAGACCATACATCTTGACACAAAATCAGAAATCTCCCTCTTCATGTTGTCCCACCAAAAATGTTCCTTCAAATCTATATACATCGTAGTGCTACGAGGCTGTATAGAGAAATTGGAACTATGAGCATCATCCAACAATTACCCTTTTAGATTTATTATATCGGGAACACAACGTCTCTTCCCAAATTTCAAAATTCCATCTTCATACATAAAGACACTCAATCTCCCATTATTCACAACTTTAATCTTCTTTTGAAAATCTTCATCCCCGATTAGAGAACTCTTTATCCTTTATACTAAAGATTTCTTGGAAACCATTTGAAAAAAATTGATGTTTCACCTTCCATGGTTATTCCCATATCAATCTTTACTAGATCCATGTATATATGATCCTTTTCAACTCTCATCTTGTTCAAAAATCCATGATATTTTCTTCTCAAAGCATCTTCCACCTTATTTGCCTTCCCCGGGTGGTAGTGTATCGTACAATCATAATCCTTGAGTAATTCAAGAAATCACATTTGCCTCATTTTGAGTTATTTCTATGAGAAAATATACTTCAAACTCTTGTGATCGGTATATATCTCACATTTTTTACCATAGAGATAATGTCTCCATATCTTCAAAGAAAATATTACATATTCTAACTCAATATCATGAGTACGATAGTTTTTCTCATGAATTTTTAGCTACCGTGATACATAGGCAATAACCCTATCATTCTGCATAAGGAAACAACCAAGTCCTTTCTTCAAAGCATCACTATAAATAACAAACCCATCATTTCCTGATGGAAGAGTCAGGATAGGAGCATTGTCTAATCTTCTCTTCAGTTCTTCAAAAAATTATTCACACTCTTTTTTCCAAACAAATTTAACCCCTTTACGTGTGAGATTCATTAATGGGTTATCCAATTGGGAAATATTCTGGATGAAATGTCGATAATAACCTAGTAAAGCAATAAAATGTCATACCTTGGTTATACTCGTTGGTGCTGGCCATTAATGGATTGCTTTTGTCATATAAGGATCAATAGAGATTCCATCCCTAGAGACAATATGGACAAGAAAATAAATCACTTGAATCTAGAATTCAAACTTGCTAAACTTCCCATACAATTTATGTGTTCTATGAGTCTTCAAGATAATGCATAAGTGATTTTCATGATCTTAGTAGATTTTGGAGTATACCAAGATTTAATTGATAAATACCACTAAATGTCCTCAATATATTCCTTTAAAACTCTATTCATTAGATCCATGAATATAGAGGGTGCATTAGTCTTCCCAAAAAGAAATCTTGTAAAATCATAATGCTCATACCTGGTTTGAAATGCTGTCTTCGAAATGTCTTCCTTCTTCACGCAAAACTGATGGTATCAATATCGAAGTTCAATCTCGGAAATGTATTGAGCTCCAGGAAGTTGGTCAAATAAATCATCAATGCGTGGTAGGGGATACTTGCTCTTTTTTTTATAACATTGATCTCCCTGTAGTCAATGCACAACCTCATAGATCCATCTTTCTTCTTAACAAAAAGGATAGGGGCTCCCCATGGAGAAACACTAGGGCAAATAAATCCCTTAGTACTCAATTTCTATAGTTGTTTCTTTAGTTCCACTAATTCCAAAGTGGCCATTCTATAAGGGGTCTTCGATATGGGCCTTGAACTAGGAATTAAATCAATGGAAAACTCAATTTCTTATTCTGGAGGATGTCTAGGTCAATCTTCTAGAAACACATCAACATATTTTTTCACAATAGGTACATCATCTATTTGAACATTCCTTTCCTCACCCATAGTTATTTCATTCTCTTCCTCCCCAATAATTGAATTTAGTTGAGCTACTCTGGGTAGATCTAGATAATAATTAGGTGGGGACAATTCTGCTCTAAAGATAAGGTGTTATTTATCATCGCCATCAAAATAGTAACCTCCTTCTTCTTACAATAAATTTTTTCATCATGGTCTGAAATCTAATCCATACCAAGGATTATATGAAATTGAATCTTGGGTATGACAATGAGATCAACAGATAAAGAAAATTTATATTCTCTAATGGGAACTGATTCACAAAACCTTGTTGCGATGATACTTTCATTAGGATTTTTTACTGAAAACTCCCTAGTTAAATAAAATTGGAAATATCTAATTTTCTTAGCAAACTAGGAAGATATGAAACAATGCGACAATCCAGAATCAAATAAAGCATTGGATAAAGTTGAGGAATCCATTAAATTACCTGCCACCACGTCTTTTGGAGCTTCAACCTCAGCAGTAGTGATCGCATAAGATTGGACTTGATCCCTTGGCCTTTTCTGAGATAAGTTTCCCTGAAACTCATTTGCATAATGTCCCATCTCATTGCAATTGTAGCATTGAACATCTGTAGATTCTTTCTCCCCCTTGAAATCACGAGCTTGGTGAAGTTTTTAACCACACTTATAACATACTCCCATTCCGTTGAACAAAGTACCGAGGTGTTTCTTACCACATTTACTATAGGATGGATATTAAACTTTTCCCTTCTTCCACTTATTTCCATTTCTAGAGTGATCAGAAGATCTCTTATTCTCTTACATTACTTTAAATTCGTTAGACTTAGATAATTCCTTTTCTATCTTGATATCACATGAGACAATATCTTCGTATAAAAATAAGGATGGCGTGACTAATGCTTGATGGAGAAATGGTTTTAACCCATCAAAGAAATGATCAATCTTACTTATTGGGTTACGTATATAATCTGCAACATGCCTTGATAACCTTGTAAAGTTAGACTCATACCTTGAAACATTCTCATCCTCATTTTGGCTTAGACTTAGAAATTGCCTTTCCATATTTGCTCGATGGTCATGGGGAAATTATTTTTCTAAGAAAATATCTTTAAACTCCCTCCATTCCATATTTGATACTTCATCATCTTCCATTGTGGTTTTAATCAATGACCACCATTGATAAACATCTCTAGTGAGGTTGTAAACTTCCATGACAACTTTTTCCCTTCAACTACTTCCAAGGAATTGAATATTACCCTACAGAATTTATCCATTGCTCAGCTAATAATAGATTTATACTTCCATTTAATGTTGGTGGTTGTTGCTTCATGAAGTGATCTAACATTGATCCTCCACGTTGTGGATCAGGGTGCTCCATATGGGTAAGGTTATTATTTACAACCTGAGTGAGTTTTCCCAGTATGGTGATAAGCTGATTAGCACCTGTTGTATCACTAACTCAAATATAATTATCTTGAGTAGGAGGGAAATCCCTACATGGAGTGTGTTACTTGATACGACTTCCATTCCTTCCACTAGGAACTATTATTAAAAAATGGCATAAACTAGATTATTTAATGGATCAAAATACATATATCCAAACTTATAAAACACTTAAGATAAATTGAATAGTTTATGGATATAATCCATAATCATAAAAAATGTTTTCTTTGAGGAAGTATATTTTTATAAACCGTTCATAATTGTTTGTATAGAAAATGAGAATTATCCTAAGAATATCCCCTAGGAGTGTCGTAACCTAGAGTGCAGCAAGGCCCGTTGTCATGCACCAGTTCTCATTTGAGTCTAGCTCAAAGCGGTGTTTTAGGGTTTTACCCCTAGGTATATCTGTGATAGAGCCACCTCAACCTGCTCGTATCCAGACAAGGATATATTGCATGGAAAACTCACAAAATCTCAACATTACCAAAACTCTAGGAAGTTCTTCTATAATAATCCTCAAAGTTTATCTTAGAGTAATGTGCTCTAATCAGATTTTATCTAAATCTAGCTTTCAAGGTTTGTACTAAACTTTCTTTGATACCAACTGTAATGCCCCGACCCCAGTTACCCAGAGTCAGTGCATTATTATATAACATTGGCATGATCATAAATTTTCAAGTATCGAAAGACCTATTAGTTTAGTAGCCTTGGAAACACTAGATACATTCATATGGTTTTCATTACATCATAAAATTAAAAACTACAACAACATTGTTTCTAAAGACAACACTAAGATCCTATTGGCTATCCCTATAGGTCCATCATAATATAATTTTTTTATCCTGCGAAAAATAAAACATAGAAAGGGGTGAGCTCAGTTGCTCAGTAAGGATAATAATATAGCAAAACTTTCATAAATATTCATAAACATTTAGGGCAATGTATAACTAAAACAAAAGCCTTTTAAACTCGAACTTCAGCATAATATGGAAAAAATAAAATGAAATAATTCCATTTACTTATTCAAATGGATATTCTAATATTCTAATAATCACATGAAATATAAATAAAAACTTTCATAATGATGGAATGCATAATCCCAGACTATCATAACCACATAGTCAAGGCCTTATGCCAAGACTACAATTAATATTTTTTCAATGCCTTGTGCCAAGACACTAGTTTGTCTCATTAGACCTACTGATGCATCGAGGAGCTATAGCGGTCTACACTTGTCACTTACTAACTCCAATTCATTCCTCCTACGAAAAGGTTTAAGCATAACATAACCATTAGTATTAAAAAATCATTTGAAATGTCAATACTTTATCCATAAACCATAATTGGTATAAAAATAACACATCCATTGTCAAACATATCACAAAACCTTCAATACAATATGGAATATTTTTATCATAATAAATCAACTTCAAACAAGTTTAAAATCCATCAAAGGATATTGAAATAGATTAAAATGATTTGTAATAATCTTTGAGATGAATATCCCTTTTTAATGAAAACATTTAAAAGAAACACAATTTAGAAAGCAAGACATTTAAAGAAATTTTTGAATCAATGTGTACCATACCACTTTGAAACTTTTTAAAGGAATTAAAATTTTAAAAACATTCATGTCTATATAGATAAATCCTTTAAAACCATTTTGAAAAAATGGACATTAATGAGAATGATTTAGAAGAATAAATATTTAAAACATTTAAAATGGTGTTTTAGTAAAAGGTACCTTAAAAAAAATCCCATTGAAAACTCTTTTATGAAACATGGACATAGATAATAAATATTTCCCAGTAGATACTTACGTAAAAACAACCACAGATAATAAAGAGATTGTGAAATTAACCCTTACCTTGTACTTTTCATTGTTTGAGGGTAGGTTAACCTCCTGTATAATGGTGAAATAATTGTTATTAAATTATACCAAAATCATATACATTAATATGATATCATTTATGATCTTTTAACATTTCATTATTAATAATATCTTAGTATTATCGTTGTTTCAGGTGTTAACAAATTCATTTTCCTTTATATTATTTGTTATGTGAGTCATATTTGTTGTGTGTGGGATGTATCTTATTCATATCCAGATTGATATCAAGTCTTTAAAAATTATTTTTAACCATCTAATGAAAATTAGTCTTGAATGGATACGATGGGGAAATAATCTCATCACGTTCGTGGAGACGGTAATCCGTACGTACATACGAACAACAATATCATTCTTTTGATATTAAAAATATATATAATTGGATGGTATATCATATATACAGAATCATTATCATTTTATAATTATTATTTACATAAATTTCACATCATTATTATACCCATACAGATAAAAATGTATTGAATAACAATTACACCATGGCGTAGAGATGGTAAGTCGTACGTACGCACGTATGACGACATGTCATTTAAAGGATGGATAGAATAATTAATTTGGTTATACCATATTTATAATAACAACAAAATATATAGAAGATATTGGAGTTTTTATTTTATAATGGAAACAACAAAGAAATAGGATGTGGAAGAAGAATGGATAGTGAAAGAGGTGTGAAATTAAGAGAAGGCGAAGTGCCCTTTTATAATAGGGGTGAGGGGTACCTTTGGAAAAGATAGAAATATTATTTTATAATAAAATAATTTTCGGTTTAAAATGGCTAAGAAGTGGGCTATTTAAATGATAATATGGGCAAGGGTTAGAAAACACTCAACCAATAGGTTTTAGACAGTTTTGGGTCACTATATTAACCTTATCTTTTAGATTTATCTCTTAGTTAAATAGTTTGACATTTACCATGTCTCTTTGTATTTTTATATTATATGGTTATTAAACTTACTATATACTTAAAAGAGAAAGGCAAGTGGTTAATTAATGTTACACCTATCATTATATAAGTCTTTTGGTAGAAACCTATATTTTTAGGAATAGAATATCAATTAATAATATAATATTTGTTTTAAAAACCGTTTTATGTCAATTTTAACACTATTTGGTATTTTGTCTTTTCTAAATTCATAAAAACATTATTAATTCGAACACAATTCATCTAACCGACCCTAATATGTTATATTAACCTATAAAATTATTCAAATTCATAAAAATGTCCCAAATAACATATATTTGGATATTTATAATATCAATTATTTTAATCTTTCATTAATATGGTAATTACTACATCATCATTGTGTCCTAAATATATAAAATATTTAAGGCCTAAAAAATATAAATAAAATAAAATAATATATTAAATAGTTTTATCTTTATAATGAATATTTATGGTCGAATTTCTATTATGGTTAACCCTATATAAAAAATGTTTTAGTTATTAAACATAGATTTTAACTCTTTTAACTCTTCTTTGAATTAAATAATAATAAATGTCCTAATCTAATACAAGTGGACCAAAGAGGTTCATATTTTATTTATAAGGTTTTTTTTGTCTAATTATACTTATCAAATAGATTTAGGACATGTGTTAGGGTAATAATAATATCATTTTTACCCTTAATTACCCGATTTACTTTTAACCGTGGTAAATAAAAGTAAAAATTTACTATTTACCAAAAACTATTTTCATCTCATTGAACCACATTTTACTTACTGATATCAAAAGTTCCTCTCGGATTTCTTAAATTCCACTCATTGAAGAGGTTAAATTATGTTTTATGTGAATTTGCAAATTCTCTTAGGAGGTGGGTAAAAGATGGTGAAAAGTTCAATTAAAATTTTATATATCTAAAATTATTATAAATTAACTCTAATGAATTATATTGAACTTATATAGGTATTATGTATCTATTTTTGCCTAAAATAAATTTAAATAAATTTAATAATTATTTAAATAAAAATTCAGTTTTAAACTATAACTTAGTGTTTTTCACTATTAAAAAAATGGAATGTTTTCAGAAAAATACAAAAAATTCACCC
Source organism: Viscum album (assembly GCA_963277665.1). Classification (NCBI taxonomy): domain Eukaryota; kingdom Viridiplantae; phylum Streptophyta; class Magnoliopsida; order Santalales; family Viscaceae; genus Viscum; species Viscum album. The sequence continues at coordinate 1,718,540,856 of OY728145.1, read as the reverse complement.
TAATCTAATTTTGATATTATGAATCCAAAAATGAAGTCCATTTTGAAGGATAAAATGTGTAAAATTTTAGAAAGTGGGTATTAATATTCATAACGACTACTTTGATTAGTTGTGATGTGTTAGAATCTCTAAGTTGCGTACAATGTAATCTATTGCATTATTCAATGGGAAACGTACCATGGAAGCTTGGGGTGTTACAATATTCCATCAAATGGGAAAGGAATTCATCATTCATGTGTACGATGAGACTACCACAACAAAAAATGATGTGATTCAATTTCCATCATCATATATGAAGACTGTCAGTATTTGTGGAATTAATGTTTATATATGATATTAATGACATATTTATCATTTTTACAAGATAATATATAATTTACATCTTTATCCTTCCATGTACTAAAAATGGATAACATCGTCCAGGAGTACATGTCAACCACAGCCACCACGAAATGATGTGATTCATTTTTCATCACCAAAATAGAAGGATAATATTTACATCTATATTGAAGGAATTAATATTATATTTAATTTATTATGATCATTTTTTCAATATAAAAATATACCTACCTTTTTCCATAATAATCATTGAAAATGAAAATGTTACTCATGCGTACGTATGACCTACAATCTCCATGATTGAAACATACATAATTATTTATTACCATATTTAATTTTCTAATTTAAGAACTATAATTTATTTATAAAATTTTAATTATTTCAGGAATATTATTATAGAGATTATCTAATAATGAAATCATTGAACATAGTAAACTAAAAAAGTCATTTTGGACATATGAACCGAATATCATCAAAAAGTCCAATGATAACTTAAAGGATTATGTAATCATATATAACATGGTAATAAGTGATATTAAAGTAATGATAATAATGAAAATGTATATTAATAATTTAACAATTAACCTTTTTCTATTATTCAAAATGTTAAAATTGGGAATGATGAGTCAGACTCAAGGTAGGGGACTTGATTTTTTTAAAATACTTGTTTACTACTTCTTTTTACAAAAGTAAAAATATGCTTTTTAAAATTATATAGAATGATATTATTTTCCCACCATCATGACACATTAATGATTATAATATTAATATATAATATTAAATAGTTATTTTAAAATAATATGTTTTCCTTTATATCTTCACTGTAGTCTTTGAAAATAAGTTATTTTCCTCAAGGATTATTTTATGATGTAGGTAATATTGTTTTAAAATTTTGTTATGGTTTTTGATAATTGTTTAAGATGATTGGTGAATGTTTTATAAACTATATAAAGTGGTTCTGTGATATACCTCTAACGCATTGGGTATGTTCGTAAATTTTCTTGATGGTTATTCCATGTGTAAATCCAATGGTTACATTCAAGAATAACCATGAGGTTCATTTTATGGTATTAATGAGGTTTATATGATATAGTATCCACGAGGGTTACAACATAATTAATCATGATAAAAAAATTATTCCCCATGTAACCCATATGATTTTTTATTCTTTCTATGTTTCTTAAAAAATATCTTGTTTTTAGAAGGTAAGTTAACGAGTTTATATTCAATGGAAAGTCTATGTTACCTCTTAAGGGTGAAAAGTATAACTTCGTTAAAATATTAAAATAGATAATCATGTTTTGAAATAAACCTTTATGATTATCTTTTGTTTCCATATCTAATTTTATAAAATGTTTTAAAGAAATATTTGTGTTGAAAAGGTGATTTCAGGGGAAATATAATCTATATTTTTAGAACAAATTTAATTTTTGAAAAATAAATTTTTTTTGTATGTATTTGTGGACTAATAATAACACTGATTATTTTTATGTCACTTATTGAAATTGTTATACCTATCCCATGTTTCAAAAAAAATCTCACAGGATTTTCAGGAAGATTATTGACAAGGATGAGGTAATGATCAAATTTTTGAAGATATGTGACAAAAATAAAACAATTTCCTTTAAAAGGGGTTCCTTTGGTGGAAAAAACAGAGACTAAATATAATTATACACTTTTAATGTATGAGTTTACTATGTAAGGGTTCTTCCTATTTCTCTAAAACTCTAAATCTAAAATATTGTTTGTAAAAAAACATTTATAGCTTTAAAATAACTAGATTATTTTTTATTTAATATTGGGTCCTTATAGTTTTCATCAGATTAGGGTTTAGATAGATTTGGATATTAAGTGTTTTTATTTTTGGGAAAATCTATTTGAAAGAATTAAATTTTGATCTTCTTGGTAATTAATTACCGTTAAGAATATAGAAGTTCTCATTTTTCATAATTCTGAACATGGGAACTCAAAATATTTAGAGTTACAATGAAACAATATGAAGTAAAAAATTTATTTAAGGGGGGAGAATGCTACATCCTGAAATTTTAAAAGTAAATATCATGTTTGATAGCATATAATATATGCAACACCGAACATAGATGAACAGCTAAGTATTATTATATTTTGAACATTATAACCATTCCATTAAATTGGAGGGTATGTATAGGTATAAATAATTTATTAAATAAATATAATCTTCATCCTCAATATATTTTTGTTGAAAAATTAATATAAAATAATAAAATATTTTTTAATGAAGACATATTTAATCTTCATAAAATATGTTTTCTTAAAAAATTATTTTTATTTCATTTCATAAATTAACATTATAATTAATTTAAGGACGTTTTAGAAAATTTATTTGAAAAAATAAAACTCCTTTTTGGTTTCATCATATCAAAATTATACCATGGTGAAATTTTTATATTTTTATAAAATGTTTAATTTTTCATATAATAGGGAAAAAACCTATTTTTATTGAAAATTGGATTTTATTTTCAAGAATTTACTAAATAGTATTTTATTTTAGATTTATTTTTAAATTTTATTTGTTATTTTTTATTTAAAATAATCCAATATTCTCTAAAAATGTATTTTATACTTGAATTTTGTATAAAAACATTTTATTTTTAAAAGGTCATTTTTTTTCAAAAAAAACTATTTTTCATTGCGTTTTATCGATTTAATTTTTAAAAATTTATTTTAAATTTGGAATCATTAGTTCCAAATTTATCAAATATATCACTTTTATTTTTGGAAAATATGAATAGTATCTTTGGTAATTTTTGTTACCACGATAAAGGGTAAATCCGACAATTAAGGGTAAAAATAAAATGATAAAATATAGAAATGAACCTAAAACATGATAAAATTTTATATATGAGTAATATTAATCCTTAATCATTCATAATTTTAATATGGCCATTTATGGACACTTGACGTAGAATATGACCTTTATAGATTTTTTTAAAGAAAAGGAAAACAAGTCACATTATTGTTTGTAATAAGTATCTTATTTCTAACATGGTATTTTCTAAAATATATATTTGACTATAAATATTAATTTTAAATATAAAATAATTATCTCCATCATGTTAATTTTTTAAATATTTATTAATGAAATAATTACCTTAAATGCTTACACAAAGTTGATGTAGTAAATATTTTATTAATGGAAATATCAAATAAATGTTATTAAAAAAATTAAAATAAATATAATTGGAGGTAATTAATGATATAAAATAATTTTACATATGGAAATAAAATTTTATTGATGTAATAAAATATATATTTTATTAGAAGTGTAGTATTAATATTATTAATGTCAAGAGAATAAATAGTCCTTAAAATCGACATTATGAATACTATATAGTATATAAAATTTTATTAAATGATATAAAATTCCTAAAAATCATAAATCAAACAAACTAATTTTTATAAGGTTAAAAATTTCATCCCAGATCCCTTTAGGGTTTTTCCATTTTATAGAAACCTAATGAACCCTTAAAGTGTAAATATCCATGTTGTCATGGTAATAGTTAAGGAGTTTAAATAATTGTTAAAACCAAAAAATATGGGTTGGAATATAGTCCATACATATATAAATTTAATTTTATGATTTTATTGTGACCCATAATTATTTTATATTCTAAATAAATCACTTTGGATCTATCTGGAGTAGAAAATTAATTTATAATAATTTAATATTTTTCTAATTCCTAGAGTCCCTTCCGCTCTCCTATAAAATAGAACCTCCTGTTCTAATTTAATCACATTTAAAAACTATTTTATTTCTAAAAATACCTACAAAAATACATTCAAATAATACCTCCCTCAATGTAGAGGCCTTAAATTAGTAACAAATCAACCCTTATAGGTCTTATGGTTTTAATCAAAGGAGATTTTCCAAAGAAGAGGTATTGTTTTTAATTAAGTATTCCCATTTTTTTTACCACAGATATATAATATTTTTCTACCATGATAAATTAATAAAGAAAATATCATACACATGATGATATGATATTACAATAGATTAATGAACCATTCCACATTCACTTCCATCAAATGGGATATTATTCATCATTCATGTGTACGTCGGACTACCGTCTCACGAACTCATGTTATTTGTTTTCCATTAACATCTTTTTAAACTAGTTATAATGATGGAATTATTATTTATATATGATTATTATGAAATTTTTATCATAATTAGAAGATAATATATTTCTAATATTTTTATATTTCTATATACTAAAAAAGGATAACGATGTTCATGCGTACATGTGAACTATCACATCCATGAAATAATGTTGTTTGTTTTTAATAACCACGTTAGAAGGATAATATATATATATATATTATTAATATGATATTTTACATATTATTATATTTATATTAAGATATAATGATATTTATCTTATATATATAATGATCATTGAAAAATGGAAACGTTACTCATGCACACGTACGATATGGTAATATAGTTTTGGTCCTTATATATTGATCATGGTTAAATAATATCTTTAATGTTTATAATTATTGAAAATTATCTATTAAAATCCCTGTTTTGAGTGACTACTTCATCGATCTTCATTTATAATATGGTAATATAGTTTTGGTCCTTATATATTGATCATGGTTAAATAATATCTATAATGAAAATAATTATATAAATATCATATTTATTCTATATATATATATATATATTCATCCATAAAATGTGGAAATAGAAAAACCTAATTACACCATTCAGGGAGATGGTAGGTTGTTTGTACGCATGAACACTGTTTTCACATTCCAATGCATGGAATAAAATAAAGGTATATAATAATTCACCTTTATTGAATCATTATTATATCATATATATCACATATATATATATATAATATATTTTTATTTCCATCCATTTAAATGAGAAATGAAAAAATAATTACATCGCTTCACGGTGGTGGTATCTAGAAGTCTGCACGAGCAACATTGTTCTTATTTATTTGTTGTAGGATTGGGAGAAAAGTGGTTATTTTATAATAATAATAGTATTTAAATATATTTAGTATGTTGAAATTTTTATTTTATTTTTGATAGTTCAATCTTATATTAGGTAAAAGAAGAACTAAAAAATAAAGTGATCGGTTAAGAAGATTAACTCTTCCTTAAATGAACTCCTCTTAAAGACCCTAGGTTTGGTCATTTGAGAAGATAATAACCTTTTTAAAAATTATGAGGATTATATGGAGGTATTTTTTTAATGTTTTTACCAATAAATATGTCTCAAAGTGATGTGAAAAAAGAGAGAAAATGTTTCCCCATTTTATGGAAGGGAAAGGATACACGTGGAATTTCTAAAAAAAATTCAAATATAACTCAGTCATTCTCAAGAAAAATTTTTCAAAATAGAAATATATTCTATAAAAATAGTATAAGATGGAAATATATTCATAAAATGAATTTTATATTGATTTTATTATCATTTTAAATCTTATCTATTGTTTTAAACCCTTTGTGACCAATTTTAACCTTAACCGCGATAAACACTATCCCAATATCAAAGGAATATAATTTTATATATAAGTTAAAATTTGGATTATAAATAAATAAAGTACTAAAATTTAGACCATGTATTACCCCTTTCCATATTTCAACATTATTATGATGTTTCAATAATTTAATAAAATATTTTTTTTTCATAAAATATAATTTTTTTTCTTTTTGACACTATTTAACTAATTTGAATTTAAATACAACAATGAAAATATTTAATTAGAATACGTTAATTTAAATTATCTCTATTGTGTCATATGAATCTATATAATTCACATAACATAATAATACATCCAAATTTTATTACTTTTTTTAAAAATCGTTTATTTTATTTTACTATTAATTGAATCAATAATACATTGAGATTACATAAGTATTTGAGATAATTATTTAGTCACTAATAATTTGAAATAAAATATTATGATAAGAAAATTAATTTTGTTGAAAATTATTTTTTATAACTGGAATTATCCTCATTTTCTCCTTATCTAAAAATTCTATTGAAATTATATTCAATAGAGTAAAATTTTGTATTTTTTCTTTCTTTAAATTAATATAAAGAACATAATCAAATAATAATATCACCAAGTGGAGATGAATTCGATATTTCTATGGAACTATAAAAAATAAACCCATAAAATAATATAAAGAGCCTTTTTTCTTTGTTTTTGAGTCTTTGTTGCATGGTTTTATCCCTATTTTATCTATTATACCCTTATTGATGTGACACATATTCACCATTATAACTTTTAATAATGATCAGAACTAAAATGATCCTAGTTATCATATTTTAACATAGTAAATCAAAACATAATATCTGTTGGTTAGATTAGGACACATAAGTGACAGATGAATTGAGTTCCTATTAAATTTTTTGATAAAACGTTTACTTATAATATTCACCCGAATAAAATTAAAACATGACATTTAATCAAGGTAATAAGACTCTAATAGTTTGACTATTGAAATAACTTCTCAAAAGATTGATTAATTCACAGTAGTATCAATTTTAGATATTGATAAAACATTCAAAACTACACTAATAATGAAAAATTATAACTACTATCCAAGAATAACTATCGAAGTAAAATTTAGTTTTCTAAAATATAAGTTTATATATAGAAAGACTAAATAGAAACACAAAACAGATAAAACATGTAGTTTAGTCTCAATATGAGACATAATCCACTCCACTTTGTGGTCACCTTACCCCAATAAGTTTATATTAATAAACACTATACACACCCTAGATCAGTGTGAACAATAGTGAACATAACTATCCAGGTCACATGCCATCTTCTACTATTCTTCATGGGAGAATAAACCACCAGGTCACAGTGGACCCCTTACATAGTTATATGTGGGTAAACTAAAAGTGTATAAAGATATTCCAGTGATGATAACTTGTATCTTTTATTTAATGCAAGACACAATGTGTGTTTTAATATATATACATATACTACTTGAAAAGTAATAAACACAGTAAAAAACCAAGAAAAAAGATGAAAGAGAGATAGAAATGCTCTTAGTGTTTTTATATGCATCTCTAGACTTGTAAGATGCTGTAGATGTAATTTTCAACCCCTCTTATTAAAATAGAGTATCGTGGGTCCCATACTCTAGTTTCAATGGTGATGATATGTTCTTTATATATCTTTTTATTCTTAGGATTTCTACTATGAGAACGTTTAAGGTCTTGATCTAGAGTAGTTCATATTTTAGGAATCAAGAGTTCTAATTGTTTTCTTTAGTGTATGGATTTTCTTCTATCTTGCATGCATTTCACTTTTCAAACTCCCATGTTTTCAATGTCTGGCTTTGAGTCTCATGCATTTAACTTTATTTCGAGTGCATGCATTGGAGCTGATAGGAAGCATGATTTATACACCTCATATCTCGTACTATCTGGTTACATGTCTACAAAAAACATTTAATTATGCCACTTTCATTAAATGAATAAAATATGATCATTGGTAATAAAATTTAAATTAAATTTACAAAAACATAATAATGATTAAGGAAAAATGTCACAATTTGTCTCCAAATGATTTCACAAAGAAATAATGTATTCCCCTTTTCCATTGAGTGGGGAGAAAGTCATGGTGTTGCCATTGCATTGAGATCTAGATCCGGTAGCACATATTCAGTGTCAGGATCCCATTTTCTCAGGTAACAGTGTCACGTCCTTTGTCAAAACATCGAATGGTGTCATGGATATGCTAGAAGGGAACCAATGTCACAGAATTTATGAAATCTGAAACTAGTTACAGTGTTTGAGTTATAGTGTCTGAGTCACATTTCTAGGGTTACACTGCCAAGGTTACGGTGTCAGGGTTACAGTGTCAATGTAACTATGCAAGGGACATTACCAAAATCCGAAACTGATGTCAGAATTACGGTTTCATAGACTTATCCATGTATATGTAAATTGTCATAAGAAATAATATTCAGAGAATGAATTAGTCTTAAACATTAGTATAATGAAACATTATAGAACAAGATAAAATATAGTTTACAAGATTCAAACATGATTTGTGAGATTATAAAGCAGGGTATTATAATTTGTTTAACATGAGTTGGAATAATTTAATTAAACGTAATCCTACAATATCTAAAAATGATTTTTTATAGGTTAAACATGGTTAACATAATTTTTGAGAATTAAAACATGATTAACACATGATGAGACCAATAATATCCCCCTTTTGATGATAAAAAATCGTGGGATTTAAATAGGATTTAAATTCCTTTTCTTATTCTACCCCTTTTGGGATTATCAAAAAGAAAGTAAGAAAAATAAAATATATACTAAATGAAAGTAAGGAGTAAAAATAATCAGAATTACTGCACATTGGATTGGATAAAAATATAATGTTCATTATAATCATAAGGAAAAAATAAAAAACATTCATATAAAAAAGTCATCCTTTACTTATCTTTAGGGTTATCAATCTTCTATTTTCCATTGGATGAAGCCTCAGGAGGAGCCACCAGAGTTGAAGAAGAAGTTGTATAAGTTTTTGAGCCAATTGTGAGAGAAAGAATATTTCCTCCTTAAAAAATAGAATGGGACTGTATTGGTTTAGTTGAAGACTGAGGCAAGGATTGATCAATAATGACAGGTCTGATATGGATCAGATCCCGAGATATAGACATGGGGGCAGAAACAAAGGCATTGGATTAGAAAGGGGTTGAGCCAGACCGCAAAGGGGTAACTGAATGATCCAATATTGTAGTGCTTTTCACCTAGATATAGGGATCCAAAAAAATGATAAAATTAGTGATGAATTCACCTTCATATTGGATAGCCTTTTTAAAATCATAATTATTCTCAATAAACTTCTCAAAAGTAGGTGTGGACTCTTTCATTTTCTTCACAAGGTTTTTAAAATATTGTGTCATAGGAGGAATTTTGAGATTCTCCACAATAAACATGAAATGGATTGTTAGATGGTTCTTTCTGTGGATCATTTTGAATTATGAATCAATATGTTTAGTATTATTATCATAGGACATATATTCTTCCTTTGAATATATTTGAACCATATCATGGACAAGCTCACTGTTTTGTAAAACCATTGAGAGTCTCCCCTGAATAGATTGACCTTTTAAAGACTAAAGCTCTTCCTGAATCACCTTTTTGAGTACCATAATTTTTGATTGTTGAGATAATTGACCATGTTTAGTAGTGGAAGAAAATAAATTAATATGACTATAGAGGGTGCAATAATGCTCTTGAGAGAAGTCTCAAAGGTGTTCTTAAAAACACTAGTCAACTCATTGATTTAAGATTCCAATCCTCGAGCTTCATCTTCTGTCTTGGCATTGTTGGAAACCACCTTTCCAGCAATAGAGTCCAAATTAGGTGGGATCAGATCCATAAATTTTTTCCAAATATTGTCAACATCTTCTTTGTTCAAATGAGCAATATGTGGTTCAATATTCTGAAATTCCATCCTCAGTACTGTAATAACAAGTTTTATAGATTGTATATCACCACTTAATTGATGATTTTCAATCCACACTTATTAAATTTCATGTAGCATCCATGTTTGGGTTTTTTAGATATGTTTTTCCAATATAATTATAGCATCTTGGTCAATTTCATGAGATACTGGAGAAGGTTGATATTTCAAAATATTTTTAAACCTGCCATTATACCATCACAAAAAACATTTAATTCCTCATGGTTTACAAATATAGAAGTTTCTTGTGCAACCTCTGGTGAGAAAACCAAAACATCCTCAAGACCCTTCATTGTTATGTCTTATAGTGTAGAAATAGGTTTCAATTGAAATGATTTTGTGGGATAAATTCCTCTCCCTAAATCCAACTAAGAGTTAGTGACATCAATGTAGCTAGGGAATTTATACACATTTTCCACTGGAATTGTATCAATATAACCTTATGATTTATTAATTTACAAAATGGGATTCTTGTCCCCCTCAATAGATGTTTGTTTTTTTGGTACTAAAATACTAATTATCTTAGATTAATTTTGTTTCCTCTATTCTGGAATATTTATGAACTTCTTTAGCTAACTAAAAATTATTATCCATAATTTCTTCAACAGAGGGAATAACTGTTGCATTAGATTGTTGTTTTCACTAATCCACAATAACAGGGCCTTCATGAATGACATGTTTTTCTAAATTATCCTCAGGAATAAGTTATTCTTATATACTTAAATCATGTCCTTTTTAACAACAATTTGTCTAGAAATTAAATCTTTATCAATTTATGGGTTAGTTAGGATACTTTCTTCTTCCTCCAAGACAGTTCTATCCTCACATGCAACTTCTGAATCTCTTACTTCTTTAATTGAATAATAAACATCCTCATCTAGTTCCAAATTAGGGCCAGATTTTTTCTTAGGTCTTGGAGGATTCTCAAATGCATTTAACTTCTCCTATAGTCTTTCATTGTCTTCCACCCAATATTTTTTCCTAGTATAATAGTTAATTTTAATTATTTTGGGCGTATCCTTAGAGATAGAAAATACACAATCCTTAATAAATTCTACATTTGAGCCAGAATATCCTTTTGGCATCCAACATTGAAAAACTAAATTGTGAATAAAGGAGATAGGTTTATTTTAAAGTATTATTGATCATATCACTAATGTTTAGGATAATGTACTTGCACAAGATGATCTTGTGGCCATTTTTCATTAAATATATATTACAACTTGATAATTCAGGGTTTCTAAATCTCCCATTCTTGGAAAAATATGATTTTTAATGAATTTGAACAACAAACTTGTCTCTACATATAACTCTCCGGAAAACATAGTTCTTCTCTTTTTATTTCCAATTAGGATTTCTAATTCATCTTCTAGGTTGAAAAAATCACTAGTAGGAGGATGTCCTCTCTGATGATCCTAAATAATTCCCCGATGAGATATTTTCAGATAGGAAACCCACAACCTAGATGAGAAGGAACACCTTTTTCCATTTATACTACTTCTAACAACAAAACCATCTGTAGACTCATAGGAGAACTGAAGATATTGATAGAACTAGGAAGCAAGCTTCAGAGAGATGGGTCTCTACTATTTAGTGAACTGTTTAAACTAGCATTTTTTATCCAAAGAATTAATGTTTAGTGAATTTCTTGTCAATAATAACTTTAGAAACATTTCATTCTCTGGTACTACAATTTGATCAGCAAGGCCTGGATTTAGGAGTCCTTCAAACATTATTTTTGGAGTACATTTTACTTTATTATTAGGCCTTCCCTTCTCAGGAGTCGATGAAGAAGATTGCTTAATTCTGGGAATATAACATATGTTAAAGAAAGATAAAGAGTTGAGAAGGAAAGGAGGTTTGAGAGAGAAGGGTTTTGGTTTATATGTCAAGTGACGAGAGAAGTAAAAACATCGGGTTTTATCATTTAGTAAGTCCAAACATCATAAACAAAAATTCATAGTATTAAAATAATAAAATAATAGATACAATGATACATGAAATAAATTAAAAAAATTAAGACCTTACAATGAGACTGGAACAGGTCATTAGGGTGTCATTATTATAGTGTGACTCCAAACGGTATGACCGTATCACTGAGACAATATGTTTTAGACGGTAATTGCAGGACCGTAAACATGAGACAATAATTTCAAGATAGTAACTAGTGATACCAAAAAACATGAAATCATAAACATTGAAATAGTAAGTTTAATTCAGTTTGTTTGAAACTGTAAACATGAAACTGTAACCATTTTACTTAAGACTTATTATCCCAAATTCATGTATGATGTAATTTACCCTTTCATAATTTAATGGTTTATTGAATATATCTGCAAGTTGATATTCAGTTCTAATGAATTCCAATGTGATATCACCTTGTTGATAATGATCTCTCAAAAAGTGATACCTTACATAAAAATACTTATTCCTGGTGTGTGAAATAGGGTTATTTGAAATGTTAATAATACTTTTTTTCATAATTTATATGTAAATTTATAAATTTATATCCATAGTCAAGTAAGGTTTGTTTCATCCAAAAAAGGTTTGCACAACAAGTACCATCATCTATGTATTCAACCTCAGTAGTAGATAATGCAACATAATTTTGTTTATTACTACACCCTGATACTAGAAACATTCCTAGAAGATCACATGTTCCATAAGTGAATTTTCTATCTAACATAAATCACCAAATCAGAATCTAAATAGAAAACTAAGTCAAATGATTGTCCTCTAGGATAGAACCATCCTAAACTGGTTGTATGTTTGAGGTATTTGAAAATTCTTTTAACATTGTTTAAATGAGACTCTTTGGGGTTTTCTTGAAAACGTGCATACATGCAACCACTAAACATAACATCATCGTGACTAGTATTTAAGTAGTGTAAACTCCAATCATTCCTCTATAAGTGGTTTGATCAAAAAATTTACCATTTTCATCAAGATACAACTTATAGGTAGTACTCGTTGGAGTATCAATACATTTAGTTCTATCTAAGAAAAAATGTATTAGAAGATATTTAGTATATTTACATTGATTTAAAATAATACCTTTTTCATTTTTAAATATTTGAAATTGATGAAAGAATTTTAGCCAACCCATTAAACTAATATCGAATTAATTTAGTAACATCTTTGAAAACTCAGTACATAAAGAATGTATTGAAGATCCAAAAATAATATCACCAATATAAATTTGAACTACTAAAACATATTTATTTTTTTTATAAAAATAGTAAGATAATATATTCCTTTTGTAAAACTTTTATAAATAAAAAACAACATATTCTATCAAACCATGATCTTGGATATTGTATTAAACCATATAATTCTTTTGCTAATTTTAATAAATGATTTTTAATGTGATGTTTTGTAGAACTAGTGGGTAGTTAAAAAAATAAATAATCAACTATATATCCATTTAGGAATTCCTTTTTGACATCCATTTGATATAGTTCTATATTTAGATGTGCTATATAATTAAGCAAGATTATAATGGATTCAAATCAAGGTAATGGTTAAAAAGTTTATTCATAGTCAATGTGTTCCTGTTGACTATAACCTTGTGAAACAAATATATATTTGTTTCTAACTATATTTCCAACTTCATATAATTTTATCTTGAACACACAATTATTGCCTATGTTCAAGATATTTTTGGGTCAATCCACACGTTTCCAAACATTATTCTTTTCAAATTGATTTAGCTCCTCTTGCATGGACATCACCAAAATTTCATCATTGATAGAATTAGTGATGTTTTTAGGCTACTAATATGATGAAAAATGTGGATGTTCAACTTGATTAATAATAGATGCTTTAGTTTGTGTTCTTTTATCTAAATCTCTAACAACAAAATCTAAATGATGGGTTTTAAGGGTTCTAGTTGGCCAAGAAAAGGAGGGGTTAGTAATTTCATGTTCATTTACATATTTGGGTTGATCATGTTTAGAGTCTGAAAACTTTCTAGAACTGTTTGATTTAACAGTTTTCTTGACAATAAGATTATATGATTTTATATTTATGTCCAGATTTGTCATGTCATATTCAAGGTTATCTAGGGGGTTTTAGGTATATATGGATCTGTTTCATCAAATTTAATATGCACAGAATCTTCTACACACTTGGTTATTTTATTAAACATTCTATAGGATTTACTATAATTTGAGTAACCTAGGATGATTTGTTTATCACTATTGGATGAATATTTGTTAAGATTGTCCTTGTCACTAAGAATATAAACTTTGAAAACAAAAAATTTGAAGTAAATAACTTTGGGTTTTCTATTGTTTCATAATTAATATAGAATTATTTTAGGAATTGGTCTAATTAAGAATCAATTAATTATATAGAAATATATTTTTATATCCCTAACCCAAAAGTAAACAGGTAGGTCATATTCATTAAGCATTGTTCAGGATATCTATTTTAAGGTTCTATTTCTTCATTCCTAAAATCCATTTTGTTGAGGTGTCCTATGGGAAGATAAGTTATTACTATTGAAATTTTGTGAGTAGAAGGATTCGAACTCTTTGTATTAGAACTCATGACCATGATCAATTCTGAAGGATATTATCCTTGTCCACTGTGATTTTATATAGTCCCATCATACTTGGTAAAATGAAATAAGGATTCAGTTTTGTGAGCCAACAAAAAGGTCCCAGTATATCTAGAATAGTAATATACAAGAACATAAACATAATGATTACCATTTCAACATGAAACTTGAGATACTACAAATAATTCCATGTGAACCAGCTCTAATGGTTGAGAAGTTGAAGCTTTATTCTTTTATTTTAAAGATATCTTGTGATTTTTACCATTTTGACTTGGACTAGAGACTTTATCATTTGGAAACTCAAGTTTGGGTAAGTATCTGACTAATCCTTTTGTGGTAAGATTCTTAAGAGAGAGTATATTACTATGGTTTAGTATTTTATGAAAAATCCTAGATACTTTTCGAAATACAATTAAATAAGAAACATTTTCAGAAACTAAATGATCTATGTTGACATCATAATCATTTTCATTTCTATAAGCATAAAATACTAATTCATTTTTAGAGTTAAAAACATTGCACACATCATTTTTTAAATTTAACCTAAAATTCATCATCACATAATTGTGAAATACTAAGGATATTATATTTCAATCCATTACCAAAAAGGACTTTATAAATTAAAAATGTGTTAGAGTTACCAATCAAGTCTATGTCAATTATTTTTCTGTTAGAATTGTCAACAAAATTGAAATGACGACAATCAATTCTGATTATATTTTTTTAATATTGAATAATCTCATGTCATGTGTCTTGAATATCCATATTGCAAGTACCATAAGCCTGTATATGAGTTCTTTAAACAACTTTACTACAAAATAGTCAAAGAAAACTAGAATTTAGTACCAATATTTGTTTGGGTCTAGTGAAATTAGTAATTAGTGATTTTGGAACCCACATCTATTTAATAATTTTCATATAATAAATAAATAATGTATTTGAAAATATACCCAATTTGGCCTAGATGAAATAGAGGTAGAAAATTTTTGTCCAGAACTGGAACTAGTTGTAGAATTTTCTTTTTTGGGTATAAAAATATATATTCCAGATTTAGTTACAATATGTGTTTTAGATGGGTTTCTCTTCCCAGCCTAATATCCAATACAAGAGGTGTACTTAAGATCTATTTGTTTACCAAGAATTTCAATAAGAGTATTTTACCCATTAGTAAACATTTTATGTTTTTTTTCAATTTATCATTAGAAATTTTTAGTATATTCTTTTCTTTAAGAAGTTGAGAATTAATTTCTCTTTTAGTTGTAAGTTTAGGATTAATATATATAGTAAGGGAATTTTATTTCATTAAAGTTTTATATTTATCTTTTATTTTATTACAAGTGACTTCAATAATATTATAGTATCAAAATAATTCTTCACTAGTCATATTATTAGAATCAATTTCATTTCCAAAATAGTATGAATTGTGTGCAGGATAATATATGGTTACCTTAGATGTGTTTGTCATAAAACACGCATTCTCCATGTCATCTCTCTCATTATGAGATTATGTTGATTCACTCGAACTATCGTCAAAATAACTCCAAGAGGATTTCATAGCTTTCTAATACTTATTCACTTTTTTTCGTACTTTTTTTGTATTTTAGTTTCGGATGGTCATCTTTTACATGTCTTTTCATCTTAAATTATTTATATAAAATATCTTATGAGTTTTCCTTTTTTTCAATTCCCTTTTCAAGTTTCCCCTATTATCATATCTTCCTTTATAATTGGGATTCCTAAATAACTTCTTCTTTCTATTGAATTTATTGATTCTTGTGGCCAGCTGAGCTATCTCTTCATCACTATCTGATGTTGATTCATCGTTACATGAGATTTCAACAGAGGATAATACCTTATATTTTTCCTTTTTCTTAGAGGTAGTAGTTATAAAGGCTATAAATTTTCTCTTAGGTTCATCCTCTTCTTTCTTGTTGAATTTCATCCCTTTCTCATAGGTACCTATAAAATTCACAAAACATAATAATCCATCCAAATTTTATTAATTTTATTATTTTTAATATCAATAATTTTATTTTAATATTAATTTAATCAATACTACATCAGAATTGTGTAAGCATTTGCGTTAATTATTTAGTCACTACAAATTAGGAACAAATTATTATGATTAGAAAATTAATTTTATTGAAAATTTTTATTTATAACACAACATATCCACTTTTATCCTTATCAAAAAATTCTATTGATATTAAATTCCAGAGAGTCAATTTTTTTATTTTTTATTTCTTTAAATTAATATAAAGAAAATAATCAATATACAATTTCACCCAATGGAGATAAATTTAATATTTTGATGGAAATGTAAAAAACACACCCATAAAATTATATAAAGTAACAATTCTTATTGTTTTTTTGTCATTGTTCCATGGTTTTAACCCTATTTTATCAATTTTACTCTTATGAATGTGTCAAATATTTCACATGGTTACTATTCATAATTATAAAAACTAAAATGATCATATTTTCCAAATTTTAACCTACTAGTTCTAAATCGAATATCTATTGGTCATAGTATGACACTCAAGAGGAAGGTGAATTGAATTCCTATTATATTTCTTTTTGTAAAGTTTACTTATAAGATTCAACCAAATACAATAAAACATGCCATTTAATCAAGGTAATAAGACTATAATAGTTTGAATGTTCAAATAACCACTCAAAAGATTGATTAATTCTTAGCAGTATCAATATTAGATATTAAAACAACTTTAAAAACTTGTATAATAAGGAAAAATAGTTATAAATTCTATCAAATAATAAATATCAATATAAAATTTAGTTTTTTGAAATATAAATTAAAATAGAGAAAGACTAAATAGAAACACACAACAGATAAAACAAGTGGTTCAGTCTCAAGATGATACCTAATCCACTCCACTTAGTGATCACCTTCCACTAAGAAGTTTTTATTAATAAAAATGATCCACACCCTAGATCTGGGTTAATAATATTACACAAGACTATCCCGGTTAGAATATCTCGTCCAATTTTATTTGTGGGAAAATAAAAAACCTGGTCACACCAGAACTCTTCCATAGTTCCAAGTGGGTGAACAAACAATATGTAGAAATATATTCTAGTGAGGATATCTTGTATGATCCAGTTTAAAGCAGGAGACAATGTGTGTTGTAATATATATACACACACTACTTGAAATGTAATAAACATAGTAAACATCCGATCAAAGATGATGAAATAGAGTTAGAAATTATTTGAGTGTTTTTATATGTGACTCCAGGCTTGTAAGAGGTTGCAGATGTGATTTTAGAGTCCTCTTGTGAAAATAGAGAATCGTGGGTATCGTACACTAGTTTCCATAAGGGTGATTTGGGCTTTGTACCTCTTTTTATTCATAATATTTCTGCTACGAGAAAGTTTGAGGAGAGTTCTTCTTGTCTTCTTTAGCGTATGTATTTTCTTATCTCTTTCATGCATTTCACTTTTTGGACTCACGCATTCTCTACTTTTGGCTTTGTGTCTCGTGAATTTATCTTTATTTGGGGTGCCAATGTTGGAGCTGATAGAAGCCATGATTTATACACCTCATACCTTGTATTATCATGTGACATGTCTAAAAATATACATTTAATTATGTCAGTTTCATTAAATGACTCAAATATGACCGATGGAAATAACATTTAAATTAAATTTCAAAATACAAAAATGTGATTAAGGAATGGTGTCACAGTTTATATTGAAACAATGCCACTAGGGAACAATGTTTTCTACTATTCCATTGACCAGTGAGAAAGTCATGGTTCCACAGCTCTGTCGTGATCTAAAATCAATATCACAAATGCATTTTCAGGATCACAATATCTTAGGTAACAATGTCTAGTCCTTTTTCAATACATAGAACATTGTCTTGGATATGGTTTCAAGGAATTGGTGTAACAAACTTCATAAAATATGAAACTTATTATAGTGTATGAGTCATAGTGTCCGAGTCACGGTTTCTGAATCACGGTGTTTGAGTCACAGTGTCTGATTCATGACGTCAGGGTTATGTTTTCACAGTTACAGTGTCATGGTTACGATGCTTGGGACTTTTCCAAAATTCGGAACAAGTGTCAGACTTATGGTTTTACAGACAATTCCATTTATCTAAAAACTTCCTTAAGAAATAATATCCACAGAATGAATTATAATTAACCATTAATATTATAAAACATTATAGAACAAGTGAAAACATATTTTACAAGATTTAAACATTATTTGTGAGATTTTAATGTTTGGTATTGTAAATGTTTATAGCATGGGTTGTAAGCATTTAATCATAAGGAAACCAACAATATCTAAACATAATTTGTGATTGGTTAAACAAGGTAAACATGATTTGTGAGCACTAAAACATTATTAAAACATGATGAGGCCAACAGTATCCATGTTCAAGATTGAATTTCTCTAAGTGGCATACATTTATTTTGAAATAAGTGTGTAAAACATGAGGAAAACCATTTTATTATTAAATACATTTTAAGAATAAACTATGATTTGTTATTTTATCATGCCTAGTAAAAAAATTAAATGAATTTTATGAAATTTCAATGAATATAATATATATAAATTTATATATATTTCATTAAATACATTCATCAATAGTGATTAATATAATTTATTAATATTAAAACACATTTCACACATAAAAAGTGTTTTCTAGAAAAACGTCACTTTTAATTTATAGTGATTTTTATTTTCATTTATAATATATTGATAAAAAATTAATTAATTTGATAATGTTTTAAACCTTAAATTTTTAATAATTAAGTTATTCCTATTAATACCCTCCTATCAAATGACTTGGTGGAAACTAACACATTAAATAATAACATTTCAATATTATAATTGGGTTTGTTTAAACTTTGTATTGCCTGTAAAGCTTGCTATCAAAGAAATAAAATTTATTTATATAGAACTATGTCATAAAAGATCGAGTAGTTATATTCTACCCCATTAAAATATATTTTTCCATTGAATACTTTTCACACCATAAGCACAACCAAGGATACATCTGCCTCAACAAATCTTCATTTTCCCTTATAGATTCCTTAATTTTATGGTTTCACCATAAAACTTGTTCCTGGGGAGTGGTATTTTTTTCAGCAGTCTCTCTATGTGATCAATAATCTATACTAGTTATTCTTTATAATATATTTCTCTCTCTAGTGGTATGACCTTTGAGTATAGTATGTGTGAAGGATCAGGTATATAATTCCTCTAGAGAGATATATGTTACACATAATGAACATGAGATAGATTTGTTTATAGTTCAAAGTGATAAGATAGTGTCATGATATCATCAATAATATTTAAGGGGATATTATAGATTGGGATTAACAATATATCCTTTCTGAATCTAATGAAATTCTTCCATGAATAAATTCAAACAATTACCTTCTCCCTAACTTAAACTCTTGATCTCATCGATGATTTTACTATAACATTTTTATAGACTATGAGAATACCTTATATGATATTAAATATCTCTAATATTATCTTCCATTTCTTCAAATATACCTTTTTCTAATATATTTATTTCTCTAGTTTTATTTGAAGACATTAGATTTGCATCCTTCTTGATATTGGGGGCTTCATAAGGATCCATCTGAATACTTGAGTGAAAGATATTAGTATAAGAAAATTACACCAAAGGAAGGTGTTGATCCTAACCACTATTAATATGCATAGATAAAGATATAAATATGTATTTTATATTTTTAATCGTCCTCTTATACAAATAATTTATCTCAGGATGATATAAAGTACTGAAAATCAACAATGTATTCTGATCCTACTGAAGTACCCTGATAAATTATTGTATAATGTGGTGCTCCATGAAACCTTACCACTTAATTTATAATATATAAATTTTATCAATTTAAAATATTTCTCTAATAGTAATGAAGTGTGATGACTTTTAAGGTGATCATCTATAACCCATATATAATAGTGGACTTTTGAGGTTTTGGGGAGTTATATGAAAAAAAACTTGTTATGTTTTCCCACTCCCATTCTAGTATGAATAATGGTTGCAACATCCCATCAGACTTCATTGTATCATCCTTAAATTACTAAAACACTGGACCCCAAGATACATACTCTATAATATCCCTTTTCATATTTTCCAACTAGAAATACTCTATTAAAACTTTATACATTTGTCTAATTCTATGATTAATAAAGAATGTTAAACCATGACTATCATCCAATAGATTATTCTTCGAGTCTGGATTTGTTGGAACATATACTCTATTCATTATTCTTATCTTTCTGGTATGATCATGGTTTAAATCAATAACATTTATTGGATAATGATAAGATCTTTCCCCTTTCCTCATGAATTCATGATCCATTTTCTTTAAATACATAATTATTGGATATCTTTAAATCCTAAACATGAAAAACCAGCATGATATTTTGGACATGGAGCATCAAGCACCTTATTTTCATTTGTAGGATGGAAATTTATTGAGAAATCAAAATATTTTTTCAACTCCTACATTTTTCTTTGGTTCATCTTAAACATATTTACGAAAATATATACTTGAATATTTTATGATAAATATATATATATATATATGAACATTAACCGTACATATAATTCCTCCATATCATCAATGAAAAAATTTCCAATGTAAACTCTAGATCACGAGTTAGGTAAATTTTTCATGATTTTTTAATTAGCAAGAGGAATATGTTATCACTATGTAATTCTACATGAGGATTCATCTCATTCATTTATATAATGAAACACTATAGATTAAAAATAGTTCTCTATTTTAGGGTAGTGAAAGAACGGTTTTATAGACCAATAATAACTTTTGTTCTTTGAAAATCTCTTTAAATTTTTTAATCCTTAATAACTAAACCCTCATTCAAGTAAACTTTATTAGTGAAAAGATCATTGGGCGGAATTGGTGATTAAGAACCACGTGGGAAAATCATTGACTCAGATCTGTTGCTTCGATGAGGCTCGAATCATGGCCTAATATTTCTTCCAAATGGATTTGTTTAATCTATAATGGGAAAGATCATTTCATTCTCATCATATCGAATCTTTTGATGGATCTTTCTCAACTATTCTTCCTAAAAAATGTTTTTCCTTTTTGGAATCCATTTCAAATTTTTCCTCTGACACAATTACTCAAAGAAAATAAGCTATTATAAAGAGGTATGGAGATGGTGTCATTACAGTCATTGTAGATCATGATGCGATTAAACAAAGAATGGAGGTGTTAAAATTTCCAGTGCTTGGTTGTATCTCTTATGAAATAGGAGCAAGGCCCTGGTCATTCTCATATCTTAAACAATACATCTCTATGTGGTAGAATTTATGTAACTGGAATTCGATTCCTCTAGGAAACAGATACTTCCATGTCATACTGGAGAAACATGAGGAGTTGAATTCCATATAGAGCTATAGAAATCTAAATATCAAACTAGGAGTCTTCTGTCTCTTATAATGGGATGCAAATTTAAATCCATTCACAGAGAAGAAATATATTGTTCTTGTTTGTGAAATAATTTATAAAATTCCATGAATATATTGGAATCCAAAAATACTAAGTGATCTTGGATCTGGAATTGGAACACCCTTGATAATTTACCAGATAATGATTAATGGAGACCTTTGACTATATTCTAGAGTTTTGATAGAGATTATCATGGATACCTCTTCCCCTGAGCATGTTTCACTAGATGTCAATGAACATATTATTGAGGTAAGGTTTGAATTTTAGAAGTTTCCTAAATATTGTAAGCATTGCAGGATGGTTGGTCAGGTCATTGGAAAATTCCGCATTGTTCAAAATATTGTCTAAACATAAACAAAATATACCTCAGGGAATGAGGCCCCACAAAATCCAACCACTGT
Organism: Viscum album; assembly: GCA_963277665.1. Lineage (NCBI taxonomy): Eukaryota > Viridiplantae > Streptophyta > Magnoliopsida > Santalales > Viscaceae > Viscum > Viscum album. Next base: position 1,718,518,559 of record OY728145.1, on the reverse strand, counting down.
TATAATTCAGTATGTTATGAAGACTAACATTGGTACTTCAAAACATGTTGCATTTGAGAAAACAGTCAAGGCTAGAAAGACCTGGGCTGACCTTATTGAAGAATAAGAGTAGGTTTACCTTAATGAAATCTACTAGAAAAGAGGTTTACCTGAATAGAATGACTTCCCTGAACAATAGGTGTTCTCAGAAGAAATTTTTCATCTGCTGATTAACACACAATATGATGAGTTCACTTTGGATCTAGTTAGCAAAGATATCGTTGAGGTCTTAAATAAAGACACTGAAGACATAATTTATTGTAAACATTGTCCATAGATGATATAGAATGCATTGATCCGACATGGAAATTCACAGCAGATTGCAGTCACACACTCTAAAATAGAAATCAGAGATAAACCTGAGCATTCTGTTCCACATTACACTATAGCTAACCCAAGGTAGACAATGTCTCTTTATTTTTTCCAAAATATAGAGTTGAGAAGATTTGGAAGAAATAGAGTTTTAGAGACATCATAAAAAGTGTTCGCAGCCCCATATAGAAATCATAATGGGGATCATATTTTGGAATTTCTAGGGATTATCCAATCCTAGGACTTTATGTTCCCTTAGGCTGCTAGCAGGTAAATATAAAACTGATATTAATGGGATTTCTGAATGAAAAACCAAATGAACCAACACTTGTTCTAGTATTGTTAGAAATGGTTACTCACTATTTGGCTCTATACAAGATAATGATCAAGACAGATTATATCTTTTTGGTACATAATTTTTTTAATAATCCTGCTATTATCTCTGTGGACAAGCAGGTCATCACGTGCAGGTTCAATAAATCTGGCCACAATATTGTCTCCTCTATGGCCTATGCCTCCAATTACTATTATATTAGAATATCTCTTTGGATACACACTATAAATCATTAAACTTCCATTTATGATGCTCAGGTGATAATGGGGGACTTCAATGATCTCCTCCATGCAGATGAAAGGCTTGGGAATGCATCTAGTGTCATGTCCATGAAATATTTCATATCCTATATTTATGAGCTAAACTTAACTGAAACTAATCTGTTTGGGGCCACGTACACCTGGTACAAGAATTATTTGAATATCATGAGGGATAGTAGGATTTATCATTCCTTTGTTAATGATCACATGCTTTATAGATGGAAAACGATGTCATGTTTCACTATAGCTAGGAACTACTAAGATCATCATCCAAATTTGACAAAATTTATTGAGAAAAGTGAGAGACAACCTATTTCCTTTTAGTTTAACAATTCATGGACTGTTATTCCAAAATGTTCCCAACTTTTTAGAGACACTTGGGCCGTTGAATATTAAAACTATAATATGTTATCTTATGTCCTCAAGATTCAAACTCTCATGCAGAAAATGAAGCAATTGAGTAAGAGCAGGTTCAACACCCTTGATAAGGAAATTGATTCTCTTGAAAACACATTACATGAAATCCTACAATCAAAGACCACCAATGAGTTCTCAGGTGATGATGAGTAAGAGGCTAACATTTTTTCACTGTTGTACAACCTGACTGTTCTTAGGGACAAGATTAATAAAGAGCTATTCAATGTTCAGTGGCATATAGATGGAGATAGAAATTCCAAATTCTACAATGTGCTCCAAAGAGCCAAAAGGGCTAGCAAACCAATTTCAGTTTTAATGGTTAAGGATGTTATTCTGGACGACAGACAAAGTCTCTCAAATCATGTTGTCTCCTTATATAAGACCATATCCAATGGTCCCAGTAGAACAGAAAAATTAATGGATGGTATTATCCCAAAACATTTCACTAATGCTGATAACACCCTCCTCACACAGATACCTAAGGATATCGAAATCAGGGATACATTGATAGGACTCAAAAAGGAAGCTCTCCAGGACCAGATAGATTCACCAATAATTTTTTTCAATTTTATTTGGACGACATTCAGAATGATGATTGCAAATTTGTGAAGCAATTCTTCACTAATGGATCTCACATTCATAGCCTCAATGCCCAATTCATTTTCTTAATACCTATGGTTGAGAATGAAAGTGACATCAGTCAATTCAGTCCAGTTTCTCTGATTAATACTATACATAAAATCATTACCAAAATTTGGGCCAATTGGATTGCATACATCTCTGATAAAATCATCTCTTGGCACCAGTATGGCTATATAGAAGGAAGGATGATACAATAATGTCTTCTTACTACCTATGAATGCATTATCATTCTTCACAAGACTACAAGAGGAGGGAACAATGCTCTTAAGCTGGATATCAGGAAATCCTTCAACACCATTGACTAGTGTTTTACTAGTCAAATTTTGAAAGAGTTTGGATTTCAAAGAACATTTATACAATGGATTATAAAGGGCTCAGCTCTACTAACACATAAATCTTTATTAATTGTTCACCAGAAGGTTATTTTAAGTTCTCAAGAGGTGTGAGGAAAGGACACCCTCTCTCTACCATTATTTTTTCTATTGTAGAGGACTCTCTCAGTAGACACATTACTCAGATTGTTGAAAAAGGGGAAATCAAATCAATTTGAGAAACCATGGGTATTTATGACCACTATCACTTAATTTTTGTTGATGATACTATTCTCTTCACTCAGGGAGACATGAGGAACATTCAAAACATTAAAAAAACACTCCTTCATTGTGAAAAGTTCTCTAGACAGAAAGTAAACTGGAGAAAGTCTTTCATCTACTTTAGGAAAAATATTGATGCACCTAGGAAACAGTACATGATACAAGATATTGGAATAAGAGTGGGTCCCTAGATTTCAATTACCTTAGGTTCCCTATGTTCCTGGGAAGACCTCAATCCTCCTATTTTAATGAAGTGGTGATTGAGTTTAGAAGAACCCTCTCTACTTGGAAAGGAAAATCACTATAAATGGCAGGAAGGATTTGTCTTGTTAATCATGTGATCATTTCAAAATTGGTTTACTCCATTATGGTGTATTTATGGCCTTACTTCATCATCAAGGAAATCAATTCTATTATGTGGAATTTTGTGTGGAGCTGTACCATTCCGAAACAGAAATTTATCACTAAAACTTGTAAGAAATGTTGTTTACCACAAGAGATGGGGGTATTGGTACTCAAAATAATTGATACATTCAATAAATATCTTAAGGATCATTTTATTTGGAGGTTGATCAATGAAAAATCTCACTCCCTTGGTTTCCTTGGAGACAAATTTCTCAGCAATCTTCATTAAGGGAAGATGATTTATCTGAAATCCTCGGTCTTTCTAAGCCTTAAAAAGATCTTCCAAAAGATTAATATGCACTCAAACTGGTTGGTTAGTGCAAATTACTCTATGAAATTATGGAAGGAAAGTTGGACATGTTCTCCTTTGAATGAAAATGTTGGAATCACAAATATTTATATGGACTATAATGGCTCCATAAAAATACAGCTTCAGCAGATCGATACCCTACCGCCTCAGATTTCAATTAATTCATCTTCCTATGACATTCTCAAAACTAATGATTTTTTATATATGGGAACCGAGAACCAGTGGAATTATTGATTCCAAACTATTTTATTATCATCTTTAGTGAATAAATATTTCTGGATTTCTGATATATCATAAAATGTTGCTCTGACCATCACGATTTACACTCTTATGGCGCCATCAACTAAGAAACCTTATAGTTGATAATAATTTTTAGAATGTGGGAATATACTTGTGCTCCAGGTGTTCCCTGTTTCATTAGCACCGTGATGATATCAATCATTTATTTTTGTCTTGCACGATGGATTCATCCCTATGGACCTTGGTCTTCAATCTATTTGAGGTTCATCTCCTAAAAGTCCTTAATATTCTAGATATTATCTTATAAATTTAAGCAGTACCTCTCTCAAAATAGATTTGCAGACTCATCCTGGTGGCTTTTACGGAGACCATAAACATTATTTGGATGATCACAAATAAAAGACGACATGAAAATTCCACCTTCAATTTCAGATCTTCTCTCTCAAAGATACTGTTGGGGATGCAACTAGAAAACAACCTTTATGCCGCACACCGTGATAACTCAATTAGATACTTTGTTGTCTTAAGTAATTTTTAACTACAAGGTAATTATACTAAACCACTATGCAAAATTGAAGTCTTCTAAACTCCTCTTTTTATAGTATAGATCAAATGAAACATGTATGGTTCTTTACAAGGAAATCCATGACCTGTTGGATATGGAATTGCCTTCAAGAATCATAATAGTGATTTCTTAGAATGGATATTTGGACTTAATGGATAGGTCACTTCTCTAGAAGAAGAAATTATGGATCTTATTACTGTAGTGGATGTGGCTCAACAATGAAATTGGAATAGAATTTAGTTTGAAATCGACTCATCCACAATTGTTCAAAAATTCAGAATGGGGAAGATTAATCTTGTTTAGAGACTCACATCTAAATGAATTAAATTCCTTAACATCCTTACAACAAAACACTACATGATAACTCATGTCTATCATGAGGCCAACCATCTTATGTATGGACATTCTAACAAGAGGATATTTGAAGATTATCGTACTCATATCTCTAGCATTACAGCTGATCTGCTCACTATTTTTCAAAGAGAGAGATGTAAATTTCCTACCTTTCGAATTTTGTAATCTCTTTATTTCTCATTAATGAAGATTTTCTTCTTTATATTTATAAAAAAACATGATTAGTGGATTATATTATCATTATAAATCTCTCACAATGTGTCAGTAGTATCCATCCAACCCATGAAAACTATGGATTTGTGTCATGATGATTTTTCTAGGACATTTATCAATAAATTTTTTCATTGAAGGAAACATTGTTATACCCTCACTTGAGACTATATGGAATGAGAATGAAATTTTATACAACAAACATTTACATTCGGTAAATTTAGCATACAACATCCCTTTTCCTTTGGGTCACTAGAACAATTCTCAAATGCTCTTCATGCTCTTCATTATTATATGAATATTTAATAATATCTTTTATATGTACTAAAAAAATTGATCAAGGTAATCCATAAAGACTCTATTAATTAAATCTATGAAGATAACTATATCATTGGAAAGTCTCGATGACATTACCATAAATTCAAAATAACCATAAATCATAAAGCTGTTTTTCTTGGTTATATCATCCTTCTTGATTCTTAGATGAATATATCTTAATAAACGATCAATATTTAAAAATATATTGATCCTTATAAATGATCAAAAAATTCATCAATATGAGGTATATGATACTTATTCCTAATTGTAAAATTTTTAATTTCCTGATAATAATTGAAAAGATACATTGACCCATATTTATTCTTAATAAAAATAAAAGGTGCACCCCATGGAAAAGAACTAGGCCAAATGAATTCCTTATATATATTATCCTAGATTTTCATTTTCAATTCCTACAACTCAATTAAGGATATTCTATATGGGTTCTTTAATATAGGTATATCACTTAGTATGAGTTAAATGAAAAACATATCATCTTGATTTGGGAAAAAAATTAGGAAAGTCCTTAGGAATGAAAAAAACACATTCCTAAAAAATATGAAAATTTTTATTGTTATGTTTCTCTCAGAAATTTTTATATAAACATTCCTCATGAATAGGTTAAAAATAAAAAATTAGGGAATTAATTTTCATCGTGTGTTCAGGTTCTTCCTTGTACTCATAGATTATTGATAGATGATTCAGAATATAGAATGTAACTTCCCTTTTTTAAATAATTGATATTAGATATATATTTATAGATCCATTTCAGACCGAAAATTACATCAAATTTAACTAAATGGATAATTAAAAGATTATCATGAAGATAATTAACAAAAAATTATATCAGAGAGTATTCCTATACTTGAGATATGGTCCTCCTTCCATTAGTATTTTTCAACAAAAACTTACTACCAAATTATTTATATTGTTATGTGATAACCTTGGAATATTATTCAAATATAAATGAGTGGGTAGAAAAAAAAATCAAACAAAAAATTGGAAATCCTAGAGTTGATAATAAGTGTAACATTACCTATGTCACTTGGAACTTCCACTTTGACTATTTTAATTCCATGGACATGGCCTTCTCACCTTGGATTATTTTCTGTTAAGATCCCTTGATGTTTGGGGTATTGGTTGGAATAGTTCCCTATCTCATTATAGTTAAAAATTGTACTTTATTGGATTCTCCATTATCCATAAATTTTTGACAATGATGTAATTATTATCCACACTAGAATAAAACTAATTTCCCTTTTATCCACTCACTAAGGTGATTTCTTCTACAAGTATTACATGTTAGGAAATTCCACTTTTTCTTCTCCCAGTAATCGATTTTTTCCCTTTCTTCATCTTCTTTTTATACATTCATTAGAAGCCACAAGACATGGAAAATTATTTCAATATCTTGATAGAACATGATACAATATCCTTGTTATATGTTGATATTTTAAAATAATTACAATTTTTTTGATGGTGTGTAGAATATGTAACACGCAGACAAAATGAACATCAAAATATTATTACTAAATAAGATTGTAATGACATAGTTTTTAAATTAGTTGGTATGAATACGATTAACAAAATTTTGAAATATATATAAAGGTTATAATCAATAAAAATATACCTATTAATTCTTAGTAAATAAGTTCTCAATTTCTAGTAATGTCATTTTATTAAAAAAAAATTTAGTTTTCTTCAAAAATGGTTTTTATTGATTTTTATGAACGAATTATATAATTAATTTATGGAATATTTAGAAATTTTATTTTCTAAAATTGTATCATTTTTATAATCATCATATAAAAATTATCATATGATTAAATAATTAATTTTTTTGGAAAGGTTTGGTTTTTAAAAAAATAGTAAGAAATGATTACCAAAAAAACTCGGAGGACGTCTCATGTTCTGAAGAGCTCAACAAACCCTAATCCACTAGAAAATTCTCACAGCTCTTCATATTCTCTTTGATTCTTCTCGACATGGCTGGCTTCAACCCCACTTGGGATCTCCCCATGGTTTTATAGAGTTACCAAGAGAATGATATCTCAAATCCGGGAGTACCTGAGCTGGTGAAATATCACTAATCTTCTTCTCTTTAACATTCTTCAAATGCATCCCATGAGGTATTTCATTTCTGGAAGCCCTTAAAGGGCCACATTATTCCTCTTCTGCAGGTGTTAAAACTCACTCGATGGAGAAACGTCTGGAAGATGGTGGTTTTTTCATCGAAGCTAACCTAGAGGTGATTGAAAAGTGACAAATCCTTTGTAAGTTCTCTGTGATGGTTCATGTCTCTTATGTTAAAGGGGACAAACCCTGGTGTTAAATTTAATTGAAGTAAAGAATTTCAATTTGCTGTGGTATAAAAAACAGGAAGTTGATCCCGATAGGAAGAGGGGTTTTTCATTTCCTCCTCATTTCGTAGGAGGATCTTGATAGAGTCTGGAGAATATGAAATATTAACCTAAAGCTTGGGTTCCTAAGACTATCCGAATGGGACTTCTCCTTTAACCCAAATACACAAAGAGGAAAAAATACCCAGGTTTGGGTCAGATTCCATAACCTTAACTTGTTCTTTTTTCACCCTAGGATACTTAACGATCTTTCTTACAGTATTGGAACTCCTTTAAAAATTGATCAAAGGACTATAAATTCTTATCGTGGAATGTTTTCTAGGGTCTTAATTGAAGTCAACCTTGTGAAAAAATCACCTAAAACCATTTCTTTCAATGCTAGGGATTATAATACTATTATCAATATTGAATATGAAACCCTTACTCCCTTCTATGATTTTTGTGAGATTGGTGGACACTCTATTCTTATTTGTAGAATGGTTCATAGAGTCTCCAGACATCATAATCCATCTTCCTGGGCTGAAGTTAGGAAAAATAGAAAAGAGAAGGCCCCTTTCCCGGATAAAATAAAACCTCACAATCCAACTGAAAAATGGATTGCTAAACCTAAGGATAATCCTGGTATTTCCTGGGATGACTTAGTGGAAGACCAGGAAAACGATTTGGAGGAACATGCAATTAATGAAAATCTGGAAAATAAGGTCGTTCCACTTCTTCAGAATCCTATTTCCATAATAGAGTCTCCTTTAAAAACTGATCTTGAGTCTTCCCTAAATCTGGTTCATGGTAATATACATGAATCCTCACCTTTGGCTTCATCACAGCCAAACATGATCAGGGTAGGGACCCCTATAAACAAAGGTGAGGCTGGGTCGTTTTCAGTGTCTCAGCCGCCCTCCTCACCCCCTCTTTTCGTTCCAACCTGCCCCCCTGCCTGGGTACAAGAGGTGCCCATTCCTTATATTGTGGATGTGAATCACGATGCAGTGGGTGTTATTCACAATACTGTCCACATTTTTTTGGTGGTCACTGAAAATTTATCTTCTTCTCTCATCTATCCTCCCTAATCTAAAGATTAGGGTGGTATGGTTTTTTCAGCTTGTCTGGACACTAAAAATCTGCAGGAACTCACTCCGGCTTGTGATGGAGGCATCTCCCAAGATGTTTCAGCCTCGGGTCCCTCTGCAACGAATTCAGTCATAGAGGTGCCTTCCATCCTGGTACAGGATGATACCTCCCCTCAGGAAGCTCTTGTCTTGGGTCCCTCTAAAATAGTTTCAGTTTCAGAGGCATTTCTTGGTCCTCACCAGATCACTTTTGGCATCAAAACTATTTGTAACAAGGCTGGAGGTATTACTGAAAAATCTGCTTCTCCTTTAGGTAATATTGAGATATCCTGAACCCCTGGTAAGGATTTATCCCCTAGGAAAACTAGAGGACAAAAAGATGGAAATAAAAAGAAAGGTGGGCCAAACCCCAAGCATAATCATTAATACATATACTCTATTGGAACTATTAGGGTATTGCTAATCCTGACACCCATAATGTATTAAAAAGACTTATTAATATTCATCAGCCTATGCTTCTTGTTATTGCTGAACCTAAGGTGATCCCCCCCCCCACAATTCATCCATCTTTGCAATTTTGGCTTTTTTTCCTTCTTAGGTTCCTGTAAAAATGGCAATGTTAGGGACTCTCTCTGGATATTTTATCACTCATATCTTCAGAATGTCAATATTTTCAGTCTCTCTAAGCAAGCTTTGACATGTGATTACTACCTGGATAACACCCATCTTTGCAATACTTTTGTTTATGCCAAAAATAATCACCAGGATAGAAGACCTATTTGGGATGAACTTTCCACTGTAAATGCCAAAATTCAGGAGCCCTGGGTCTTAGTTGGGGACTTCAATGCTATTCTTTCACCCTCCAAAAAACATGGACAATCATTCTTTTCTATTTCTTCTAGAGAATTCAATGCCTCTATAGAGGCCAATAGTCTTATTGAGGTTAACCTAGTAGCTTCAAAATTTACTTGGTATAGAAATTATCATAATCGAGTTGTGGCGAGTAAACTCGATAGAGCATTCACTAATGACTTATCTCTTGATAAATGGAACCAGATCGCCAGTGTTACTCTAATCAAACTTGCCTCATATCATCACCCGATTTTAGTCAGTCTCCCTCAAAATTTTTAGAAACCCTCTTTTCCTTTCAGATTTAATTTGGCCTAGTCCTTGGACACTGAGTGTGTCACCTTAATCAACTCTTCCTGGGATAACATGGGTAACTCCATTGGCTTTTTTTCTTGCACTACTAAGTTGAAAAATATCAAACATATTCTTAAAAAGTGGTGTAAAACCAAATATGACTTAATAGATAATGACATTCAAAATTTTGATAAAGAATTGTCTCTTATTCAAAATAAGAACAACATAACCAGATTTAATACTAACCCCCAAATGAATTCAATATTTCTACTAAATTAATCTCCTTGCTCAAATTTACAGACAACATAAAGAAACAAATTTTCAAATCTAAATGGCTCAAAGATGGTGACAGGAACACCAAATTTTACAACTCCCTTAAAAGAGCTAGGAAAGCTAGTAGGCCTCTCTCTTGCTTAAGGGTTGAGGGTAACCTCATTAACATGGAAGAAGAGACTTCCAACCATGTTGTCTCTTATTTTACGGACATTTTCAATGGCCCCAATACCAACAAAGAAAATTTTCCCAATATAATTCCGAACATGGTCACTTTGGAGGATAACTGCTTACTTAACAACATCCCTTTTGATTCTGAAATGAAAGACACTGTTTTTGGCCTTAATTTAGACAGTTCTCCTGGTCCTGATGACTTTAATAATGGTTTTTAGCAAAAACACTGGGATTTTGTTCAAAATGATGTTTGTAATTTAGTCCGAACCTTCTTTGAAAAAGGGGTGATTCCTCATAGTCTTAATTCCCAATTTCTCACTCTTATTCCCAAAATTGAGAATGTTGATGAAATTCACCTTTTCAGACCCATCACCCTCTTAAACTCTATTTTTAAAATTATTACTAAGATAATTGCCAATAGACTCTATGCTATTAGAAACATAATTGTTTCTTAGAACCAGTTTGGCTTCATCAAAGTAAGATCTATACAAGATTTCATTTGTCTTGCCTATGAATCCACCAATTTATTGAATAGAAACACTAGAGGTGGAAATGTTTCCCTTAAACTTGATATTACTAAATCCTTTGACATGATTGACTGGGACATTATTTTTAATGTGCTATCTAGTTTCGATTTCAATGACACTTTTCTCAATAGAATTAAAACCATTTTTAATTCAGCCCATATATATATTCTTATCAATGGCTCTCATAGAGGTTAATTTAAGTGCTTCAATGGCATTAGACAAGGAGACCCTCTCTTTGCTATCATTTTTTCTATTGCGGAAGACTATCTTAGCAGATTTCTTACCCTCAATGTTGATCGATGCAAAATCAAACCGATTCTTGCCTCTATGAATCTACTTTCCCCTTCCAATCTTATTTATGCTGATTATATCATTTTATTCATCTAGGGGGACAAAAAAAATGTTAATAACCTTAAATCCATCATCGCTCACTATGAAGAGGTGTCTAGTCAGCGTATTAACTGGAAAAAATCGTCTTTTTTATTTTGGTAAAATTTTCCCCCTCAATTGGAAAACTCATTTTACCAATGTTTGAGGGATTAAGGAAGGTTCCCTTCCCTTCACTTACGTTGGTGTCCCCATATTCCGGGGATGACCAAAATCCTCTTATTTTCAGTACATAGTGGATCAAATTCATAAACAACTTTCTCCCTGGAAAGGAAAATCCCTTTCAATGGAATGAAGGTTTTGACTTGTGAAATCCACCATTATTTCTAAGTTGGTTTACTCCATGATGGTCTACAAGTGGCCTACTGGTCTTATTAAACGCTTAAATTCTAGTATAAGGAACTTCATCTGGTGTGGTAGCACACTGGAGAGAAAATTGGTTATGATTTCTTGGACCGCTTGTTGTAAACCAATTGAAGAAGGTGGTATTAGAATTAAAAATCTCAAAACCTTTAATGAGTCTCTTCAATCTAAATTTACTTCGTCCCTCATTCATAATAACTCTCATCCCATGAAATTCCTCAGAACTCATTTTCTTGATAAACATAAATCTGGCACTTTTCACTACATGTCTTACTCTATCTATCCCTCAATTAAATATTATTATTTTTCTATCTTGGAAAATTCTAGATGAAATGTTAGTAAATAATCAAATTTAAATTTTTGGTTTGATAATTGGACTGGTTCCCCTCTTGTCTCGAAAATTCCTAATTCTTTTACTCCTGATCCCACTAAATGCTTCATCAGAGATGTGATCAACTCCTCTAGCCCACATCTTCTAGATACTATCAAATAGATTGATGAAAATAATTACTTCACTTCCAATTATGACTTTCTGGTTTGGGAACCCACGAATAATGGATTTTTAGACTCAAAAAATATTATAATCACCATCTCTCTATAGTTGACGATAATCTCAGCTGGATCGCCAATTTCAATAAGGGTTGGATAAAACCTTCACATCTTAATCAGATTTAGATAATTTCTCACCAAAAAATTTCTACCGAGGTTGTATTTAGTCTTATGGTTTTAATCCTTGCTCTAATTTTTTTGTGCAACCAACATTAGGAGGACATAAACCGCCTCTTTTTATCTTATGTGACTACTACTACTCTTTGGAACTACACTTTTGATGTTTTTGGGTGCATATGGATTTTGGATAACATTATTTTCACGCAGTTGAAAATCACAATTGAGCTTTCGAGGTCACCGAAAATTAGAAACCTTTTCCTCCCTGCCGTTGCAGAGATTCTGCATATACACTGGAATGGTAGAAATGATTTCACATTCAACAATATCTCATCTAAACTAAATGCAGGTAAAATGAGGATTCTTCTTGCTATCAAAGAGGCTGCCATGATCCAAAAAGATCAGTGGGACAATTCTGTCATTGATCTTGAAACCCCCCAATGGATTGGAGTGAGTAAAATATTTCAAAAACCAAAATACACTATTGAAGTCTTCTGGAAGACTCCTCCTCCCGGCTGGATTAAAGTCAATGTTGATAGAGCCTCGAAAGGAAACCAAAGAGCTTCAGGATGCAGAGGTGTTTTCAGAGACCATCTTGATGAGATTATCTGATGTTTCTATAGAAGCGGTGACATTGCTTCTTCCCTAGAGGTCGAAATGATGGGTATCATTCATTACATATCTTTTGAAAAACTTTTTAACTAGAACAACATATGTATTGAGAGAGACTCTTCTACCATTGGGAAAGCCATCTTGAAGGGTGAGACTCACCTAGCATGGTCTCTCACCCCCCGATGGATTTACCGCCTCAACTCGCTCTACAGTCTCAACTTCATTTCTACACACACCTTCTGTGAAGAAAAAAAGATCACCGATGGTCTCGCCATCATGGGAGTCTCTCATGAGATCACTTGGTGCAATGATCTCCCTCAGGATCTGGTTTCCTTTTTTATTAGAGACTCTAGAAAATTGCCCTCATTTCGTCTCATGTAATTTTTGTTGGAACCATGGTCTTCTATGCATGATTTGGAGTGTGGTTTGTGTTTTTTGTCAATCATCAATGGAAGTTCGGATCGTGTACCAGCAAAGAGATCATACCGTTCAAGCAGACAACAGTTTTGAAGGTGGCGCCGTTTCCCAGTGTTTGCCAAATTTTTGGGTCCAAAATTTGGAATTTGGTGAGCATCGTGAAAATAGGATTTCCATGATGATCATGATTTAATATGGCAAATGCATGAATTTTGCGAAGATGGGATGCATGGACTGGATTTCGCGAAGACCAGAAGAATGGAGGCAGTGAGCCTTTGCGATTACGTCAAGCTTCATGAACAGGAGCGGCTGGAGAGCTTCGCGGCGATGAAGGGATTTGCGAGGGAGCTTCGCGGAGAAGGCGCGAAGGAATGTTGGGATTCGCAAAGGGATCTTTGCGGAGCTATCGCGAAGGTATGTTGACGGTGATTCTTCGCGACTACGTCTAGCTCCGCGAACAGAAGATTGCCGTCGAGCTTCGCGATTTGGACAGAATTCTGGCAGAAACTTTGGAGCTTCGCGATTTGAGTTGATGTGGCGTTGAATTCGTGTGGAAGGGACGAGGGTCGGTGGAATCGCCTATAAATAGAGGCTGACCCCCTCAAGAGAAGTAGAGAGAATTTCAGAGAATTTCCTTTGCTCTCGGTTCGCAAAGGTCTCTCGCGAAGGCAGCGTGCTTCACGGAAGAGGAGCTTCGCGGCGGCTATTCTAGCTCCGCGAAAGACGGGCGCCCCGCATTGGCTCAGTGAGCATCGTGAAGTGGCAGGAGCTTCGTGATAGCCAAGCATTGCGAAGGCTGGAGCATCGCGAGAGTGCTTCGTGATTGAGCTTCGCGAAATGGCAGGGGCTCCGCGAAGGCTTGTTTGAGCTCTGCAATATTGGGAGCCTCACGAAGTAGGGTACTTTGCGAAGGCCTTTTCCAAAGGTTGTTTTCTCTGTGAACAAGGGAAAAGGGGTTTTTACTCAGTGGTTGGAATTTGGATCTTAACAGAGCATTAAACTCAGGACTCTAATGCAAGAAAAGTCTCATGTTGAACATGAGACAATGAACTTTATGACTTTCAATTGAAGAGACCGTTACGTCTATAAACTGAGTGAGACTTCACCAATGGCAGTGAGCCAGGGGGAGTCAACGGAAGTGACCCGAGGGAAGCAGTGAGCTATCCCTGAACCTTTGTAAAGGCAGTGAGCCTGGGACAGAGTGACTGTATCCGAACTTGTGTAATCTACAGCTAGTGAAGCATAGTGGTTTTTTGTACCACCAACAACCTGTCGGCGTATGCTCCTTGGATGTAGCCCTTAGTGGTGAACCAAGTAAAAAGGGCTGTGTCTTCTCTATGCATGTGAATGTTTGTTTTCTAATCATAATATTTATACAGGTTCAACAAGTTCCTACCAACGTGGGAACAAGATCCATCACTTTAAAAAGAAAAAGTGGTCACCCTGATTCACCCCTCCCCTCTCAGGGTGTCCCGGGGTCCTCCAATTTTTTTCTACTTTTGTTTTGAATAAATTGTAGGGTTTTGGTCTTTTGAACATAACTCATCTTCTTAACAAAAATTGAATAGTGAGAAATGCTGATTTTTATTTAAAACTATATATTCTTTTAATGTATTTACAAAGTAAAATTATATTTTGTATTAGTTTTTTTTAACAAATTTAATTAGATATTATGAATTTAAAATAATCAAATTATTCTTTTTTGACATGATTTTGATACTTGAATTTAGTACAAAAACATTTTTCTTTCTAAAAATTCAGTTTTATAAATAATTAATAGTTTATCATCACGTTTTTTCAATTTGAATTTAAATTAAATTATACCACATTTTTTTTTAATTTTTAAAAATAGATTCCATATTTATAATCATTAGCGCCAAATTTAGAAAATATTTATTTTTTATTTTTGGATATTCTAAATGGTAACAATAGTAATGTTTATTACCACAGTAAGGGTAAATTATGTAATTAAAACTTAAAAATAATATGGAAATGACTAGAAAAGTACCCTATAACTCATATTAATTTTATATTATGAGTAAATTAGTCAATAATTATTGAATATTTTGTTATATAACATTTTTTTTGTTTTTATATGATTATAAACATTATAATAATTTATTAAAAAAAAATCAGAAATGTCACTCTTATCTTTAATAAATATAATATTTTTTTGAAATTGGGATAAAAAAATGATATGATCAAATATAAATGTTTTACTGAATCCTAAATAATTTAACATTATTTCGGTAATATATGTTTAATTTTTTGAGAATAAATAATTACATTAAATTGTTACACAATTCTGACAGTGTAATTATTTTATTAGTGAAAAATAAAATAAATGATATTAAAAATATTAAATAAGTATCTTTTGAGAGAAGTAATGGGAACCAACATTTTTATGGAAAAAAATTAAATTTTATTAATTTATTAAACTATTTGTTTTTAATTTAATTTATTACAGTAATTCTATAATAATAAATTTAGATAAATACTAATAAAATTGAAATTTATGATATTTTATGAAAATTATATTTTATAATAAGATATAAAATTCTTAAAATTCATATATTCTGAAACATTTTCCTTATATTGTTTAAAATTTAAATTGTGATCCATTTATGGGGTGTCTTCTCATTTATGGTAAATATCATGACCGTCAACATTTGAATAACCTTATGGTCAATAAAATTGTGAAAAGGGTTAACGAGAGGTTAAAACAAAATGATAAGGTTAAAAAATGTGATTTAAACCTTTCAAAATATCATTAGATAAGATCATTTCAACTAATAATCATACTAGATTTTAATATAATCAAATTTGAGCCATCTGTACATCACAATTAATTTTTATTAATTTAATATTCTATGAAATTCCAAAAGTGCCCCTCCCCTCCCCTATAAAAGGGAAGGAAATACCATCCTAAAATACATAAACACACCTAAAAACCCATTTTTCATAAAATATGTCCTCAAATACCATTATAAAATCCATAAATGCATTATATAGACCATAGTGTTTCATAAAATACCTACCATAGAAGGCTTAAAGTGTAAATAAAATGAGGTTGTCAAAAGATTATGCATTATTCATAACCAAGTGTTTTCAATTTATTTCTTCTTCTACCTCAATTAAATCTTCTCCAACCATTTTTAGATAATAATAAAATTATATTAAATATTACAGGATGTTATTATATTAATTTAATAACCTATACCCAACTCTAACCCTCGTTAAATCTTAAAGGATTTCATCAATCGTTTATACGACACAATACCACCTCACAAACTGATGTAATTTTTTCCATTATTGTCTCTCGTAGCTAGATTACAATGATGTAATTAATTTTTATATATTATATTCATGAAATATTAATCACTATGAAAAGATAATATATCATATACTTCATTACTTTTTTGTTCACTAAAAAATGATATCATCGTTCGTGTATATGTGTGGACTACCACCACCATAGAGCGATGCCATTCATTTTTCATGAACATATCACATGGATAATATATATAAATATATCTATGTAAGTAATATAATATTTATTATATTATTATAATTAAAAAATATAAAATAATACTTATCTTCTATCTATAATGATCATTGAAAAATGGAAACATTAGAGATATGTACATACAACCTACCGTCTCTATGTTTGTAACCTCGTTCATTTTTCATAGACATATTTATTTTTTATAAATAAAATAATAATTTATAGATAAAAATAATAAATATTTCATGATTATTATTCAACATATGATGGAATGATGATCTATATAAATATAGTAAACCAACCAAATTCATTTTGGACTTATGAACCGAATATCATCAAAACATATAATGTGAACATAAATGATAAATTAATATTTATAACATTGTAATAAGTCAAATAAAGGGAATAATAAATGTTAAAAAGGTTTTAAACCAATTAAATAATTAATATAATTTTATTATTCAGGATTATAAAAAAGTTACATGATGATTTCGACTCAAGGTAAGGTATTTCATATTAAATTCCTTTCATCATGGAACATTTTATTGTTACAGAACTAATTTTTTTATATTGTGTATTTAATGACTCTAACAATTTATATTAACAATCATTGATAATTATTGGTATTTTATGTTGAAATTTTAATTACATCATACAATGGGATTTAAATTCAAATTTACCAAATTGTAAAATGATTCTTAACTCAATATCATTTTGTTGGTTAATAAATATTCTTCATTGACAATGTTATTACATGATTATGTGCAAATATATATCTGAATTATTTTAGTAATAATTTCATATTTTTTATGTATTTTTATTTTTTATTGTTATTCTCTCCATATATTAACTCTCAATTCAATGATACGGTCTTTGTAAGGGTATGTCTTCTCAAATTATCTTTCTCTAGGACATATTTTTATGATATGCACATATATTCTTGTATGAGGTGTATATACCAACCCTTTGATAATTTATATCATGAATATTATTATTTTCATGTTATTTAATATTTTATTTGATGTTATTATTTCATGGGTATTATTATTGAAGAGTTTCCAAAGTGGAAAAGGATTTATGTTATAATATCTTTCTTTCCAATATTGTTTTTGTTCAAGATTATTTTTGGGGAAATCAAGTGATATTATTTTATTGAAGAAAATATCCTTTATTATTTTCATGTTATGAAATTTTTTACTTTTTTCATTTCATTTGACTCCTTTATTTATAAAATAATCTCCAAGAAATTGATTTCTAAGTGATACTAATCTTGTATCATACATTAGATTGGAAATCCTTATCTTCTATTTCCATGTTTTCTAAAATATTTTTAAAAAAATTTCATTTATGAGGATAAATTTTTTCTTAGAATTATTTTATATGATCTTTTACTATAATTTAACACTATTTAAAAGGAAACATGTTAACGTTTTCTAAATGGGTCACTTTTGGCACCATGTTACGACAAGTTTAGAAATAATATTTATTTTTAATGCTTATAACATGAACCAATTTTTCTGCTATCATGACCATTATTATATTTGGATATTCCATTATAGGTTCCCCATGTTATTTCAAAATGATATTTTACTCAAAATATTTTATAATTTTTCATTTTTTAAAAGGTATTTTTAAAGTAAAAACATTATTTTTCTAAAGAATTATTTTAATGATATTTTAATGGTATTTACCCTCCTCATGATCAAAAACCCAAGACGATACAAATCCTAAGCTTATGATATATTGAATTTATACTATATTTTTTATTTATATGGATGGATTATGATTAATTAATAGACATTTTTATGTAACATATTCTTTTTTTGTGGGTTAATCAAGATATAAGAGAAATAATAGACGTTTCTATGAGTTTTATGATGAAATGAATGCTCTATATATTTTATTTATATTGTGGTTCTTAGAAATTAATTATTATCATGGGTGGTACATTATAAACTAAGAACATGTGGCTTTGTTATAAATTACGGATTGGTGGTCAAGTTATCCGCAAGGATTGGTGGTTCTATGATACCCCTCCAATTCTGTAGGTATGGAAGTCAACCGTATAGTTATTACAAATGTAAGAGTGATTGTATGAGTGATATGGAAATGATTCCCTAAGATACCTAAAAGTTTTCTACATAAATTCAATGGTTTTTTGTGGAAATAACTTTATTTTTAAGGTATTTTGATGAGTTTATATATAATAGAATTATCCAAAACATTTTTGGGGTGAACGTATAGTGGGTTTGAATGATTTTTTCATCTTGATTGACATCACATGGATCGTGATTATTTTTTCACAAGACTATTGAATTTTTAAAATAGTTATTAAATTTTTCTTGATTAATGATCTATGTATTAATGGGTATTAATTCTCTTATGTTTTGATCATGCATTATGAATATGTTTTATAAAATTATTCTCATCTTACTCTCACTAATTACATTAAACTGTTAATTCTTATGTTTACCCCTACTAAGAATGTAAGCTCACCCTTCTTATGTTTCATATTCCCATGTTATGAATAAGGATTTTAAATTATTTGAGTCTTGAAAAGTATTATATGTGACTAAAATTTTGGGATATATTGAATACTTAATATGGAATATGAAAATATGGAAATAGTGGGAGATGAAGTTAATATTTATTAACAAGTTGTTTATTAATCCTTATTGTTATGATTTTTTTCTAATTCTATAAAATAATAGACCTACAATTCCCTTGGAAATGTAAGTGATCTAATAAATACTTTTGATGTTCAAATTTTTTGATGGAAAAATATGGGACAAATTTATCTGTATCCTAGATAAAAATATAGTGTCTATGTTTCTATAATCCTATCTTATAATGTTGGTTTGTGACTGTTACATTTCATATAAGAGAAGGGTTTAAATAAAATTATTGATTAGGATGTTTTATATGAGATTATCTAAATAAGTTATGGATAAGAGCATGGTTTTATCAATTTTATGATGATATTAAATCCAATGTTTTAGACAACCCTTTTAGGTTTTAGTTAAAGATATTTTGAGGTGATTAACGATATATTGGGAGACATTTTATTGAGTTAATGTAAATTTAACACTTAGGATAAACATGAAATATTATATGAGGAGTCGCTGTTGAAGTATATTTCAGAAGAATATATGATATTTTTGTGGATTTATGGTGATTCATATTATTAATAGAAATAATTATCATATTTTTTAGATTATAGGATTAATACATATACCATTATGGGTGTATAGCTTTTGTGGTGACAAATTTTATTTATTGATAAATGTTAAATTTATTTGGAATAATATTTGAATATATACATATAATTTTTGAGTTTCTAGCCTGTTCATGAATATTTTTATGAATTGAAGGATAATTATTTATGGAATTATTTAGTTTGACATTGGGTATTACTGTTAAATTTTGGATATTAATGCACTATATTTTCATATAATGATTTAGTAATTTTAGGAATTACAGTACACTAAGCTAACCATTTTTTTGGTTAATGTATAAAAGCGAGAGAAATATCCTCCTATAATTTGAGTAATTATATTATCCAATAAAAATTAATTTTAGTGATTCCTGTATAAAAAAATGATCTTGAATAATCATTTTTTGAATAAAAAGATATGGATGTGGTGGAAATTTATTAAAGGCTGCAATTAAACCTTTCAATTATGTATAAATCCTTATGATTTTAGTCTATATTTTATTATCATACCTAAAATATTATAAAATTTTCTTGAAATAATTTTTTTATTATATTACCATCATTTCTGATGAATCAATAGTCTTTTTGACACCTCTTTGGTTTATGGTTTTGTGGTTATTGACTTTATCGTGATAATCAACTTTATCTTCAACAAGGATCTCTATCTCTACGTATAATTATTTAGACTTTATTATTTTAAGCCATGTCTATATTTTCACCTCCCACAAATATTTTCTTATTTTTAAACATAGTGACATGCCATTCGATATGAACTTCATATTTACTTTTTCCTCTTTTCAGGCGGAAGATTTATTAAACCTTTTTACAATATAGGATTTCAAAAACGGTATTTTTAGATAGAAAGAAATTGACTAATGACTTTAAGATCAAATTTAGAGTAACAAATTTATTAAAGGGGGGTATCCTGTAATATCTCAATATTTTTAATGGACGTTAAATTAGATAATGTGAACTACATGACATGCCGAGCCTAAACAAACTGAAAAATATTATTATTTAAATATCACCATTATAACACAACCCTTAAATTGGAATTAATGAACCAAATTAAGTAATTTTTTGAATATATATAAAGATTATAATCAATTAAAATATACTGATTAATTACTGATAAATAATCACTCATATTTTAGTAAAGTAGTTTTATTTATCTAAAAATAAGTTTTAATCAAAAATGTTTTTAATTACTTTTTATGAATAATAATATAACCAATTTATATAGAATTTAAAATTTTTATTTTATAAAAATGATATCATTTTTTAAATCCCCACATAAAAATATTTATTTGATGAAATTTTGATATTTTTATGAAAATATTGATTTTTCAATGAAAAATGAAAAATACTATTTTTTTTTGAAAAACATGTTTTCATACAATGTATCAACAATGTAAAAATATATTTTTAATTATTTTATTGAAAATTAAATCACTTCATTTTGATTTAAAATAATCCTATGATGAGTTTTATAATTAATTTTATTATAATGACCGAGAGTTTCATAAATAGATATTACATCATTTTTTGATGAACATTCATTAAATTACACAATCACATGCTTAATGATCATAAAGTTATAGTACCTTTTGAAGCTTGGAAACATAAAAAACTGGTTCACTGGTAATCTATAAAATATACCACTATGTTCTTCAATTTTAGCACCTTTTTTTAGAAAAATCATACATAATACAAATATTCATAACATGGGGGGAAAATCTAAGAAAGTGTGAGATTAAATGCACAGAAAAGGTAAAAAATGGTGATATGTAAACATAAAATGAGTATAAAGATATGATAAAACAATCTTAACATTTTAAAAACATAACCTGTATATAATATATTATAATCCAATTTCATGCCATACAGAGTTGTTGCTCATATGATTTTAATTATAAGGAAATCAATTTACATGATCTATGAGATCACAATAATGGAACATGATATAGAGTTGTGGCATACACATAATCAGAGAAAATAATTTTCATAGTAGTTCAATGCTCATTTCTAAGACTATCATAGTGGAATGGGTTGACTCACCAAACAATCATAGTAGTCATGGTTCACTTCCAATAATATCATACTTGATAGAGCCACTTAGTAAAATGAGTTCACTCCCCATTCCAATGACATTTATCTAATGATATATCAACCTCTATATACTACATTGGAGGGAGATATAGGTCCCACACATCACATAATGAAAATCATACATATGTGTTCCAAAATTTCATAAAAATTTCATATATTAAATCCCATGAAAATAAATAGGTTTCAAAAAGAATCATTATAAAATATGTAATGGAAAAGAAATAAGTTTCATAGTCATTTAATCATTTTTTCAATTAATAACCTGTGGAAAAAGAATCTAGTTTTATAACTATTTTATCATTTTATAACCTGTGGAATTGAAACAGGTTTCATAGTAGTATTATCATAAAAAAATTAATCAATCCAGATAAATAACAAAGATGTTATCATTGGATTATACCTCTACTAAAAATGAATTAACATAAAAGTATTTAATCTTATATGGAAAATGATTTTTCAAACAAAAATCACATGGAATTTTTCTTGTTTAATGTATCCTTTCTTTGAAAAGATCATTTTTAAAAATTAAAAATTCAACTAAAATTTTCAAATAAATTTATTTGAAAATTAAATTGAAAAATAATAAATTTGTCTTCAAATAAAATAATTGTCATGATGTTAGGAAATTATTTTCATATCGTACATGTTAAAATAAATATTCATTTAATTTTTTTTTGTAAAATCCAAATGGGCCTTATTTTGGAAAGTGACACGAAGATTCATTTACAATAAGATAAAAATATAAAAATGGGTAAAAATATATTTAATAAATAATTTCATAATAGTTAAAATCAATTTTCAAAACATTTTTTGAAATCTTGGTTTTGGAAGAATAAGGGCTTTCAACCAAAGGGAGAAATAAAGGAGATTTGTATTTAAAAATATTATTTTGGAATATTTAGTACATATATATATTATAATAAAGGGAAAATTTATTCTTATGAAGTAAACCATGTATAATAAAATTCATTATGATTTTGTGATATAGATCATAATATTTAATCATTATAATCATAAACATGAGCAATCCCAACAAATAATGAGATTGAAATGTAAAACTTTTAACACTTCGGTTACTTTGAATCATAATCCCAATGAAATAATAATGTGAAATAAAAAATAAAATATCATTAAAATAAATAAATTAAGGATATTAAATTTAAAAGGGTCTGTATATGAACCTCATAAAATAATATAGTTGTATAACATAATATATGTCATAAGGAATGAAAATTTAGACAAAAATCCATTACCTTAAGTCATAAATTCCTTCACACATGTTCAAATCTCTTGTATAGTGAATATGAGTTTATTAAAAATCCATTAAATAATCATAATTATATACATCATTACAAATATGATTTATTTATGACCTTCTATTACCCGTTTATTAACAATTCCATATTAAAGTCGCATTTTAGGAAATAATGACTTTGTTTTTCATGTACATTTTCATTTTTTTATTTTTTTAATCTTAATTTTATCATGGTTAAATCATCTAAATAATTTTAAATATGATATTAATATAATATATATTTAATATATATTTATTCATATTAATCCGTAAACATTAGAGATAGAAAATGAAATACATCATTCGTGGAGACGATATGCCATACATATGCATGAATATTGTTTCCATTTCTTCTACAAATGAAGGGAAAAAAATATAAATAATATAATTAAATTATATAATCATGTATATTTAATATATTTAATATATATTAATTAAATATATCCCTTACTATCTATCATTTAAAATGTAAGTCAAAATAAGATCACATGGCTTCACAAGACTGTAGTCACACGTACACACAAACGAAATTATCAAATTCTTTATGGAATGGAAAGTAAACAAGTTATATCTGATAATATCTTAATAGAAGTATAATTATGTTAATAATATAATATATATATAGTGAATCCATCATCATAACAAACCGTTGGAGGTTTTGATGGAAAACATGTCACATCGGTTCGCAAGGCAGTAGTCTGGCCTACAAACGAGCGACCTTATCATTTCCCATTTGAGGGAAGTGGGGGTGAATTTTGGTCATTAATTAAAAATATTAGTATATTTAAGATACTAATCTTATTATATTATCATGTTTTAACAATAATCTAATAGGGTGGATGAATAAATAAAAAATACTCTTCGAAGAATGTTACATCTTCTTCAGGAAACCTCCTTCGGTTTGAACCAATATCCATCCTAGGATGAATTTTTTTATAAAAAATTGGATTCTAGTATAAGATAATGTAATTAATTGTTGTATTTGTTAATTTATTTTCCACAATAAATTATATTATATGTTTGATTAGGGGAGGAGAGTTGTGGAATTTTATAAGTGTGGTGAGTGGCACAATTTTACTTTTTGAAACGAAAAAGTGTACCTATGTTTTTATCCATATAAAAGGAATAAAATTAGATAATTATGGATAATATAATAGATAGTGTCTAAATATGGTCATAAACTGTATTTTATACAACTTTTGGGTCATTTTAATTGCATACAATTTTTTAACCCCCGATATACCCATTTTTACCTTAAGTACGGTAAATATTGTTTACTTTTTTTACTATTCAATGTGATAAAAAATTGATTTGAACTTATTATGTAATATAAATTATTATGATTCCAAATATTGAAATAAATTTAATTTTAAATCCATTTTAAAACAAAAAAATCCTTTTTAATTATTTAAATGAAAAGGTAGTTTTCGATAAATGCCTATTTGTTTCACTATTCATCTAAAAATTAATCTTTTTGATAAAATCCCAAAAACTCCACCTAGAATAATTTTGATATGATGAATTAATAAAATAAATTTATTTTTTAAAATTATTCTTCAAAAAATTTCAAAAAATTATTTATTATTATCCACAAAAATACATAAAAAGTCATTTTTTGTGAAAATAATATCATCAAAGCATATAAATACTTTACTAAAAAAATATGTAATTTTTTATCAATATTATTTTTAATACAAAAAAAATATTTTTAATATTTTAAAAAGTTATTCCTATACATTCCACAAAGTTCAATGATAACGTAATAACAGTAAAGCATACAAAATTATAAAAATAGTTTGTCTTTGTTTGATAAAACATGGTGGTGTATGTAACACAATCTATCGAAGAAATTTAATTTATTTTAAAAATAAATAAATTAATAAAAAATAATGGTGTTATATGTTTACCCTTTTAAAATTAACTTATCCATTAAATTCATTCACTTTGGTAGAAGCAATTGGGGATACTTCTACCTCATTACATCCTTATGTTCTGCCACCGATTTCTCAAAGTGGTTGTTTCACAAAAAAACTTTTACCATGTTAGGGGTACTGTTTCATAGACACTTATCTGTATGATATAAAATCTCCATAGGTTATTATACCTAAGATATATTATGCTCTAATGGTATGAACTTGGATTTCGATACATGTGAAGGGTCAGGTATGTACTCCCCCACGAGAGATATGTTGAACATGTCGTGGAATTGAGAGATGATTAGTGGAAGTACAAACCGATAGGTTACCATCCTGATAAAATCAATAATCTCAAAGGGAAAATAATACCTAGGTATTAGTTTCCCGTTCATCCTGAATATCATAAGCATACTCCATCGAGGAATTCTTATAAACACCTTCTCGAGAACTTCAAATTACAGATCACACCGGAGATTATTATAACAACATTTTTATCAACTTTTTGATTCCCTTATGTGTTTATGAATGGATCTAACATTAAATTCATTTCATTAATCCAAATTAGGTACAAATAAATTTATTTATATAACTATAATCTAATATATTGGAGCTATACACAACATTCTATAGTGGTATTAATTATGATCCATCTAAATACTCATTTGAATGCTATTATTGTATGAAAACTCAACTAGAATAATGTGTTGATCCCAATAATCTTTGAAATCCATAGAATAAGATCTCAACATATCCTATAAATATTTAATTTTTCTCTCAGACCTACTATCTATTTAAGGATGACACGTTGTTCTGAAACTCAACTCTATATCACGATCTTGTTGAAGAATTCATTAGAACATCAAGGTATACCTCAGATCCCGATTAAATACAATTGAATGCGGTACTACATAAAACCATACCACTTATTTAATGTATATATTAAAAAGTTGATCTAGAGGGAAATATTATCTGGCCATAATGATGTGTGTTAACTTTTTAAGGTGATTGACTAAAACCCATATGTCATTATTTCATTTAGAGATATTTGGTATTTGGAATACAAAATCCATGGTGATGTTTTTCTATTTCCATTCTAGTGTGGGTTTTGGGTGTAACATACCCTTTGAATTTTTTATCCAATACTTTACTTATTGACATACCGAGCTCCAATATTTAAACATTGTAATATCTCTCTTCTGTAAATCCCACTAGAAAAACTCTTTCAAATCATTATAAATCATTCTGTTTCTAATATGAATAGATACTGTGATATTACTCTGAAAAAAAATTCTTTAATTATGGTATTTATGGAACACATACATAGTTCCAAAACCTTATCATTCTATTATAATCATGGTTAAAATCAAGAACATTTCTAACCATCTTTTTCATCCCTATATCTTCCATCGGTGCCTCTTTAACCATTAAATGGATAGATGGTTAGACATTAAATTTAGTAAGATTACATATCTCTACTTCTTTTAGGGTTTCCAAATTCAACTTTATAAAATCCATAATTGATGTATCTTTTCTAATCCTCACCATGGATAAGCTATAATGATCCTTTTAACTCAAAGCATTGACTAACTTGTTTTCTTTCCCAGGGTAGTAATGTATCGAGTAGTCATAATATTTAGTAATCTCTAATCATACTGTATGGAACATATTCAAATCCTTCTATGTGAATATATATTTTAAACTTGTGTTATCATTATATATATCACACATTTATCTGTAAAGATAATGAATTCATATATTTAATGAATAATTTACTAGATTTCACTCCAAATTATGAGTTGGTTGATTTTGATGATGAAAATTCAATTATGCTAAATAATAATCTATAACCTTGTGATTCATCATAATAACATGTCCTAATACTATATTGGATTCAACAATATAGATTATAAACCCTTCCCCACTATTGGGTAATGTGTTCACCTGTGCACTAACTAATCCTTTCTTAAGTTCCTTGGAATTTTTATGACACTCATTTATCTAGAGTAACTTGGATCCCTTCCTGGTTAACTTGGTGAGTGGATTAGATATCCATGTGATATTTTCCATAATCTATCAATATTATCTTTCCAATCAAATAAAAATTTAAATATAAATCACTTTTGTTAGTTTAGGTCAATGTTCAATAGCCTTTGTCTTTGATGGATCACTATATATAACCTCTCATTAGATTATATGACTCAAAAATAAAAATACACACTTCCAAAATTCAAAAATAATAAATTTTTCATACAAATTTTCTTTTATTATGGTGTTCAGTACAATACTTCTGTTATCTTCATGTTCTGCATTCTCTTTAAATATATATGAATTTCACCTATCAAGAATATCGAAAACTAATCAAGGTAATCTTTGGAGTCTCAATTCATTATATCCATAAAGATAGTGAGGGAATTAGTAAAACCTAATGTAATCACTATGTATCATCATTTTCATAACATGTATATAATGTCCTATTGTGTATATCATCATTCTTGTCCCACAAATGATAATATCTAAAATTTAGTTCAATATTAGAATCATATTTAGTTTTGCGCAACTGAAAAAACATGTCATCAATATTGGGTAAAGGATATTTGTTCTTTATTTTTTCCTTGTGCTACTCTTAATAATTAACTAAAAGTCAGATAGATTTTTCTTTATTTATATTAAATATAATTGGTACACCATAACATGACACACTTGGTTTAATGAATACCTTTTCATGATTCTCCTAGAGTTGCTTCTTCACTTACTTAAACGTAATTGGGGCTATTCTATAGGGACACTTTCTAATATTCATGGAACTAGGTATGAGTTATATTGAGAAATAAAGTTAACATTTTGTTGTATGATTTGGAAACTCTTTTGAAAATAGATCAACAAACACCAATTAAATAGGAAAATCCTTGATGTTTATTTTCTAACCATCCATCTGAGATAAACACCCCATTTGAATAGGAATCAAAATCCAAACAATGGATGTGATTTCCATAGGGTTTTCATATTTATCATTTCACTAATAAATGATCATTTGTTGGTTTTTAATATAAGACATAACATTAATTCCTCAGAAATTAATGGGATATTTATGTAGAGAAATATAATCCATTCCAAATATATCATCAAATTCAAAAAGATAAAAATGTAAATATTTGTGCGAAGAACATTCCCACAAACATCAATTGGAGAAGAATCACATAGTTGAGATTTGATCATCATAAAAAAATTTTATATGAATTTTTAATTAGAAATATAATAATTTGGTTGGAATCTCGATACCCTTAGCATATTTAGAATAAGAAAAATCAGTTTATCCCATATCAAAAAAGACATAATAAATTCTAGATTGGATGGTAAGTATAAAATTCACAACAATGTTATTGAACCCCTCGTAAGAAATAGTGATCATATGAGATTTACCCTTGTCTATAAGATTAAGAGGTTGTTGGAATTGATCATCGTCATTAACCTTCTTATTTAGGACTTGGTTAGCAAAGTGCTCACACTTCTTGCATATCAAACACTGCAGTGTGGGTATAAATTTCATTGGACATTTCTCTATGTCTGTATCAATATAGATATTTTTAGAATCCATTCGATAGTCGATTTTCTAATGACCTTTCTTCATACACGCAATAAATTTACTTGTACAATTATGGAAATTTACTCCATTTACCTCCCCACTGGTTGAGTATAATGAAAATATCATATTCTTCTCTAAGTAGTTTTTAGATTTTCTTTTGAATTATGACTTTCTCTTCTTATAAAAACAATGAGATTGATACATAACTATAACCACCGTTTCCACCATGATAGTACATCATGCAATCTCTTCATACCCATTGAAGCCTCTTATGGATATATTATACCCTTTCGATACTTGGTTTTAAGACAAAAAAATAATTAGTCAACATTTTCTTTTAGTTATATGATAATACTAAAAAAAACAGTACATTTCTTGTAAATATTTTGTCATAGTTACCAATAGATTCATCATCCTTTGGATTTAGATCAAGGAAGTCCTTCTCAATCCTCATTCATTGAATGAGGAAAATAATTATTAAAAAATTAGTTATTAAACTCCCCCCAATATAAAGAGTAAATTTCATCTTCTTTATTTATATTCTTTATATGAGTCCACCATTGAACTTCGTCACCATCCAAATAGAAGATAACCAAAAGGATGTTCTCATTATATGAATAATGGATGATAAAAAGTATCTTTTTTGTGGTGTTAATCCATTTCTCAAAAACTAGTGGATCTACAGACCCATTGAATGAAGGTGGATTCTGCCTCATAAAGGACTCAATAAAATGTTGTTCCCTCTTTAACTAGTTTGTATGACCATCGTTATTCATAGCTTGAGAAATTTTGTGATCATAAAAATGAGATTTTTCATTATAGATCCCATAAAATGTTTTCTCAAGTGGATATAATTTAATTTTCTATCACATATATCATTAACATTATTTCTTAGGGTTCTATCCATTGACTAAAACCACAAATTAGAGTGTGAGCAACACTAATAATAATGAAAAACCATATAATCATAAAAACAAATTTAGAATATCTAAATCCTGAAAATATCTTTTAAATATATTAAACCATAGGTTTGACATAGATCATCAATGATAATAATATATAAATATCCTTCATGATGGTTCAAAAAAAAATTCATTTGCCAAAGCATATACTCTTGGAGTGCCAAACCTGGTGTGTATTATTGCGTATTTTTATATACTAGGTAATTCTCGGGTCAATCCCAATATTATTTTTTTATGTTATTACACCAAGGTACATCTATTTAAGTACAATTCCCACTTGTTCTATCCATAAATTGATTTATTTCTTGGTAAACCATATTATTTATTCATTAAAAAACATTAGGATGTTACCCTATACATAGAAATATTTTAAGGGTTCTAACAAAAGATTTCTCATCATAGTTTCTATAGGTGAAAACAATGTATCCTAATGATAACAAATATAATCACCTAAGATTTTTATATGTATATATTACATAAATGTTATTGAATATTCATTATATTATACAAAAAGACACTTGGGGATCATGAAGGTATTAAAACTTTGGAAACATGGAACATGAATAACTAATTCATATGCGAACTACATAATATCCATATAATCTCCGCATATACAGAACCCTTCATAGAAAAATCATACATAATAAATTTCCTCATAACATTGGGAAATGAAACATAAGAAAGGGTGAGTTCAAATGCTCAATAAGGAAAAGTAAGATACATATGTAAACATAACCTGAGTATATGCGTATTAGAAAATGTTTATAAAATTTATTTACCATACCTTGTACATAAAAGATAAAAATATTGAATCATGAAATAAATAGTTGTAGTTCATAAGACATGAATCATAAGGTAATCAAATAAGATGATCCATTAGATTATAATAAAGGAACGATGTAGGGAATTGTGGAATACCCATAAGTATTGAAAATCAATTCATTATTAGTTCAAGGATCATTGTCGAGTCTATAATAGTAGAATTGTTTCACTCACAAAACCATCATAGTATTAAAGGTTCACTCCTAAGACTATAATAATGGAAACTGTCGTGTATTGAACAAGGTTCACTCCCTATCTGAGTCATGTTTCTCTCAGGATATTTTAATCTTTTAAAAATATATTTGAGGGTGATATTGGTCTCACCCACCATATAATAAAATAAATAAATATTTATTTCACAAGATTATAAAACATTAATTATATCATAACATAGGAAAATAAATTGTTTTCATAAATATTTAACACAACACAACCTATGTAAAAGTAGTGACTTTTATAATCATTTCATCATTTCATAAAATCATAACCCATGGAAAAAATAATGGTGTTTCATAAGAATTTTATCATGGTATAACCTATGGAATAGAAATGAATTTCATAATCATATTTTCATGATAATTATAAGTCATCTAAAGATATAACAAAAATTTCAACCCTAGATAATATCATCAGTAAACATTAACATACATTAAAGGATGTCATTTTAGATATAAAAGTAATTTAAAATAAAAATCACTTGGATTGTTTCTTGAGGAAAATATACTTTCTTTGAAATTATCATTTTCATAAATTAAAAATTTAAAAAATATTTTGGAAATAATCTTGTTTTTATAAAAACCTCTAAAACATATAAAACAATATTTAAAGAAAATAATTATCATGAAATTAGAAAAATCCATTCATGTCATACTCAGTAGAATAAGGATTCTTATCACGTTTTTGGTAAAATTCAAATGGGGATTGTTTTGGAAAACTACTTTTATATTTCATTCAAAATATATTATAGAAAGTCAAACATGGGTAATTTTTTTTTAATAAATTATTTGGAGAATGTTAAAAAATAAATCATTTTTAGAAAAAATGGTTTTGGAAGATTTTTTTTAGTACGAATACATAAATAAAGATTATTTTTCTTAAACGTATTATTTTGATATCTTGAGTACGTGAAGAGAGGAAAATGAAGAGACAAAAGTATTACAAAGAAATAATGACACGATAAGAAAATTCATGAGTTTTTTGAGTGATATATTATAAATAATCATCCTTAAACATTTCATAATATAGTAAATTATTTTAGAAATAACTTTCTTACATTCACATATATCTTTTTAATTTATATTTTAAGAGAATCAGTTCATATATCATACATATCATCCCAACTCCATAAAAAGTGGATAATTTTAAAATATTAACAATTTCTTCCATAATAAAAAAGTTTATAATAAATAATGAGTTTAGTTCATGAAAGTTTTTCACAACATTCATCTTGGATTCTTCTTTTCTTTTACCAATCCATAAACCCCATGAAAATATTTTAAAAACAAGGGATGGGAATAAAAATATTAGTAAGGGACAGAAAGGGGAAATGAACTATTATTCTACGAGGACTGATAAATATATTAAATAATTTTTATAAATACATACATATCACCCATAAAGCATTATATACTTACTTTTTTAATGCAATTGATTTCCATAAAACATAAAAAACATACATAAACCATTTAGGTAACATGGGGTTTTACATACATAAGATTGTAACCCTCATAGATACCATATGATTTTCAATACTCTTGAAATCCTTAAAATATAATGCCCGCAGCTACCGTATGATGTAACCATCATGACTAAATTATGGTTTAACCATCACAATTACAATAGAAATAAATATTACAATCAACTTCAAACATAAACATACCCTATGCATTGGAGGGAGATATAGGTCACACCCTTCATAATAAAAAATTAAAAATAACCATAACATAATCAGAAAACATTAACACTTTCTTCATAAAAACAATTCATGAGGAACATCACATAATTTAAAAGAAAGTTTTGAAAATACAAAGGAACACCATTTATTTATACATAATCATGTAATACTATAAGAAAAGAATCAAAACATTAAAGCCTAATGAAAGCAGGATAAGTTTCTCATTTTAGAATAAGCTAATAAGAAAAATATTTTTTTATTTTTTAAAAAATAGTCATTAAGTAAGATTTTACAAGAAAAGTACCTTTCCCCGTGTTCGTCTTAATTCAAATGTGTTCAAACCTCCTCTTTAATTATTCTCCTTGATATCCTCTTTAGGGCACATCGATTTGCACTTTTAGTGAGACCATCAGGTCGTAGATGTGGTGAAGACGCTTGGTAAGGTAATTGGGAAGAAATTAAACTAGTTACATTTCATTTAGGTTTGAGGAGAAGATGTGGTGATTAGTGGTATTTATATTGGAAGAGACAGACTTTTTTCAATATTTTATTCATTAGTTTATTATTTTGGCACAAAACAGTGAATAGTTTGATAATTTTCACTAAATAATTCAAAATAATGAAGGAGAACTCTAGATTTAAATTGATTATATTAGTAAGGACTGAAGGAATAGTTTACATAACTTATATTGTATAAATACCATAAATTATCGTATTTTACATTTCAAAAAAATTCAAGTGGTTTTGAAAAATCCAAAAAAACACAGTAATTTGTTTTGATGTCCAAAATTAAAAAATGAACATCAATTTATTAAGATAATTTTATTAATATGATAATTTAATTTTTTTATCTAAAATAATCATTTATTCTAAGAATAAAAATATTAAAATTATAACTCATTTTATGTTACTTTGAAAAATTAATTAAGGTCCCATAAAATTATATTTTAATCACATGAAAAGAAAATATTAATTTATGAAACCCTAGAGTAGATACGCGATCATTGGTAGACGTTGCTGCTAGGAATCCTTGATAGAATAATGAACCTTCTCATAGGGGTGGGGTTGCGGATGAGGAGCTTCGCGTTGTCCTGAAAGCATTTCAGCACCACGGTCATTTGGTGAGTTCTTTTTCTTCCAAAGAGGTAAATCTTCTACCCACGAACTTTTGATTCATTCTTGTTGGAAAATTTATTTGGTGAAGATCTTTTTTATTATTTTTTTGGAAATATCTCGAAGCAATTGGGTTTTTTAGATTTCAAATTTTTTTGGTTAATTCCTCCGACGTCATTCTTTGGTTTTCATCTGAAAATGAATACTATAGATTTTTGGTGAGGAAATCATGGGTTTTTAGTAGATGCACATTAAATGTTCTGAAATGGAATCCTGAATTTGATCCTATTGTTAAATATCCAATTTTCCTAGTTTGGCTTGGTTTCCTTGGTTTACCAATTCATCTCTTTAAGTACATTGCCCTGTTTCTGATTGCCGGTCTGATTGTCTTCTAATTGAAGTTAGACATGGAAATAAGAAAACTTTCTAGGCCTTTAGTTTCTCATATTTTTACCGAGATCGATGTCTATAAACCTTTTCCAAACCAAATATGGATTCAAAATGGAATCCATGGATTATTAAAAGTGGTTATTTATGAATTTTTTCCTTCTTATTGTTCATACTACTTTAAAATAGGACATCCATCCAGTGGATGTTGTAACACAGTCTTCCCACATGCTCACAAGACATGGGTTTCCAAGGGAAATCTAAATATGGACATAGCAGGTTACACATGCGAGTCTATAAAAGTGATAGTGCTTGGAGGACCCTCTGGAAATAAGACCCCATTTGGTGAGAAAACCGAAGATGTTGAAAAGCTTATTGATGACCAGCCTCAAGTCATTTTCAATGTTGTGTGTGGATATAATCCTGAAATCTTCCGGGGTTTTATTGATGTGGTTCAAGGTGTTCAGAATGACCCCACTAAGAAGGACGATCGGGATTTAATTTCTCAATCTGACCTGGAAACATTCCCAGCATAGAACACATACTTTCTAAAGGCGAATCAGAAAGATGATCAAATTGAGGAAGGCATCCTAAAGTCAATCTGTAGAAAAGGGAAAACGTAAATAGTGGATTCATATGGATTCATTACTGCCAATCCCAAAAATGAGGGAACGTAGATATTACTCTCACCTAGACAGAAAAATTGTCACAAGGAAACTTGATACTTATAAAAAGAAAAGCACTGTAACTACAACATCAGCGAATTTGGTTGACTAGAGTATAAATGTATTTGGATATTTTAGAACAATGGCTACAAATTCCCCTTCAAAATTTGAGGTCGATCCTCTAATTGTACATACTGATGATAAAATGGACGAAGTCTCTGACCTACTGGTGATGTATGAAGACCAGGATGCATAGGAGGTGAATGAAAATTTGGAATCTCGATTGGAACAACGAGATTAATTGGCTTATCAATGGCTCAGAGGTGGTGACATTTTTGTGGAAACATATATTGATATCAAACACCGACTGTTTAATAAGAGTTTGGTGAAAAAGTATTGTAAAACTCCTTGATTTTCATTGAACAATGCTTCTCTTCTCTCATGTAAGTACCCTCTTCTCTTATGTCACTCTCATTCCATCACATCCCATACCTTGGGGCTTGCTTGGAGTGGCCGTAGTTGTTTCTTTATGTGTTTGATCTTCTTTTTTATATCTTGATGTTGTGCTCTAACTTTTGTGTTGGTGTAAACTCATTACACCTCAATCAAGTATTGTAATACTTATGCATTAATAAATTTAATTGGGGCATGAATTGGGTGACAAATTCATGCATTCTTTTGTGTCATATCATATTTTCTCATGTAAGATAAAAAAAATATATTTATACTCTCATAGGTGAGGTTACTATTCTAGTAGTATATATTCTTTCATTTTTTTAAATACCACCCATTTTACTATATATTTATAATGAATTTATCTATTAAATTATAAAATTAAATCAAATTATTTTTAAGTACCTATGTTATTACATTCTCTACACATTCTAGAATTTTTTTCCACACAATTTTTACTTACATATTAATAAATAGAGGATATATTTCCATTGTATCATTTTCATATTACCATGTTTTTTCTTCATCCATTGGTTTCTCCACAAAACCTCAACTTTTTGAATTCCTTATTTCTCAATACATGATCTATATGATCAAGAATATGAATAGGATTTTCCTCATAAAAAATGTTCTATGGAAACTGAACTACTTCTAGGCTCAAAACATGAGATGAAGATGGGACATATTTTCTTAACATCGAAACATGAAAAACATTTTTTACCTATGATAAAATAGGAGGAAAATATAATTTTGAGAAAACTAGTTGAACTTTCTCCAGGATTTCATAATGTCCAATGAACTTTGGTCTTTCATTCCTTTCTTTCCAAAATTCATAATAGTTTTCCAAGGGGATATTTTAAAGAAATATGATCAACTACAAAGAAAAAAAGTCATTCCTCCTGTTTTCAGCAAAACTTTTCATCATGCTATAATATTTCATCATGTGTTTCACGATCATCTTCAGTTTCATATCCACTTCCTCTACTTATTCTAGTTCCATCAACTTCGATTCCTTGATTTTATCTCAAAAAGCTGGAGTCCAACACAGATTTCTATATAATTCCTCAAAAGTTTTCATATGAAAACTATAATGAAAACTATTATTATAAAAAACACAACCAATGAAATATGATGATCCCAAAATCTGTTGTAATGCATTAACAATGTTTGATGAATATCCTCCAATTTATGAATAGTTCACGCTGGGAATCCTTAAGATTGAGGATGAATGGTAGTACTAAAATTTAATTTAGTTCCCAATGACTTCCAATGTCTTTTCCAAAATTTATAAGTGAACCTGGGATCATGGTCATCTACAATGGAGAGAGGAACTCCATGTAACCTAACTATGACATTGAGGTATAGTTGAGAACACTAATATAAAGTAATTTTATCATGAATAGGTAGAACGTGTTAAAATTTTGTCAGTCAATAAATAATAACCCAACTCTCATCATTACCTCAATAAGTTCTTAGTAGTACCACCAAAAAATCCATCAATATATTTTCTTGTTTCCAATCTGGTACTGGGAAAGGATTAAGTATCCCCTTTGGTAGTTGTCTCACTTCTTTAACCTATTCAAAGGTCAGAAATTTCATGGTGAAATTGATAAAATATATTTTCATTCCATCCCATAGGTAATACTCCCAAATGTGTCAGTACATCTTAGTGCTGCTAGGATGAACTTAAAATGGAGAACTATGAGATTCACTTAACAATTATTTCTCTAGTTGTGAATCACAAAGCACACATAATATCTTCACAAATCTAAAAATAAAACTTATAATGAAAAATTAATCAATTCATTAATCAAGGGGTCATGTTTTAAACATAACATGGTTAATGATGCATTTTTTTACTCAAGGCATTCTTCCAATTTTTTTGATTTTACAGAATGGTAATTGATCAGGAAATAATAACCCTTTATTAGTTCAATCCATCTTATTTTCCTCAAGTTTTATTCCTTCAAAGTGAATATATACTTCAAACTTTGATGGTCAGTATATATTTCACATTTGGATTCCATTTAATTATATTTATAGATTTTTAAAGAAAAAACCATAATTTCTACTGTAAAATCATCTGTGGGATAATTTAACTCATGATGTTTCAGTTGTCTTGATTCATACGAAATTTCATTATAATTTTGCATCAGAACACAACCAATTTTCATCAATGAAGCATCATTGTAGATGAAAAAATCACAATTCTCGGTAGACAAGGCCAAAATGGGAGAAATTAGAAAACTTCTTTTTAGTTCCTAAAAAAACATCACAGTCTTATATCTAAATAAATTTAACCCCTTTCCATGTTAGCATAGTTAGCATTATAGACAACCGTGTAATGTTTTTAATAAAGCATCTGTAATATCTTGCTAATCCAGGAAAACTATAAATCTCAGTAACATTTGTAGGACTTGTATATTCGTCGACCACTTTTTTTGAGGGATTAACTATTATGGCATCCTTATTTACAATGTTTATAAGGATTGAAATCTGTTGTCACCGAAAACCATATTTTCTAAATCACCCGTATAACTTATTTTCTTTAAGGGTTTACTAAAAAATACTTTGATGTTTTTCATGATGTTTATAAATTTTTTGAAACACAATAATATCATCAATAATAAAACCTTGTATGAAGTTTAATGGAATATTCTAATAGTAATATACATAAATACATTAAGAGAATTTTTCAAACTAAAGGGAATGGAAAAAAACACAGAATTTCTATATCTAGTATAGAATGCTGTTTTTGGAATGTCAACTTCCTTCACATTCAGCTGCCAGTACTCAAATATTAATTAAATAATGTGTAAATACTCATCTCCCTAGTATAGTTATTCATTTTACAATGGCTCATCATTAATATGAACATTTACATTATTTTTTAAATAATGTTAAAGATAAAATTTATTTCCATATTTTAATAGTTTCTCATTTTCATGATATATTACAAATTGCAGGGGTTCATTCTTGTATAAAAACTAAATCTTTTTATAAAAAAACATCTTTAGATATATAATCAATATTAGCATAATAAACAGAAATCCAATCTTTACCCAGAATAACATCAATCTCAAGTAATGAAAAAACAACTAGATTTATAGGTAATGACTTTCGACAGACAACAATAGAAAGAATATTATAATGTTGTTTTCCCTTAATATTTCCCTTGGTTTTATAACCATAATTTCTAATTTCATTTTTTGATGTGAAATTTCATATTTATAAGAAAATGTTTTAGAAATAAAGGAAGGTGAAGACCATGAATCAAGAAATACATTAGAAACTTTTGAGAATTTTTTTTTACCCCATACTACTTAATTGGAAGGCCCAACTTTGGCTGACATAGTTGCAAAGGATTTCACAACAACTTTATTCTTATAATGTTTCTACCTTCCATCATTTATATATATTTTTTGGTAGGTATTTTCATAATTTTCCATCTCAATAATTTTGAATCACTTTATATTTTTCTTATTATAATTAAATATAAGGACACTAAGATCTTTTTCATTGAAATCTTATAATGACCCAATGTTTTTCAATGGAAATTACCTTCTCATAAGTATTTCATAAAATCACATGAAAGAACAATTTAATGAACTACTAAGTTCTATGTGACCTTTAAACACATGTTTTTCACTTTTGGGTTTGGAATTTCAAAAATCCGGCAAACACGGTTGTAATCGATAAGTTATTTGGATTCCAATAAAGAAAACACAATTTTTAGTGAATAGTAACCTACCCTAATGAAGAGTAACATTCCCATATGAATAGTGATATACCCTAATAAATAGTAGCCTCACCTATGATATTATAAAAATAATACTCAAGTTGGAAGTACGATATACTTATTTTTTAGAATAAGTTAATGAATGTTTTAAAAATCGGTTTGATAATAAATTATTATTTTAATGAAATATTAAAATAATAATATGTAGAAAATTATTTTTGAAAAATTCACTTCATTTTTGGATTCTACACATCAAAAAATGGTTAAGGTGAATTTTGGGGATTTTTCTGAAATACTGGAATTTT
The DNA here is from genome assembly GCA_963277665.1 of Viscum album. Classification (NCBI taxonomy): domain Eukaryota; kingdom Viridiplantae; phylum Streptophyta; class Magnoliopsida; order Santalales; family Viscaceae; genus Viscum; species Viscum album. The sequence continues at coordinate 1,718,479,610 of OY728145.1, read as the reverse complement.
TTATGAATAGAATAATACGATAATTTACAATAAATGATAAATAAGGGATTTATTGAGTCGTTGATGTTGTTATGATAATTTAAGCCCACTTGTTTTGGGATCACATGATAAAGTTACTATTCATGGTCATTTAATACTTACTATTGCTTATCTTGTGAGTAAATAATAAATTAATGATTATAATATTATGAAATTCCTCCTCTCCTCCACTATAAAACCCCCTTCACTCCCTCTTCTCTTCACTCCTCTAAATCCTTGTTCCATTCCAATATTCTACCCAAATATCTCCCCGAGCTCCTCCCTCATGTCCAAATGCTTTTATCCGCTTCAAAATACCAAAACCTCTCCCCTTAAGAGGTTCTCAAGGGAGGAAGTCTCGAGAGGTAAATTCCTCTTTTCAATTCATTCATTTCTTTTAAGTTCTTTTCTTTTTGTTTATTTCCTCACCTCCCTTCAACCAAATAGTAAGATAAATCCCATAACATAAATTTACTTTAATTTTTTCATGCTAATGGTATATTTCATTATCTTCTCTCTTTTCCCCACCGTTTTTTTGAAATAAATGAAAGCACAGTTTGATATGTGCTAATTTAGCACATTCAAGGACATCAATTTATCGATTTCTATTATTATCATTAATTTTGGTCATGAAACCATTTTTGTTATGGTTGAACAAGATTATTATATATGTAATATATCATATTTTTTTGTTCTAATCCTTTTTTAGAACTGGTATTATGTTATAAATCAAAACATGTCCCTTGTAATCAAATCCACCAATTAACAAAAATGGTTATCACTATGGTTATATATATCATAATTCGACTTCAGTCTATGTAACCTAATTAAAATTAATACCAATTAATCTCCTGGATGTTCACTAATTAAAATAACTTCAATTCTGGACAACCACTTTCATCTTACATATAATCCAAACCTGAATATAAGTGAACCGATATTTTAAAGCCAAGTAAACAAACGAGCCCGAACAATGAAATTGAGCTTTATAACTGATAAAATAGGATTTGAATGAACTAAAAAGGGTTATAATAAATAAATTGTATATATAATAGGTTCATTAATTATTAATTATTATGCCTAAATTTTTTTATTCATGTCATTAATAACAAGTGGAGAAAACCAATGGATTAAAGGTAAGGGATCCTCTCATTTTCACTCTTATTCAAGATTGTTCTCTATTATATGCCTTATTGTGTAATACCATTTTTCCTTCGGGTTTCTCTATATTTCTTTTTACCAAAATGTGGTTGTCTTTTATTTTTACATAAAACATCTAAATTCTATTCATATGCTCCAAAATCATGTTCCAAGATCCAAATCTTGGCCTCCTTCAGGGGTATACATGCTTTTAAGTTAATCCCTCTTCAATATTCCCTAATAAGCACACTCATTTTAAAAGAACTTCCAGAACATTTACCCAATATCTTGTGCACTATATACTCTATTTTAAGACACCATTGTCTTCCTAAAATCAGTATTTTTATTATTATAACCTTATTTGTTCAATTTTAGTTTTATATAAAATAATGTTCTCTTTACTATTTTAAAAGCTCTATAGTATTTTCCTTAAAACTGCACAAAAATATTTTAATGCTAATATCTCTCAAATATATTGCATATATGATTTCACTTCAATTTTTTACCACCTACCATGTTATATTCTTATTTTACTCTATGAAATTCTATGTATTTTCCAATTCATTCATTACATGGACACTTTTATGATACCCCTATTGGTTATGAATTATGTCATGACTGTAGTAACTAATTCTTTCGATGGGTACCCTTATGTTTATGTATGGTTGATTATGTATGGTTGATTATGTATGATTTTATATGTGGTAAGAATATTTATTTGGCAAGAATATTCATGGAAATATTTATATTAGTATGCCCAGATAGTGATCCAATGCATCGGGTAAGGTCAATTCTCATGAGATGCGATGTGAAACAGGATTGGCAGTTAGCCTTGAACCTTACTAAAATGGGAAACGAGATTGGCAGTTAGCCTTGACCCGTACTAAAGAATTTTTTTATGATTCTGCCACATTTATATGATTCCATGTATATATGATCCCATGCTTATATGATATGGTTTCATATGTTCTTTTCTTTGTTGTCATTATGTCATTCCCCTTAACTCATGTGCTTAAAATGTATCCTTATGTTCATTCCCTTAACGGGCTTTTCAAATCATCCCTTTGTTCATGTGTTCCCCAGGGTACCCTATAAAGATTCAAGGGAACAAATTATGTTGGAATCTCTTTATGGAGATTAAATAGTGTTTCCCCTGTTTTATTTTATATGTACCTAGTCTTCCAAGACACTAGTCTTAATTATCCTTGGCTTGTACTTTGATGATTAATTATGATTTAAATCCTGAAATGTTATATGTAAAAGGCTCATGTCACTATAGTTGGTATCAGAGGATGGTTTTCGTTGTTTTTGGAGATTATGAATAGATAAACTTAGTGAGAACCTTAAGAATGAAACTAAGTATTAGAAAACATTCCAGAATTTTGGTGAGTATTGAGTATGTGGTTTATCAAGAAAATACATCCTTGTCTAGATACGAGAAGGTAGAGGTGGCTCTGGCACAAATGTAACTAGGGGTAAAACCTAGAAACACCACTTTGAGCTATACTTGAATGGGAACTTGTGCATGACAATGGGCCTTGCTGCACTCTTAGTTACGATACTCCCGGGGGATATGCTTTGGTAGATTTACGAGAATATTACGAACCATTATTAAGGGAAAAAATAATACCATTATAATATAAGTTAAGAAATAGATTGAGGATAACATAGATTTAAACATAAGGAATCAAAAGTCAAGATATACTTCTTCTTTATAAATTTATACTTTTATGTTCAAAGTTTCATTTTTTGCTAAATAGATAAGTATTCAAGACCTCTAATTATACTTTATTTTTCTTAGATAATGGCGGGAAATAGAAGAACGCATTCCAACAAACAATGTGATAGGAAATGTGACAATTTCCCTACTGATATTTCTGATGTGATATAAGAGGTTTCTCAAAACATTATGGAAATACTTGTTCAGCTGGCTTGAGTTATGAATAATAACTTTAATGAGGTGGAACGTCCTCCCTCTCCAAGGAAAGAGAAATTTCCCGTAGAATAATTCATGTAGAAAAGAACCTCAATGTTTAGTAGGTAATCTGATCCCCTCATCACAGAAAAATGTATTAACTCCACTAAAAAGTTTTTCTCAATCCTTCAGTGCTTGGAAGAAGAGGAATTTGTACTGGCTGTCTAACATTTTGGTGGGGAAGCTAATTTGTGGTGGAAACTGATCAAGAATACAAAGTCCCAAGAGGAAATTGATTCCATAGATTGGGAGGAATTCAAGAAGATGTTTTTAAACCAATATTTTCCTCAAATCCTCCATATCATGATGGAAAGAGATTTACTCAGACTCAAGTAGAAGGAAGATAAGACCATCGGGGCATATGAAGCCAACTTTACAAGGCTTGAAATGTACGCCACTGAATTTTTCAAGAAAACCGAAATCAAGGTGGATCGCTTCTTTAAAAGACTAAAGGTGAGTCTATCAAAAGTATTGGCGATTCAAGAATTCGATAGTTATGAAGAGATTGTTCGTTGTTCCCCCAAGGCTGAAATAGTGATTGGAGACTGTTAGTGGTCTTGTCGGCCTAGTGACATGAAGCAGAAAATGGGGAACATTATGGGTGGTTCATTAAAAGAAATCACACAATGGAAAAAATCCTCACTTTCCCCATTGTAAAACTTATGGGATGAAGCATCTTGGTGGATGTCTCAATGGAACAAAGAATTTCTTCAAATTCAGAAAGATTTGTCATCTATCCATGAACTGGTGAAGGGATATGAAAAATCCCACTAATGTTGAAGAAGAAGGGAAGGTTCAGATCAACACTTAGCCTACAGTGTAGTGTTACAATTGTAAGGAGCATGGGAATTATGGGAACAATTGCCCTAAGACGAGGGTTGTTGGAGGAAATCAACAACAACCTCCAAGGAAACATGGATGGGCTTATGCTATCACTACTGCTGAGGTGGAGGAGGGAAATGATATGGTGACCGGTACACTCATTATTCATTCAAGAATAGAAATCGTACCTTTTGATTCTGGTTCTACGCATTATTTCATATCTTGTAAGTTTATTAGAACTATTAAAAACACAACCTCAACATTTGGAGGAAAAGTTATCTGTGAGAATAGAAAATGTGGAAATTATTATGTCCATGGTTTATAACACCTACCTAATTAACAGTTGTGGACTGATTCTCCCTGAAAATATCTACATACTTCCTTTAGTGGAATTTGACGCTATCTTGGGAATGGATTGGCTATCTTTGTACAAGGACAATATCAATTTTCGGGAAAGGGAGATCACTTTTCACATCCCGAAGTATCCTTCAATTCTTTACAAGTGTAAGGAGGAAGATTACTATCCTTTAGAATCTTCCTCTCATGTTTGGATACTGATTCCTCTTGGGCAAGCATATCCAGCTCAAATGATTGGGACAAAGGATATAATCATGCTTGAAGACATTCCCATAATGATTGATTACATTGATGTATTCCCTGAATATTTTCCTGGTCTTCTTCCTGACCGAGAGGTTGAGTTCTCAATTGAACTTATCCATGGATCTCTGTAAATCTCAAAAACACATTAAAGAATGGCCATCTTAGAGCTGGAAGAGCTGAAGAAGCAGTTACAAAAAAATATAGAGAAGGGTTTTATACACCTGAGTGCTTCCCTGTGGGGTGCTCCAGTCCTCTTCATCAAGATGAAGGATGTATCAATGTGCCTATAAATTGATTATTGTGAGCTCAATAAAATCATGATAAATAATAAGTACCACCTTCCACAGATAGATGACTTGTTCGATCAGCTTCATGGGTCATGTTATTTTTATAAGGTGGACCTTCGGTCGGGATATCACCAAATAAAGGTGAGGAAGGAATATATTCCCAAAACTGTATTTCGAATGAGATATGGACACTATGAGTTCATAGTGATGACCTTCAGACTCACTAATGCTCGAGCAATTTTCATGTATTTAATGAATAGAGTCTTTAGAGATTACCTCGACAAATTTGTGGTGGTCTTTGTTGATGATATACGGATATACTCCAAGAGCAAGGAGGAATATGAGGGGCATTTTAGAACTATGTTAAAGACTTTACTAAGGGATAAGTTTTATGAAAGGTATACTAAACGTGAGTTCTGGATAGAGGAAGTATCATTCTTAGGGCTTGTTATCAACACCAAAGGGATATATCCATGGACACTTCCAAGATGAAGGATATTTAAGAGTGGCCGAGGACAACTTCTGTAACTGAGATCTGCATATTTTTGGGTCTAGCTGGGTATTATCGATGATTTGTGAAGAACTTTTCATGATTTTCAAACCCAATGAACATGATAACATGGAAGGGAGTAAATTTTTTATGGAGACAGGAATGTGACGACTATTTTAAGTTGTTGAAAAAGAGGCCTATCACTGCGCCAGTACTCACACTCCCTTCAAGTGGAGAACTCTATGTTGGGTATAGTGATGATTATAAGAAAGGATTTGGTTTTGTGCTAATGAAAAATGATAAAGGGATAGCCTATGAATGAAGGTAGCTGAAACTCTATGAGAAAAACTATCCTATGCATGATAGAGAGTTGGAGTTTGTGATCTTTGCATTGAAAATCAGGTGGCATTATCTCAATGCGGGAAAATGTGAGATATATACTGACCACAAGAGTCTCAAAAATATATTCACACAGAAAGAGCATAATATACACCAGCGAAGTTGGATAGAGATCATCAATTATTATGACAGATCCATCCACTACCATCCCGGTAAGGCAAACAAGGTGGCAGATTCTCTAAGAAGAAAGGATATTGCATCATTATTAATGATGAGAATTGAAAAGGATATGATCTTATTATATTTTAAAAGGATGGACATGGAAATCCTTAAGGGAGGAACATAATTAGTCCTTTCTCAAATGATTCCTAAACATTCCCTCTTGGAGAAAATAAAGGACGCTCAAAGAAAGGATGTAGAAATTCAAAAAATGGTAGAAGCTGTTAAAAATGTGAAATCCTCTGATTTAAAAATTGATGAGGAAGGAGTTGTAATATTTGGGACATGATTATGTGTACCATCTAATCTAGAGATAAAGAAAGAGCTATTGAATGATGGACGTAGCTCAACCTTATCTATCCACCCAGGGAGCAAAAATATGTATCGAGATCTTTGAGAAATATTTTGGTGGGACAATTCGAAAAGGGAGATTGTCGAATATATATCAAAGTGCCTCGTATGTTAGCATGTGAAATCTAAGAGAAAAAATTCTAAGAGAATGATACAACCACTACACATACCAGCATGGAAGTGGGAGAACATTACAATGGACATTGTCACTGGACATCCAAAGACATCTTGAGAAAACAATGCTATATGAGTCTTTGTGTATCCTCTTATGAAGGCAGCTCACTTTATCGTGGTTCGAGAGGACTTCTCATTGGATCAACATGCATGGATTTACATCAATGAAGTGGTATGGTTTCATGGAGTACCACAATAAATTGTATTTGATCGTGATCTAAGCTTCACCTCGATGTTATGGAAAAGTCTCTAACATGATCTAAGCATTGAACTGAACTTCCGTATGACCAATCATCCTCAAACTGATGGCCAATATTAGGGAACCATTCAGACACTATAAGTCATGCTGAGAGCATGTTCAATGGAATTCAAAGGAGGATTGGACCAATATCTTTTACTGGTAGAATTATCCAACAATAATAGTTTCCACTCAAACATCTGAATGGCACCATATAAATCCCTTTATGGGAAAATGTGCAGAACACTAGCGTGTTTGGATAATGTCGGTGAGTGTAAGCTTCTAGGACCTGAAATGGTCGCAGAAATGGTTGAGAAGGTGAAAACTATTCAGCATCATATCAAGGCAGCCCAAATTCGATAGAAGTGTTAGGCAGAAAACCATCGAGGAGACCTTGAGTTCAAAGTTAGGGATATTGTAATTCTATGCATATCCCAATGGAAGAAGGTCATGAAGTTTGGGAAGAATGGGAAATTAAGTCCCAGGTACATCGGCCTCTTCGAGATCCTTGATCGAGTCGGAGCTTTGGCCTATCGACTGGAACTTCCACCAACCATGTCAAAAGTACATGATGTCTTTCATGTATCCTTCTTAAGGAAGTACATAGAATACCCTTCACATGTACTCTCTTCTGAGGTGGTACAGTTGGAGGATGATCTCTCTTACGAGGAGCATCCATATAAGATCTTGGATCGTAGAGACAAAGTTCTACGCAACAAGACTACTCATTAGGTCAAGGTACTATGGAGAAACCATAAGTACAAAGAGGCAACCTGGGAAATGCATGAATCAATGAAGGAAAAGTACCCACACCTTTTTTGGCCTTAAAATGTAAAATGAAATTTCAGAGGAGAAATTTCATAAGAGGGAATAATGTAATGACCCAATGTTTTTCAATGAAAATTACCTTCTCATAAGTATGTCATAAAAGCACATAAAAACAAAACATAATGAACTACTAAGTGCTAAGTGACCTTTAAACATAAGTTTTGCACTTCTGTGTTTGGAATTTTGAAAATCCAGCATACATGGTTATAATTAGTAATTTATTTGGAGTTCGATAATGAAAACTTATTTTTTGGTGAATAGTATCCTACCCTTATGAATAGTAACATACCCTTATGAATAGTGATATACTGTAATGAATATTAGCCTCGCCTATGATAGTATAAAAATAATATTCATGTTGTAAGTATGATATACCTATATTTTAGAATAATTTAATGAATATTTTAAAACTAGTTTGGATAATAAATTATTATTTTAATTTAATATTAAAATAATAATATTTAAAAAAATAGTTTTGAAAAATGGACTTTATTTTTTAGATTTTGCACATCGAAAAATTATTAGGGTGAATTTTTTGGATTTTTCCGAAATACTTGAATTTTTTATGAATAGTAAAATACGATAATTTACAATAAATGCTAAATAAGGGATATATTGAGTCATTGATGATGTTCTGCTGATGTAATCCCACTTGGTTTGGGATCAAAAGATAAAATAACTATTATTTGTCATGTAATACTTATTATTCCTTGTATTGTGAAGAAGTAATAAATTAATGATTATAATATTATGAAATTCCTCCTCTCCTCCTCTATAAAACCCCCTTCACTCCCTCTTCTCTTCACTCCTCTCAAGCCTTGTGCCTTGCCAATATTTTACCCAAATCTCTCACCAAGATCCTCCCCCCATGTGTAAAATCTCCTAGCCCCTTTAAAATACCAAAACATCTCCCCTTAAGGGGTTATCAAACGAGGAAGTCCCAAGAGGTAAATTCCTCTTTTCAATTCTTTCATTTCTTTTAAGTTCTTTTCTTTTTGTTTATTTTCTCACCTCCCTTTACACTAATAGTATGATAAATCCAGTAACATACATTTACTGGAATGTTTTCATTCTAATGGTATATTTCATTATCTTCACTCTTTTCCCCACCCTTTTATTTGAAAGAAATGAAAGCACTATTTGAGATATGAAAATTTAGCACATTTAAGTTATAAAGAAAAACATGTTCTTTGTAATCAAAACCACCTTTTAAAAAAACGGTTATCATTAAGGTTATATATATCACAATTCGACTTCACTATATGTAACCTAATTAATATTAAAACCATGTAATCTTCAGGATTTGAACTAAATAATATAACTTCAATTCTGGATAACAAATTTAATCATACATTTAATCCAAATTTGAATACAAGTGAACCAATATTTTAAAGCCAAGTAAACAAACGATGCCGAACAATGAAATTGAACCTTATAACTAATCAAAAATCATTTTAATGAAATAAAGAGGGTGATAATAAATAAATTACATATAGAATAGGTTCTTGAATTATTAATTAATAAGCCTAAATTTGTTTATTCATGTATTTAATAACAAGTGGATAACACCAACAGATTTAAGGTAAGGGATCCTCTCCTTTTCACTTTTAGTCAAGATTTTTCTCTACGCTATGTATAATTATTTAATACCAAGTGATGGGTTATATTTTCTCTCCTCCCCCATAATGTACTAATGATTTATAAGTGATGAGAAACCACATATCTCTCCCACAAAGCTCTCCTAGTTACACCCGATACCATACTGATAAACTGTAATGGATTCTACCCGAACTTCCTTTATTCCTTCAGGTTGCTCTATCTTTATTTTTACCAAAATTTTGTGGTCTTTTACTTTTATGTAAAACCTATAAATTCTGTTAATATGCTAAAAAATCATTTACCAAGATCCAAATCTCATTCTATTTCGGGGATATACATGCGTTTAAGTGAATCCCTCCTTGATACTCCCTAATAAGCACACTCGTTTTAAAGGAACTTACCGAACTTTTACCCAATATCATGTTCACTCTATAATATGTTTTAGTACATCACTATATTTATAAAATATGTATTTTTATTATTAAAACCTTCTTGGTTCAATTCTGGTTTTATATAAAATAATTTCCTCTTTACTATTTTAAAAGATCTATATTATTTTCTGTAAAACCGCACAAAACTGTTTTAATGCTATTGTTTCTCAAATACATTTCTTATATGATGTCACTTATATTTGTTAGAACCTAACATGTTATATTCCTATCTTAACCTATAAACATCCATGTATTTTCTAATTCTTTCCTTTCATGGACACTTTCATGATATGCCCATTGGTTATGATTTATGTCATGATTGTGGTACCCAATTCTTTCAATGGGAACCCTTATGTTTATGTATGGTTGATTTTGTATGATTTTATATGTGGTAAGAATATTTATGTGGCAAGAATATTCATGAAAATATAGAGACGGGTGTGACCATATAGGATCTTATGCAATGGGTATGGTTAATTTTTATGAGATGTGATGTGAAACGGGATTGGCGGTTAGCCTTAACTCGTACTGAATTGGGAAACGAGATTGGTGGTTAGCTTTGACCCATAATAATGTAATGTTTTATGATTCTTACAGATTTATATGATTCCATATATATATAATACCATTATTTCATGATATTATTTCATATGTTCAATGCTTTGTTATCATTGTGTCATGACTCCTAACTCATGTGCTTAAGATGTATCCTTATCTTCGTTCCCTTACTAGGCTTTTCAACTCATCCCTTTGTTCATGTGTTCCTTAGGGTACCCTATATATATATAAGGGCTTAAAGGAAGTTATAATCTCTTTATGTATATTAAATAAATAAGTTTATTTAGCCCCATGTTTTATGTTATATGTACATAGTCTTCAAATACACTAGACTTAACGATCCATGGCTTTTACCATGATGATTAATTATGCTTAAAATCATGAAAGGTTATATGTAAAAGGCTCAAGTCGCTATAAATCTTGTTTCTATATTTCCAATATTTCCACATTAGAAACACATAGAATATTTTTTAAGGCATTTCCGAGATCTATTTTTTCCATAACATTAAAAAAAGGGAAAATAGAATTCTAACCTTCAGTTTTCATGGATTGATTATTTCCCATTTTTTGGGATCTGGCCCTATTCTTTTGATTGTTCTAAAAGTACATTTCATTATTAGAAAACTCCATTTCTAACCTCTCTACACATTGAACATGTTTATCATAACTTTTGAATTCTTGGAAGCCAATTCCCTAAAGTATGTTGTCTTTAATCCTACGTAAAAATGATTGATTTTTCTATCAAGATATCGAATAACATTTAGAGCCTACCATTATATTTGAGTGATTTTTACTTCATATAAGACCATTGAATCTTACTGATGTTCTTTTAATTACATGAATTGATTATCTATCCTATGTTGAACCACCATAGAAACATATTTTTCAAGGAATATTTTCTTTAATTCATCCCATTCGAAGGAATAAATCTCCTCACTGTCCTTTATATTCTTGACCATTGACCACCACTGGATAGATTCTCCTTCAAAATTATAAATATAGAGACTAAACTATTGATTATATGATCACAACATGACATGTAATATCTTTTCATGGGATGTAATCCACCCTTGAAACACCACTAGATCAGAATATCTACTAAAAGTATGAGGCTTTTTCCTTATAAAGTGTTTCACTATCATTATTATCCTTTGTGGTAGCTCTTGTTTCTTTGTTTCATGGATGCTACAATCATTTATAGGCTGAATAAACTAATCAATTATTGTCACAAACTACTTATTTTTAATTCCCACCATTCAAATTTGAGTATTCGGAAAGATATTATCCTCTTAGTAACTTCCAACTTTAGCTTCCCTGTTTATTTTGTGGAAAACCATTTCGAACAGACATATCTTAAATGAAGGAACATATAATCTTTAAATTCTATATCATTTCAACATAACCATAAGGTAAAAATCATTTATGTATTTAAATATCATCCTATAATCCCCTAATGTTATATAAACCGTGTTCAGTTACCACCTATAAGGACTCGGCCTCAAACATATCATAATATAGAAAATTGTTTTAGAATTCAATTTCTTACATTCCCATATTTATTTTTTCAATTTTTTTTAGAGAATTAGGTCATGTATCATAGGTATCAAACAACAATCATACAAAAAGTTTATTACTAAAACAATATCAATTTCTTCTATAATATAATTTTTTTTAATAAAACATGAGTTCTTTTCATGAAAATGTTCCCAAATTTCAGCTTGGCTTCTTCTTTTATTTTACCAATCCGTAAACCCTGTGAAAAACATTTAATAACATAGGATGATCCAAAAAAAGACAGGTAAGGGATTAAAAAAGGAATATAACTATTTTTTCATTAGTACTTGAAAACAAGTGAAATCATTTTCACACATACATAATTCTCACCCACAAAATATCACATACTATATTTTTGAAAGAAATAGATTTCCATAAAACATAGAAATCATAAATAACCCATTTAGTTATCTTAGGTCATTAATTACATAATATTTTAACCCTCCCAGATACCATATTATTTTTAACCTGCATGAATACCTTACAATTTAATCCTTAAGGCTACCATATGATGTAACACTCATAGATACCTTGTGGTGTAACCATAATAGTTACACATGGAATAACCATTACAATCAACTTCCTACATAGACATACCTAATGAATTGGAGGGAGATATAGATACCACCCTCCATCAAAAAAAATTCTCTAGAACTATAACATAATCATAAAACATGAACACTTTCATTATAAAAAAATTATTAAAGGAAAATCACTTATTTTATAAGAATACTATGCATATACAAAGGAAATAATTTTCTCTTCAAATAAATATGTAATCTTATCCTGAAAACAAAAATATATCAAGGAATCATGAAATTATGATAAGTTATTTTTTCTATATAATTTTAAGAGGAAAATTTCATTATTATTTTTTTAAAAATAGTCATTAAAGAGGATTTTAAATTCAATGCCCCTTACTCAGGTTTTTCAAAATTCAAAAATGTTCACACATCCTATTGAATTATTCCCTTTAAGAACCACCATAGGGAACTTGGATTTAGACTTTTGGTGAGACCCGCATATCTTGAACATAGAGGAGAGGATTGGAAATTTAATTGGTTATAATGTAAATAAGTTACAAGGCTTTGAGGTGTGAGGAGATGAGGTGGTGATGGGTGGTATTTATAATGGCGGAGCGAGATGTTTTTTGAATATTTTATTCATTTTTTTATTATTTAGTCCCAAGACTATGAATATTTTGATAATTATAAGTAAATATATAAAAATAACGAAGGGGAGTTTTAGATAATGGTGATTATATCTGAAATAACCCATGTAATAGTGTATATAACGTATAATGTATATATACTGTAAATTATTGTAGTTTACTATTCTAATTTTTTTTAATTATTTTAGAAAAAAACCCAAAACTTCACAGTAAACATTTTTATAGTTGTAGAATTCATGAATCAACTCCATTTTATGAAAATAATTTTATAAATATGAGAAATTTAATTTTTAATTAAAATCATAATTCTTCTAAAAATACCAATATTATAATTATAACTGATTTTATGATACTTTGAAAAAATAATTATTCTCTCCAAAAATTATCTTATAATAATAAGAAAACAAAATTTTAATTTATGATTCTATTTTTTGAAGATAAAATTTATTTTAAATCATTATATTAATTATAAAATTTTAAATAAACATTTATGTTTCAGAAAAATACGAATACTCAATTTATCATTTTCAAAACATTTATTTACTTATTAATTAATATAAATATATCATATTTACACTTATAATATATATAAATTTTATTTACACTCTCATAGGTTAGGTTGATATTCCATTAGTATAGATTTATTAATTTCTTTAAATACAAATTATTTTATTGGAAATTTATATTGAATTTATCCATTTAATTATAGAATGAAAAAATATATTTGTTATGTACCTTGGTTGTTACGTAGATAAAAATATTTCATCATATGAAGAATAATAAGGAGAAATCCTAAAAAACGCTGAAATTGTAACATAAAACACATACCTTTTTGGTAACTTTGAATCATAAGCCCCATGAAATAATAACATTAAATTAATCTTAGAATATAATTATAATAAATAAGTTCATGTTATTTTGTTGAAAATGGGATGTATATACACCTCATAAAAGAATATCGGTGCATAACATGACATGTCTTAATGAATGAAAATTGAGAAAAAAGTACCATACCTTAAGTATTGAATTCATTTTAATATGATCAAACCTAATTATTAAAAATATTAAATTATTAAAAAGTAATTAAAAACCCTAATTATATATATTATAGAATATATGATTCACTTAGGAATTTTAATATCATTTTATTAAGAATTCAATGTTAAATTCACATTTCGGACAATAAATTCTATGGTTTTCCTATATGTTTTGATTTTTTATTTTTGGTCCTATTACATTTATATTGATCCCATAATCTATATAATTTTAACCATGATATAAATATCATATATATTTCATTTATATGTATTTATATTAATCCAAAAATTTGAGAGGTAGAAAATGAAATACATCGTTCATAGAGATGGTGGGCCATATGTACCGATGAACAATGTTTCCATTTCCTAGATGGATGAAGTAAAAGAAAGGTAAATAATATATTAACTTTATAGAATAATTTATATTTCATATTTATCACATATATTCATCAAATATATCCCTTTTACCTTCCATGTAAAAAGTGAGTGAAAAATAGAACACATCGCTTCGTGAGGCGGTAGTCCGCCGTAAACATGAACGCCAATATCATATTCTCTATTGAATGGAAAGTATAAAATCTTATTCATGATAATATATTTTAATAAGTATATTTTTGTTAGAAATAAAAATATATACACTATATCCATCATTATATCAAACCATGAGTGGTGTTGATGGAAAATATGTCATGTCGATTAGGGAGGCGGTAGTCTTCCGTACACAAAGTGATGTTATCGTTTCCCACTTGAGGGAGGAGGATATGGATGTATGTCAAGACCATAAAAAATAAAATCTCATTATATTTAACAAAATAATAGAATTATATGATAATGTTTTTTATAGAATTAAATGAGCTTGTGTAGAAATAAAATAAAAATTCTTGTCGAAGAATGTTAACTCTTCATCAGGTAATCTTATTGGGTTTACACCAAAACAATAATAGGAAGTATTTATGATTAAAATAATAATTCAATGATGATATAAGTAAATTAATAATGGTTTTTTATAGATATTTTATGAATTAAAAGTTTTTTATGTGTGAAGAGGAGATGAGAGGGGGTGACCTTTTATAAGTGAGGTGAGTGACACACTTGTAATTTTTGAAAATAAAAAAAGTATACCCACATTTTCCACATGAAAAAATTAATTATAATGAACCATAATCCATAAAAAATGATATAAGGTCGTAATAGGGCATACCAATGGGTGTTGGATTTTTTTTTATTTTTAACCCTTATATAAGTAGTTTAACCCCATGGTGAACCCATTTTTACCTTAACTACTATAAATATTATTTGTTGTTCAACAAATTCAGTATAATAAAAAATTAATAATAAATTATTCTTATTAAAAATACATAATATATTTTTCCAAATTTCATTTATAGAAGTTGAAAATTTTAATTTTTAATTTAATCCACAGTCATGATGAAAAATAGGTTTTCAAAAGTGTAAATGTTCAAAACAAAAGATGGTGTTAAATAAAAATTCAATATGGAAATAATTCAAATTGCTTTAATTGGATTTATAGATATATAATAAAACTAATTTTACTTTTAAAATTATTTTAAAATAAAAAATTAACCTTATAAATTATTTAAATGAAAAGGTAGTTTTCATTAAAAACCACTATTTTTCAATAAAAACCAGTATTTCTCGGTATTCATTGGAAAATTAATATTTTCAAAAAAATAAAAAAAATAAACCATGAATAATTTTTATATGATTAATTAAAAAATTAATTTTAATTTTATCAAATTTATTTTATAAAATGTGTCAAAAATTAATTTATTATTGTTCAAAAAAAGAAACGGAAACAATTTTTTTGAAAAAAAAATATTTTCGAAACATATGAAGACTTTACTAAAAATTATGTACTTTATTTTGTAAATATGTTTTCTATATATAAAACCTGTATAGATAATATTTAATATTTATTTATTTTTATGCATCCTGCAATGTTTAATGGCTAGGTAATAATGATCGTGTTTAAATAATAATATTAATAGTTTATCAGAGTTGATTAAAACTCATTTTTGTGTATAACACAAGATATCAATAAAATTTAATTTATTCCAAAAATTTATTCATAAAAGTTGAGGGTATTAATTTTTTTTTGGAATTTTTTATAATTTTATATATTTAAAATGTGAATTTTGTTTGAAAAATTTTTCTTTCAACACGTTTTCTTGATTTAGTTTTAAATTATATTTTTCCAGTTATAAGTTTTGAATTTTTAGAAAAAGCTTCAAGATTTTAAATTAATGGGTAAAAATATAGTAAATATTTTCTTCTTATTTTGGAAATTATGAATTGTAATATTAGTTTTTTTTGTTACCACGATTAGTGTAAATTAGGTAATTAAGGGTTAAAAATAATATTATAAGGACTGGAAAATGACCGTAAATCATTCCTTCATTTTATTAGATGAGTAAATTTCATTCATAATCACCCATTATTTATTTATATGACCATTTCTCAATTTTTATGTGATTATAAGAATTAGAATATTTTATTTAAATAAAAGTGAAATTTTATACACCCTTTATTTAATAACTATAATATTTTTAACATGGGGATAAATAGGAGATATGTTTTTATATAAACAGTTTCATGAAATAAAGTTATTTTCCTTCATAATGATAATTTATGTTTAATTTTTATAGAATAAATTATTACCTTAAAATCCTGCACAATGCGGATGGAGTAATTATTTAATTAATGGAAAAGTAAAATAAATGATATTAAAAATATAAAAAGTAGTAAATTTTAAATAATTAATGTCACCCATTAATCTTATTGAAAACATAACATATTAAGTATCTATTAAAATATTTTATTTTAATTTTATTTGTTTCACTGATTGTATAATTGTCAAAGTAAATTAATATTTCAAAAATTGACAATTATGATATTTTATGAGAAAAATACTTTATAGAATGACATAAAATTCATAAAAATATAATATTCAGAAAAGTGATTTGGGTATGGTTTAAAATATTAACCATATTCCATTAATTGGCCGTTTTTCCATTTATGGTAATGATCTTGACCCTCAGGGACTAAATAACCTTGTTGTTATGGTAAGTGTGAAAAGAGTTAACATAGGATTAAAACAAGATTATAGGTGTAAAAAAAGAGTTCTAAACATTTAAAAAATTATTTTATAATATTATTTCAATTGGTACTAATATTATATATAATTATTATCTATTTTTCTCCATGAGTAAATCATAATTAATTAAAATTAACTTAACATATTTTGATATTTTAAAAATGCCTCTCCCATCTCTTATAAAGGGGAACGACATTTTCTAATTTATTTTCACCTCAATAATCAATTTTTTTAGGGAAAAATTTATTAAATATATTTATAACATCCATTTTAAAATTATATATTTCTTATTTTGTGTAGAATATCGACTATTGAGTGGTTAATGTGTAAAAATAGATATTTTCCAAGAAAAGGTTTTGTTCTTAATAAGTTGTTTCCATTTTATTTTTTCTTATACAACCTAAAATATTATCCAACCATTTTGAGATGACAAAATCAATACATTACATAAAATACGATTTTATTATGATATTTTAATAACCTATATGTATCTCTATCTTCCATTAAACTAGAAAGGATTTCATCATTCAAGTGGAAGAGGGACTACAACCTTGTGAACCGATGTAATTCATTTTTCATAATTGTTTCTCATAAATGTATTATAATGATGTAATTAGTGTTTATATATTATATTAAATACATATTTATCATTATGAAAATATAATTTTTCATTTACTTTTTACCTTTCAATTCACTGAAAATTGACAACAGTTTTCATGCGTACTTGTTGACTACCACTTCTACGAAGAAAAGTGATTCATTTTTCATCACTAAATCACATGGATGATATATATAAGTATTTAAAAACTATTAATATGATATTTATTATATTATTATTAATATTAAAAGTAAAAAATAATACTTACCTTCTTTCTAAAATGAACATTGAAAAATGGAAACATTATTCATAGGTGCATATAACCTACAAATTGCATGATTGTAATGTAGTTCATATTTTATAACCATACATAATGATAAGATTTAAAAGTATAATTTATATATAAAAATTATAATTATTTCATTATTATTATTCTAGATATTGTGATATAATGACATTTTTGACCATATTAAACTACCAAATTCATTTTAGAATTTTTGAACCATATATCATGAAAACCTCCGATATTAACTTAAATGATTATGTAATTATTTAAATAATGGAAATATTTTTAATGAAAGGAATAATAAAATTTAAAAAATATTCCCAATAAAATAAATATTTAACTTAGATTTGTTATTCTGAAAGATATAGCACGTACTTGATGAGTCGGACTTGAGGTAAGGGATTTCATCTCAATTTCCTTTCCTTGGAGCATATTTTATTATTATTCACATAATTTATTTTTTATAGTGTATTTACAACCTATTTCACATGTCATATAATGAATCATTAATATTTTTTTTAATTTAAATATATTCAAAAAAAAATTATTTGACTTGAATGATTCCAGGTGGTAAAATGATTCTTAACTCAATTTCCTTTTATTGGGTTATAACTCATCTTCATTGACATTATTATGAAACTATTGTGTGTGAATAGATATATAGATTATTTATTCTATATTTCCAATTGTTTTTTTGTAGATTTATATTTATTTCACATAATATATCTTCTTATTAATTCTCAATTTAAGGAAAATATTCTTTAAGGGTAATTCATCTCAAATTCTTATCCATTGGGACATATGTTTAGTATATACACGTATCTTATTTTATGTGGTGTTAATATTACCAAAGTGGAAAAGGATTTATTTTACAATATATTTCTTTTCGATACATTTTATGTTGACGGTTATTTTTGGTGAAATCATATGACCTTAATATCTTGAACTATATATTATTTATTAGAATATGATTTTGAAATTTATCTAAATATTTAATTTCCATTTCCTATCATATTGATAAAATAAACATTAATAAATTCAATTGTATGTGATACCAGCCTTATATATTCCTTTATATCATGAATCATTCTCTTCAATTTTCTTAATTTCTTAAATGTTTTATAAAAATAATTTAAAAAAAGGACCGATTTATTAATTTTATTTTACATGATCATTGACCTACTTTAAAAGGTATTTAAAAGGAAATTTCTTACCATTTTTGAGATGGATTACTTTTGACCACCTTTTACAAATTTTTTGAAAAGAATGTTTATTTTTAACATTTATTGAAGAAATAAATTTTCCTAAAATCATAAACATTATTTAATTTGAAGCCTCATTTCTCTCTTTCCATTTTCTTAAAGAAAATTTTCTTCACAATATTTTATAAATTTTTTGTTTTTAAAACTTGTTTTCAATATGGAAGGTTATTTTCCACAAGAATGAATTTAAAGATCTTTTAACATCTGTTCCCTTCACCATTATCATGAACCCTTGATGATACTTATGATCCAATGAGTATATTTGTTATTAATACCATAATAATTCTATATATGGATGGATTATGATTATTTTAATGATATCTTCATGGAACCGATTCCTTATCCACAGTTTAATCACAGTTTAAAAGTAATAATGGATGTTTTTATGATTTTTATGATGAAATTAAAAATCCATGTGATTTTTTTATGTTCTTGTTATTAGGAAATGATTATGATTATAGGTTTTCCCATTTTAAATCAAGGATGTGTGGTTTCATTATAAACCAAGGATGGGTGGTTACATTATAACCAAGGATGGTTGGTTCAGTGATAGCTATAGAGACCTGAAAACTCACAAACAAAAATATTATATTTTAGTAAATTAATATTATTTACATGACATTACAGAAAATTCAAGAATCATTTAGGTATAACTCCACTTGAAACTTTACACATAAAAAACTTGTCCATAAGTGAGATACATCATCTTTCATTAAGCCTTTCATAACTAGTACCCTTCTTAGTTCTATCATACATAATACATTTCATCAAATCTGTGAGAAATAAAAAATAATAAAGGGAGATCGTAGATGCTCAATAAGGGTAAGAAATGGATATATCAAAATAAAATGAGTATAAAGTTATGATAACATGATAATAACATTTAAAAAATGTACGCTACATACCACAGATCCTAAATGTTGGTCATAGCATAAATCATGGAACCTCATAAGACATGAATCATAATGGAATAAAAGTACATGAGCTATGAGATCATAAAATTATCATAATACATATTTCTTTAGTGTATACATAAGAAAATAAAATATTATTTCAAGGATATGCACCATGAAATTCGTAACATGTTATTCTTGGTTTAACCACCCATTTACCTACTTCTTGTTTGAGATAAACTCATATATACCTTCTTTTTCGGCCTGGGATGACCTCTCATTCACCCTCAAATCTCATATAAAATTAGTCATTTTCCAATTAATTAGAGGGAGATATAGGTCCCACCAATCACATAATGAAAGTCAAAAATATGTGTTCCATAATATCTTATAAAATTCATTAGATCAAAACCCATGAAAAGAAATGAGATTAATAAATATTTCAACATATTGGTCTAACATAACCCATAAAATAAGGAAATGGTTTCATAAACAAATTGTCATCATATATATTAAAGATTCGGAAAAATAATAAAAATGGTATCCTCATATTATATCTCCATTACACCATAAGTTTTATCAATGGATGTCATCTTATATGGAAAATGAGTTTTAAATAAAAACAATTGGAACTTTTTTTATTAAAATAACATTTCATTGAAAATCCTCTTTTAAAAAATAGAAAATCATAAAAAATTACGTAAATCTTTTTATTTTAAAATAAACTTCAAAAATTATACAGGTATCCTTAAAAATCATTTAAAACAGTTCCTGTTAATATTTACTTTTATCTTTGAAATAAAATTTTTAAAACATAAAACATTTTTAAAATATTTTTTTTAAAAAATAACCATTGAAACAGATAATGGAAGATTTAGAATCATTAAAATCATTTATTGAAGAAAATATCCATTCTGATTTGAAAACCAATTCTTAAAATAGAAAAAAATTTCAAAATCATATTATTTGAAAATAAACTATGAAAATTATAAATGAGGCTTTAAAATATTGACTGGCCATGAGGTAATGAAATGAAATTTATGTTAATACAATGATTCATTTTAAATATTCTATAAAATAAAAAAGGGAATTGTTTTTAAAATGGCATCAATATTCCTTTTAATTTTTTAAAGTAAAACAAGGGTTAAAAAATTTAATAGACAAGGGGGAACATTTAAACATTTGTTAATTTTTTTTGAAAACAATAATACAGAATAAAATTCATGATTTTTTATAGAGGAATCATGTACTACCCCCAATTTTTGTTGTGTAACCCAATCATTGTGTTTTTATGGATATCAAGTATAAGAGGGAATGTTGGGAAAGGATGGGGATCTTTCACTATGTTTTGGGGACAGAAGGAGTGGTGCACGGGCTGCCCACAATTTATCCAAACCCTGCTGAAATCCAAGTAGAAACCATGAACAAGATCATTTTTGAGGCAGCAAGATTTGGAACAGTGTGCGCACCACTTGGGAGAATATGTGAGGAGGTTGTGTGAGGTTCTTCCTAGATAGTATCTAATTCACGGTTAGCGCATAGTTATTCTAACCGTGTGAACTCACCATGTACATGGTTTAAATCAGATCCTAAAAAAGTGGATCTTACCCATTTTGGCCTCTAAGTGGCTCATTTTTTCTTCTAAACGGCCATAACTCTGGTATTATCTTCCTTGAAGGTAAACTAACTTCAAAAAAGTGTTTTATATTCAATCAAAAGTCTTCCATTAGTGTTTTGATCCTGTATTCTTGAGGTATGTGATCGTTCTTCATCATTCATGATAAGTTTCTTAGATCTACTTCGATCTACTTGACATTTCTACTAGGTTTCTCATATCTATACTATTTATGGGTATATATATGAGTTTGGATACCAAATAGGATTAATTTTGGTCTTGTAAGTGATTCGATATGGTATCTATGCCCATTTTGTGGAGAATCAACCTGGTCGCTAGAACATTTCATCGTTCGTTTATGTGTTTATCAAAACCTTCAAGGTAGGATGATTCATTATCGAGTCCAACTAGTAGAACTGTTGGGAATGATTTCAAATATACTTACTTTTGATTAATTTATCATTAATTAGATGGTTATGATTTTTTGGAAAGCTTCTTTTTTTATGGTTTGGTAAATTGTAAATTTTTTTAAAATTGGGTGTTTTGAATAAAGGGATTTTGATCATTGTTTTAGAATATAGATTTTGAAATGGGTATTTTATAGAATTATGGCACATTTATCTAATTATATGTTTTAAATAAAAAGAGGATTTTTATTGAAAGTAAAAGTTTTTTTTAAATTGGTTTATTCTATGTTTTTCAATAAAAGTATAGTTTTATTGAAATGGTTTGAAATGGTTATCTAGAATGGGTTTAGTATACACTGATTTTTGTGTGTGTTCCTGTTCTATGTTCCCCAAAATAAGAGACATGTACCATTTCGGTACAAGGTGAGTGACCCTATATCGGGGGTGTGTATAATAGGGACACAAGGTAATTGGACAAGAGTCTACTCATGGGAATGGAACTGTCTAATAAAGCATACATGTCTGGGTTTTTTGTGTACTATGGTTTGGTTTACTAAAACAATCATAAATTTCTTATAAGCCTTGATTAGTTACTTTTTGGAAAATAACTTGCTAAAAATTTGTTTCATTTACATTTTTTTCACTTGGTTTTAATTGGGTTTTGAACTCCTATATTCGATTATAAATTGTTTCCGGAAATAGATTTATAAAAACCATTTTATATAATGTGAAAAGTATTCTATCTCAGTTGTGTGAATAGGGAAGTCATTAGAAATATCAACTAAGTTATTTAATCACCCATTCTTTTTAAATTTGGCACTTTTTTAGATGTTACCGTACGAGATTTGGGAAAATGTAATGAATCACACTTCCTTAGTTCCACTTCATGATAATTTGGACTACTTGGTGATGTTGGAGAATAGATATTGTGGAGCTTGGAGTTTGGGTTTCATCTTAGATTTTATATTTTATTTTTCCCTGGTTTAATTTGGTATTTTTTTTATTCCTCTATAGTAAAATTTGGTTTCCTTTTATAATGAGAATGATTTAAATGACTTAGTTTATTCCTTTCATTATATAGAGAGCTGTCGGTTGTTGGTTTTTTGGGTTATTGGTTTTAGTCATTATAGTGTAAATCATCCCCCACATACCTTGTACCCCTTCATCATTTATTAATATCCTTTGATGCCTTGTGGATGTTAATTAAATCATACTAATGACCCTTTTTACTCTCAAACCAATGGCAATTAGCGGGTTATTACAAATGGTTTCATCTAGATTGGTCCTTGCCTCACAAGTATTCATCATTGCTCTGTATCTTGGGGAAATAATTCTTTCATGTCTATTCCTTGGGTTGAAATCTTAGAAATGTGTTGGATTGTTTGAGCATGAAATGTACATCATAAAAGGACTTAGTTAAACCTTTTATGATGAACTTCATGTTTCTAGGGTGTTGGGTACATAAGTGTACGGAGACACTTCTAGGATGTTGACACCTAATTTTCACAGGTTTATCAAACAAGATGACCATAGAATTCATTGTAGAGAAATGCGTACCCACAATGAATGTGTATATCATTTCAGGTAATGATTCATGTTGTGAAAAAAGTGTTGATATTCGGAAAAGTATGAAATTGTTCTTCAAATGAATGATTTTGAAAAATGAAATGCTTATGTTATTTTGAAAATGGTTAATTTACAAAAAGAAATTTGAATGTTTTCAAAAATGGGTGAATATGGAAAAGGGTGTTTTTGGAAAAACAATTTGTGATAGTTTATGTGATAGAATTTTAAATGTTAATCCATCAGTGGCTAAAGTGTGAGATTAATGGAGTTTGTTGTTTATTTAGAAAATGGCACATGGTAGGCATTGTTGAAACCAACTGGAAGATGCTGCAGAGAATGAAGTTACACCAGAGGCATGAGTGATCCAAGGGCTAGTTCAGAGTATTGTCCAGGCATTCCCATAAGTGGATATGGGGAACTTGAGGAATGACCCAAGGCATGTGGATCATACAATCCAATTCATGAATAAGAATCCACATAACTTCTCAGGTGATTCTAATCCCAACGTCAAGATGGTGACTTATATTCTTGAGGATCCTGCATGCCAATGGTGGCATTTAGTGATGTAGGATAATTTGGATGAAGGCCTTATATGGGAGGATTTTGAGAATTTTTCAACAAACAATTCTATCCTCCTACGTTCAAAAATTCATAAAATAGTGGATAAATTAGTCATGAAGTAGTATACTCTATTTGTCATGAAATATGCAGCTAAATTCATGAATTTAGTTCACTTTTCAACAGAAATTGTGACAAGTGCATCCTTAAAAGAACACATCTTCGAATCAGGTCTAAGGTAGTAGAATTGATCAAAGATCGTGTTGCTCTGTATTATTGATTATATATAGATAGTGAATAGAGGCACAATGTATGAACAATATATATTAGGATATATGGGAGGTGGTTTTATGATACTTATATGGAATGATTGGAACATAAATTCTAGGAGAAATCTGGAAACGGAAACTTATTTCCAAGGTGGAAGTGGAAAGAAGAATCAAACAGATGGATCAGTAAAGCATCCTCCATGACCCAAAAGAAAAACATGTTGTTTTCAATTTGGTTCATTTGACCACATAAAGTAAGAGTGCATGAGACAACCTAGAGCATTCCATAACTTCAAGGAGATGGGTCATCTTTAGTGGTATGGTCATAGTGCTCTAGGTTCAGGTGTTCAAGAAACTTATAAGGCATGACAATCATCATATGCTTTGATAGGTAGAGGGAAGAAAAATACATCTTATCATCAGAGTAGATCTATCCATGTTTATTCTAGAAGTACCATGCCACTTCAACCAAAGAAATCTCATCAAGGTGAAAAGGATAAAAATTTAGCAAAGAAGAAGTTGTATAGAGATGATTAGATAATTTTCAATGATCAGGATGGACCATCCATAGTGAGAGGTACTATTATTTTGAATTATAATAGCGTGGAAGTGCTCTTTGAGATTGGTGTATCACATTCTTTCATTGATTCTAATTCTATTGATTTACTATGTTTAATGTTGGAAATGATTCCCTCTGTATTAAGAATCCAAACTCCTATTACTGAAAGAGAATGTCAAGCCTTTGTGTGTAGAGAATGTGCTATAATTGTTGATGGAGCTAAGATGAAATGGGATTTCTCAGTGTTGTAAAAGAATGTCTATGATGTAATCCTAGGTATGAATTGGTTGAAAACATTCAAGGCTCATATCGACTATTATCAGAGAATAATTAGTTTTATGACTATTGACAACATCTTGCATCTCTTCAGAGGATAGAGGACAGTAAAGAAAGGTGAAAAGAGTGTGTTGGATTTAATGGTGAGAATGATATCTTATCATTTGAAAGCGTTGGTATTAGAATCAATGGAAGAGATCAAGTAAAACAATTTTCCAGTATTTGTGGATAAATTTCCAGATGGCTTTGCCAAAAAAATCTTTGGTTTACCACCACTAAAGGAAGTGGGGTTTATGATTCATCTCCTTCAAGGGACCACTGTTATTTCCCTTCCATCTTATAGGATATCAACAATAGAGTTTCGGGAATTGAAACTGTTGTTGGGGGAGCTGTAATGAAAGAGTTTAATTTGGCCAATTACGTCTCTGTGGACAACACCCGTCTTGTTTGTGAAAAAAGAGATGAAACTCTTCGGTTGTGTGTTGATTATCGTAAGATTAACCAAGTTATGATAATGTACCGAGACCCACTTCTATGTATTGATTATCTATTCGATCAATTAAGGTGAGCTCATTGGTTCTCCAAGATTGAATAGCAATCAAGATATAACTAATTGCATGTTCAAAAGGAATATATTCCAAATATAGCTTTTAAAAGTAGATATGGCCACTATGAATTTTTAGTCATTCCTTTTGGTATGAAGAATGCAATAATGACCTTCATGTATTTGTTGAATCAGATATTTCAATTATATGTAGATTATTTTTTTGTGGTTTTGGTGGAAGGAATTTCGGTGTATTCGAAGACAAAGGTTGACCTGAAGGAATACCATGAAATAGTGTTAAATTTTTTTTGAGATCATCATTTTTATTCCAAATTATCATAGTGTGATTTTTGGATATAGTAAGTACATTTTCATAGACATGTAATTTAGAAAAAAATTGTTTCTATTGATCCTAAAAATATATATGACGCTATCTTTTCACAACCACTGAGGAATGTCTTTGAGATATAAATTGTACTTGGTCTAGATGGTTACTACTGGTGCTTTGGGCATGATTTATCATGACTAGCTTCACTAATCATAGATTTTGCAAAGAAGGGTGCTCTATTTCAATGGATATAGGAATGAAAATTGTTTTTTCAAGAACTGAAAGTTCATCTTACATAAGCACCCGTCATTATTTTTCCAGAATCTTGACAAGGGTATGTGGTGTACTATGATGATTCAGGATCAAGCTTGGGATGTGTTCTTATGAAAGGAGACCATGTCAGGGATTATTTTTCAATAAATTTGAGGGTTCATGAGATGAATTTCCCAACACCTGATTTGGAGTCAGCTATAGTCATCCATTCCTTGAATACATGGTTTTATTATCTCATTGGTGATAAATTTAACATGTTCACAGACCAAAAAAGCTTGAAGCTCATTTTCTCACTGTGATATATGAATTTGAGGAAAAAGAGATAGATGGAGTATCTCTAAATGTTTGACTTTAAAATGATTTATACACTAATAAAAAATATTTATGTCGGTCATAGCTGACATGAATGTGGAATGTGATAACCATGGTGGATTTTTAGTTATCTTTTATTCTTTTCTTGATCCTCATTTCGTAAATACTGTTAAAGAGGTATAAAAATATGATGTATAATGTCACGTTATTTATTCCAAACTCAATTGGGGGGAGACCATCAAGGGTTGGAAACCGGATGGGAGTACATTTTGATATTTTAGAGATTGAATTTTTGTACCTATGGCTTATTGGGAAAAACATCTTCATGTTTACCACCATTCAAAATGGGTCATACATCTAGCTACACAGAAGATGTATAAGGCATTGAAGGCATAGTTCTGGTGGAGCGACATGAAAAGGATGGTGTATAAGTTCATCTCATGATGATTAACTTGTTAGTATGTTAAATATGAGTATTATAGACCTATAGGTATGTTCCAGTCATTACATATTTAAGTGTGGAAATTTGAGAAGATACCGATGGATTTTGTTGTAGGTCCTCCAAGAATGGTTTAGAAACACAATGCCATTTGGCTGATAGTGGATCATCTTACCAAGTCCGCCCATTTTATCCATATTTATGAAACTCATACGGTGAAGGATATGTCCAAAATTTATATCTAAGAAGTGGTAAATAGACCTCGAAAATCAGTTTCAATAGTCACAAATAGATATCCAAGGTTCATGTCTCATTTTTAGAAATCCTTATAGGAATCCCTTGGCACTCAGTCGAATATGAGCACGACATATCAACCTCAGAATAATATGAGATCTGAGCGACTGATAAAAACATTAGAAGACATAGTGTAGGATTGTGTTAGTAGATTTTGGGGGCTAATGGGAGGAGCACATTCCATTATTGGAGTTCTCATATAATAACAGCTATCAAGCCCCGATACATATGGCTCTATTTAGAGCACTGTACGGGAAGCCTTTTCGTTCTCTACTATGTTGGGTGGAAACAGGTTAGACAACACTAGTTGGTCTAGCCTTGTACTGGAAACAATGGATAATATTAAGATAATAAGAATGAGGAAGGAGATATCTTAGAGTCATAAAAAATATTATGCAAATAAACATTAAAGGCCATTGTCATTTTCTGTCAGCGATCTTGTGTTATTGAGGATCTCTCAAAGACTTGGAAATCATTATTTTGGAAAGTTTGGAATGCTATCTCATAGATACATAGTCCCTTTAAATATATTGGAAAAGACGATTGAGTTAAAAAAATATTTTTCATTACCACCATGGTTTAGCTCGATGCATAATGGGTTCAATGTATCTTAGTTGAAAAAGAATATGCCAGATCCTAACCATGTGATCAGA
Source organism: Viscum album (assembly GCA_963277665.1). Lineage (NCBI taxonomy): Eukaryota > Viridiplantae > Streptophyta > Magnoliopsida > Santalales > Viscaceae > Viscum > Viscum album. Next base: position 1,718,451,532 of record OY728145.1, on the reverse strand, counting down.
TGGGATCACATTGACCTAGATCTGGATGCTTTGTTGATACATATCTCAGTAAGTATTGTTGATAGTTAAGAGAAAGTATTTCATGGGAAAATCATCAGGATGTTGTGGGTTTTAGGGAATCCTGGTAATATTCATAAAGAGACGTGGAAATGTGAGAATAAAATGAAAGAGAAATAGATGAAACTCTTTTAGAACATCGATGGTTTTTTACGTTTCGGGGATGAAAAGAAGTTGTGGGGAGAATTTAGTACACCCAGTTTTTGTTATCTAAACCTTTATTTGTGTTTTAATGGATATAAGGTAAAATATGTAATGTTGGGAGAGTTTGGTGATCTTTCACTATGTTTTGGGGACAAAAGGAGAGGTGCATGGGTTGTTCACGGTTTATCCAAACCATGCAGAAATCCTAGTAGAAACCATTCGAATGAGTATATTTGTGTTAGATATCTTTAGCATGGTGTTTGCACGATTAGGTAGACCATGTGCGGAGGTCATTCTAGGGGATTTCTAGGTAGTATCTAAAGCACGGTTAGTGCACAGTTTGTCTAACCATGCAAACTAACCACACACAAGGAATAAATGAGATCCTAAAAAAGTGGATCTCACAAGTTTTTTCCTCTAAATAGATCTTTTTTGCTCTTATGTGCCCATAACTCTAGATTTATCTTCTATTATGGTATAATAACCTCTACCAAGTTATTCAGAGTCAATCTAAAGGCTCACCTTGATGTTTTAAACCTGGATTCTTGAGGTATGTGATCGTTCTTTATCATTCTTGATCGATTTCATAGATATACTTAGATCTACTTATCCCCTCTTCTTGGTTTCACAGATTTAAACTCGTTATGGGTATATGTATGAGTTTATATTCCAAAGAGATGGATTTTTGGTCTTTTTTGTGATATGAGAAGGGATCTAAGGTTGTTTTGGTGGATAATAAACCCGGTTGATAGAACGTTTCTTCGTCTATTTCAGTTTTTATCAAAACCATCGAGGTAGGAGGCATCTCTCATAAATCCACATAGTAGAACTGATGGGAATGCTTTAAAATTAATTTCCTTTTATTGAATTGACCACGAATTGTCTGGTTATGTATTGTTGGAAACCTTATTTTGTGATGGTATGGTAAATACTAGTTATTTGGAAAATTGGGTGTTTTGAAAAAAGTGCTTTTGTTCTTGTTTTGAATGTATGGATTTTAAAATGGGAATTTTCTAGAATTGTGGAACATGTGTTTGATTATATGTTATCAATAAAAATGTGATGATTTATTGAGATGAAATGGTGGTTTTGAAATAGGCTTATTCTTTGGTTTTCAATAAAAGTACATTTTTATAGAATTTTTTTGAAATGGTTATTTGGAATGGTTTTAGAATACATTGAGTGTTCTTTGAGTTCATGTTAGATGTTCCCTTGAATAAGGGACATGTACAATTAGGGTACAAGGTGAGTGAACCTGGATTAGGGGCATGTGTCATTGGGACACAAGTTAATTAGACGGGATACCGCTAATGAGTATGGAACTGTCGGATGAAGCACACATGTGTGGGTGTCCTGTGAACTTTGGATTTGGTATACAAAAATAATAATCAATATTGGTTTATAATCATTGATTAGTTATTTTATAAAAAATAATTTTTAGAAAATTCATTTCATTTAATTTTTTTACAACCTGGTTATAACTGGTTTTCGAACAATTATATTTAATTATTTACTATTTTGGAAAATTTATTTATATAAACCATTTTATATATTGTTCTAACCATTCAATCCTAGTGGAGTGAGTAGGGAGGTCATTGGGAAAACTAAATAAGTTATATAATCACCCCTGCTTTAACACTTTGGTTCTTTTGCAGATGATACCTTTTGAGACTTGGGAAAAGCTAAATTATCACACTTCTTTAGCACAATGTCATGATACTTTGGACTACTTGGTGATGTTGGAGCATGTAGCTTGTGGTGCATGGATTTTATGTGTTTTCTTGGAGTTTCTTTGTCATATTTCAACAGTTTACTTTGGTATTGCTTTTATATTCTTTTATAGAATATTTTTTTTGGATTTTATAAAGAGAATGACTAAATTGAATTAGTTTATTTCTTGCATCATATAATGAGATGTTTTTTGTTGGTTCTTTGGGTTATTGGTTTTATTCATTAAAGGGTAAATCTTCTCCCACTTACCTTGAAGCCCCTTAGAATTTATTTCCAACATTTGGAACCCTGGGGATATTACTTAAGGCTGAGTAAAGAATCATTGTACTCTCAAGCCAATTTTAATTATCAGGTAATTACAGATCAAAATATTTCATCATTGAAATCATAATCATAAATAATCATAATTAACCTTGAGATCATAATATCAAACCCTTAATACATTGGTAAATTTTGAATCATAATCCTCACTAAATAATAACATAATGATAAACATTAAATATCATTAATATAATGAGATTCAATATATAACATGTCAAAGATACTATTTATACACCTTATAAAACAATATAGGTGCATAATATAATGTATTTCACAAAGATGGTAAATAGATACAAAAATATCTTACAGCTTTGGTAAATGTTGAAATTTAAACCCTATGAAAGATATATCCTTAATTTAATTTGTAAATAAAAATTATTTTCAACATAATTATCAAAAAGTATATTTATGGTCAGTATATACACCACATAAAAGATATATGCAGTGAATATAGAATGCATCTCATAGAAAATAAATGTGAGATGGAAATCCCTTACCTTAAGTATAAAATTCACTCATAAACATTTTAAAAAATATATAATAAATATAAGTTTATTATACATATTTTTCAGAAAAATAATTATATATATCATAATATATATAAATTTTCAATAACCATTAATCACCCCTTTATAAACATTTCGATGTTAAAATCACATTTTGGTAAATAACTATTTTGTTTTTCATGTATTTTTTGACTTTTTATTTTTGGTATACTTTCTTTGACCATGGATACATAATATCCATATTTTTAAAAATGATATAAATTTCATATATTTTCAGTATATATGTATTTATCGTAATCTATAAAAGGTAGATGTTGAAAATTTAATACACCATTCATAGAGACAGTAATCTGTATGTATGCTTGAAAGTAGTTTTCTTTTTCTCAATGAATGAAATGAAAAAAATTTAAATCATAACTTGACTCTATATACTCATTTTTTTCATATATATTACATATATTCATTAAATTTACCCATATTACCATCCATGAAAACCATTAGTGAAAAACGAATCGCATTGCTTTGCGAGGCAGTTGTCTATTGTACACATAAGCGATGCTATCATATTCCTATAAAATGGAAAGTAACAAGTTATGTGTGATATTATGATTAAAAAGTACAATAATATCATAAATATAATATATAAACATTAAAATTATCATTATATCTAGCCATGAGAGGTTTTTATGGAAGTGATATAACTTTGGTTTGTGAGTCGGTATTCTGTTGTACACATGATCAGTAGTTTTGTTTCCCATTTGATGGAAGAAGAGATAGATGATGGTAATTCCATTAAAATAATAACATATGAAGATATATTATATAATATTTTTTTATATTTTAATTCTTAATACAATACTTGAGGTGTAACATGAATAAGGAAAAAAGAATGATTTTAGTGAAGAGAGTTCCCTTCTCTTTGAACAACCGCATTTGAATATCTTATTAAGGACCCTAGAGCTGATATTTTTGGCCTGAAAAGTATCTCTAAAAAATGTTGTTTATTTTTTAGAGGAATTGTTTTAGGGTTTTTTCAATATATGTGGGTCAATAGTTGATAAGAACTAAGGGGTGGAGGTGGCCTTTTATAATAGGGTATGAGTGGAATTTTTGTAAATAAACAAAACTATTCAATAATGTGAAGTCATTATCACCCCAAGTCCCTAAAAAATTGATAAATAATGTAATATAGGGATGATATGGTTGATCCAAACCTCTATCATAAAAAATATGTTTTCTAAACGTGTTATTTATTAGCCTGTCAATTTACTTAATTTTACCATTTATGTTTTCACCACAGTAACATGTATCTTTTTATTTCCCTCGGTAATTTAAAATTTAAGGCTAAAATTAAAATGAACCCGAATAGATAATTTTTACCCCATTACTATAAAAATTAAATAAAATTTATTAAATAAAAATTTTATTGAGTTTTAAATTTATTTAAACAAAATCACATGTAACACACAAAACTATATTTTATCCTTAATTATGGAAAATTATTTTTCTTTCCTTTGTTAATAATTATGTACAAAAATAAATTTTATAAGTACCTGGCCTTATTAAAATAGATAATATTGAATTTAGTCAAGAAATAACTTATTTTCACATTGATGATCTTATTAATTTAGAGATTTAGAGAAAAGGTACATAACACATTCATGAAATTACACATTAATAAATAGTTGATACTATAAAAAACAGTACTCATTTATACCAATTTAAAAAATTCAAATAAAACATGATTTCTGTTATAGTTATCCAAAAATTTAACTTGGAATTCTTATTTTTCTTACACATACTTGTAAAATGTGGAAATCTTTTAAAAAACATGGGATAAGCACAAAAATCTCAGTAAGGGATATACAATGAAGGAACAAACACATCAGTCCCTGAATACTTGTAACATATAAAATAATTTTCAAAAGACATACTTATAACCTATATATAAATTTTTTTTGAAACATGATATTTCCACAAGATTCCCACAATAAATTAAAACATAAATTGAACCATAAAGGTATCTTGGGGAATAACTTACATATAACTGTAACCCTCACGACTATCTTATAATTTGTAACCCTCATGGCTACCTTACAATTTGTGTAACCATCACATTTACATATAGAGTAACCATATGAACGACCTCCATCTTACACATGCCCAATGTATTGGAGGGATATATAGGTATCCTACTTCATAATAAATAATTACTAAGAACCAAAACAAAATCATTAAAGTTAAATAATTTTATAAAAACATTGCATGTAAAATAGAATTTTTAAAAGAGGATTTTAAATCTAAATACCCTTAGAAAAATAATATATTTGTATTGATAGTTAACAGAGTGGATGGAATATGTATATAGACTATAAATAGACAAAATTCAACATTGTATATAGAAAAAACTTGAAAAAAACAATTTTTATACCAGATAAATAATGAAGTAGAATATTTACCAAAATAATGGAAATAGGGATAATAATTCCCTTACCTCAGGATTGTCTTAAATCAAAATTAATTAAAATACTTTATAATGGTTAAAAAGTGTTATTATTATCTTAAAGAAACATATTCATATTTAGAACATCTTATTTGATCATTTTATAACATCATTTCATCCTTTAATTATTAGTATTTTGTTCCTTCCATTGTTTCGAGTGCGTTCTTTACATGACTTACATGATCAGTTCATGAAGGATGTTCTTTTTGACTGGAAGAGAAACTATAAAATTGGAATGGAATGGTAGTTAAATATTTCCAAATCTATATATTATACCATTTATAATTTTGAATTCATAATTTATGATCTTTCATAATTTAAAACATTAATGATGTTTGTTTAGATCATTTTAGGGGTTCTTTGATAATAACAACCTCATTTTGTTTTATAAATTAAAATAATGTGAAAAAAATGATTAAAAAAATGGATGAAACAAAATTAATATATTATAACCTAGTTCAATAATAAAAATGGTTTCATGACTAGACATGAATGAATTAAATCAAATTGAAATCACATCGTCTAATATGTCAGAAATTCGACACATCATGGACAATGTTTTTATTCCTTGAATAAGTGGGAGAGGAGAGGAAGAATGATTATTAATATCCCATGAAACAGATAATATTCAGAATATAAAACATTTCTGTATCTTTCATGACTCTTGGATCAGTGGATGAGAAGAGACTATAATAACAGAAAAGCAAAGGAAAGGAAAACACATGGTAATGGAAGAGGATTTCTTACCTCCTGATCTCTTCTCTTTGAGATTCTCCATAAGGCCTTTGATTTTGGAATTTGAGTGAGACCAGAAGATCTTGAACGTGGGGAAGGAGATTGGGGAAGGAATTCAGTAGAAATTATACAATGGTCATGTCTTGAAAGGCGTGGGAGGAATAACGGGAAATGGGTTGTATTTATAGTGGATGAGGGGAGAGATTTCACATTATTTTAATTATTATTTTATTATTTTTCCACAAGACAATCAATAGTGAATCTTTGTTGACTAAAAACAATAATATTGTCATGTGATTTCGAGAAAATGGGCTTATATCATCACCATGTCATTTATGACATCTCCATGATGCAGAAATTCATTTATCAGTCAAATACCAAGAATTCTCTGTACCCAAAAATCAAGTATTTCAGAAAATCTAAAATTATTCACCCAACCATTTTTTGATGTGTGGAATCCAAAAATGATGTCCATTTTATCAAAATAATCTTCTAAATATGACAATTTTTTTTAAATAAAATAATACTTTATTCGGAAAGTAACAAATTTAAAGCATTTATTTACTTATTCAATGATATGGGTTTACCATACATTAAATTATATATTATATATACACTATCATAGGTGAGGTTTCTAACTATAAGGGTATGTTACGATCCATAAGGGTAACATTTCTATTCATAAGGGACATTACTATTCATTAGGGTCAATTTACTACTCATAGGGGTTTATTACTATTAATAAGGTTACATTACTATTCTTAAGGGTATGTTACTATTCGTAAGGGTAGGTTACTATTCATAAGGGTATGTTACTTTTAAAAAAAATTAAGATAGTCTTATAAGACTGTAAATAACTTACTAATCACAATTTTAGATGATCATTTTTTGAAATTCAAAAATAGAAGCAGTAAAATTATGTTTAAACGGTTTTTATAAATATATACTTAAAATAATGTTTCATGCATTTCATTTATTTTATTTAGAATGTAGGGGTGTTAAATTATCCCCAACTTCTATAAATTGTGTCTTACAAATTTTATTTACTCATTAAACAAGTTATGGTACCTTTCCCTCATAGCATTTTATGATTCCCATGTTTCTTCTTCAACCAAGTGGTTCCTCCAAAAAACATTTACATGGTGGATTACCTTATTACACAATAAATGATCCCTTAAATCAAGAATCTAAACTAGTTTCTATTTATACTAAAGGTTCTCCTCAAGAAAAACTTCTCGAATCAAGACATGAGTTGAATCTGGAACATACATTCTCAACATAAAAACATGAAAAACCTTGTGTACCTGAGACCATCTCGAAGGTAAAGCTACTCAGTATGCAACTCATTTAACTTTCCCCATGATTTCAAAGGGACCAATGAATCGCGGACTTGGATATCCTTTTTTACCAAAACACATAACACTTTTACAAGGAAAATATTTAATGAAAACAAGGTCACCTACCTCGAAAGAGATGTTTTTACTTCTATTATGTTCATAACTTCTCTTCCTGCTCTGAGCTTTCCTCATTTGCTGCTGGATCATATTCAATTTCTCTACCACTTCCTTTATTAATTATGGCCGCAACAACTTTTTTTCACTGAATTCATCCCAAAACAGTGGAGTCCAAAATTGCTTCCCAAACAATGCCTAAAAATGTGCTTTCTGAATACTGGAATTAAAACTGTTATTATAAAAAAACTCAACTAAATAAAGATGATTATCCCAACTTCCCTGGTAGCTCATTGAACATTCTCTAAGAATATCCTCCAATGTCTAAATTGTTTGTTATGAATTCACATTTTATTTAGGATGAAATTTTGTACTGAACTTTAATTTTGTGCCCAACAACTTCTAAAGGCCCTTCCAAAAGATAAAAGTGAACTTGAGATCCTAGTCATATACAATGGAAAGAGGAATTCCATGTAACCAAACAATATCATTGTGGTATAGTCGATAAAGATGATCCAAATACATTGTAACTCGAATATAAAGAAAATGTGAATATTTCTTCAACTAATCAATAATAACCTAAAATGAATTATTACCTTGAGATGTCTTAGGTTATCCCACTAAAAATTCCATAGATACATTCTCCCATTTTCACTCCAGAATTGGAAATGGCTGAAGCATCCCCTTTGGTAAATACCACCCTACTTTAACCTATTGGCAAGTCAAACATTTCATAGTAAATTCATCAATATCCCTTTTCATTCATTCTCACCTGTAATACTCTTGAATGTATATTTAGATATTAGTACTTTAAAGATAAACTGAAAGTGGATAACTATGAGCTTCACACAACCAAAATTTTCTTAACTGAGAATCGAAATTCACACACAACCTTTTTTCAAATCATAGAACCCAATATTTATCAAGTTTATATTTTGGAAAATTACTCATTTTAACCAATTCTACATTTTTCTGTAGTTCACAGTCTTCCTTATGCAATTTTTTAATTCTATATGATAATGATGACTATAGTGAAACCTGAAAAAAAAACGGTTGTATTCCCTTCACCAAAAACTTCTATGCGAAAATTCGTCAAATCATAAATCAAGGTATCATGGTCCAAATGTAACATGGTTAATGATGTATGATGTTTTCGACTAAAGGAATCAACCAATTTGTTTTCTTTTCTTAGATGGAAATTTATTGTGCAATCATAATCCTTTATCAGTTGAAGCCATCTTCTCTACCTCATGTTTAATCCCTTCTGAGAGAATATATACTTAAAACTTCTATGGTCAGTATATGTTTTACATTTGTATCCATATAAATGACGCCTATAAATATTAAAATAAAAAACCACAACATCCAATTCCATGTCATGTGTGGTATAATTTTACTCATGGGGTTTTAGTTGTCTTAAATCATAATAAATTACTGTATCATTCTGCATCAGAACAAAACCATGTCCCTTCAAGGAAGAATCAATGTATATTTCATGAAGGAAAATCCCAAATTGTATTATTCACCAATCTCTTCTTTAGTTACTGAAAACAAAAATAACATTATTCCGTCCAAATAAATTTAAACCCTTTTAAATTAATCGTAGTTATCAGGCTAGATAACGATGAAAATTTCATAACAAGCTGTCGGTAATAACCTACTAATATAAAATAATTATAAATATTTGTAACATTTTTAGATATTTTCCATTCATCAACCAATTTTTTTTGGTTAGATCAACTATTATTCCATCATTATATATAATTTTCCCATGAAAACAAATCTGTTGTAACCAAAAATCACACTTTCTGAATTTTCCATACAGTTTCTTTTCCATTATTTTTTTTAAAACTACCTTTAGATGTTTTTCATGCTCCTATTTTCTTATAAAATACCAGAATGTCATCAATAAACACAAACACAAACTTATCAAAGAACTCATGAAATATTGTATTCATACAATCCATGAATACAGTAGGTGCATTAGTTAATCCAAATAGAATAACAAAAAATTTATAATCCTCATATCTAGTACGAAAGGCTGTTTTTGGGATTTCATCATCCTTCACCTTCAGTTGATGGTTTCTGAATCTCAAGTCAATATTGGAAATTTACTGAGCTCACTGGAGCTGATCAAACAAGTAATCGAAATGAGAAAAAGGATACTTGTTTTTAACAGTGATGTTATTAAATGCACTATAATAAATTCCATGCCTCGTGGATCCATATTTCTTTTTAATGAACAAAATAGGATCTCCCTATGGTGAAGTGCTAGGATGAATGAAGACTTTATTAAGAAAATACTGTAACTAATTTTTTAATTCAATAAGTTCTATTTGAGCCATATGATATGGGGGGTTTGATATTGGCTTAACATCAAGAACTAAGTCAACTATGAATTCCACTTCCTGACCAGGTATGACACCAGGTAACTCATCATGAGAAACATCAATGTATTCATTTACCACTAGCACATCATTAATTTGAACATATTCCTGATATGTTATCAATTTTATAGGTTCTTTCTTATATACAAACTAAAATGATTTCTAAAAAACAACTTATTAAGATCTACAGTCAATTTTGGCATGATAAATATAATGCCAATCCATTCCTAGAATAACATCAAACTATACTAAGGTAAAAATAAAAGGATTTTAGGTACAGACCTTCCACAGACCATCATAGAAAAATTCTTATAATTTCTCCTTTCTATAATATTTTCCCCTAGTGTTTTAACAACAAGTTCTGGTCTCATTTTTTGAGGGGATATTTCCAATTTACTAGAAAAATTCTCTGAGATGAAAGAATGTGCAGACCCAGTATCAAACAAAACTTTAGAAAAATCTGAGTAGAAAAAAGTACCTAATAAAACATAGTTGGATGGACAAGAATCTATTGACGTAGTCTCAAAGGATCTCACTACACCTTTCTGCTTATAATTTGGCTTATTTTCATCATTTAGATCACTATTTGGGAATAAATTTTCATAATGACCCGTCTCACCACATTTAAAACTCTTTACATTTTTCTTATCAGGATTAGACATATGATCATCTTCATTATAATATCGGGCTATATGTCTAAAAATTTCACATCGAAAACACTTCCCAATTATGTTAAGACATTCTCTAGTGTTCTTCTTTCTATACTTTTCAGAAACTAGAAACTGAATTTTCTTACCATCAGATTTCTTTGGTTGATTCTTACCCATCACTTTCCATCTAGACCTCTTATTCTCCTTGTTTCCAAAATGAAAATGATCATTAATAAACCCAATCTCTACCCTCTTAACACAATGGAAAATTTTCTCTAAAATTAGTTAATTCACGGGAGGCCACCACTCTTCGATACCTTGTCTTTAGTCTTGAGTAAAAGATATTGATTTTAATATCATGATCTGGAATAAAATTTGGATCATACTTTTCCAGTTGGGTGGTGTTCGATTCATACAAACCCACTGAATATTCCTCCTTTTTCATAAAATCTAGGAATTTCTTCTCTATCCTAATTCACACCACCTTCGGAAAATATTATTCAAGGAAAATTATTTTAAATTCTTCCCACTCGAAGGCATTAATATCCTCTCTATCTATGGTAATCCTTACCATAGACCACCACTGATTAACTTCAACTTCAAAAACAAATTATATACATACCTTGTGATTATATAAAAAACCCATTACATCAAATATATTTTCAAGGGATTTAATCCATCTTTTAGCTACTACTGGGTCAGAAGATCCATTGAAAGTAAGAGAGTGTTATCTCATAAAATGAGCCACTATCGTCATGTTCTGTTTTGAAAACAATGGTTGATCTCTTGCATGGATTCCACTACCATTTATTTTCCGTGTCCGCAGATCCATTACTGTCAAAAACTACTTAGTTCTAATCCCTACCATTCAGACCGACAGATTTAGAAGGATGTATTTCTATCGGTGTCTCTCCTCTTCATCTTCCTAGTTTCTTCTGCAGACAACCATTCTCAACAAATATCTCTTTGTCAAAGAAACATGGTAATCTTTAAATTATATAACATTTCAAATTAACCATATAGTAATAATTCATTTATGGTTTTATATTAACATCCTCTTAACCCCTAAATTTATCTAAACCATCCTCTAATACCAACTATAAGGACCCCACCTTATTACATTACATAATCTAGAATTTATTCAATAAATCATTTTATTTAAAATTGATGATATTTTCATGTTTAGAGATTTAGAGAAAAGGGACATAACATATTCATGACCATACACGTTAACACGTAGTGGAAACCATAAAAACAATACTCATTTCTCTAAATATAATTTTATTTTCAAATAAAACATGATTTCTTTAATATTTCTTCAATCATTTAACTCTACTACGTTATTTTTCTTACACATCCTTATAACCTATGAAAATAATTTAAAAAACTTATGATGAGCCCAAAAAAGCACATTAAGGGATATATAAATAAAGAAAGAAATCCTTAGTCCTTGAATAATTGTAACATATGAATTCATTTTCAAAATACATACATGTCACTCATATATACTTACTTTGTGAAACATGATATTTCCACAAGATTCTCATAATAAATAATAACATAAATATAATAATAAATTTATCTTGGGGAATTACTTACATAACACCGTAACCCTTAGGGAAACCTTATAATTGGTAACCCTCACGACTACCTTACAATTTATGTAAACATCGCAGTAACACATGGAGTAACCATACAGTCGTTCTTCAACATACACATAACCAATGCATTTGAGGGAGATATAAGTTCCACCCTTCACCATACAAAATTCATAAGTAACAGAACATAATAATAAAACATTTATAATTTCATAAAACATTTCTTCTGAATCTTGTAATACAAAAATTTTGAAATAGGATTTTAAAAGTAAAACCCCTTACAAAAATCATATAATTGAAGTGAGACATAATAGAGTGGATAAAATATATATATAAACCATAAATAAACATAATTAAATATAGTACAAACAATACTATTCACACAAAAAAATTTTATACCATATAAATAATAAAGTAGAATATTAACCCAAAGAGTGGAAATCGGGTTAACAATTACCTTACCTCGGGTTTGTTTTACTTAAAACTGATCTAAACCTATTGTATAATGGTTAAAAGAGTGTAATTATTATCTTAAAAAAGAATGTTCATATTTATAACATTTTATATGATGATTTTATAAAATCATGTCATCCTTTAATTATTAGTAATTTGTTCCTTCCATTGTTTCGGGTTTGTTTTTTAGATGATTTCCATGATCAGTTCATGATAGATGTTTTTATCAATTGAATATGAATCTCCAGAATAGTAATGGAGTGGTCGTTAAATATTTAAAGAATCATAAATTATAAAATTTTTCATTTTGAATTCTGAATTTTATATGATTTATAAGTTACAACTTTAAGGATGTTTGTGTAGATAATTTTAGTGGTTCATTGATAAAAATGACCTTATTTTTTTTATAAATTAAAACCATGTGAAAAAAATCATTACAGAACCATGGATGAGAAATAATACATATATTATAACATGGTTCAACTATAAAATGGTTTCATGACCATAATTTATGGAATTAAAGAAAATTGAAGTCACATTGTTCACGATGTCGGTAATTCGACACATCACAGACAATGTTTGTAGTCCTTGAATAAGTGGGAATGGTGAGGAAGAATGATGATTAATTTTCCACAAAACTGAGAAAATCCAGAATATAAAATATTTAAGGTGTTTTCATGCCTCTTTTATAGGAGAATGGGAAGATACTATAATAAAATTAATGGAAAGGAATGGAAAACACGTGAAAAGGGATAATGATTTCTTACCCCTCGATCTCTTCTCCTTGAGATCCTCTTTGAGGCCTTTGATTTTTGAATTTGAGTGAGACTAGAAGGTCTTCAACATGGGTAAGGAGATTGGGGAGGGAATTTTTAAACAATTATACAATACTAATGCCTTCATAGGTGTGGGAGGAAGAGGGGTAAATGGGTGGAATTTATAGTGGAGGAGGGGAGAGATTTCACATTATATTAATTGTTATTTTATTATTTTTCCTAAAGATAAGAAATAGCAAGTATTACATGTCTAGAAAAATTAATAATGGCATGTGAGTTTGAGATAATGGGCTTACATCAGCACCACATCATCTATGAAACCTCTATGATGCATAAATTCATTTATTTGTCAAATACAAAAAACTCACTATTCCCAAAAAATCGTGTATTTCAGAAAATTAGAAAAACTTCAACCCAACCATTTTTTGATGTGTAGAATACTAAAATTAACTCTATTTTAAATTCATAATTTTAAAAATACCAAAAAATCTAATTTTTAATTAAATAATACTTTATTCGTAAAATCACAATTTTAAAGCATTTATTTACTTATTCAAATATATGGGTGTACCATACATTCAATTAAATCATATATATATACACTATAAAAGGTGTGGTTACTATTAATAAGGTTATTTTATACTCCATATGGGTATGTTACTACTCAAAAGTGTTAATTAATATTCATAAGGGTACATTACTATTATTAAGCATATCTTACTATTCATAAGGGTTTGTTACTATTCATAAGGGTATGTTAATATTCATTAGGGTATGTTAATATTAATTTTTTTTAGTTTTTCTTATAATATTATAAATAACTTACTGATAAAAATTATAGATTACCATTTTTTGAAATTCAAAACATAAAAGCAGAAAAATTATTTTTAAAGGCTAGTTATAAATATCTACTCAAAACAATGTTTCATGTATTTTATTTATTTTTTTTAAAACATTAGGGTTTTGAAAATTTGATATTATTATAGAAAATAAATTATTATTATTCCAAATATGGAATCCATTTTATAATGTTATATGCATAAAATTGGTATAATTTAATTTATGAATAATCCCATAGTCGTGATGAAAACATGGATTTCTAGAGGAAAAATGTTCTGAAGTTTAAAAAAAATCTATATCAAAATTCTATATAAATCGAATTAAAATGAATTATATTGTATTTATTATAATATAATTTAATATTTTTTACTTTTTGAACTGTTTTAAAACAAAATGGAACCTTATAATTCATTAAAAAAATGCAGTTTTTAATAAAAACCATTATTTTTACTATTCGGTGAAAAATTCATATTTTCAAAACAAATATAAAAAATCACCCTAAGATAATTTTGAGATATTTATTCCAAAAATAATAATTATTTTTTAAAATTAGATTTCGAATTTTTTTTTAAAATAAATAAATATTATATTTTTAAGAAAAGGTACTTGGAAATCATATAAAGACTTTACTAAAAAATTAATACTTTTATATTAATATATTTTCTTTATATAAAAATATTATACATAATTTTTCAAATTTATTTATTACTATTAATACCTCCATGTTTAATGGCTAGATTATAATGGTCATGTTTAAATAATAATGTTTATAATATATCATGGTTCTTTAAAACTTAGTGTTGTGTGTAATGCGAACTATCAAAGAATTAAAAATTAACTCACAAAAAAATCAAATATAATTGTTTTAAATTATAACCTCATCAAAAATTAATTTCACCCTCAAAATTTAATTTAGTATAATAAAATAAGGATACTTGTACCCCATTTCACCATCACGTTCTGACTTTACTTCCTTAAGATAGTGGTTTTGTTGCAAAACATTCACTAGCTATGTTGTTTTTATTCGTAGAACATTCTATGAATGATCCAGAATCTCCACTGGTTGTTCCACATAATATATATAAAACACTCTTGGTATGAAATCTATGTTTAGTATATTTTATGGATTAGTTATATACTTTCTTGGGAGTGATACAAGGAAAACAACATGAACTTTAGGGGGATTCAGTGGAAGTTCCGAATGATAAGCTATTATCCGGTTAAGATCATGAATTTAAAAGGGAACCAAATATCTAAAGATAAAATTTCCTGTAAATGATAATAAAAATTTCATCATTTGGTTGTGATTTTTTAATTTCCACTTCATCCATGAAATGAATATTTATGATGATTTTTTCATTCCTAAAACCCTAAAATTATCATAATATCCATAATTCATTGCTTAATCCTCTAAATATTTACTCAAACCAATATTTTTGGAACTGTATATCCAATAAAACTGAATTTTAAACTTAATCCATTATATAATAGCTATCCTTAAGGATCTTCCATGTGCATCCAAAATTAATATTTGAAAATTTGTAAAGAAAGAAAATAAATTTCTAAAATTTCCTTATCATTAATACCCCAAATAAAATGAATTAATTCTTAATGTCACATACCAAATATGGGAATAAATAGATCAAAAATTCACATCAAACATAGTAACATCCAAAATTACCATAAAATATTAATTTAAATATACATAATTTCAATATCTAACACTTTCCTTATTCCTTAAATAAAATCAGATATTACTGAATATATTTTATAAATCAAAAAAATGTTGTAAATTCCATAAATCATAACATAAAACACTTTTTCATAAAATCATTAATTAGGTCCAAGGTAATAAATACTATATAATTTACTTTATACATACCAATAATCTGTTTTTCTAAACTATAATACATTATCTCAACATCAAGAAATTATTTACCCTTATCTTCCCTTAACAATATGTTTTCTGAAAAATATCACCATTCAATTAAATAAATATAATATTTTATCAATTCCGTTCAATATATTATTGAAAATAATTAGTTGAAAATTTATAAGAAACAATCAACTAATGTTTCATGATTATAATAACCAAAATACTCCTGAAAAAAATTTCTCTAATAAATAATTATTTGAATTCCAATACACAAACACATCAATCACTCCATTTACATTATACACGATTAACCAATATTTGAAATATTATTCCTTAAAAATAATTTTATCTCATATAAAATTCATTGTCTCTTTATAATTATAAATATAACTATTAAACATACTACCTTTCTAATTATATCTATGAGCTTTCTCACTACAACATCGATTTACACAATGCTCATACTTTCCAAAATTAAAACATTCAACTCTATATGATACCTAAGAGAGACCATTATTATCATCCATTTAATTACCAAAACATTAATTTTTTCTCTATAATTACCTTATTTCTGTCCTTATTTTTGACACTTAAAACATCATCCTATTAATATGATTAAATCACTTGGGTTCTTCTTACCACATTCTCGACACATATAAACTAAATCTTATTTTTTATATTGTATCCACCACTCGAGGTCACAATGAACTAATTAATTCTATTATTTGGTGAGTAAAATATTAGGTTATGGTGATAGTTTTTTATCTAATATTTTGATATCTGATTTGATATAATCACAATATTTTTTACACCAGTTATCCTCACATTTGGTTTCTAATCAATAAATTGTCCATTACATTGATTTTATCCTAGTTCCATCTGGTTCCTTCCATTGAATAAACTTGAAAATCATAGTGTGAGAAACAAAATTCTTTGGAAAAATCTAAATAATAAAAAAATAACTTATCTAATGACTAAATCCTGATACATTTTTCTCAATATATGACAACATAGGCATAACCTTTACCATTATTAAAATCCTTCATTATTTTTTGTCAAGAATTTGTGAATTCACAAATCAAATCCCCTAAGAGTGTCAAACGAGGAATGTAGTAAGACAAATTATTTTATAATAGTTAATTTTAATGTTAATCCCGACACTCCTTTTTCAAAGATACTATCCCTATATACATCTTCTCCAAAACCACATCCACGTGTAGTACCCATAAAGAGAATTAATTTCATGAAAACCAATTTCTCAGTACTTCACCAATATTCTAGGATATTTTCTTATATATAGAATTGTCTATTGACTTATCATTTTACAAATACCTAGGTATCTCACTAATGTTTTTTCATCCTAGTTTCAAAAGGATGAATAAATATTTCTTTAATGCCAACTATATAGACCCCAAACCTCTCAAACAAAAATATTATATATTAGTAGAATAACATTAATTATATAACCTTACAATCCAAGCCAAAATCCACATTTCAAGTTATTTTTTAAATTTTGACACATAAATAACTAGCCCCTAAGTGATCTACGACATAAACAACTATTTTCTTCCCAACTATTACCCTTCTTAGAACCTTTCCTCAAATAACAGTGAAATAAAACTTAATAATGGGTAATATATGATTATAAGAAAAGGGTAAACATGGTACATATCAAAATAACATGATCATGTGGATTTTATAACACGATAATAACATTTGAAAACTATACCTTATAAATCGTAGATTATTAAAATCAGCCATGACATAATTCATGGAAGTTCATATGACATGAATCATAATGAAATCAAACAACAAGATCCACGATATCATAACATTGGCATAACAAATTTATTTTTATAATAAACATAAGAATAGAAAAACTTATTTCAAGGATATCCTCCAACAAATTGTTAACATGTTAGTATTGGTATAACCACCTATGTAACTGCTTTAGGCTTAGAATAACCATTAGTGTACTTTAATTTCGTGCATGGGACAACCTCCCATGTATTCTATAAGATCATATAACATTAATCAGTTCCCAACGAATTGGATGGAGACATAGTTACCAACTATCACATAATCAAAATCATCCATATGTGTTCTAAAAGATCATAAAACAATCCTCATATCATAACCCATTAGAAAATTTGTGTTCACAAACATTTCATTATATCATAAAAACATAACTTGTGAAAAGATAAATGAGTCTCAAAACCATCTTGTCATCAAAAACATAAACCAATAAAATAAATAATAAAAATCGTATACTTGAGTCAGATCTATAGTAAATAATATGTTACATCAATGTATTTCATCTTATATTGAAAATGATTATTTTTTAAAATTTTATATTTAATTTTTTTTAAGAAAATAACATTTCACTAAAAATCACTTTTCAATACAACAATTTCATAAAATATTACAGAAATAAATTTTTAAGAAAATAACATTGAAAATTTTTGAACATTTAAAAATAATTTTTAAAATTTATTGAGGATAATATCTTTTACACTTTTAAAAACACTTTTCAAAATAAGAAAAAAATTTCACAATAATTTTCTGTGAAAATAAATTTTGAAACTTATAAAGGATGAATTAAAAATCATTAATGAATATTTTGAGGAAAATATCCTTCACAATATTGATTTTTTTTTAAAAAAAACCTAAAACATTGTCGAATTCATTTTATTTATAAATAACTACTAAAAAATATAAAGCAATATTTAAAACATTTTGTGGGAATGTCTGCAGGAAATGTCATATATGTTAAAACACATATTCCTTTCACATTTTTTAGAAAAAGAAAAGCACAACTTATTATGTAAATTAAATGAAGTTTCCTTTTACATTTTTTTAATTCAAAAAATGGTATAATGGAATTTAAAAATATCATAGGATACTAAATTGTTTTTTAAAAACATTTTTAGAAAACATGTATATGGAAGAAGAAAACAGGTTTTCTCTTAAAAAGATAAATAAATTCAATTTTCTTCAAAAAATTTTTTTAATAATAAATACATAAAGAGAGGAAATGAAGGAAAAAAAATGTATTATCATGATATTACTACATTATAGGAAGATCCAAGAGTTTATTGATATTTTTATAATAAGATTTCATCATCGAAATCACAATCATAAACAATCATAATAAAGAATATGATCGTAACATCAAACACATACTACTTTGGTCACTTTTGAATCATAAGCACCATTAATGAATAACATAAAAATAAAATTTAAATATCATGGATATAATGAGATTAATTATATAACATGTATAGGTGTCTATATATAAACCTCATAAAATAATATAGGTGCATAACATAATGAATGTCCCAAAGAAGACAAATTGAGAAAAAAACTCCCTTACCTCTTTGGTAACTTTTGAGTTATGAACCATGTGAAAGATATATCCTCAAATAGATATGTAAATACCCATAATTTTTAGTATAAAAATCATAACATTCATATATGGGTACTATAAAAACCACAGAAAAGATACATGTGGTGAATATCTAATGTGTCTTGCAAAAAATAAAAGTGAGACAGAAATCTTGTACCTTAAGTATCGACTTCCTATGTTTGAATTTTAATCTCCTATATAATAAATATAATTTTATTACATATATATTGAACCATAATTATATATATCATACCATATATTATTTTCTAATGAGGTTTTATTATCCATTTATTAGCAATTCTATGTTGAATCATTTTTCTTAAAAAAATGATTTATTTACGTGTATATTTTGATTTTTAATTTTTTTCTCTCACTATGATCATAGATTAGTCATATAAATTTTTTTAAACACGATAAAAATATATTATATGTTAATAATATATGTATTTATACTAATCCATAATCTTTAGATAAATAAAATTAAATACATATTTAATAGTGAATGTAGGCCATACGTACACATGAGCGTTGTTTATATTTTATTGAAAGATGAAATGAAAGTTTATTAATATAATACCATTAAATAAAATATTTTATTTAAAGAATATCACATATATTCATTAAATTTATTCTTATTACCTCCACAAAATTTATTAGTGAAAAATTAGTCACATCGCTTCGTAAGGCGATAGTCCGCCATACTCCTAGGTGACGTAAACATATTCCTACAGAATATAAAATAAGAATTTATATGTTATATTAGAATTCAAAAAGTAAAATAATATATTAAATATAATATATAAAAATTAAATACATCAATTTATATATTTTTGAGAGGTGCTGATGGAAAATGATTATGATTGGTTCTTGAGTAGATACCCTACCATACAGATGATCAATGGCTTTATTTACCATTTTCTAGAAGTGTATATATATGTATGTGATTACATTAACATAATAAAATATAAATATATTTTAGATAATAGTGTTACTATATTGGTATTATAAATACATGAATAAAGGTGGAAAAAGAAAAAGAAAAAAAGAAAGAGTTTAGTGAAGATAATTTAATTCGCTTAGAACTACCCCATTTAGATATCATATCAAGGACCATGGGGTTGGTATTTGGGGATGAATAGAACATATATAACATGTATAAGGATTTTGGTAGGTATTTTTAGGGTTTTTTTAGTGAAAGGGATTAATATTTTTGAATAATTTAGGGAAGGAAGTGACCTTTTATAACGTGGGAGGAGTGGCACTTTCGTAAATATCTTAAACAATTCAATTATGGTAGGTCACTATCTCCCAAAGATCCCCAAAAAATTATAAATAATGTATTATAAAGATTTTATGGTTGAAAGAAACCATGAAAATAAAAAAACAAATGTTTTAAATATTTTATTTCTTTTCTTTAATGAATTTTACCATTTTAGTTTTCACCATGAAAACATGTATCTTTTTATTTCCAAAGTAATATTCACTCTAATAATAAAAATAAAATGTTATTTGTTATATAATTTTGACCCAATTATTCTAAATATGAAATCCAATTCATCAAATCCAATTCCTATATGTGTGAAAAAATAATTTTAACACAAGTGAAAATATCGTGAAAAATTTTGTTCTAACCTTAATCATGGTAATTATTTTTTATTTTATTTATTAATATGTCTGAAAATACATTTATTTTAAATAAATATATAATATGAATTTCATTGATTCCAAATATTTAATCCATTTTATCAAATTTAAATCACCGAAGTAGTAGAATTTAATTTAAGATTAATATTGCAGATGTTATGAAAAAGCAATTTTCCAAGGAGAAATTTTTGAAATTTTTTAAAATTTTCTATATTATAATTAAATATGAAATTGATTAAAATTACCAATATTGCATTAATTATAATAGAATTGATATATTTTTATTTTTGAAACCATTTTAAATCAAAATTTAACCTTCTAAACTCTTTTAATAGAAATGAATGTTTCAATAAAAATATATTATTTTTTCATTATTAGTTGAAAGATTACCCTTTACAGTAAAATACAAAAACATCCCCATAACTAAGTTTAATGGTTAGGTTATAATGATATTTTTTAAATAATTACAATATTACTACATCTTCTTCCATTAAAACATAACGTAGTGTGTATCATAAGCTATTTCATAATTTAAATTTAATCAGAAAATACTCATAAAATATCATTGTGTTACGATATCCCACCAAAGAATTTGGTATGGAATTTTAAATTATGGTAATTTCATTTGTAAGAGTTATTAGAAAGGTGATTGGAAAATTATTTCTTATGTTACCTATATGTTTTATCTTTCCTTTTTATGGGTTGTTACATAAATATACTGATTTATGTTAATGTGATTATATTTGAATAAAAGTATATGTTAATTATTATAGAGGAAAATCTAGGGGTTTTTTACGATTCATTTGATTTTGATTTTCATCACATTTCTCATTATTATTAATTCATATGACTATTTGGTTTTCTAAATCATTATTCTATGTTTCATTATTGATGATCTTGGTATTTGTGGGTATTAATTCCCTTATGTTATGATCTTTCACAATGATTATGAAATCATAAGATTATTCAAATGTTACTCTCTCTATTAATATTCAATAATTTGTGCTTTTGTTTACCCTTAAAGATCATTTTTATCACCCTTATTATGTTAAATATTCCCCAATTTATGAATAATGATGTTAAATGATTTGTGTTTATAAAGGTTTCATATGATAATAAAATTGTGGGAGATATTGAATAATTAATATGGAATATGAAAGTCTAGGCATAGTGGGAGATGTTTTTGATCTTTATGAACAATTTGTTTCTTAATCCATGTTGTTAAGTGATTTTTTTAATTCTTTAAAACTATAATCCCAAAATATATTTAGTTATATAATTTATCCAATAATTCCTTTTTATGTTGTATGTTTGGGATATTAAAATTTTGATTACATTAATCTAAGTCAATGATAGAAATATAATGTTTATATTTTTAACACGAGATCTGAGAGTGTGGGTCCAAAGATGTTACAATACACATATTACGAAATTTCATAGGAAATCTGTTACCTTTTAAGGGTTGGATTAATCTCTTCAATGAAATGATGAATATTTATATTTGAATTATGTAAATAGTAAGAAACCTATCGTTCTAAACTTATCAAGTTAGCTTTTATAATTAGCAATATTTTCATCTTGTTTTTGTTTTAGACTTAGGAATTGTCTCTCAATATCAATTCATTATTCAGTAGAAAAATATATATCCAAAAATAGTACTTATAAATCCTTCTATTCCATTCATGTTATTTACTATTCATCTATAGTTTTTTAAATAAATTACCACTATTGATATATATCCCCAACAAGATAACAAACTATCCTGACAACATTATCCCATTCATTATATCCCAAATCAATAATTTTCTTTTCTATAAAACTTATCCATTCCTTAAAGAAAGATGTATTTATTGTTCCATTAAATGATGGATGATTTTTTCTCATAAAATAGTCTAAAATTGTAATACTACATTGGGAATGAAATGTTTTTCTCTATACAAGAAATTTTATTATTCATAACTGGAGTCATCTACCCCAATATTTTTGTAATTTGTTCAGTTCAAGATTCATATCTAATTACAACATCATTTTCTTTTCCAGGAGGGAAGTCCATACATATATTACATGCATTAATATGGTTTAGATTTTATACACTAGGCTCCATTAAAAAATAATACCATACACTGGATTTTATCATAACATTATGAATCATAATGTATAATTTTGAAAATAGTTAAAAACATCACATAAATTGATATTTTCAGGCATAACATATATCAGAATCATAGACATATTTTCTTTTGGAATATTCTCAAATCAAAGAAATATTTTTAAATCTCTCAAAATATTTTTGTAATAAAAATGTTAATTAACCCAAGAATAACCCATGAGAGTTTCAATCTAGGTTCATATTAATGATACATTCATCATGCACTTAAATCATATAATTTCCACCTTACCAAAACATTATAATGTTATATTATACATACTATTATCCTCAAAGTTAGTCATAGGGTTATGTTCCCTAATATAGGTTTTCATAAATATTGTTCCCACAATTTCTACTAAACATTCATAAGATAAAAAATATATAAAGACCCCAAGCATATCATGATAGAGCCAGTGGTTAAATTATTACATTGGTACTAGATACAAGTGATCACATTCCAAAAGGACCAGATAGTCTAGAAATATTTGAAAACCAAATAGATACTTAAATCATACATTAAATTGAAAATTAAAATTATAAAAATATTATTATCTTAACAGATCCCTTCATATCAATAATAATAACAATTATAGAATCATGGGAAAAGGAAACATTAGAAATGTTTGGGCTTGGATACTCAATATGGTTATATATATAATGGAAGCTAAAAATGCATGAATAATATGGCTAGAATAAATGAAAATAAAATAAAAATATATAAATAATAACATGATATTTAAACTTATCCATCCATATAATAACTATTATAATAATCACATGGAAATTAATAATTAATTTCATAATGATGGAATTCATAATGTTGGAGATCCGAAACTTACAATCTTGGCATCGTACCAAGATATCGACCTAAATTGGTAATTCATCATCCAAATAACTAACATATTTTGAATTATGATAATTTCATATGAATTGAGGGGAAAAATAATTTTGGGCCCCACCTATCACATGATACTTCCAAATAATTCTAAATATGAAAAGACAATACGACACAATCAATATGCCTTAAAAAATAACTGTATGTATTAGAAGAACTAACATATAAAATTTTAATAATTTCCTCAATTAAACTGATCATAAACTATCTAGATAAATATATTTTATGGAATCCTAGTGTATATCCTCAAAATTATATGAAAGAATGTTTTTGATATAAATAAAAATTCATTAAAAAGATCACTAGAATATTTGAAAAGAAAAAACCCTGTTCATATTGAAATCTAGAAAAATCCAAAATAATATGAGAAACATTTATTTTCAAGGGAAATGTGAAAATTTTAAATTAATATTAAAATAATTGAGTATCCATGATGGTAATAAATTCCATTCATTTTGTTAAGTTAAAATAAATCATTCCTTTTATACATTTCTAACAAAATACAACAGAACCTCGTTCAAAAAAATGAAAATAATATTCCTTTTAAACCTTTTCGTAAAAATTCAATAATATGTAAAAAATAATTTAAAAAATAATAAAATTATTTTAACAATATTCTATAATTTTTGTTAGAAAACAAGGATATAGAAGAAAATGATTTTTTACTGAAGAGAGAAATAAAGTCAGTTTTTTTAGAACAATCATTCAGTATATTCAATACATAAGTATAAAAAAATGAAAGAAAAAAAATTACTCTCAATAAATAAATATATGAAAAAAAAATTCATAATATAAGAATATTATATAATTCCCCTAGCAGATACTTAATCCTAAATAATCATGGATAATGATGAGATGGTGAAATAAAACCTTACCTCAGGTTTGACATCCTCTGTATGTGTTTGAACCTCCTATATAAAAAATATAGATTAATTGAAAATATTTTCTAGAACTATATTCATATATATAACTCCAGAAATGAATTAATTATAATCTTACCATATTTTTATAGACAATTCTTAATTAAAATCACTATTTCAGTTAATAACTTCTTTGTTTTCAATGTATGTTCGGGTTCGGTAGTTTTGGTCCTTGTGCTTTGATAATGGTTACATAAAATACAAAATTATAATCTTGAAATAAATATAATATATATATATAATATATTTATATATATATATATATCTAGAATCATCTATAAAAGTTAGATATAGAAGAATAGATTACAGCATTTGTGGAGCTGGTTGGTCGTACATGCACATGAACATTATTTTTTCTTTTAGAATAATGAAATGAAATAAAGATACATAATAATTTAATTTAATAAAATAATTATTATATCATATATATAATATATATTTATATAATCTAAACTTATTATTATCCGTGCAAATCATAATGTAAAAACGAATCACATCTCATTATGGAGTTGGGAGTTTATTAGTATGCACAGACAACATTGTCAATTTTAATTTAATGGAAATGTGGGTGGATAGTGGTGGATTTATACTCATCATAAAATTTTAGTATATTTATTATACCTAATTTAATGTTTTATGATAAATACCACGTATTTATAAGAGGTGAAAGTCGAAGTTAAAATAATGTGATCGATTAGGGTGATTACGTCTTATTTGAAAGAACTCCTTTAAATATCTATTTAGAACCATATCGTCTATGTTTTTGGACGAAAAAAACCTCTGGAAAATATCTAGATATTTTCTGGGAAAGATTTTGAAAATGATATTTTGATCTATATAGATCAATTTGGTTTGAAGAAAAGAGATATAGTGTAACCTTTTACAAGGAATGGATAATATATAATTTCAATTGCTAAAATATTAAAATATAACTCTGTTTTTTTAAGAAAAAATATTTTAACTAGATATATATTTAAATAAAATTATATAAGGTCAAAATATATTTATATTATTAAATTTAAATAGGCTTAGGTGTCATTTTAATCCTTATCTTTTGTTTTTACCCCATGGTTAAACAATTTTAACAATAAAAATGGAAACCACTATTTCAATATTAAAGAGTTATAATTTTACATATATTGTGATTATTGGATCCTAAATGGGAAAGGGATATCATTTTGGACCATATCATATCCCCTTTTTCATAGTTCATGATTTTAATTATTTATAAATAATTTAATTAAATATTAGTTTCCAAAAATATCATTAATGTAATTTATCACACTATTCATTCAATTTGAATTTAAATTCATCAAGAAAAGATATAGAATAAAAATATAATCATATAACATATCCCTAATATTTCATTTTTATCAAAAAAATCGGTATCATAATAATTAATCCAAATTGTTTTTATTTCAATAACGTTAAAATTATTTTTTTCTATTAAGTGAATAAATACTACATGAGTGTTAAGTTTGAATTTAAGGTAATTATTTAATAATTTAAATTTAAAAATAAATTACCATTTTAAAAAGTAATTTAAATTGAAAATAAATATTTATAACCAAATTTATAAACTATTTATTCTTATGTAAAAAATTATATAGTTATTAAATTCAAGAGAGTAACATTTTGTATTTATTCTTTCCTTAAATTAATATAAAAGTCATAATAAAAGAAAAGTAGCACCAAGGGGCCATATATTTCAGAATTGGATGTAAATTTATGATCTTAATCCATAAATATGATAAAGGAAAGTTTTTGGCTATTTTTGAAACTCTGTCCCTTGGTTTTGACCATATTTTTAAAAATTTACCCTTAGTGAGGTGAAATATATATATACATATATTAATATATCATGGTTATGATTCATAATGAACAAAATAAAAGGGACCTATTTACCACAATTTATCCTCATTATTCAAAATATGGTATCCATTTTTCAGGATTCAATTTTGATAACATGGATAAAAGCATTTTATAATAATTGAGAAAAGCGTGATGAAAAACATTTTTTTCGAAAAAATAAAATTTTCATCTTAAAACATGATTTATTTTTATACCATGCCTATTAAAAAATGTAAATTAAAGTCAGGAAATTTTATTGAATATATAATATATAAATTGAATTAATATTATTCACCAATAATTATTAATTTTATTTATTAATATAAAACATAATATAAATATAAAAATAGTTTTTTACAAAACCATCCATTTTAATTTCATTGAAATTTATTTAAATTTATAATATATTTATAAACAATGAATTAAATTTATACACTTATAAACCATATATTTTTTTATAATATATTTACTAATATCTACACCCTTTAATCCAATGTCTAGCTAATAATTTTCGGATTACATAATAATATTTCAATAGTATATCAAGGTTCATTTAAACTCAATGTTCCAATTAAATCATTCTATCTATGAAATAAAATATATTTATAGAAATATATAACATAATATATTGGGGGGCTACAGGCTAAAGAAAAGATAATAGATCCAAATATTACTATATATCATATGAAATTTCAATCTTTCATCACATAGTTCTTTTTGGGAAATTATTACATAGATCTAACTTATGCATATGAAATAATTAAATTGGGGTATTTCCATATTGTTGGGTAACTAGAGGGGATGTCAATACAGGTTGAAGAAATGGAATGTTCTATATTATGGAATAAATTTAGAGCTACAAGGTGATACAACCCTAACCCCTTTATCTCAGAGCAAGAGTATTATTTATTTCATTATCACAAGATACCGGGAATCACATCATTAAAAACTAAATATTTCAGTTCTCTTGGTAAAATAGATATATAATTATATCAAATTTACATTTCAAAAAATATAAAACAATAAAGTTTCTTATTGATAACTCCACTATTCCTCTCATAATATCCGTGAATATCAATCGTAAAACACTTCCTGGTATCCTAGGGAAGATAAACAAAAGATTCGGCTGAGCTCATATGATCAATAAGTGTAAGCATACAAAATAAGATATGAATAAATGAGGCATAATCAATACGGATAGTTAAATAAATGAATCAGATTAAATTTATCCAATAACATGAGATTAATATGGTTGGGATAAATTATGATCAATTTTTTATATAAGTAGTCATAAGAATATGATACTTAACTATAGATATTCTAAATAATCAAATAATCGCATAGAATATAAAAAACCGAATTCATAATGATAGAAATCTATAACAGACCATTGGTTCCTTATTCCAAGACATATAATACAATCTAATAATTATTCCAAGGATTCCAATACCATCAATGTTGTCATGACCCGTCATACTGGGGACCGCACCACGACTCCCCCATCCCACCTCTAATTGGCCATGGGATGGTGACTAGCACTGAGTAGGAAGATTAGGAACATGGGAGGCATTGCCTATGTATCTGTACAAACACACAGATCACTATGACCACAAATGTTGAAATTAAAGAAACCACTAAGGAACCAAATGAATTCATAAAACTAATTCCAACCAACAGAGTACAATAGTATAAAAGTGCATAAAGTAAAATTGGGATAGAATATAAGACAATAAAAATAGGAGTCTCCAATCTAAAAGGTCAAAAAAGTAAGCACAAAGAGGCACAAGGATTGTTTCTTGTAGCCATAGGAATACCTCGGCGTATAGGGAACTCAAAAAGCTCAGTCCAGTACTGGTATGCCATGGAATCTGTCAAAAGGCCACTCATTTGCATAAGACACGACATATGCAGGAAAACCCCTTACATGGGTGAGTGTAACAACACTCAGCAGAGGACCCCAAGAATAACAAGGTAATACATGAGGCAAATGTACAATCAGAACTACACAATATATGTCTACCAAAAAAACATAATGAGAAATAAAATCCTAATATACTCAAAACACAGACCCATAGTCTAGAGAAATGTCACACAACTGTATACCACAACTAAGGATTCAGTTTTAAGGTTCCACAAATAACTCGTCTTGGAGAACTCACTCCATGAGTCTAATAGCTCTGATGTCATCCGTACGAGAAGCACTATTATTTGGGATGGATCACGACATATAGATTCACTCATTCCAATAGAACACAATCCTGAGAGGGGAAAATCATGATACATATATGAGGATAACTGCTAGGGCATTGAATAATACCACAACTCATCCAGATTCAACTAATAAATAGAGGATCCACATCCTGTAGGAATAGTCATGTCGATACCTGACTCTACCTAGGGTCATTAATGGGTAGAGTATCTTGCTTTGATCCTCATAGAGGGATAACTGACTCTATCTCAAAGAGTCCTACTGAAGTGATCATACACTTGTGAATTTAAATTATACCTGGACATTGGAGGAAGGACAAAAAGGAACACTAACCAAAATGAAACCTGTTCCAGAAACGATGGACAAGAAGATGAAACCATGTACTGAGAAGTACATGGAGTGTATAAGTGTCACACAAAGTGTATTCTAATCCCAGGTAATTTCGGTGTACAATGGCTCATGTCATAAGGTTTGTCGGGTAAAAAGCAACTACACGACCTATATAAAGAATCACACACCGTATTGAAGTATCTGGTGTCAGGTACGTGTACGCTAGCCATGTGCCCGTATATGACCCCAACCCATGTATTCGTTCCCATGTAATTGGAACATGGGGTGACCCATGTTACTGGCCTTGTATGTAAATGTGGTGGATTAAATATCGTGTACTCAACCCCGCATCCGTATATCGATCGAGATACACGCTGAGCCCCATGTAAGGAACAATACACCATGTCTACACTTCCTATAGCCTAGGACTCCAGCCTCCACTGGCTGGGGTCTACATGCCGTATCTCCCTATAGGCACATCGTATTCTTCATCGTGTACAGCGCATACACACTAAACACCTCCGCCGGTCCACTTGGTGTTTTTATCATGATATACGCCATGTGTTCCGGAAATTTCCAGAACTGGTAACCTCCTTCGCCGCACCTCAGGTACTCATCTGGTCTTCGATCCGGCTGTCCCATCACAATGAAACTCCAGATCAGAGGTCTCCCTGCCATAAAATTGATGTTCTGTAAGGTTTTGGGCATTTTTTTGGTCCCAAAAATGCGTTTCGATCATCCACATGAAGAATGATCGAAGAATGATTTCTGCCAAACCGGGTCAATTCGTCTGCGCAAACGCCGTCACACCTCTGTTGAGTCGTCATGATGTGGAATCTCCAATTTGGGATCGTTGTATTATGAAACAGATGCACAATGATATAATGTTCATATCCACATGAAGAATGCTAAGAATGTGGGGTTAAGAGGAGGAAGAAAACCAATAAAAAAAGTGGAACACCCCACCACCATCATTCATCATGGCGTCGATTCGCTCGCGATAGAAGGATTAAACAGCGAGAGTTGATACATGGATTTGGACATCGTGGGTTAATCCCCAATAAAAACACTGACGCAAGAATTCACAATCCGTGAATCAACCTGTTTGTGGGTTGATTCATGTTCTGTGTTTAATCCAAGAATGTTGAAAACAATAATCAAATTATAAAACCCTACCTTTATTCAGTTGAAGATCGATCACCACATCACGTTCATCGGTGAGGTTCGTCGAATCCGAGATGAGTTGATCTATTGCTTCGTCATCGTCCACCAACGGGTTCTACCCCAAAGATATAATAATTCCCCAGTGTTCCTGTCAATTGTTTTCCAATGACCAACATTCAATTAACCCATTAAAATAAATGTACATGTTTCAACATTCCATCATGCTGTGACATTAATGTGTTAGTGTTGCTGTTTCTAAGTATTTATGACGTGGAATTAATTATCGAAACAAATACCCTATTATTGAACTGCAACGAATGTTTCCAAATAAAAGGAAACAAACATTATGAATTATTTTATTTTATTTTATTTTATTTTACTAAAAACATCCAAAAATTAACTTTTTCCCTCGACCCGCACTGGTCGAGGTTAGGCCCATTCTTAGGTGAAGTTATCATCCCAAACACAATGGTGACCTCATATTTTAAATACGGGCATCTTTTTAGAAACTTTCATAATCTTGAACACCCACCAACACACTAAACATAAAAAAGGATCAAACCACCAATCCGGCCTCATCGGCCTCAGAATCTCAAAATGTCGAAAAGATTGGTCTCGAAATAATTCCATAATATATTTGAAATATTACCTGGAAAATCTGAGACATTATAGAAGCCTCGTGTGGAGACATCTATATTAATTGGTAAGACCTAAACCAAAACCATGTTTAGTTTATCTCATGAAACATATCAATGTGTCTAGGGGATATAACAGGACCCTCCCATCACATAAAAAGTGAAATACATTCCTCATATCATATTTCTGAAACCTAATTCACATAAACATTCATATTGAAAAAAAAACTAAGATGTGAAATTTTTATTCTTACCCTAACCAATAAATATAATAATATACCATTTCGAGTAATATGGTGATTGGTAATAAATTTATTGATCCTAAATTAAACTAATCAAAAATCATCAACGAAAATAATAAGGATGATATCAATAAAACATGACCCTATTGGATTATGAATAAGGGTTTTTTGTCATCAACGAATAAAAAATACCATAAAAATTAATTTAAAAACATTCTTGAGGAAAATATCCTTTCTATTTTGGAAATCACTTTCTAAAACTAAAAGTTCATAAAATATTTTGAAAATAATTTTCTTTGAAAATAATATTTGAAATTTATAATTAAATATTTAAAACATTGAGTGTTCATGATAGATCACATTTTTTACATGCAGAATATGTTAAAATAATGATTCCTTTTACATTTTCATTAAAATAAAAATAATAATTATTCTTAAAATGACATGAAGATTTATATAATACAAAAATTTAAACTAAAAAATGTGTAAATATTTATTGGATAAATAATTTTTAAAATTGTTAAAATCATTTTTTGAAACATTTTTATATAATAATGTTTTGTTATACAAAATAATTCTGACTAAAGAGAGAAATGAAGTAGAATTTTAATAAAAACAGTTTTCTAAAACATTTTATGTACCAAAGAGTAGGAAATTCGTAATATTACAAGATAAAATCCTGAAATAATAGAGAAGAGAAAAATTAAATGAGTTTATTAAAAAAATATCTAATAATTTCATTCAACTATAATTCATGAATAAAAAATCATGAATAAAATGAGATTTTGATATAATTCATTTTAATGATAATAACATTGAAATGAGAATTAATAAATGAATAAATTATGCATATAAATTTTATGTAAACATAAAAAAAGTTTATATAAAAAATAATATAATAAAAATTCATTATACAGATAATATTATAATATCAATGAAAATAAAGAAGTAATATAACCCAATGAAAGGAAATTAAGTTATAAAATTATTTAACACATGGTAATTTTCATGTCAAATCCCCTTGGATGGAATAATTCTAATTAAAACATAAAATTCCATGAATATTGAACTTTTCATGGTATTAAATTTCATAGGGTAAACATATAGAGAATATAAAATAAATTAGGTGAATAAAATTACCATATTCCACAATGAAATTAAATTGAGAAGAAATTATTTACCTCGTACTTCCTTTTGATAGAATATTCATAAAACTCTTGAATATTGTGGTTAAAAATGTTATTAACTAAAACTAAAACCATATTAATATTTATAATATCAAATGTGATCATTTTATAATATTTTATCACCACTTAATTAATAATAATTCATTTTTTTCATTCTTTAGACTGTTAATTGTGTTGTTTTCTTATGCATTTTTTGCAATTAAAAATTAATTTATTTTACATAATAATTTTTTTCATCATATATAGAATAAAAAAATGGTAAAATTATAAATATTTTACATATTTTATAATTTATATGACAATCTTGAAATAAAATTTTTCGAAATTAAGAACCTTACTATAATAGAGATGGTGGGTTCTACATACGCATCTGTAACGTTTCCATATTTCAATGATCGTTATGGAAAGAAGGTAAGTAATATATAATATTTACACAATGATAATAAAATCATTTATACCATATTATATACTTATAAATATCATCCATGTGGAGTGGTGATGAAAAGTGAGTCACATTGCTTCATGAATGTTATAGTACACTTATTCATGAACAATGTTATCATCTTTAAATGAGTGGAAAGGTAAGGAACAAAATTATACAATGTCTTTATAGAATGATAAACATGTAATTAATATCACAATAATTTAATTCATATCACATATAATCAATAAATTTATCTTTATCACCTTTCACATGAAGCGTTAGTGAATGATGAATCACATCCCTTCACTTGGTGATAATACTTCATACACACGAGCGATGTTATCGTATCTACTATAGAATTAAAGTTAACAAGATATATATGATATAACAACTACAGAGGTATAAATTTGTTATAAATATCATATATATATATATATATGTGATATAGAAACATCATCATTCCAAACCATTTAAGGTGGTAATAGAAGAAATAATGACATCGGTTCGCATGGTGGTCATCTGTTGTACACATGAACAATGAGTTCATAATCAATATGATGGAATTAGAGATAGTTGTAGGTCATGAAATTATTATAGGAAATTCCAAGTATACGTGAGACAGTTATTTCCTTAATTTAGCATTTTTTAATAAAAAATTGAAGAATTGGATAAATAAATAAAATAAATATGCTTATTTAAGAACATTACCTCTTCTTCGGGCATCATTCTTAGTTTGCAGCAAGCCTTCTTTGGTTGATCTATTCCCAAACAAAGGATTCAACTATGAGATGAGGGAATTTTGGAGTTCCTTTTCCTAAGTATTTTCCAAATAAAATAGGTTTGATGGTGTGAATAAGAGAGGAGATTAGGTGACCCTTTATAAGTTAGGTGAGTGGCACACCTGTAATGTTTTGAAAAGATTCAACAATACCCCCATTTTTTTCATTAAAAAAGAAAAAAATTGGCCATTATCAAACCTGTAAGAGATAAGGTGTAAATATGGACATCTAATCCATGTTTTAAATGTTTTTATGTCATTTTTAACAATTAACATATTAGTTTAACACATGGTAAATCAATTTTTTACTTTAACTACAACAATTGATTTTCACTATTTTCACTATTAATTTGTGTAAAAATTTAATTTAACTTTATTATAAATTATAAATTATTCTGATTCAAAATATAGAGTCTATTTATTAAAATCCAATTCACATTAGTAGTAATATTTAATTTCAAATTAATCCTATATATATGATGGGAAAGAGAGTTTTTTAATGTATAAATATTCAAAAGTTTACAATTTTTTTATATAAAAATTCAATATGAAAATGATTCTAATGAAATAAATTTTATTAATTGATATAAATTAAACTAATTTTATATTAAAAAAATTTCAAAAAATAATATAATATTTTAAATTTTATAAATGAAAAAGGCAATTTTCAATAAATATTCTATTTTTTCACTATTTATCAAAAAAATGAAACTTTTTAGAAAATAATTAAAATTTACCCTTAGAAAATTTGGGTATAAATTTTTCAAAATTGAAGTTTAGTTTTTAAAACAAAACAAATAAATGTGGTAAAATGTATTTTAAATTATGTCTACAAAGTATGAATAATCCTCTTTTAGAAAAAAATAGAGTTTATCAGAAAAGATTCCTTTTTATTTTAAGTGATCCTAATTTTATATCTAATAAATAGATAAATAATAAATGTGTGTAAAATATATATTTTCATAATTTATTTAATCTTATAAAAATCCTTCATTTCATTTCTAGGAGACAAATTCAATTTTAAATAATAATATTAATTGTATATTATTGTTCAAAAAAATTCAATCTTGTGTGTAAAGAAAGATATCGAAGAAACTCATAGTTATGTGTAACATATGTTAAAATAAATTTCTCAATAAATATTTGATATTTAATGATATTTTATTATTTTATAATTTTTTTATGTTACCTTCTTCCCACCTGAAATTAATTACGTCCTCACAATTTATACTTGTTCATGGAAATCAAGGGTTTTACATTTAAAAATTCTTATTCTAAAAAACCACACTATAAAAGATTCATAAAAAATCCTATTAATAAGTGATAAATGGAAGTAAAATGGTCATATGTGGTAAAACAAAACTAGGTTTAAAATTTTAACACTAGTGGAAAGTAATGATATGGTTATGGAAGAAAAGTGTAAATAATTATATAGTGTGATTGAGGTCATTGATCACAAGTAAGTGAATGATCAATAGAAATTTATGGGCCTCAAGACCATAAATATGTGATGATTTAAATGAAAATATAATTCATCATATATCAATGTAATAAAATAAATTTTTTGTTTTAATATCCTTTTCCTAAATTTGAGGAATTACTTTGTTTTGTTCTAATAGAATGAATTATACTCAATTGACATATTTCTACTTCATAATAAAATTTCATCCTTAGGGTTCACTTCTATAAATTATAAATTTATCACTTACTATAATAAATGAATACTCAAAAATGAATTTTGGTGATTGATGCACTAAAATTCATTTTTAATGCATGAGAAGAACCATAATAATATGATAGGTCATTAATTAGGTCTCTTTTTATTATTATAATAAATTATTATCACAGATTATTCAATATGCATAAGTCTTTATATGCCGAAGTAATAAAATAATCTCTAAAACCTCGTCCAAAGTTCAACATAAACAATTTAATAAATGGATAACGTTAAGAAACTTACAAAATATTAAGGTCCAATACTTTATAAAGATGGTCACTAAATTTCCAAAATTAACTTATCATTAATTACTTCCGATGTTGTTACTTATATCCAAATTAATTTATCCATAACTGTCATATATCTACCCCGACATCATTATCCTAACAACATGAACATATTAAGGATTATCTTTCTTCCTCAATAATATTTCTTCCAAGATGTTAAACTTTTAACTAAGTCATTTTTATTTTTCATTGGTACCATTTAATGTATGATTTCAAATAATTTAAAAAATATAATACAATACTTATATATTCCGTAGTTCTTATAACCAATATATCATTGATAAAATACTCAAATCAAATAATTCATGAATCTAAACACAAGGATATTAATCATTTCACTTCGATTGTGGTAATAATATAATATTGATTGTGATATCTTAGCTTCTTCTATTGTTTATTCCTTCGACATATGAGGATTTATTTGTGTAGTTCACCATATCCATACTTTTTAAGCATTGATAATTAGAAAATTATTTTTCCCTTGAAATCATGAGTACAGTGTCCATTTTCTCTATATTTAAAGAAAATTCCTTTAACTTTTAATCATATACCAAGGTTTTTCATTCTACAAGTATCACTTGTTGAAAAGTAATTATTTACCTTATTGCCTTTATCTATATTTTTATTTTTCATCCTCTTCTAATATGTCTTCTATATGAATTTACATGAATTTTATAATCCTTTCTCTATCATGATAGAACATGATAATATGCACTTGTATAATGAGA
This sequence comes from Viscum album, assembly GCA_963277665.1. Taxonomy (NCBI): domain Eukaryota; kingdom Viridiplantae; phylum Streptophyta; class Magnoliopsida; order Santalales; family Viscaceae; genus Viscum; species Viscum album. The sequence goes on along the minus strand of OY728145.1, from coordinate 1,718,414,938 downwards.
ATGTTTGGGAGAGTAGTTCCCTTTAAAGGATTAGGTTAATCCCATCAAAGAAATGTTCAATATTTCTCTTTAGATTACACACATAGCTTGCAACGAGCCTTAATAACCATATAATGTTAGCTCTATGATTAAAAACCTTTTTCTATTCTTTATATATTAGAATATAGAACTTTACTTCCATAAATACCCATTTGTCATGAGGAAAATATTTTTCCACAAATATTACATGGATATCCTTCCACTCCATGATTTTTATTTCCTCCTCATCCCTAGTGTTCTGAATCAATGAAAACCATTCATCTGCATCATCTAAGAGATGATAAAAATCCATGAAAACATTATACCTTTCAAATATGCCTATAGAAATAAATATTTTATCCAAGAAACTTTTCCATTTCTTGGTTAAAAATTGATTTTCAGTCCCATTGAATGATATAGGTTTTTTATGAAGTAGTCTATCATTGTTACACCTTGTGGTTGATCAACAAGCTACTCTATATGAGAAACATTATTACACATAACCTGAGTCGCCTTCCATAGTACACCATTTTTGAGGTTATTACCCCTATATACCATTTTTTGAGAATCACATACACAAATAGAATCCAAAGAGGGATGTATTTCTAGGAAAAAATATATAATCTATACCTTACCAAAAAATTATGATGTTCTCCAACACTTATCCTCAATGTTTATTATAGGGTTATTTTCCAAAATCTATTTTTAAAATTATTGTTACCAAGGGTTCTAATGAACTTTCTATGACACCTAATGTAACTACCGTGACCCCAATTTCCCAGATAAAGTATATGATTTATTATATTCTCATAAGATACATGTAATCAAATCTTAAAGTGTTGAATAGTTTAATAGTACTGTTAATCTAGATACATACATAAATCACATTTATATTATAAAATGAAGAACCCAATAAATTATATTCTTTATAATACCATTATTACACTTATTATATCTCTTTATATCAATAATAAAATACATCCTAATATTCTTGTGAAAATCAACATAAGAATGTGGTGACATCAGATGATCGGTATGGGTAAGCATACAACAGAATCTATGAATAAAAACTAAATGATCAATATGGAATGTTAAATAATTAAACACATTCCATTTATTCCATTACTTGAGAATATTATTGTAGGAATAATTGATGATAATAAATGCCAGATAAATAATCACATGAACGTGAAACTTAACTATAGATATTCAGAATAATTGAATAATCACATGGAATATCAATAACTAAATTCATAATGAAGATATACATAATTATTGATATCTAAAAACACCATCTATGACTCATACCAATACATATAATACCCTTGAGGTTTCATTCCTAGACATCTAATACCGTTGATCCCACATGGAAAGACATCTATATAAATGGGTAAGGCCTCATCCAAAACCATATATAGCTTTTCTCATGAGTTCTACTGATGTATTGAGGGGATATAGAAGGCCCCGCACATCACATACAAAGTCAAATAAATATCTCATATAATGGGGTTAAAACATAATGCATATAATCATTCATAATGAAAAAATAACATAAAAAAGTTGAATGCTTACCCCAGTCAATAAATATAATACTAAACCAATCCTAGTTAAATGGTGAATGGAATGAAAATTGAAAAACATAAGTTAAATAGATCATAAACTATCAAAGAAAAATAATAAGTATGATATCAATAAAACATTATTCATTGGAGTAAGAATAAAGGCTTATTATCATTTATAAATTTAATAACCACTAAAATATCATTAAAAAATATTCTTGAGGGAAATATCATTTTAGAAAAAAATGAAAGAAAACATCTTAAAAAATTATTTGAATATAATATTTGAAAATTATAAAGGAAGATTTAAAAAATTGAGTGGCCATTATGGTAGGAAATTTCCTACATGTTGTGTATACTAAAACAATTATTCCTTTCAAGTTTTTAGTAAAATCCAAATTGGATGTATTTTGAAAACGACAAGAAGATTCCTTTAAAACATTTTTTTAAACAAAATGTCTAAAACTGACTTTAATAATTCATTTTTAAATGTTTTAAAAACAATTTTGATTACAAATTTTGAAAATATGGTTTTTTAGAAAAAATCATTTTTATCGAAGAGACAATTGAAGACGATTTTTCTTGAAAATATTTTATATTAATTTTTAAATACCAAAGAGTGAGAAAATAGTAATATTACCAAAAAAATATCATGAATAACTATATGGGACGAAAACAATATTGGTTTATTATATAATTATTAAATAATTTTCTTCAACTAAAATTAAATAATAAACACTCTCAATTAAATTGATATTTTGAAATAAACCCTTATAATGATCATAAATTTGATGTGATAATAAATCGATGAATTAATTCTGTGAGTGAACTAAAATCCACATAAAAAAATTGGAAATAAAAATAAAAATAATAAAAAATCTATATACACATAATATTATAATATAAATAATAATTAATTAGTAATATAATCCAATGAAAATAAATATAGTTATGAAATTATTTACCGCTTGGTAATTTTCAAGTCAAATTCCATTGGATAAAATAATTTAAATTAAAACAATAAATAAATTTAGTAATACATTATTCATGATATCACTTTTCATAAGGTCATTATATACACCATATAAAAACATAGGTTCATTACATTACAATATGCCTTAATTAAATGAAATTGATACAAAATCCCTTACCTCACACATCATTTTGATTGAAAATTATAGAAAAATCATACATAGTGGTCTTAAACATGCTGTTATACTAAAAAGGAATCTTTTTACTGTTTATAATATCACATTTAATCCTTTTATAATGTCTTATTTCCCATTATTTAATAATCTTTCGTTATTTTAATTGTTTCAAGTATTAATTGCCTTATTTTCTTATGCGTGTTTTTTCATTAAAGATCTAGTCCTTTCACATATTACATGGTTTAATCATTTATAGAATAATAATAAAAATCAAAGAAATATAATATTGATACATCTATGATAATTTTAATACCAATCATTCAATATGATTTTCAGAAATGAAGTATGTTACGATCATAGTGATGATTGGTCGTACGTACAAATAAGTAATGTTTTCATTTTTCATTGAAAAATATAGAAATAAGGTAAGTAATATATAATAAATAGTTTTTTTAATAATATCCTATATATATATAATATTATATATGTACATATATCATTAATGTGGTTTTTTGATGAAAAGTGGGTCACATGGCTTTATGAACGTGGTAGTCCACATTTAGACGAATGATGTTATCATATTTAAGTGAGTGTAAATGTAAGAAATAAAATTATCTAATATCATTATGTAATGATAAATATGAAATTAATATCATAATTATTTCTTTTATATCACATATAATCATTTATTTAATCTGTATCACCATCTAAGTAATGCATAGTGAAACACGAATCACATTGCTTCGCAAGGTGGTAGATTGTTCTACACAGGAGCGGCATTCTCGTATCAAATATGGAAAAGAAGGTGAAATGATATATATGGAATCATCACTAAAGAAGTATAAATATGCTATAAATATAATACACACACACACATATATATATATAAGTTATATCTTTCATCACACTCAACCATGAAAGGTGGAAGTGGAAGAACGAATGATATCGGTTCATAAGACAGTTGTCTATCGTACACATGAACGATGATTTCGTAACCCATTTTATGATATTGGATATAGTTGTATTTAATTTAATTATTATAAAAAAATTAAATTATATTGTTGATAATTATGTTATTATATCATTACCGTTTATCAATAATTGAAGAAGCTGGAGAAAGAAATAAAATAATGACACTCATTAAAGAATGTTACATCTTCATTGGGAATATTCCTTAGGGTTGCACCAATTACTTCCTAGTTTGTATTTATACAAAAAAAGGATTAAATTTTTATAAGAGGTAATTTTGAAGTTATTTGGTTAGGAATTGTCCGAATAAAATAGCTTTGAAGGTGTGAAGAAGATAGGAGAGGAGGTGGAGTTTTATTAGTGAGGTGAGTGGCACACTTGTGATGTTTTGAAAATATTCAATCATTCCCACATTTTAATCATGCCACAAGCATATAAAATATTCCATTATAAATAATGAAATATATATGGTGAAATGTATCTAGAATGTGTTTTTGGAAAAGATGGTGGGTTATTGTAACCCTTATCTTCTTAGTTTAACCCCCGATAAATCCATTTTTACCTTAACCGTGATAATTAATATTTACAATTTTAACTATTAATTTTGGAAAAAAATTAATTTCAACATATTATACATTATAAATTATTTTTATTTCAAAATTAAAATCCATTTTCCTAAATTAAATACATATCATTGCAAATTATTTATTTAAAATTAGTCTTGTTGACGTGACAAGAAACATGTTTTTAAAGTGAGAATGTTTAAAAGTTTACAAATTTTTTTGTATCAAAATTCAATATGAATATGATTATCATTACCTAAATTAAATGAATTGATCTAAAATTTAACTAATTTCACTCGAAAACCAATTTAGAAAACAATTTAACAATTAAATGTTTTAAACAATTTAACAATTTAAATGTTTTAAACCAAAAAAGTAGTTTTCAATTAAAATTCTTCAAAAATGAATGTTTTTATAAAAATAATAAAATACCACCCTAATATAATTTTGGAATTATAATTTAAAAAACTATATTTTTTTATCTCAAATGATGTTTTGAATTTTTTTTTAAAATTAATTTTACATTTTGTCTACATGGCCTGACTAAGCCGTCTTTAAAAAAAATATAGTTTTTTAGAAAACATTTATTGTTTCTTTTAAATGATCTTTATTTTATTTATAATAAATAGATAAATAATAAACATGTGTCAATATATATTTTTATAAGTTAGTTAATCCTATTCATACCCTCCATTCCAATGTCTCTGCGATAATTGTTGTATTAAATGATAATATTAATAGTATATTATTGTTAAATAAAACACAGTCTTGCGCGTAATGATAACTATAGAAAAAGTCATTATTGTGTGTGAGGCAAGTTAAATGTAGTTTTTAATATAATACAAACTATATAATACAATATTATTATTTTATAATTTAGGGTGTTACATAAGGTGTTCTTATGATAAGCCACCCAATATTCACTATGTATCCAACGAGTTAGAAATAAACTCCCACATTGTTCATGGGGATGGGGTGGTGAGGTGATAAACAAAAATTTCAGGAATGGTGAATTATATCACAAACCTATCTGGGTCGACTAGTCCTATCACCCAATCCTTCTAGAAATAATGGATCAGGTGCATCTACTCATACGTCAGTGGATGCCAAATAACAGAGATCATCTAAAAGGATATGATGAGGAGACTATTCCCTCAGGTCAGAGTACAATAATAGCAGAATTAAACTAAACATACAAGAATCCAAAAACATCAGTGTGAATGTAAATAAATAAATAAATAAAATAATTGTAACAAATGGAATCATGCATATAGATTCAACAAACTAAAACATACAGAATTTGGCTAACCACTAGGTCGACACATATTGAATAAAGTAAAAGAAAATAAATAAAATAGACATAATACTACTCCATACTGAACCACATACCTAATATGCATGATGGGTGAACTTCTCCAAAATGAAAACCAGTCTCCACACCAGTAGATCTACTCGAACATGAAACAATGGGCATCCTCCAAATCCAAGTTATCATTATAAAACTGAAAAAAGATATACGGTCTATAAATACACTGAGGTTCATGTGTAGGGGATGAGAAACAAATCTCCACAGGCCACACCCAATGACGGTCCTGGAATATATTTTCATAATATGTGCATAAAAATCACGTAATGTCTATCCTAGGAAAAAGCGACACCCATAATAAGAGATAACATAATACATGAAGAAAAAAATAACCAAACAAAAAGGGAATCAACAAATGCCAGGTTTTATTCCAACACCCACAGTTAAAACTACCTTATTTCCATCCCCATCCAAAGGAATTTTGAAACATGACCTACACAACCACAACATCAAGTGTGTTATCCTGATAAATAATAATTTTTAATGTACAATATAATTATTGGTACACATACCAAACCATATGATCTTATCCTAGTTGTAAAAAAACCAAACACATATACAAAGAACTAGGACTCTAATGGTATGATATGAACTAGCGTTAAGGATCCACTATTGAACTCGAGAGTGTACTATCTTTCCCAAAAGTACTGTAGAACTGATTGAGTGAACAAACCTATTTATACATTACCAAGCAGACTAAACATACCATATTTCCCACAAAACATTGGGTTATAGGGGGTGAAAAGGAATCTATTTTCATATATCCCCATCCCCAAGAACCAATTCGGTCTAAGGAGGTTGAAATCATCCATATCGTCCATTATCCCCATAAAACCACCTCATAGATTCCAACCAAACAATGTGGATAGAATCAGAATCAATATTGGAGAACTCAATCAGTCCAATAATATCCAAAAGGTCTCCTCCCTCATCAGTCCTAAACAAGAACTACCTGAACCTCCAAGCCATAGATCAAACTCCAGGGTCACATAACACCTGCACCCTCCATCCAAAACCACTAAAACACTATCGACCACCTCACAAGAATACCAAACACATGGAGGCCACCATGGTTATCAAAAACTCCGAACAACCGGACACCCTATGAGGGGATACTCTAGAAACCAAAATTTTTAGAAGGACACCCTACAAGGGGATCCTCTAGTAGAATATACCATTGAGAAAAGACCTCTCAACAATACCATGGAAAGAATCTAAGCTCAAACACATAAAATACCTTTCTAGGAGAGAAACATTAAGAAATGCCTCACCTATAATGGAAATAATAGAATAGGCCTCTCATACCTATCTGAAAAACATTCCAATAGAACCCATCCTTACCTGAAATCCAATTATTTCGAACAACCTAAAAGGGTCTTACTAGTCACAACCCTATGAAACCAGACCATAACCTCAAATAACCAAAATAACAATCCCATATAAGAATACACTCAATCCCATCTCCAAAAATCTATCCAAACAACCTCAATCCTGCTCACCTTGAATCCAAAATCAAAGGTGTTGATAGAGTGAATAAACTCACTTGAGCCTCATAGAACACAACCCAACCCCCAGAAGTATTCTAGAACAAACCTCATAGAAATCCACCCAAAAAAACACAAATATCCCAAAACACCCACCAAATGGCCTTTAAACATTAAAAGGATACCACCAAGGAAATATATATGGAGAAAACTCATAGTGGGATTCTTATAAGTCCAATTCTAACTCCGGGGTATAAAGAAACCCCAACACCATTTTCTTGAAAAGAATATGATGTGTACTCTTAATGATCACTTGGCCATATATTTCCCCATGGACAAGGCACACCTGAGGTAAGACCATGTACTAGTATATATGAATGGAATCTTCCAATATACTATTACACAGACATTCCTCACCATATGAGGTGTCTTCTTAAGTACACTATCACATGTCCAAGTATAACTACATTGTGTGTACATAGGGTGCACGATGTGAACTTCCACAACTATGACTGCCCATATATAAGACCACATGGCTAGGTACATAACAATTCTCCACTACAAAGAATGTAATGAATGCCCACAACATGAACATTTAAGAAAAATCATCTTCGTATAATAGTTAGAACACATGTCAAGTGTTCATAAAACCATATTCTATGTAATCAAGGTTTCCAAAAGAAAAATCCCTCATGACACCCCCAAAATGCCCCCAAACTCCCTGATTCGACTGAAACCCACTAGATTGTCCTATAATGAGTCTCCAATTAGACGAAAACAATACTAAAACATAAAAAACAACTGTATGAGTATTTATGAAAAAATAATAAAATCCTACCGTCGGGTGGAAACTAATAAATCTTTGATCTGATTCCGGTTCCGCTACACCCACATGGTGATCTGGTGTTGTGAGAGCTCCATGAGGATACCTCTTTCCCCCGCTCCCCTTATTCTCTCCCTATAATCTCCCTATTATTTCTCTAGGATGAAGGAATATCCAATGGGTGAATACATGACACACCAAGGGAGGAAAATGAATAAAAATTGAAATTAAACAAAAATAGAAAAGAAAAATAAAGGAAGAGAGAGAAGTAGAAAAGGGGGACTGATCTAATCCTATCTTATAACATGAGTTTATGAAATGTATAGGCAAAACCACCTACTTAGAAATCATAAGTTCTTTTGAATTCATATCTGGAACTCTGAATAGAAGATATCACTGAATAAACATGCAGAAATAAAGTATATTTAATTAATTAAGTATAAAACATAACACCAAAATTGGAATGTATTGAAATTACACCAAACTTTTATCCTTGGGTAAACACCCTATTTTGGAACAATGGAGTGCTTAGAAAAATTATCTAGTATTTCATGACATGATAAATTACATTTTTTATCCTACAAAACTACAAACGAGAAAATCAATCAAAATTTCCTAATTTTCTTAAACCTCCATGATGTGGTTTATGACATATCCACTCGATTGATTACTCTTGAACAATTATATAGTTTAAAAATCATATCGATCTACTTGGACTATACAGTTTAATTTACTAAAACATGTTCCATGACTATGTTGTTTATCTTTATCTAGAATGGTCATATACCATAGAATTTTACATTATCTGTTAAGACACATTTTATAAATGATCAAATTAATTACCTTTTACTTAGAAGACATATAATTTTAGGACACAAAATAAGAAAATAATATGAGAAATTTAAGGTTAAAAATAAATAAATATATTTTATAAAATTAAATTTGTGTCAAATAAAATATTCAAGACTATATTTAATTCATTTGGAATGTACTAAGGTGAACCAAACATGATGTTATACAAAATATTTCTTAAGGATCTTCATATTGGTAAGAGGTGTAGTGTTATACTCATCCATAGTGATCAATATTTACAAATACTTAGAGTGAAAATTTTGAATAAGGAATTGGAATTTCTATTTAGGCACACCGTTGGTGGTTTTCTTTTAGATATCACCAACATCCTTAAAGGTGTCACCAAATCACCCATGTGGAATGAGAGAAGAAACTATTTAAAATTAAATGAAAGAGAAAACCCATTATGATGAACCCTAGTATTGTGTAGTATAAGGGGATTGTTTATCAATGGATTCAAAATTAGATATCTAGACTTGAGACCACTAATCCTATGTCAACTTGTTATGGATGGATTTTTAGAGTGACGGTAGTTAAGGCTCTATTAGTATCACTTATTTTGCTCTGTACACCAGGGATTAAGGGTGAGAAGGTTTGAAACCCACACACCTAGATTATTTTCTAAAAGAACATTATTTATATATTGGATTTGATACCAATTGAAATTATTTTTGTGTTCATCCATATATAAAATATCATTATCCAACATTGGGTCACTTATATATGAAAATCTATTTTGTTTAATAGTTTTAGTGAATTGGGAAAAACATTATGCAGAAAAATCCTAGGTATTTCTCATAAAATGGTCATTTTTCGCATTATACCAAGATTTTATTAATCCAAAATAAGATATCATAATCTACTATAAAATTTATATACACGAAAATATTCTTTTAAAATATTATATAATATCATTCTTCATAACCTAAAGAAATGGAAACATAAGAAAAAGTGAGATCATATTCTCAGTAAGAGTAAACATAAGAGATATCAATTGATGATCATATGTTAGAATAAGATAAGTATAATGGTATGATAGTATAATAAAATTATAGGATAATCAAATAATATACATCATAACAATAAAAATTTTGGTCACTAAAATGAGTAATAGAAGAAAAAAGGAGTCATATGAGTTAAAAATCACGAACCATATGTGATCAATCCTGTTTAAATTTAATATTAAAACTCATTGAAATTATAGAGAAACCCTGTTTGAATATAGGGAAATACTACATTCAATATAGAATCAAATATAATATTTCTATAATTATATTAGGAATAACTTTAATCCATCTCTTATGAGTTATTTATATTCAATAAAATCCATAATCTCTTTAGAGTTACTTCAATTTAGATAACCCCATCACAATACCAAATTCAATGGGGATATATATCTGGATCAATCGTTATCCTGAGATATAGCTTGCACACTTGTTTTCATCAACAATTTAAAAGAACCAAAATAATGAAAAAAGTATGAAGATCTTTCATTTTATTATAAAACTAATAGAAACAACCATCACCGTATTCATAATTTCATTGACCTGTGGAAAAGAAAATGGTTTCATTATGATTTTATTAAAACATAATAAATCCATGGGAAGGTCATAGGATTTATGGAATCAACCTTGAAACATAATCATGATATGATGAATGGACATGGATTATATCATGATATCATATCCCCAGTGAATTATAACAACCCTTAATGGATATTAACATGGATAAAAACCAATTAAAAGGTAATTTGGAAATTTATTTAAAAATAGGGAAAATATTTATTTAATTTGATATCATTAATAACTAAAAATTCATATAAAATTAAGAAAAAACTTTTCTTTAAAAATAACCTTGGAAATACGTAATTGAATTATTAAAGTAATGAACAACCATTACAGTGAAGAATTATGTTTGTGTGGTAAAACTTAAAATAAGGATTACTTTCACATTTTGGTATAAAATGTAAAAGTAAATAATTAAAAAAAAGACAATAATATTACATTAAGACCTTGAAATGAAAGTCAAGTATGGTTGAAAATTAAATTAAATAATCATTTTATCATATAACTGGATATTATAGAAAATATTTTAAAGAACATGGTGAAAGAAGAAAAATTTCATCCACCAGACTGGAAATAAAGTTAAATTTTAATAAAACTATTTTCTAAAACATTTTATTTGATAGATAAATACAATATAATCCCACTTATTAATATTCAAGTGTAAACAATCCCAATTTTAATTAATATTACAACATTAACCCATACAACTTTGGTAACTTCTAAATCAAAACTTCCTAGAAAGAAATAACTTCTATTGAAACATTAAATAACTTAAAAATAACGCGATTCATGGAAAATATACCAAAGGATCAATTTATACATCATATAAACAAAAATATGTGAAAAATGAATCCCAAAACAATTTTGAGACAAAGAACCATTATAGTTTTGGTAATCTTTGAATCAAAACCACATAAAAGATAGAAACATATATGGGTTAGTAAATCGCAATTATTTTCATGTTAATAATAATAAAATTAATAAATTGTTTGTATATAAATAAAAAAAATAAACAAGAGGTGAACATAACATAAATCTTATTGAAATAAAAGTCTGATAAGAGACCCTTAACTAATGTTAGACTTCTTTCGTACATGTTTATGACCTCATGTATAATAAATTTAGAATTACTATAGATATATATGAGAAACATAGTCATTTTTTATTAACATATATTATTTACTTATAACATCTTTTCAGTCATTTACTAATAGTTCTTCATTAAATTTATTATTATATGTGTTAACTATTATATTTTTCATTCATAGTTTGGTAAGATAGTTTCAATCCTTTATCATTGGTTATAACTTCAAAATCAATAGAATCATAAAAATATAATAATTATTATATGTATTCATTATATACATTTTTATAACCATTCATATAAGTAAATGATTAGCAATTAATTGCATAACATCATAGATACGGTAGTCCATATTTATGCATGATTAATACTTTCATATTTTGAAGGATGAAAATAAAGAAACGTGAATTGTAAATCACTTTTCTAGAATCTAAACTAATTAACATATATCATATATATCCATTAAATATATACTTATGACCAACCATATAAATGAAAATGGAAAACAAATTACATCAATTTATAGAGTTGGTAGTCCATATGTATTCAGGTGTAATTTCATTGTATTATAATTGATCGAATGGTCAAAATGTAGATAATAATTTATGAATAAAAATTCATAATAATTTTATAAAAAAACTATATTCTTTAAATCCATCTATATAACCAACCATGAGTGGCATTGATAAGAAATAAAATTCAGCAACCATTGAGGTTATAGTCCATATATACATATGACTATGTTTTTATTTTATATTAAGAGTAATTATACATAGGTAATGGTTATTTTATTAACATAATAAAATTTATAGAATCCTATTTTTCTTATGTGAAAATATTAAAGGGATTAAAAGAAGATGACCACCTCTTCTTTGAGAAACCTCCATTTAATATAAACTTTAGTACACTTGGGTTTGTATTTTAAAAATACCAACACCTCTATAATTTGTCTATTCATGTTTTAAATTAATTTGGATAGTTTTTTTTGAGATATGTTTCTTAATAAGGTATGTAAAAGAGAGGATTTCAGGTTCTTTTTTATATGTGAGGTGGGTGGAAATCTTTAAAATACCTGAAATATTAGTATATAATATATGTATAACTCATGTAAAATGGATTAAAAGTAGAATATATTCTATAGTACGGAGTATATGGTATAAATAAATAAAACCATTAATGTTTAGAAACAATAAGATTCATTTAAAACCACATCTCATATTTTAAACCCCTCTTTAACCATTTTATCATTAACCGTGGTAACAAATTTTATATTCTCTACATATCATGAAAGCAATTTTATAAATTCCAAGTGGAACATGTATGTAAAATTATTTATTTACAAGAAAAATTTTCATCCACATTACTCTTGAAAGTATTTTTATCATTTTAATTTTTTTTAAAAATAGTTTGTAATCATTAAATTTCATTTAATGTCATTTTCAAGATATTCACAAAGATAGAAATTGAAGGCTTTATGATAATAATGTAATTTTAATATATGTACTTTAACCACCAATAATACTTAATAATTTCCCAATAATGTCATGTAACACAACGATTCATCCAAATCATATAACCTTTAATGGTTTTAAATTCATTTTTTACATTTTTCCACTAATAGAAACAATATTGAGTTAGTGTTGTGTGAAGGTTCATGTTAATTATTCAATAAATAAAAATAAAAAATAAATTAGTATGAAAAAATACTGATTATCATTTATCAAATTTAGTATCTATAGTATTTATATATCAATTTTATTTATATCTATCTCATAACAAACTTGTATATTAGAGAGAGTGACATTTTGTAATTATCAAACACTTAAATTAATTTAAATGTTATAATCAAGGAAAAGTGGAACCAAAATTTTATAGTTTCGAATCTAGGATTATTATAGATTAAATAAACTCATAAAATGAATGATAGTAATGTGTTGGATTAATTTTTAGATTTTATCCCTCTGATTTAATCTTGTTTGACTCATTTTTCCCTTTTTGTGGTGATAAACATTATCAGGGTTACTATAAATAATTTCACAAAATGAAATCAAATATATTTTATAATATAAATATAATTATTACAAATATGATATCAATTTTCTATTATTTAATTTATATAATTGGTAAAGACTTATTTTTGTATAACTTTGCAAAATGTAATTAGAAAACACTTTTTAGAAAAACATATGGTTTAATTGGATTATTTTTAAATAAATAGAGATCATTTTAATTTAAAAATAAAATGAAATTTAAATTTAAATTTTAAAAACATTAAAATAAATGGAAATTTTTATAAAAATCAATATTTTTTACAATTTATGAAAAATATAAATCTTTTTAAAAAATACAATAAATTCAGCCTAAGATATATTTGATATGATGATATCAAATATTATGTCCAGTTTATAAAAACAATTCTTAAATTCATAATAATATCTTCTAAATTAAAATTAAAATTATAATAAAAATCCAAATTTATTGAAAGGTGATTCGTGTATACTTCTAAGGATTTTAATGATTATTTGATTTAATTTTTATGATTCAAAATTTAGAACTAATTTCATATTATTTGATGAATAAATTTAAATAATTAATACTTTTAAACTTATTCTTTGTAATTTTGTTACTCCTTTTCAAACTTGTCAAACTAATGGATAAGTTATAACATTTATATTTGAATAATAATATTTCTATAGTATATCATTTTTCTTTTTTGAAAAGTGTCTCATATAGAACACACTACCAAATAGAGTATTTATTTAAAATAAAATATATTATAAAATATTTGTTTGTTACATTCTTCATCGTTAGAGAAATTAAATCCTCCCAGTTTTATTTAGTATCAGATAAAAAGGGTATTAAAACTATTTCAGAATAATTTCTCTAGATTGGAAGATATCAAATACCTTTTAATCCTCATTAATGAAATTTACTTTTCAAAAGTATATTAATGTATATGTTTATATTAGGAAAAAAATCATTAACTATGTATTTCATTAAATATGAATTTAACATCATGAGACTCATTCTCATGAAATATTATCATAATGGAAACCTTCATGTATGAGTGATATTTTACATATAAACTCTATATTTTTATATTCCTCTTATATAATTTGAGAAACCCACTTACTATCAAAATAGAGAACAACAGAAAAAAATACATTACTTTATTTTATATTATAACGTAATTCAATATTTCGGTTGTGTTTCAAGAAATTTTCCTCCCCTACTTCATCTCATATTCTAAATAATGAAATTTTCATTTATGGAGAACTAAAATTAACATTAAGTAGATCAAAATGTTCACAAAAGGAATAATATTTATTTATCATTTTTTATCCTTTAATGAAAAAAATGATTAGAAATAGATAAGATAATAACCAATGTGAATAAACCTTCATATGAATAAATAATTCATTAATCATCAAATCCAAATTATTGAAACCAAAAGTTCCAAATTAAAAATTCCATAAAGAACTAACATTTATTCTACTCAAAATATGCCTATCCAAATTCAAAACCCAAAAATTAGAAATATTTTTTCATATATTCTTCCAAGATAAACATAAAATTTATCTACAAACATCATCACTCTCTCATAATGTTACATAACAAAATTGTATAATACCTAATAATTGAATCTCTAAAATACAATAATCCTTTTCATAAATTACATGAATCACCATAAATTCTCAATAAAATCTTACACCATTCCAAACATTAGCTCAAATTTTAAAAATAAATAAAATCCTATCATATCCAAAAATATATTTTTTATATTAATTATAATGCTCAAAAAATAGTGAGCATTTCTAATAGTAAAATCAATCACCCATTCACCAAATAACCAATAGTCATATATATTCCCAAAATCTGATAACCCTTTTTTTTATAAACTATCATTACCTAAACATCAAATAATGCATTAAATTTTAAGGTTAATTGTTTCCTTTATCCAATATCCCTAATAACGTTCTTACCAAATAAAATCACACTAAATCACATGTTAATCTTAATGGTTACATATATATCAATGATCTATTAAAATCCACAAAAAAATTCCCAACATATCACAAGTCACCTTAAAATTCCACATCATAAAACATAAAAAGGGTATCTATGTCATTAAACATATGATCAATCATAAACATATTAACCTATAATGGTCTACATAATTATTAAATTATCCTCATGAAATAACATCCAAACCTTTAATGTTATCTAACCCCCGCTGTTAAACCAATTGAGGTAGATTGAGACCTACAAACTCATATTCTATGATAAAAACATATTTTATAAATATTATCATTGATACCAACTAAAATGAAAACATTATATCCATCATTAAATATTATATAATTATTCCACATTGAGTATCTACAAACCCAAAACCTTTTTTGTTTAATTCTCACGGGAATATGAAAAAACCTTGTATATAATAAAACCCATGTATTCCTCATGAAAAGTTAATTTATACCATTATACCTAGATTTTCTGTACCCATAATAAATCTTCAAAATCTCCCAAAAATATTCCTCAATTGATACCATTCTAGAAAAATAATACAAAATATCATTCATTCTATCTAGGTGAAATGGAAATATAAGAAATTGTGAACTTAGATTCTTATTATGGTTAAAAAAAGGGATATTAATCGATGATCATATATAAGATTAATAAAATAATAAGGGTATGTGAGAGTAATCAATGTGAATAACCATAACATAAGAGAATTTATACCCATCAACACTTGGATCACAAAATATGATTCCTTGCATAGAAAATAATTAATATAAGTTAACAATCACGAACCATGTGAAATAAATATTATTCAATGTAAACATTTAAACTCATATAAAGTGTAGATATTCCATATTGGTATCTTTGTAAATCATAAATTCATCCTATAATAACCCAAATAGGATAATTTTAACATTCCATTAGAAGTAATTTCCATATATTTAACTCCCATATATCTTAAGTGTTACATATATTCAGTAAAAATCATCATCTATTAAGAGTTACATCAATCTAGGAACATCAACCACACTAACAAATGAATTATAGATCTATATTGGGATCATCCATCATCAAAAAATATATCAGACTCACACATCTTCATCTACAATTTCCTAGAACCACAACCTAGAGAAAGAATATATAATATTTATTTAACATACAATCATTATAATACATCCAAAGAATTAACATGCATTGTATCATATTATCATATCCCTAATATATAAAAAAAATACTTAAATGTTATATAAAAAAGATGAAAAATATCGGTAAAATATTATTTGAATGTTTCTTAAAAAATAGATAAAATATATCATTTATTCGTTATTTAAAAATATAAAAAATACTAGAATATTGGAAAAATGTTTTATTTTAAAATATAAATGGGAAAATTAAATGGATTCTTTAAAAAAAATAATGGGCATAATGGTGGGAAGATTCATTCTGGTTTTAATCCTTAAAAAAATTTATTTCGCAATTTTAGTGAAAGTCAAAAATTACCTCATTATGAAAATTACAAGAAGATTCCATTAAAAAATTTAAAATAAAGTAATCTATGATTTAAAGCTAATTTTAAAAATAATTTTAACATTATACATAAATATTCTTAAAATCATTTAAAAACACATAAATTGACGAAAAAGTCAGTCAACCAAAGAGGAAATAAGGTCATTTTTTTAAAACATCACATTACTTTTTAGTAATAATGATAAGAGAAGGAAACTAAAACATGAAAATTCAAAAATTAACCAGAGGGGAATAAAATATATGGGGTTTAAGGGATAAATAAAATATAATTTCCCCAAAGGATATTCAAATATAAAAAATATTGATTAAAAATGAGATTTCCACATAGACCATTACTTATTGGGTAACTTTAAAATATTAATAACCTTGATATAAATGACATTAAATTAATATTTAAATACCCTATATACTAATAGATTTATGGTATACTATTTTTAAGGGGTATTGTATACACCATATAAACACCAATAAGTGTATAATATGAATTATGTGGTAATGAAAAAAATTGGATATGAGGAACCAAAAAAGTTGTGCAGAAAGTAAGTTGTACATATGGTGATGGTAAATGAATTACATCACTTCATGGAGATGGTAGTCTATACATTTTCATGAATAATGTTTTAACATTTTTATGAATAGAAATATCTAAATTTAAATACTAATTGTCCTTTCAAAATATAATTATATCATATATAATATATACATTCATTAAATCATTCCTTTTTTATAATCAATATAAATTATACATGGAAGATGGATCACATTGCTTTGTAGAAGTGGTAGTTTACACGTATACTGGAGTGAAACTACCATCGTATAATGGATATGGGGTGTAGAAGAGAGTATTGGAGGTACCTTCTTATAAGTGGGTTGGATGGAAATCCTAAAAATATATGAAATATTAAAATATAATATGTGTCTAAATCATGTAAAACGGGTCCATAGTTCCATTTAATTGATTATTATTGTTATTATTTTGATGTAAATTAAACTAATATAACCTATACTAGTTTATTTGGCATTATGAACTTTATTTATTAATTTAACACACACATTAACCCCTTTAATCCTAATCGTTGTAAAATAATATTAAATAAACAAGGGTCATGAAATTAATTTTAAATATTAAATTAGGGAAATATAAGGATAATTTTTTTATCTTAGATAATTTCATATCCAATTTAACATATATAAGATTTTTGGAATTATTTTGTATTTAAAAATAATTTCTAAACATTAAATGTAATTTAATGTCATTTTTGGGACTGTTATTCAATTTGAACATTTAAGAAATCATGATAATAATTTAGTTATATTATAAATATATAAACTACAACCAATAATGTATAATTATCCATTAAAATCATAGAACAACCAAATTATCTATATCATATAACATTCAATGTTTTCAAAATCTGTTGATAGTTTTTTATAATGCTTGCGTTAGGCTACGTTGATGTAGTGTAAACATTCTAGGAAACTGTATCATCATTAAAAAATAAAAATAAATAAATAAAAATAATAAATATAGATTATTATTCATCAATTATAGAATCTGAATTTTTTATATATAAATTTTAACTATATTGATATCATGAAAACTCAATAATTGAGATAATGTGACATTTTTTCATTAAACATTACTTAAAATAACATAAAAGTTATAAAAATGAAAAGTGGAACGAAAATGAAATATTTTTAAAGTTATATTGATTCTAGTTGAAACCCTCTCATAAAATGAAAGATTTTTTTTATTTTATTTGTAGACCTTACCCTATAGTTTTAATCAATAATACCTAATTTTACCCCTTTCCATAGTGATAAATTTTTATGTTGGTTACTATTCTTTATGTG
Organism: Viscum album; assembly: GCA_963277665.1. Classification (NCBI taxonomy): domain Eukaryota; kingdom Viridiplantae; phylum Streptophyta; class Magnoliopsida; order Santalales; family Viscaceae; genus Viscum; species Viscum album. Next base: position 1,718,396,103 of record OY728145.1, on the reverse strand, counting down.
GAGAAAATTAAATTGTAGTATTTATAACATTTTAATTTGATGATTCCAAATATGATATCTATTTTATGTGATTTAGTTTCTACAATTGGTAAAAAAATAATTTTAATATAATATTGTAAAAGACAACAAAATATGTTTTTAGAAAATATATATTTTAAAAATAAAAATGATCTTATAATGATGTCACGTATACTATTAATTGTAATTTAATTAATTGTATTTTTTAAAAAAAATTGTAGAAAATTTCTTTAAAAACTTCGAAATATTAATTTAGTTTGAAAATAAATTATAATAAACGATTTGTTATAAAAAAAATTAATTTTTATGGTTCATCCAAAGATTATTTATTTTCAAAAAAAAATACAAAAAATCCACCATAACAAATATTTGACGTAGTTATATAAAAACTTATTATTATTTTATCAAATAATTTTATTTACTATTCATAAAAATAGCTTATTAATAAAAATAAAAATTATAAGGTAAACGTATTTTACAGAAAAATGTTCCTTTTCTATAGTATATCATAGTTACCTTATGCTCTATATTTTAGGTTCCACATGCTATGGAACATAGTATTTATTTAATATAATATTAATTATAAAATCTAATGGTGGTACAAGTTGTTTTAATGGGTACAAATATGATTCATGGTCTGATATTCATACAACCTGTTATATAGATTTTTGTGACATATATTCTACTTGAAGCCCACCATAATATATAAAATGGTAGGGATAATTTTATTAAATTTATCAATCTATCCATTCTCTCAAATGTAATAGTGAGAAGTATGGTTGGAAAAGACAAAAATGTGATATAATCCTTCTATAACTCAAAGTACAAAAAGATGGTTTCATTTTCTAATAAAACAATGTGATGGATCAAAAATACATGAATGATATGGCATCTAAAAAAATAAATCATGGAGCAGTTCATGAACTATTTTAGGGAAATAAATGTTTTTCTCATTTGGATATGAAATTTTTTTTATTAATAATGAACTTTAATGACCACATTGTCTCTATCAGATATGGACCCATGGAATTAATTCCCCACAACATGAAGAGACAAGAGTACATGGTGGTGTTTAATAGATCTATAGGTTAATGCACATCGATTTCATGAAATATTCAAGCATTTCACTCCATTTTTAATTTTTTTGATGTCACAAACCATGGTGGTCCAAAAGAAATACACCCTTTGGATATAGAGTGAGAGATTCAATTCTGTTTGATGAAATCCACATATCCCATTTTTTTCTTCCTATAAGATATGAGAAATTTACTTTAACATGATACAATCTTGAAGTATTTCATCACTAATCCACCTGTAGATAACATTCTTTGATTTGGGGCTATCAAAAAGGATGAAATTTCTTACATTTATATGTTGTTTCTCTCACTCAGCCTACCTTGATGGTAACATACACATTTGAAGTATTTTCTCAAGGGACACGTATATGTTTTCTATGTTATCATCCAAATAATTTGGCGACAATGTTATATGAGACGACAACATCTTAGATATTTTCTTCTATCAACTCATTTTTATTCTTGAGAAATGTATTAGATCCTATTTCATGAGATAATAGTTGTTCTTTGTTTTCTTAATTACAATCCTAGATTCACACTTCACATGAAATCAGTGAACATCAATCTCAAGGGCCCCATCCTAGATAGTAATGAGGGATTATCAATCCTACCCATTTATGATGGAAAACTCTAAAATGAATATTTTGTATAACATGAATAATTTTGATTGAGTGTCATAAAAAATAACATTTACAAAAATAATCAGTTTTGGGTTATTTATTTTCTTATTAGTTTTGTTTCAAGAGGCACTATCAATGTGAATTTTCCAAGAGGAGCTACTTTATCTTGGAAGTGAATATATTTATTTGGGATCTTGATGATCATGGGAATATCAATCTGGTTCAGATTAATAGATATAAATTTTCTAAATGATTTCTTATTGAATAAATTCTTTTAGATGAACCTGATTTAGGACTATTGAAGTATTAATTCCCATCATGATGATCAACTAATCAAGATAGAATTATTGAGGATTTACATTAGTTAATTAATATGAGAGATCATCTGGAAATCATGGTGAAATATATTATATCTAATATTCTAGACCATCATTATTAAGGTATATAAATTATACTCAACAAAATATTATCTGACCTTTGTTCATATCATTATATGATGGAGGTGGTATAAATTGTTCAATTTCACTCAATATTATTCTGGTTTTTGGACTCTGAACTGGGGGTGTATTAATTACAATTTGATGTTATCTAAATCACCATATAATTATTTATAAAACTAGAAGGAAAATTTCATTTTTATTATCATTAAGAATTAATTAAATTTTATTATTGGGTTGGAGATAATACACAACATGTAGGAAAAATTCCCTTAAAAACCACTATATACTCGTTTGAAGGGGTTGTTATTCTGATTATGGGAATGGATTAGTCTAAAAAACTATGAATATCATATATATAGTTTTGTAATTGTTTGTACTTGACCACCAAATCACCCAAATAGATCTCTCTCATATTCACTGAAATGGCCTTAGATATGTGATGCATTCCCTCTGGTAAGTTGATCATGAACTCTTCAAGTAGATGGACATCTCATGGTTATTGTTTCTACCATGGGGTTCCATGAATATAATGTCATTTCCATTATTATGAACCATCCTTATTTTATTACATATAGAGTAGCGATCCAATATGGAGAAATTAATTGAATTTAGATGACGTATTGAATAAAAACTCTATGAATGGGTTGGGGAATTCATCCTATGGTATTTGTGACTAGGGTCCAAAAAGTCACTATATAAGTTGATCTACACTTTCTTATTACTAAGTGGAGATGATGCTGGATTGAAATGATGGGTATACGAATTCCCTAATGATTTTGGAATTAATTAAATGATCATCATCTACTCCAACCAAGTAACTATGGGAGGGGTGAATTATCCTTGGAGCCTTCTTAAATATATAGTGGCCAATGGTATGTCATGGGTGGTGGAAGGATGGTTATTGATAAATCCCTTGAATCACCTTGTACTTATATGAACATCCATCGTAGTTTTGTTTCAAAAATGAAACATGATTTTCTTGTTCACTCAGAGACATGAATTCATTGATACAATTTTCCATTATGTATTCCTAAAAATATAGGTTCACCTACATCATCACATTGATAGTAGTGGAAAATAATTCCTTAAAGGCTGTATGGGATTCATCTGTCACTTCATTGCTAGTAGTGTCTCGATTTTAGGTAAGATAAAATTACTCAAGAATAGTTGGTTGGGTAAAATTTCCTTTCTATGTAGGGGTAGATTCTGTAGAATAATATTTATGTCATTTTAGTTCTATAAAAGAAATGTGGACAGATAACATGGATCTTATGCCCTAGTTTCTCTATATGTATGGTCATACAAACATTTCAATACACTAATGCTCATTTGACAGTCAATTGTTCTTCCCTGCTCTCTAGTATACCTAGTTGAGGCATTGACTCATTGTCATGACATGAACCTTTTAACTAGCTAGGATAAATGGAATCACTAGCTTTAGGATCACCTATCCCTCATATATTTAGTTGTTGATATGGGATCATACATTTGTATCTAAAATTGTAGAGTAGTGTATGAGGTCCAGGGTTGTTCCATTAAATTAGAAATTTAGTACAATAAAATTTTACTTTAAGTATCCTCAGTGATCTATAGAGTTAGTTTCTATGTAATTTTGAACATTGATGCACTTAGCTCTTTCGACCTAGAGAAACCCTCCACTCAACTTCTAGTGACTATCATCAATGAGGAAGGTACCACATGATTCAAAAGGGGAATCATCACTCTAGGGATTAATTACTCGACTATTGAAGGAGTATTTGAGTAACTGAGGATATGAGAAAGGGATTTATACAAGTTGGTTAATCAAAGAATTTCCAGTAAATAATCTGAGGAAGTATATTAAGATGAAATCATGAATTCAATTCTGATGCATTTACCATGAATATAACATATCCAATAAATCACTTTTATAGTCTATCAACACAATTCAACATATTATTTTAAATCCTAAGAGTTTATCTTAAACTAAACGACCCATATATATTTCACATTTCATATAACATAATTCATGAATCCAAATACATTAACACATCAATAAATTCACATCATCCCTAAGACACTAACAAGGATACCTCATCCTAATACTTAACAACTATTTCCATTTACATTTATCCTATAGTCACATCATCATCATCAATATAATCATTACTTGTACCACCTTGCTGAATATATTCATAATCATTCCACTTTGGACATCAGTTTTTATAATGCTTTTTTTATTTTTATTTAAACTATTCATCCACTAATAGTACCATAGGGATCCCAATATTCCCAATCATTGTGTTAACTGAAGTTTTCATTTTACATTTGTAGTAACTTGATTTATTTCCTTCTTTTCCATACAGAAGTCATTTTATTGTTCCTCTAAGAAATCCATTTGGGTGTTTCTTCCCACATTCTTGACATAATGAAAATTGAGTCTTCTTTCCTCCATGGTATTAATTACCCAAATTCTATGAAAACTCTTTAGTTATATTCTTGGATGAGTCTAAGAGTTGGTTATGGTACACATTGTTAATCATGTTACATGAAAACTGATTAGGCATTATCACAATATCCATCACCCCAATGATCATCCCATATGAATTTTCATTAGAAAATTGTTCTTAAAATTAAATGTTAACCCAAATCCTTCTAGGTCCTTATATTTTTCCAAAATAACATAACATAGCATGAGTAAAACTTATCATAGATGAAAAACATCTAACCATGATAAATCACTAATAGTATGTCCAAATTATGACACCTTCTTTAATCAATGACACCATAGTATTATCTTTATATATATACGTATACATATCCTTAGAAATAACCCTAGTGAACTCGCTAATGTTTTATCATCATATTTTTTAATTTTTTATTAATCCATTTATCTATTACTAATTTTAAATACTGATGATTTTGATAAATAAAAATTACATCATTTTTTGGGAAAACAAAAATACACTCCCAAAGATCATATTAGTTTAGAACCTTTCAAAATATGGAATAGATTCTTATAGTTTAGTAATATATCCTCAATGATTCCCAAAAATATATTCCCCTTTAGTACCCTAACTAAAAAACTTCTTTAATAACATGGGGAAAATAAAACATACAAAAGGGTGATATATTATACTCATTAAGGCTAAATAAGGGAGATATGTAAGAATTATAATAAATATAAAGATATTAGAACATGAGCATAAAATTATAAAATCATACCTGTATATCAAAGATATATACTAGTAGTAAAAAACATGTTTTAAATTCACGTTTTTCAATTTTAACGTTGGTTTTTAATATATGTTTATAAAAGAGATATAAAAATTAGTGTTTTAACATCTATTTTCCAAAAATAAAAACTGAATGTCATTTTTTTAATTTTAAGCCATATTTTCAGTGCTGGTTTCTAGAAATAACTCACAACAAATGTCCCATTATTTTTTTTCATTTTGGGTGTCTGATTTAATAAAAAACCATCACAAGAAAATATTTCAAATTTATTTCCTCCATCGATTTTTTATAATATTACACCAAAACCCTAATTATTTTAAGGATTCAACGTCTATTTTGATAAATAATGACGCTGAAAGTAAACAAAAATTATAATTTTTTTTAATATTACAGCCTAAAAATATCAAAATCCTTGTAATAATAAATAAAATATAAAACCATCAACCATCATGTATCAAAGATTAAAAATATATAAAAACAAACATAATTTTATCAACTTAATCATAAAATCATTATGTTCGCATTTTTATAACAAATTGGAATTAAAAAACACATACCTAAAAATTTACAACACAGTCATTAGTGTTTTTTATTGAATCCTTCTTTTGAGATCAATATTTTCATGCACCTAGTAGAACAAAATAAATATTTCTGAACACTTTTTGATAGGAAAATTTAATACTACTCATAAACATTAGAATATACACACTGTTAATCATAATCAAATATGACAAATAGTTCAATTTTTTTTAAAGATGGTTAAGTTCATCTTTTAAATAAGAATTGACATCATTGAATGTCTACAAAAACATTGAATGATATAATATTAAAAAATAGAATACTATGAAAAATATATATAATAATATACATAACTAACATTATCAAATTTAGTAGTTACCCTAGTTGTGATTATCTCATACTTGAATCATATATCATAATAACCACTTTCAACATATCCTTGTTGATGATGAAATATTGGTTATGAAACATTATCTTAATAATAAAAACCAATATATATATATAATTAGAAAAATATCTATTATAAAAAATAATTATTGTCACATTAACATACTGGATTGTATTTTGGTAATTTATCGATGAGTTATATTTGTTAAAAAAATATTGACCTTTATTTTCATATATATAAACTAATGGTACATGCATATACAATAGTAATTAAATATAATGTACCTATAAAAAGAATAAAACATACTATTCTAAAAAATGGTAAATTTTTTATGAACATAATATAATAAAGATTAATACCAATATATGGGGAATTCACTTGGGAAGAATACACATAACATCCAACCCCCTTTACAATACTAAAACTCAACAATTAATGAAATTATAATGAACATTAGTTCATAATTTATTTTTATTCTTACCAATCAAGAAATAAAAATTTCCAACACTAAATCTATGTCTTTAATAATCTATCACATATATATGTAATTCTATTAGTAGTCTTAACATATATCACCGTCATGGAAATGAATTCAGGATAGAAAAAACCATAAACACCTGTTATTTTGAAAAAGAATCATGTATAGATATCTAAATAAAAAATTATTATAGTTAGTCAATTTAAACCATATTTATTTAAAGAAATAAAAACTAAGATGTCAATTTACATACATGGAAAACAACTGAAACACAGGCATGCCCTGATCTTGAAAATCAATTATATCCATTATATCTTTTCTGAATATTTTCAATGGATTGTCTCTTCCATATATATCAGATATAATTTGAATCTCAAATATATTTCCCAAGGAAGAAGAATCAAGAGATAATCATTTATCCCATCAGAAATATCCAATGTATCTACAGGTTTTTGTTCCCGAACCATTTGATTCCTTTCTTCGATTTCTTATGATTTTAGATACTCTTATATATGTAAAATTCTAGAAAATAGTATATGAAACTTTCAAAAATGTGTAATTAATATTTAAAAACATGCATAACTTGTATGAATTATTATAAATATGGTCTAATGGCTAAAGTAAAAAATGACCCATACAATCCACAACTCTTGTAACCTTCTCAGTAGGAAATGATATTAGAGTAGTATGATCAATAATATCATGTATTAATTATCTAACCAAACTCATCTGCACAGGATGTTGATATACATAATCCCCCAAACAATGCATGACATCTAATGCTACAAAATTTACATGAGGATATCCGTCATAGAAATAACAGAATAAAGTTGAGTCTGGGTGAGGATGTGGAAGATCCATGTAGGCAGGCAGGGAAGTATGGTCAGGCTAGGAGGGCAGTATTGGCCATGCATTTGGATGAAAAGGCATTAAAGGATGTGAAGGTTGTACAGAATATGATTGTCTCTTCAATTGTTCAAATATAGCCTATATAGGTGATTGAATTTTATTTCCCAAGGAATGATTCATATATTTTATCTTAGCTTTTAAGGATTTTATTTCTAGGTCTCTTTAGTACTTACTTTGATGACCAAATTTTTTTAGAATACTAACACCCACCTCATATCCTCTTACGTGTCGAGGGTGTTCTGGAATTCAGAAGAAATGGCTAGGATGTCCAACTTTCCCTCAGGGATAAAATTTTTTTATGTCTATTTCTCATGAATTTCCTCTTGAAATTAAAAATGAAAATGGTATATTAGTGTTGTTAATTTAAATAATATAAAAATTAACTAAAAATTAAAAAACAATGTTTAATTATAATTTTTTCATCTAATTAGTTAGCTTTATCTATAATATACTTTTCATTTTTAATTCTTCACACTCATTTGCATTTTTCATGGAGGGTTGGGGAGAAGGTGGACCAAACTGGACCTCATCAGAGCCATTAGTACAGTTAGCTCTTAATTCATCAAACTTTTCATCAATCATCTTTTCTCCGATAAATGATACCCACCATGTGATGATGTATAAGGGTATACAATCTACAACTGGATGACTTGATGTGATTTTCTAAAGGTCTATTATATAAAAAGAAAACTATTAAGTAATTAGGTACATATATAACAAATTTTATACTATAATATAGTTATCATAAAAGAATGAAATTTCCATGTAGGCTCGAAAAAAATTTATTCCATGTTTATGCATATAAAAACTCAAACTTGAGGCATGAGTTTTTATTTGGTCTCTTTCCATCGACATTGTCTTGAAATCTCTCCATCAATCCACTACTACAGAAATACATCTTTTCATAATTTTTTTTTCCATAAAAATATAATGTCTTCTATAATTGAATAAAATAAATATTAGTCATTTATAATATATAATATTTGAAAAATGATATAAAATAAATTAATTGAGATATTATATCTTTATGGAATCCTAAAGAAGATATGTCGTCATATTTTTAATTCCTTCTTATCAGGATATAAAATACTAATCTTATAATAGATCTGCAACATGATATAGTTGATAAAATGTGTTAAATTTGGTCTAGTTGCATTATTATTATAATTAAAAGTAATATTTAATCTCCTGTATCTACAATAATTTAATAATTTTAGTAAACATGAAATGCCACATTTATAAAAGTTAGAACATGATTTATAAATAGTAAAAGCAGAAGGCTCCACCAAAAAATTATCATCAGTAGTCCTAAAATTAGTTTTTTAAATTAAAATTTGGTTTTCATTAAATAATTAAATTACTAGATATTTAGTAATATGAAAAAATAAAAATACCTCGATACATGTTCCTAAATCATTGTAAATGTAACCATCATTAAAGAAGGAAAATGTAATGATATTCTAATGTAGTATCAAATTATTAGAAAAGTAGATAATTATAAAATAGTAAAATAGTAATATGTAATTAAAAAATCATAGGCATGTGTATGTTTTAAAATAATAATGATGTTATACCTCTCAAAAAAAATTCAAGGTAAACTATTAAATAATAAAATTACTTCTAAAATGATAGAAACATTAATAAATTTAAATATCAAAGTTCAAAAAAGTGTTCTCATATTTATAAATTTAACCAAAATATGATAATTAATTTCCCATATTTCAATGTAAAAATGTTTAATCACAAAAAAATAATATCAAAATTTCACACCCAAAATAATATAAATAATCAAATATATGTAATTAAATATACAATAGTTAGTAAATAATATTGTTTTTAAATATGTAAATTTATTAGAATAAATAAAATGAAAATTATTACTAGATAAATTTGGAGGTTAATTTAGTGTTTTCCCATATCCCTTCAGTAGGATCATTTCATACATCATGCACTATGTCTGTGTTATAGTCATTGTTATATATAAATCCTGTAATAGACAAATAAGCCTCATATATATCAATAACATGATCATCATCCTCATCGTGCAAATGGATTCTTTTCCCTTTCTAAATGGAGGACCACTGATCCTTCAATGGATCAATGACATAAAATATTTTATTTTCATGTGTTACTGTGATAAATGTTTTATCATTGAAACAAAATCTTTTTAATTCAACCAGTTTAAAACTATATTCATCTTTTTTCACAACATTATTACTTGAAATCCAAGTACACACAAAAATGGTGAATCGAAATTTAATATAGTCAATTCATCATAGTCCTTTAATACCTCCAAATTATGGCGTTGATGATGAAATTGGATTTGTATCTTTTACAATTGATATATATAGTTCTTTAGTGACAACCATTACACCACTATTTTGAATGGTACTATTTTTATCCATCTTTGTAATGTAAAATTTGTACCCATTAATATCAAGAATCATACCATGTGATTAAATTAAGAGATGGTTCTACTAAAAACTATTTCAATGTTTCAAATGAAGATATATATGTGATGGCTTTCCCTTCAAACAATAGAAAAATTTCTTTTTATACTCAATCATTATCCAATTTTAATTTATTTTTAGATATCATAACAATAATTCAGTAATATATGATGATATATATTGTTGAACCCCATCTGTGTTTTTCAAAATTTATAAATGTTCCTTTATCATTTCATCCTATGGATTAAACATTACCTTTAAGCTTTGAATCCCTCTACCATCACTATCAACTATCATATGTCGAGATATAGGATGACTAATGTTCTCCACTTCATATAAATAATCTTTATATAAGTCAATGACATATTATGATACACATTTTTGATCAATATAGACTACTGGTTGATAAGGTTATTCAACATATCCCTCCAAATTGTTCATATATCTATCAGAATGATAAATCCATTTTAAATAAACAGGCCCACATTTTTTTTATCTCAGACACCAAATGAATCACAAGAAGAACCATTATATCAAAAAAAAATTGGTGGGAAATACATTATTAGTTCACAAATTAAAAGATTATCATAATTCCCCAATGAATATATCAAATTTAGATAAATTAATTTACTATAAATGGATTTTTGGATATTACATTACATGATGGTTGTCTTTCAGAAATCAATCGGAAATATACCATGCAATGATACTAGTATAATTTGTTGCATCAGTACATGATAATCATGAGATTTTATACCTATTAATTTAAAATACTTTAATAACACCAAATTATTCACAATTTAGTAATAACCATGGGGTAGTTTAATACCATGAATACACAAAAAAAATTAATCTTATAAATCATAATTAATGTGTTAAAAGTTGGAGGTAAATATATTCTATTTCCTTTAGAAATGGGTGATAACTATAAATTTATTTTCATTGATATCAAGTAAAATGTAGAACACAATCCATATATTTTCATCTCTTTTATGGCTAAAAAGTTTATAATAAAACATTCATAGGTGTTTTTCTCATCACTAATAACATAAATCTTTTATTTTAACTCAAAAAACATCAAATAAGGTAGTTGAAAAAAGATATATTATTTATTTTTGATATTTATATGAAGAACATAACTTATTTTCTCTCCAAAATGAAAATCCATATTTTTTACTATGTAGTAATATTCTTCAATTGAAAATGGTTGTGAGGGAATATTGTATTCCTCTAAGCCCTAAAATTCTTTTTTTTCAATCTATGATAAAAATGATAGATTTTGAGAAAATCATTGATGTCCCTTGTACGCTATCTTTCTTCAATTCTATAATATATAATATGAAGTCTCTTCTTTACAAATTGGGCATGCTTTATGTCCCTCAATACTATATCCAGATAAGTTTCCATATATAGGAAATTCATTTATAGTGAAAATTATCATAGCATGAAAAAGAAAATACGCTTTCTTATATTCATCGCAAACATTAATAGTTCCCTCCCATAGTATTTAAAAATAATCATTAAATGGGAAAGATACACATAAATATTATATCCCTTATATTTTGTCCTAGAAACCAAAATGCTCCGCATAAAATATATTTTATTTATACATTTATGTGGTGAAAAGTTCTAAACTACCAACAAATAGGCCACAAACCATGTTGGCTATTTAGGCTCTGATATATATTCATTCCACCAGAAAAAATTTTCATTATGTGATTTCTAACTTCAATTTAAAAAACATGAAATTTTTTGTAAAATATCATTCACTGTGGTGAATCAGTAGGGTGATATAAGTTACTATCAGATATGAGATCATATAAATGCCATCTTAACCTTTTTGCATCAATTGGATTTGAAAATATACTATTCAAAAAAGAAATTATTGAAAGGTACAAAATTTATTTAGCAAGATATTTTATTTCAGAACCTAAGAATGAATCACAATTGAATTATTAGAATTATATAAAGGAACTATTAGAAAGAATTATCAGAAAGAAAAAAAATATTTTGTATGAGGTTAAATTCTAGTACTTGAGAATGAATCTTAGATAACTTTTTTGTCCATCTTATAGTGTTATTTCCCATAGGTAGGACATTTTGATAAATATTTATATTTATTCCTAACAACACAATGTCATTAGGGAAACATGTATCTTGTTATAACCCAAACCCATTGGGCATAATATTTTCTTCACCTCATAATTGGAATCTGAGATCCCATTGGCTTCTAGAGGTAGGTCTTTTAAAATTTTATTACTGTAGAGAAAATTTTATCATTCCAGCCATTTCATGCATTAATGTCAAATAATCTCAAAACTACTGAAATACTATATATTAACTACAGCATGAAAATAATTTTTTCTTGGAATCCCCATAAAATCGTTCAACAATTTCTATTTTTTCTACTATTTCAATGCCGAAATAATTAATTAATTCTTCAATATTATCCTATACCTCATTATGAATATTAGCATCAACATTTGATGTTGAATTTTTAGTTCTTCCCCCATGTTAGATTCATCATGCATAATTAACGCTAAAAAATAGAAAATGAGATGCTCTTTGATTTTTATATAATTTAACATTGTCATATTCAAACACTTCACACACGGATCAATAATTAAAAATATGTTTTGAATATTTCATTTATAAAATTCCAAAAAATCATCAACTACTTTTTCATATTCAATTATGGTTCTTTGTAAATTTATCTAATTATGATCCATTCAATACCTGTGATGGTAATATAATGGGTGGAAATATTAAAACATATAAAAATTTAAATATATATATATATACATAAACATATAAATTTATAAAAAAACATATAAAATAAAAGTGAATGGGAATCTAATAGGAAACATAAATGATTATTAATAATAAAATAAAAATTATTCTACTAAAGGTATTATTTTTGTGTGATGTGTGTCATGGTGATACATTAAAAATCATATGTAATAATGACAATAGAAATTACCAATAGAAAATAATTATTTTATAAACTAATATAGGGGTTACAGTCTCCCCATGGTAACTATTTAGACCTTTGATGGCATCAAAACCATCTTTTTATTGGGATACATAGTTATGGAATGTAGTGATCATTAGTTTAGACTTGTGATGGTCGTTGTATTGATGAATGATGACACAATATTACATTTTTCATTGCATAAAATTATAATTTTTTTTATAATTTCAACAAATAAAAAATTAATCAAAATAAACAAACTTAAAACCAACTACTATAATTTTAAATAAACTGCATACAAATAATTGAAACAATGATTAAAATTATAACTAAATGATAAGAAATTTATCTTCCAAATTAAAAAAACTAACAAAATTCATATTTTAAAAAAGAAAATTGATTTTCTGTATAAATTTTCTGCCTCAAATTTATTATAAGAATAAACACTACAAGATATAACTGATGTTTTTTCATAAAAGAATAATAATCATAAACAGTGAAATAAAATCTGACCATGGTAGATGGTAAGCCGAAAAAAGGTTTCTGAAGAAAATATTCTTACTTTCATTTTAAACAAAGTTATTGGATGAATAATTGAGACCAGATATCATGAAATGATGATAAAAAACGAATAAAATAAATAACAATAGTTATTGACGATCATTGGGCTGCTTTTTTAGTCACATTCATTCGAGAGAAAAAGCCTTTGACCGATCAGAAATGAGGGTTTCACGTGATGGGGTTATTTAAAAAAATTCGTATTTGTTTTTTACATAAAAATGATACCAAAAACTAAATATTGGCATTGTTTTTATAGAAAATGATGCCAATAATCAATTTAAAAAAAATCTGGTGTTGTTTGGTTTAAAAAAATGACTCTATGAATAATTTCGATATTTTTTTTTCATATTTTTTTGTTAAAATACGAAACCAAAATATAATTATAACTTATATTTATCATAGGTTTTAAGAATAACTAAAGCCCAAAAATATGCATAAATATATTTTACATCAGTTTAAATGAAAAGGAAATCATAATTTTTAAGTTAAAGCCACTATTTCCAGTAGTGTACAAAAGTCAAGAAATCATTGATTGTAGTTCATAAGACATGAATCATGGGGAAATAAATATAATAAGCCATGAAATCATAACATAGAAATAAGACATGGAATTTTTGGTGGACACATAAACTTTTAGTATCATTCCCTATATTTCAATGATCATTTAAAAAACAAAACAAGCCACTTCATAGAGGTTTCATCTACTGGGTGGGATACACCAACATCGCCAGTCATAGTCCATTCCTTATAGTGGACCCAGTAACCTCTTATTCCCATAGTGGATCGGGTTTTGAATACTTCAAATTGTATATTGGGCTTTTCCTTCTTCCCAGAGTGGATTAGGCCCAACAAATTATTTCCCATCATTATCTCATGAGATATAAATATTTACCCTATGTATTGGTGGGAGATTCAGGTCCCACCCATAAAATAATGAAAACTATACATATGTGTGCCCTAAGAACATATATAATGCATCATTAACATAAAATAAACATAGAAAGAATAATTATAAAATCATTGAATCATAACCCTATTAAATAATAAATAACATCAAATAATATTATCGTAAATGGAAAATTAGTTTGAAAGATCGTTTTACATAATTCTAGAGTAAAATATGATTTCAGTTTTTAAATAATATTTTCATAATCATAAAAAATTTAAAATATATTTCATTCAAAATGACCTTGAAAACATATAAAGGATTTTTTTAAACCATTTTAAACATATTTCAAATATTTTTCCTTGAAAATACATAAAATATAATATAAAACACATCTAAATTTTTTTTAGAAAACATTTTTTTGTTGGAACACATATTTTCGACTAAAGATAGAATAACATTACATGAAACATATAACATAATAAAACGGATAAAATATGTGATAAAACATTTAAAAAGTAATTATATAATCCTCATAGAGTAATATAGGTGCATAATATAACATGTGTCTCAAAGAATCACAATTGAGACAAGATTACCATACTGATTTGGTAACTTTTGAACCATAAACCTCATCAAAGAAATATTATCAGATGGATATATACATACACATAAATTTATGGATAATTATAATAGATTAAATTAATGAGTAGTATATACACAAAAATAATAAACATGTAGTGAATATGTCATAAGTATCACAGAAATAAAAGTGAGTCTATAAATCCCCTTATTACTACAGAAACTTTTGAATCGTGAGCCCGGAGAAAGAGTAACCTCAATTGAAAATTTTAATACCCTGAAATAAATTATATTAATGATATAACATGTAATATGTCAACCTATACATCAAAAAACAATAATAATTGGTTAATATATCATTTATATCACATAAATACAAGCAAGATGAGAAAACCCTTACTTTAACTATTGACTTTCTTCGTACATGTTGAAACCTCCTCTTCTTTGGGTAACTCTTTATTGTTTTCACCAAAGGTATACCTTGGTTATGTTTCTACCCAAAATAAGGACTAATGAATGGAGTTAATTTGGTAGTGTATTTGGGCTGGTTATAGAAAATATAAAGGGCATGATGGGTGTGAAGCAAATATATGAAGAGGTTTTCGTTTATAAGAGATGGGAGGGGAACTTTTGGAATTTCTCAAAATATTAATTTATAATAAATTCAATATATATAAAAATACCTCCAAATACCATTTATTAGAATATGAAATATTATAATGTTATAATATCATCATCTAATTTAATTTAAAAAAAATTGGGTTATTTTAAACATTATCATTTTTATTAACCCTTATTTAATTTATTTATATTTTACCTATGGTGACAACTTTTTCAATTATAAAATGTAGTAATTATTATATAAAAGGTTTCTATTGGACCATAAACTTCTAATTTAGGATATTTTAAACCATATATCACCCAATTTATCCTGATTTAATATTTTTATGACTCTAAATAATTTACTTAAATATTATATTCATAAAATATCATAAATTTTAATTTTGACACTATTTATTACTTTGACATTAATAAAATTGATAAAGTAAGATAATATAAAAAAATAATTTAATACACCCCTATATATCATATTATTCATTAAAATTCTTTTACTACCTTAATTATGTTAAATTATATATTTTGTAAAATTTATAATATCATTTAATAGATTTTTTCATTAATTGAATAATTACTACAACATTGTTATATAATTATTTATGGAAATTATTTATTTAATAAAATTTAAAATCAAATTTCCAGGATGTTGATAAATGAATTATATTTCATAAGAATATATATTGTGGATCATATATTATATTTGACTATATATGAAAAATAATATTCTTATTAAATGTAAAAGTGTGACATTTTGTTCCCTTCTTCGATTTTATTAATAACTAATTCCATTTCATGGAAAAGTGTCCATTAAATAATTAGTATTTGAACATTAGGTGTTATGGGTAAAATAAACTTAATCCAATAACATTCGGGAAAAATTTAGGGTATTTTTATAATATTTATAATATTAATTTTACCATTAAATTCATGACTTACCCTTAAATATTGTAATAAAATTACTAGTGTTACCATTCAAAATGTAAAAAATAATACATATTTACAAAAAATTTAACTTATTATTAAAAATATATAATCCATTATTTAGTGTTCTAATCACATATGAGCATAAATTAATTTAAAAATAATTTTGTGGATGGGATGAGATGACGGGTTTTAAAATTGATATGTCAAAAAGATTAAAATATATTTCTATCCAATTTGAATGTGAAATTGGATAAAATTACATACATCAGATTAATTTATGTAAAATTTTACTAATTATACTTTAAAAAATTCAAAACATAATTTTACTATATAAAAAAGTTAGATGAAAAATATATATTCAATTTAATTTCAATATTTTTCACTATTCCTATAAACATGAAACTTCTCAAAAAAACACCAAAAGTTCATCCAAAGTATATTTTGATATTACACATTCAAAAATGAATTTAATTTTTTCATATAATATTTTTAAAGTTTTAAAAATTATATTTAAAATTAGTTCTCTATTAAAAGGTCATACAATTTCCTTTTTGAAACATATATATCTTAAAGCATAATATTGTTTTAATTCTTAAATATTATCTAGAAAATAGATAATATAGATGTTAATTAATTGACTGAATATAATATATATATATTTCATTAAAATCCTTTATCAAATGTGGTTTAATTTATTTATTGTTGTAAAATGTGTTTAATTTCATAAATATAGTTTTCTATCAAAAGATTTCTAATATTTTAAAATGGGTTTTATTTTTATTTCTAATTAATTGGTAACAAAATAATTCTTATTATATACATGTGATAGCCATATTTTCTTAATATAATTAAGATTATTTATAATTCATATTCCGATGGATTTGTGAAATATATAATAATATAATAATATTATTATTAATAGTACATTACAATTTACATTGTTATTTGGTAAAAAAAGGTCTTGCATGTAACATAAGATATCGAAATAATTATGCGTTATGTGTAACACAAGCCAATCATAGTGTTGGCTATTCCTAAATCTAATCAATATGTTGTGTGTAGTGAAATCATATCTTTTTGTTACATACAATAAAAGAATAACTTGTTTCTTTCATATAACACAAGATATATTCATTATTTTGGGAAATTAACAATATCAAAAAGATTAAAATAATCTGAAAAAAAAATATTTCACAAAATATCACTGTGTTACATGAACCATGGAATAAAAGTGTTGAACAAGTTTTAATTGAATAAGGATATTTTTTATCACCTTGAGGAACACTTATGTTTCTCGCTATCTTTCCTCTCAAGGAGAGAGTAAATAATTAAAATTTCATGAGGAATTTTACTTGGATAACATACACTGGGATTGTCTATGTAAAATGAATAAAAATATGTGTAAACACCAAATTCACTAGAATATCACTATATTATAAATAAAATATATTGTGGGATCTCTAAACATCCTTCTTCACATCCATGAAGAATTGGAGAACTCAACTCTCTCCTTCAACATGGAAATAACTGATGTCATTGTTATCATTTTTATGGACCATGTCAGGATGCAGAAACATTATCCAACAATGGTGTTTCTTTTTAGAACATTTAATTTTAACCTCCATTAATAAAGAAACTTTCAAAAAAAACCTTCTTTAAACATCAATATTCCTGCAATGATCTGGAAATATCCCATATTCTTACACCCTTCAGAGTATTTAAAATCATTTAAGTAACCTATTTATTTTTTCCTTGACAATTATTTTTCTATAAAGATATCTCTCTGGTATATGTTATCCATATTTTATAGAATTCAAGGATAAATTTCAATCAAAAAAAAACATGAAACAATCCATTAATTGGTTGTTACCACTTTCATCAAGCTAATTGGTCAATAAACAAGTTTTTTAGATATATAAATTTGAATTTCATAGTATCTTTCAATATATAATGGTGAAAGGAATATGGTCATTTTTCCTTGACCCTCCCAAAACCATGAGTATAGCCTATCATAAAAGTTGTTTCACATAGTTATCCACACTCTAATCTATAGACTATAAACCGAAATATTGTAGCTTCCCATAGCTCACAAGATGATCTATTATCATTTTTGATAAGTGAAATAGTGTTGTATCACCTATGTCCACCTCCTTCAACTATAGATCATGACCATATCATCCTCTACACATCCTAGTGCATATTTGTTGGTTGTTTTTTCATACATATCTAACTAATGAACATAGTCACTTCTATAACAAGAATTCTCACCTGTATAACCAATTTTCGATAAGAGTAATAATATGAAACTACTTGTACTATTTTGGGAGTGGTCCCTACTACTTTGACCATTTTGGTACCTTGCTTCGCTACACCCCTAATAAAATGGTAGTGTACATCCTAGAAAATTTTCCACTTTCAACAAAACCACTATCCATGGAGTGGCCCTAGTTGTGGTGAATCCCTGCATCACAAAATAATGACTCCTTCTATATTTTACATTTTGGAATGAATCCTTCAAGATCCATTTCAATAAACACAACCCAAAATACTTTTTCAGTAATTTTATCTAACAATCTCCCCTTTGAGTTTGGCGACAATACTATAAACCCTCCAAGAATAGATTCATCCTCTTTTAAAATCTTTATATGTAAAATATATATCAATGATATACTAATCTACAATCCTAATCCCCTTTTATCCATTATTTTTATTAGAAACAATAATCAAGTGAAAAAAATTCATGACTACCTCACTTTCAACAACCACATATCTCCCCTTTATTTTTTTTGACATACACTCCCCCATTCTCTTATTTTCTCCCCCTTATATTGAATATTAGATATTTCTACAACTTTGGTAATGGACTTAAGGATATCACTTCTATAGTGTTTTTAGATGACATAGTTATAAATCCAACACATATGGTAAAGAAGTATACCAAGATCATTAGTGACATCATGTAAAGTTTGATTTCTATCATGTAGTCAATTAAGTGAATGTATACGAGTAGAGTCAATGTGCCAACTAATGATTCTCAAACACCCTTTTGGGTAGTTCCTTTGTCAAGTTAATAGCTACATGATCTTCAGTTGACACGTACTCCAAAAACATACTTCCTTGACCCACGTTCTACATTATGAAAAGTAATTTTATCATAATTTATTTTTCCTGGAATGATGAAAAAGTGTTTTTCTAAAATTTATCACACATTAATTTTCACAATTGATTGGAGTAAGAAATTTCACTTCAACACCGACATTAACAAGTTGTTTTTTCATCCATAGAAATGAAGTGCTTGCTTGAGTGGCAGAAATATATTCATCCTTCATAGTGATCAAGGATATGAAATAATTATTCCTGACTAGACATGAAATATATGTTCTCCCGGGATAAAAACCACCACCAAAAGTTTATTTTTTATCATCCACTAAAATAACCATACCCAAATCAGTAAATACTAAATCAATTTTGAATCATCTGATAGAAAAACCTATAGTACATCATATGATAAATATATTCATGTATTCATTTCACTTATTTCTGATGGATTTCCTTGGGATAACATTGAAATAGATATTCATGAAAAGTACCAAATAAAAAATCAAGCATATTGTTTGTCAAATAGTGTAAAACCCCAATTATGTTTTGATAAGAATTCACATCGACCATATTTCCTTGCTCATCATTTTATAATTCTGGTCATTTTTCTATTATATTTTCTATGGTATATAAATCATTCATATGAAATATTGTTAAAATATCTGTAATATATATAGATTTGAGATAAATATCCCATCTATTCTTTGAACAACATAGAAGGTAAGTTAGAAAATGACATTTTACCAATTACAGAAATCTAAAATTTACACCTCATGAGTTATAATTACTATATGCATTTGTTATCATATGACCCACCAAATATTTTCTCAACAACATATATAAGAACCCAAAATAATTTCTCAAAAATCTTATTGATATAGTGGTTCTTATGAAATACTCTTCAATAAAATTTAAGACTCTATAAACATTGGTATAACCTAGAATACAATTATTTGTGTGTTTATTTGAGTCCATATAAATACTTCCTCATTAAATAGAATTTTAATTAATGTTATTCAATGAAAAACCCATATAGTTGCTCAATATAGAATTCATATTCAAATAAACCATTCAATATAGAATATTTGTCATATTTTTTTGTAAAATTTGACATCATTTTGAATCTACATGAAAAAAAGTTAAATAGTCTCAATTCATTATATGGGTGAAAACAAAGCATCAAAATAAATTCATTCAATTTAGAAATTACCCTTTCTCACTATGCATGCTTTATTGAATATCACTTTTCCATGTTAATAAAATTTATTTTTAAAGAAACACTTTGTTTCAAGGAAATTATTATCACTTGTCCTTGGAATAACTTCATGTATCTAATTTTTCTCTATTTGGTCAATCTCTATATTCATATTCCTAACCCAACTCTCATAATTTGTGGCTTAATTAACATATTTTTGTTCAACCAATGATAATATATATATATATATATATATATATATATATTATCCTTCATTATTATAGTTATAAATGGGGTAGTATGTTAAATAGTTGTGCAAAAAAATTTTAAATAGTTGTGCAAAAAAAATCATCAATAAAGGAAAGGTTGATTACATATAAAAATATCATATAATATTAAATAATCAATGAAATATGAATTAAAATTATTAAATTTCATTTATTTTAGATTTTCATAAGTAGAAGAGTAATTAAATTTAATTATCAAAACAAATTATCTCAATCATGCCATGGTTAATTTATTATTGAAAACATATAGTAAATTTTTTAACGATTAATATAACATATGTGCACTTTAAACAAGATACCATTGAATAATATCTTCTTTATGGGTGAAGGATAATAATGCTTTGTTGGTATGCACCCCCATTAACTGGTCCCACTCTCCCCAAGGGGGCTTCACAAATCATCATTAGGAGGTTGTCGTTGATGACTAATTCAATACCCATAGAAGATAGATTGGAAATGATTGAAGGATAATGATAATGATTGAAATTATATATTAGAACTAAAATAGAAATCATTCATAGATTACATCAAATAATGAAAGTGAAAGCTGAAATGAAAACCTATATACGGAAGGGAGGAACCATACTGAAGCCTCTAGGTTGTCCCACCACCAACATCACATGGAAGGGATGAATACCATGGTCGTACATAATATTTATATATATAAAATTCATCCTCAGGCCAACTTTCCTAAAAAAGGCTATCAATGACCATTATGGGCCAAAAGAATTCATCAAATCATGTTTGAAGTTTTTCTGGAGATTAGTGATTATTCCGAGGGAGGTTTTTATAAATGAATTTAAATTCACTCAAAAAATAATTATATTAAGTAGTTGCACAACCAAAAAATTTAATCGATAGGGGAAACGTTCATTGCCTATAAAAATACCCTATAATCCCAATTCATCATAGTCAGATAAATTTAAATAGATAATGTGAATTTGGTTATATTTTTATAACCAAAAAATTAATTCAATTACATTCAATATTCGAGAAAAAATTATCACAATCATTATTGGGATCAATAATTATTTAAAAAATATGGAAAATGATTCAATGAATAATAAAATATAACTTTATGAGTAACATGATAAAATCAAATAAAATCAGCATTACAAGAAAACAAATATCAATCCCTTCTTGGTACCCACCCCCATTAACTGATCCCACTCTCCCCTATAGGGTTTAGAGAATCATCTTAATGTGGTCACTGAAGATGAATAAACCAATTCTCATAGTAGCGGGATAATAATTTAGTGAAAGAGAAGAATAAGGAATAAAAAGTGATATTGGAAATAAAATAGATATCATTAAATGATTACATCAAATAAAGAAAAAAACAAAATAAAAACCTATCTACAGAAAGAAGGAACAAAACAGAATACTCCTTGTGGTCACACTTACAATATTGAATGGAATAGATTAATCCTATTGTCATACATCATATTTATTAGTACAAAGATCATCTTAAAGACACCATTAGTAAAAATCGGCATTTAATGGTCATTACTGGTCAAAATAAATCATCAAATCGCATTCGAAGATTCATTGGAAATCATTGTTTTTTTTCAAAATTAAGATACTACTCGATGTGTAATATGATTTAACATCGGGTGATCCTTAAGATTATTTTCTTCTTCCCATGAACTGTATGTAGGTCGTGACGTTGAACTTCACGCCATGTAACGATGTTATAGGATGTGTCAACTACAATTTCACCACCAGAAACTCTTTTTTATCCTAATTATTCAATTGTGTGCTTTTGTAAATGCTCGATGAACATTCTCAAAATACGATGTATCGTTGCTTCTCTTCACTCATTGCAAAAAGTTCTTTTTTATTCCTAAATTTCCATGTTTTTCTTTCATATTTCTCCAATTTTAAATCCTGCATACGATTTCACTAAACAGTAATATCAAAAACAAATAATAAATTAAATTAATTAATATTCAAAGAATACATATATAAAAACACATCGAAATAAGTATGAAAAAATAGTTATGAAATACTCCCACACTCAAATCCTTTCTCGTCCTCATGCAGTATCTCAATATTGAAATATCAAGCATCCATACATAAACAAGGGTATTTTAAAATTATGATGCTCATAAAAAACATGTTATAGCACAACTCATTCCCAAATAAATAATCAAAAATCATTCCTCATTTTAAAATGTGAATTTTCTAACATTTTTTCCTTTTCACACATAGTTTTCAAACTTTCAACAACACCCATGCCATTTATGATTTACCTCAACTTATATTTTTCTCTCATCACTTAAGGTAACTATTTAATGGAGTTATGATCATTCATCAAGTAAATAATCCAAACCATAGGCTTACATTGAATCTACTTTCTATACCCCATAAAAAAATATCACAACTAATCATGAGGCCTTTTAAAAAAGGATCAAATGCCTCTATGGCTGAGTGTAGGTAGGTAAAATGTTGAAAATCAAGTAAGTCTCAAGTAGGAGGATAAACTCTAACATATAATTCATGATATTCAAAATACTAGACAAATTAAATGATCCTAACTAAAATATAATTTCATCTAACACATCCAAAAAATAATACAGTGAAGGTTAATAGAAAATGTAATCATAAAAAAATTAACCCACTCCTGTACTTTTTTTTCTGAATGTTATGATTGGAATATACCTCTCATTGACCACCTAACCATATATGATACAAATCATCGGTTTGGAAAATGGTTATATTTTATTCTTGAAATTCAGAACCCATTTTTTCATTTTCTTCAAATGTTTTCTAGGGATAATCCTCACATTAACCATATTACCACCTATGATTATGTGATCATCAGTCTAACAATGGTCATTCTTGACCTACCTAAGAAACAACCTTTTTTTCTTTCTTTTATTTTTTTAACAATAGGGATATTAAATGGAATATAATGAATGTATGTATGAAACTTCCCTAAAATCCCATGGAAGAACCCCACAGTCTCCTCTCATGAATAGTATCCCATATCACCATGAACAAATTCTCCCCCATTCTCATTCAATTGAATATCAAGAAAATACAAAGTTGTTTTATATAGGAAATAAAGTCTTGTAATATGAATCAATCCTAATAAGGTCATAAATGAATTATATAGGATAAAGGAGGATCAATTTGTTGGTGGGTCTCAAAATAAAGGGGTTCATAAAAAATTCTCATTATTTTAAAATGTGAATTTTTTCAGTCATATATTTGACAAGATTTTAATTCATGTTTTGGTAGGATTACATGCCCCCTGTTTTCACACAAGAAATAAAATTAAATGATAAGAAATATTTGGTCATGAATCCTTTCAATAATGTGGAAATAATTTACGTCAATCATATTAGGGCATGAACATCAAAAATCAGTTTACTCAATACATGTATATAAAAATCAACATCCCGAGAATAATTCACATCAACAATAATTTTTACGAAATTACAAATTAAAATGAGAAAAAAACTTTTACAATTTCCATTTATATCTATTTTATTTATTTTCATCATATTTAAAATTTTCCAATATGTAATTTTTTTTCCCTTTGATGTTTATGTCTCATTAATAAGTAAGTACAAGATAAAAAGTTCAATTATTTAATGGGTGAATCTAATTCAATTCAGTTCATGAAATAATTCAATTAATTTGTCATATTTTTTAATGTTATATGGTATAATAAACAAGGATTGTAAAGATATAAACAAATAAAAAAATTACCCCTTCCATTCATGCTTTTGAATGAGTATTTTAGGTTCTTTATTACCAGGTTTCACGATGTGTAATCTGATCACACGACGTGTAATGTTTATGTTTTAGCATCTTCTTCATGGTCATTCAGTTAAGGGGTATGAATTATAGAAATAAATATTTAATGTACATTCCATTTAGAATTTAGAATTTCTTTATCAAGAAGGTACATATGCCAACTATGGAGTGAATTAT
Organism: Viscum album; assembly: GCA_963277665.1. NCBI lineage: Eukaryota > Viridiplantae > Streptophyta > Magnoliopsida > Santalales > Viscaceae > Viscum > Viscum album. Next base: position 1,718,370,924 of record OY728145.1, on the reverse strand, counting down.
TTAAACTAATAAAATAAAATAAATCTAAGTCATAGAAATATATTTGTAACATTTGAGTTTCCTCTCAATGACTGTTCTTTCTTATGGTTGTTCAGCTTGAAATTTTACAATTATTACAAAATTGGTACATGAAATAGATCTAACCATATTTTATTTACTAACTTGTGGAATTACTTTGCCTCTGGGGTATTCTTTCTATTCCTCCTCTATTGGATCATCATAAAAAGCGGTGGGAAGCTATTTGGGGACAGATGTAATGAAAATAATATAAAATAAAAATCTAACCAGATTTTGTAATTATATTTATCCACTAGTACTTATTTATTTCCCTTTAGTTTGGTCTTTTGGATGGATTTATTGATTTAGATACTCAATTTTCTCCTCTTGAAATTATAGGAGGTATTCCCATTAATATTTACTCTCAACAGTATCTCGAATGTCAATGGATGTTTTCTCATTTCCCTCTTCCTTTAATTTTTCTTCTTCCATAATAAATTCACTTTATTATACCTCTATGACCTCTATATTATCGTCATTTATAATTTCTTATTAGTATAATTATATAGATAGTTTTACTTTGACCTCCACCCATTTATCCTCTTAAATCCTCCTATCAAAAATGTTCATCAAATTTGTTTACCCTTCTTCAGACAATTTTATGAGTCATTATCTTCGTTGTAATTGGATTTTTTTATGAATAGAAAGGATGAATCAGATTCTGATACATCTTCTAAATCTATAGGTTCATCTTTTTCATTTTTTCAACATGCTTGAGGTATATTTATTTTTTCACAACCTCCAATTTTTTGTTCTTTTTCGTATCTACTTTATTAACTTTCTCCACCTTTTGATCTTCTTTATCTTCAAACTAATAAATCCATGTATTATATTTTAATGATAAGTTTCATAATAAATAATTTAAATTTTAAATAAAATAATAACTAAGTGTGATCAATATCCATGTTTTTTACATTGGATATCATTATCATCTATCTTCTTATCCAAAATGGAATGAACTTGGTGAAAAATGTGGCTAGTCTATCATCAGGGTTCTAAACATGAGGTTGTTCTAAATCAACAACATTGAATAATTCCACATATTTACATATAAAATCATTTCAAAAACATGTATATTCAATATAAACTATTGGTATGATACTAATAAGATAATTAAATTTTGAAATCATTTGAGAATGATGATTATTCCATTCTCTCTGCTCTCTGAGCTATGACTCATTATAGTCTATCATATTTTCCATCACACTGGTGCATTGGGTAAGAAATTTAGTTATTCATAAATTTGAGTGCTGGTTATCCCTTGTTCTACCATGGTATTCTTGATAGTTAGGAACTCCTCTATCGTGTTTATAGTAGGTGTCATTCCACTATGGAGGTTGGAATTTTTCATACTCATGAGAATATGAATCATTCCCACCATCATCCTGTTGTGTCCACCCTTTTGAGTCCAGTTCTTCTCGTGTGGTTAGATACTCCAGATATTCAATGTTTTATGATGGTGGTGTGGCATAATATTTGGTCATCTGGAAACTCATCCTTCACACCATGAAAGAATAACAAAAGTGTAAAATATAAAAAAAATTCCGGGAAAATTAATTAACTAAACTAAAATTAGTCACAAAAAATGGTATTAAAATTTTTTTTAACCTAAATAATCAGTCTCAAGTCATCTACAACACTTTGATGCTACTCTGAAATGGCTCCAAAATTTTATGTGTTGTAAAGACATCGTTAATTCCTCTGTTCGAGGATAAAATTAGAAATTTACAATAACCCAAAAAATACTAGCTATAATGGTGCAATATAGAGGATGTATAAGGTTGAACCCACAGAGAGTGTGGAATGAAAAGAAGTAAACTCTTAACTTAAGGATAGTTTGTTCCTATTTTATTTTGATTTTATTTAACTAATTATGAAAAAATAATAAATTATTTCAAATATAGATACATAAGTGAGTGGTATCAGTTTTTAGGAGAGGTTTTTCTAAATAAATATTACTTCACTCACAAAATATTTATCTTAAATAGTTTTATATCAATACAATTTTATCAATATATTAAATATTAATTCCCTATAAAACTACCATAGAATCCCTATTCATCATTGTTAGATAAATTAAAATAGAAAAAGTTCATTAATTGTAGATTTATATAAGTAGAAGAGTAATTAAATTCTATGATTAGGAAAAATTAACTCAATCATGATAAGGATCATTCAATATTGAACACACGTAGTCAACAATGTATTGAAGAATAAAATATATGGGTAAGAAAAACATGATACCATTGAAAAAAATAATCTTTAATATTGATGGAAAATCATGTTTTGTTGGAAGATAACACAATTAATAGATCTTGTTCTCCCCTATGGGGTTTGTCCAATCATCGTTAGGTCATCACCGATAGTGAATAAAAAATTACCCATGGAAGATATATTAGAAACGAGTGACAGAGAAGGATAATTAATTAAAAGAGAGATGGGAATTAAAATATAAACCACTGAATGATTATATCAAATAATGGAAAACAAAACTGAAACGAAAACCAATCTATGGAAGGATGGAATCCTCTCGGTGGTGGAACCTCCAACGTTGAATGTAATGGTTGAATCTTATTAACTGAAATTGTATCTAAATGTAGAAAATTCATACTCAGTCCTCATTTGGTCAAAAAATGCATTTAATGATCACAACAGGTCAAAATAAATCATCAAATCACATTCGTAGATACACTAGAAATTAGTGTTTTTGATGTATCGGGAAATTACATGCTCTATAATAGGATTTAGCTTCATTTAATCATCATGATTATTTTCTTCTTCTCCCAACCTATATACAGTTCACAGATTTGATCTTCACAATGTTTAATGATGTTTCATGGTGAGTAAAAAATGATTTTAGCACCATAATCTCTATTTCTTACTCCATCATTTTTGTTCCTCTAGATTCTCTCCACGATCATTCTCAAAATTTGATGTCTTGCCACATCTCTTAAATCATGTTGTGAAGTGTATTTTTGTTCCAAAATTCCCATGTTTACTATCATATTTCTACGAATTTCAGTGATGTTTATGATTTAACAAAACATTAATATCAGGAAAAAATATTATATAAAAATCAATTAATATTCAAAGAATTCATATATAAAAATAGATCAATAATTTTATACAAATTTAATAAATCACTTATTCCCCACATTTAAAATCATAATTTGGAAGGTTTTGTTGTGAAATCTTCACATATCATGTTGAAATTTTCTCACTTTCAACAACTACAACATAGTGCATCTCAACCGTCTTTTTAATCCACTTGTTGTAACACATTTAGGTTTTACTCATTGATGAGTATCCATGAAATATTCCTCCATCACTATGATATTAAAATTTAATGATATTCCCATTATTGTGAATAAAAAATTTACTTCTAAATTCATAGAAATTCTTTAGTGTAGGATTCTTTCTATACTAAATTTTATATAGATTTATCCCTTCATATTCATATAACAGTGCACTATTTGAGATATAAACCATTAAAAGAGTTAGTTCATTCCAATATCTTTCTGGTATATACTTCTCAATCATCATTTTCTAGGACATGTTGTTAATTATGAAACTTCATCATACCACTACTCAATTTTTTTGGGACATTATAACAGATGACAATTAATGTCGAATACCATGCTTCTCTAAATATTCTTCTATCTGATGAGTTGTAAACTTGTTCCTACTGTTGGATTATAAGTTCATAATATTCATATTCAGAATATTTTGAACTCTCCTTTAATACAGAGTGATACATATGTATTCCGCAATCCAGTTTGCGATATGCATAATCTATGTTGTCTTTATAAAATCATTAATAAGAAAACATAATACCTATTTTCATCCATCTCTGAGATTGACCCACAAACATCCACGTGCACAAACTTAAGAAACTATGATTCATTCATCAAATTTTTCTAGTAATTATTCAAGATAATCTTCACTTTTTGAAATGAAGAACATATGTGAGTGTGAAAATATGTGAGATATGTAATGTCACATGATTTATTACACTTTCCCTGCCTCAACTGATATGTTTAGATCAATTGTCTAAGATTCTTATTCAATTTCATGTTCTCCTACTATTTGAATTTTATAAAAATAATTTTCATTGAAATTTTATACATTTACATTGGTTTTTTTTGTTATAGAATAATTGAACAAAATTTAGAATTGAATGTCCATACCATTTCATTTAATTCCACCAAATTTCCTTGGACACACAATTAGTTGTCACTAAGATTATTATGGCTAATCCCATAAACTAAGAGAATGTCATTCCACCTTATTGAGTCGAAAAATATATTTCTTAATTATCCATTAAATTAGTATTGGAAATAAAAAAATTCATTATTAAATCTTTTTTAGATAACTTTATTTCCTTGGTATTTTATCATGTTTTTTTAAAAAATAATATTTTCTAGCATGCTTAAGAAAAATTTCTAATCTATTACAAAAATAAACGTTCCATTTTTCATTACAATTATTATAATGATCATGTGTATGATTAATCAAACTCACATTTATCATAACAATATGTTAATATATATGTCATGTCTATCATACTAATAATTTATTAACCGTTGTACTAATACTGGTATCAATAACATCAGATTAACAATCATAAAAATAATCATATTAACACTGTTAAGAAATTCCATCAGACTGAATTATGTTTATAATCAGAAAATGAAATATTGGTTTCTAATTTAAGATAAATCTTTAACAATGAAATAAAACTAATCAATTTGAATTCGAACATTCATTTACGCTAGATTATTATTATAATTTGTGTTCCAAGTGTCCAATGTTATTGAAATAAACTTGTTAAATGACTATTGGTATATCACAATATAATTGTTGGGAGGTATCCCATAAATACTAATTCATTTGACGATTTTGGATATGGTTGTTTACATTTGATGTCAATTTTTTATAAGAATACATAGTGTTAATTTCTCATTCATAATCATTGTATTTCTTTAGAGAGTTTTTTTTAAGGAAGACATTCAGGTTATCTTTTAAGAAATTTTTTTAATTGTTACTTGTGTTTGATCATCATGACGATTGAGGGGTTTTAGGGATTAGAATATGTAGAGTTTGATCCTTGAATTGAGGGATTATAGGAATAAGAAGATAGATATGATAATCGTATCACGGGATTCTAGAAATAGGAAGATAGATCCATTATAATCATCATATTGAGGGATTTCAATTGTAAGGAACAACATACTTTTTTGTAAATATAAAATAGTGGTTATCTTTATTCTGTGTTATAAAGTACCGTAATATTATGGTTAAAATAAGTTTATCTTTTAAATATATTGTAATTCATTCTTAGATTTGTTATCTATTATATTAGATATTGTTTACAAGATTTATTTTTTCTGAAAATTTTAATAAAAATTGAAACATCATATTCATAATTATATTCAATTTTGTTTTATCAAATTAACTATGATTACAAGACATATTCTGATTAATCAGATCTATCATGCTTCATATCTCTCTAATTATGATTCAATCAAACCATAAACAGGTTCCGATTCTATAACATTGTTATTCCGACTCAAGGTCCAGTCCAAAAATCCTATATAAAGAGGTAATGTGTTTTATTATATTTAATTATTTTAAAACATGTTTTTTATACTAAAATTCACCCCCAAATTTGTTTTTTCATCTAAGTTTTTTCTTAAAATTTAGAAATTTGTATGAGATTAGGATTCCACTTCTAATATGATTATTGAGGTTTTTTACATTCTTTACTTATTGTATGTTTGTTATGTTTTTTTAAAAAATTTATGTTTATAAACATTTTTTATAAACAAACATGTATGTGTTGAAAAAAATTGTATTTTTTTAAATATGTAAGGAATGAATGATGGTTTGATATATAATATTAATCCAAACAATCCACCTATATTTGATGGTGTTGATTATCATTAGTGGAGAGATAGGATAAAGAGTTTTTTATCAACAATGGTGTTGAAATTTTTCTTATGCTGAATGATATCTATAAGATTCCAGATAAGGATGTGACTACTTCTATGAATGCTGAAATATAAGAATATCAGTGGAACTAAAGAGTAAGGTATACTTTATTATGTTCCAATAAAAGAAGCATTTATAGTAAGATTTATTTTTGTGAATCTTCTCAAAAGTATATTGGAAACACTTGTTGTCACCCATTTTGGTACTTCAAAAGTCATTGATACTTGGAGAGACATGTTAATAGAAGACTATTAGGCTTCTGATTTCATATTAAGAGATTTTTTTTTAATTTTGCTTCAAATTTTTATAACCATTATAAATAGTTTACAAGATATTTGTGAAAAATTTCTTGATGATATCCTGATGGAAAAGATAAATGACATGATTCTCAATGAGTGGGAATCCAAAAGTAATTTTGTTGATGAGGAAAGAATTTTGAATAATATTACACTGTATGATCTCAATATAATACGTATGTAGTTTTAGGGTAATCTCAAAAGGGATTTTGAGAAACATAAAAAAAAATGGTGGTGTTTTCTTTTCTACAAAATATACCATACCCCCTAAATCACACTCAGCTGATAAATATGTAAAATATTTGAAAATGAAGAATAATTTAATTTAGTATGATTCAATTACTTCTAAACATTTTGAGATTGAATTTAAAAACTTTTCTAGAAGGAAGAACAAGATAATCAAAAAGAAATATTTCCAATACTTATATAAGAAACGTCATAAGGATAAAGGTGACATGAAATATGATGTCACATGTTTTGAATACAAGAAAGCCAGAAATATCGGACCATATTTTCCAAAGATAAAGAGTAAATATATAAGATATAATAATTTTGAAAGGAATATAAAATTATTAAAATCCAAACGAAAAAATGTTTTGAAAGATGCTGACACATTGAGTGCTACTGGTGTTGCTTCATCTAAGAATTATTTTGTGAATGAATGTTATAATCAAAGGAACATCTGTATTTTTTCCAATGTACCAAAAGTTAATCAATGTTTCATGTCTATGATATGAGCTGTTAATAACCTTAATAATATGTATTTAAGTGAAAATTATCCCGATGATAAGGATTCAACATCATTTGATGAAAAATATTTCTCATTTTGTTGGGATAATTCTCTTCCTTCTTATAATTAAGTTTCACATTTTTATAAATTTAATGAGAATGAAAATTGTAAAATTTGAATTTTTTTTGATAATTCTTTGAGAAAACTTTCTATAAATAATTTAAGGATAAATGTTTTCAAAATGAGATGTAAGATCTTTCAAAATGTTATGAAAAGACTATTTCTCAAAAAGAATACAGTGAAGTCATATCTAATGAAACTTAGGTTTTATGCTTCAAAAGATTGTGACCCTTTTCAATACAGTAACCAACAAAAGTCATGTTTTACATATTCGAGTGAATTCATATCTTCTGATACTTTAGAGTTAGTGCAGATTGACTTATTTGGTCCTATAAAAACTAGAAGTATTGGTGTACAATACTCTGAATATGTCTTAGTTTATGATTACACTAGATACACATGGGTTTGTTTTCTCACAAAAAATATGAATCCTTTTTTTATTTTAAAACTTTTGTAAAAAAAGTTAAAAATGAAAAAAACCATAATTTTATAACTATTTATAGTTATCGTGGTGTATAATTTGTAAATTCTGATTTTGAAATGTTTTGTAATAATAAAGGGATAGAATATAAATATTCCTCCATTAGAGCCCCCCAAATATAGTTTACCTAAAAGATTAAATAAATTTCTTCAAGAAAAAATAAGAACCATGTTGATTGAATACTTACCTTCTAATCATTTTTGGGATGAAGGGGTTAGTACTACCTACTATACTGTAAATCAACTTTTTATTAGATATTTTCTTAGTAGAACTCCTTATAAGTTATGGATTATTAAACAATGAAAAGTTTATTACTTTAAACATTTAAGTTGTTATGTATCAATTCTACACATGAAAGATAACTTACATAAAATTTCACACAAATATGATGAACGAATATTTTTAGGTTATTCCACTACTTCTAAGTAATATAGAGCTATTAACAAAAAATAGTTGATGAAAAAGTTCATATTATGTTTGAAAAAACTGACACATTGTTTTTCAAACAACCTCAACAAACATCCTAAGATGTTTTTTCTTAAATTTATTTTAAAACTTTGTTATAAAGGACTTCCCATAAGGCTGTAACTCGAGAAATTATTTCTAAAGTTATTTATCAGGAATATTTTTAACATTATATTAAAGAAAAGTCTTTTCAAAACCCAAAAGTCAGTTGCTTCTTGGGAATCAACCTAGTGATAATATTATTGGTGATTTTGATCAACCATTTAGGTCTAGATGTTCCTTAAGAAATGCAATTTATCATCGTTCATTATTTTCCGAATTTGAACATAAGAATCCTAGAGATACATTAGGTGATTATGATTGGATTGAGGAAATTCAAGACGATCTCAATGGTTTTGATAGGAAAAATTCACAACATTAGTTGAACGGCCTAAAAACGTCTATAATTAGAGTAAAAGGGATTTCTCAGAATAATTGTGATGAAAATGGAATATTTATGAGGAAAAATGAATACTTGTAGATAAGGGTTAGAATTAACAATATATTATATATTATACTTTACTCAATAGTCCATGTATACCGAAGAATTAATGAAATCATACTTTACTCATAAAAAATAATCACTTTAACATACCTCATGAAATCATGAATAAATCATAGAAAACATAAGACATAAAGGTAACATAAGGCATTAATGACATTCTTACATAGGGAGTAACCCTCAATGTTACGTTTGGAATACCCATCAAAGTATATTCCCTAAATCTCTTCAGAGAAACCTTAGCATTTAACCCCTTTGCATTACCCAATGCATTGGAGTGCTATATCGGGCTCACCCGACCTTAGTTTATCACGGAACCACCTATATTTATAAACAATTCCCAAGAACCATAACATAATCGTATAATATAACACATGAATAAAGTAAACATAACATTACAACATTTAAATCACAAGATATCCATACAACACATTAATATAATAAAAAAATTATCAAAACTGTTTCTAATACCAAAATAAAAGAAATTTAACACATGGTATTTATTTTTCATTAAAAAAATGTTATGGCATGTAGAGGAAGCCGAAACTCAAATAATGGTCACAGCAGCAGAGAAGTTGTTATCGCCGCATACGTACGACAAAAATATTTCCTTTTGTCATTTATTAAAAAACTTTATATAAAAAAGACTCCTTTTGAATAAATGTAAATTTTAAAGAGGTTTAAACATCGTATAAAATAAGGTTGTGTATAAAAACAATATGCCTCAATGAAAGTATATTGATACGAAGTCTGATATCTCATGTCTGAATGGAATCGATCGTTCTTTAACCTCCTGAATAATAAACTTGTGTTTATTTCTAATTGTTTAAGAACATTTTTCAAGTTCATTATTCCTTTTATATCACTTATTACCATTTTATGAACACTATGTAATTATTTATGTTAATAACGGTCGTTTTTCCGGTCATTGGTACTTGAGTCAAAAAAAAACTCCTTATAATTACAAGTTGTTCATGTGGTAAAATATCCATTATATCCAGAATTATATTAATGATGTAGATATAATATGAATTATATTCATGATTTAGATATAATATATATCATATATATCCCGTATATACATTCATTTATAATAATAAATAACATTTAGAGATAAGAAATGAAATGCACCGTTCATGGAGACGGTAAGCCGTACATACGCATGAATGCTACATTCATTTATATTTCATATTTAATGGAATGAAATCATAATGATATAAATCTATATTATAATTCAAGTATGATATAATATGTTATACCTTTAACTCCATCCTTTATACATCCCATATATGGCATTAACGAATCAAATCACTTTGAGGGGGCGGTAGTCGGCACTTCCTAAAGTGAAGATATCGCGTTTACCAATAATGGAAACCATAAAGGTATGACATAAATTATAAATAATGAAGAATAAGGAAAACATAAACATAATATATATCATATATAAATAGATTGACAACTTAATGTCCACCATTAATGGTGTTAAAATAATATTGAACAATCATCGTTTCGTGAGGTAGAAATTCACCATCCACAGAAATAGTATGTTCTTTAACCATTAGACAAAGGTGTGTGTAAGTGTAGCTAGAATACTTCACATAAAAACAGCCTAGTATATTGAATATACTGTTTTTGTTACAAAATAAAGTAATAAAAAGAGTTTAGGGGGTTGGAGAAGAAAAATAAAACAAAAGAACACAAGTGAAGACATTACCTTTAAATCGGGTAACTCCTCTTGGTTTGAACCAAAATGGTTTCTTGAAGAGCATTATGACTATGTTAAGGATTATATGATTAACATAGGGATGTGGAGAGATAAAATGATCACATCTTGGACGAGCCAATGGCTTGAGAGGAGTGGGTATGGAGGTAGAGGTGGGGGCATTTTATAAGAGGGAGGAGGGGCACTCATCAAAAGTCAAGAAATGTTACATTATATTAAAATGCGTTTTAGATTTTAAAGGTCCCAAATTGATATATTTCTAGTATAAGGTGATAAGGGGTTGAAATATACTCATCCAATTGTTTTTTGACCAGTGTAAATATTAGATTTTACATTATCTTTTCATTTTATTTAAATTGTTCATTAATGAGGTAATCGCTGCATCATCATGGTGTCATAAACAATTTAATTTATTTAATGTCTAAAATTTATAAAAAAGTTACTATGATGTAGGAAATATTTATATCTTTAAAATTATTATTTATAGTCTAAGATATCATTTATTTATACAAAATTATAATTGTTTTACTTAGGTGTTACATACTTAGTTATATTTAACGTTTTTTAAAAATAAAAAGATAAAAAGTCACTATCACACAAAAGTGATTCCATGGGGTCCCAAAGCGTGGAACAAGGAACCCCATGGTCCGAAATGACATAATAAGTAGTATTATGACACATGTTGGGGTCATTTATTATTATTATGATATTATTTTATTACCCTTAACTACCTGATTACTAATTAATCACGAAAATTAAAGATAATTACTATCGCTACTATTCATAATGTCAACAAAAAAATGAGTCTTAATTACATAATTTGGACCTTCTGATTACAAATATGGAATCCATTTTACCAAATTAAAAACACAGAAATTGAAATAATTAATTTAAAAATAATTCACGTTGTCAAAACAAATAGCGAGTTTTTTAGAAACAATATATATCAAACGATTGACAATTTTTTATGTCCAATTTAAAAGTGAAATTAATTCCAATGACCACCATTTGATTAAATGGTAAAAATATATTCTAATTAATCTTTAAAACCAATTAAAATGACAATATAACCATATAATTAAATTTGATGAAAAAGCAGTTTTGAAGTAAAATGCAGTACTTTTCACTATTCATTAAAAAATAAACATTGTCAGAAAAATACAAAAAACATATCCAAAGTAAATTTCAATGTGAAAATTCTAATGAATAAGTTTATTTTGACAAATATAGCTTATAAAATTGTCAAAAGTTTGATTTATAAATGGTTTTCCATCAAAAGGCGGTAAAACAATCTTTTAAAAATATTAGGGAATTCTATGCTTAATATTGGATTTATTCGCATTTTAAGCCTCTTAAAATAGTATCAAATTCATAAATAGACATAGATATAAAAATCCATAATTCTTTACTTACTTGGGATGTTACATCCTTCCCCCCTTTAGAAAATTACATCCCCCTAATTTATTTACTATTCAAATAAGTGAGGGTATTTATCCCTCATTGCGTTTTTAGATTACCATGTTGCCTCTTCAATCATGTGATTTTTCCACAAAAATCTTTACTTGATGAATCACCTTATTCCGTAACACCTGATCCCTGTGGTCAAGAATCTGGACAGGTTTTTCTTCATAAGATAGGTTCTCTTCCAACTGAAGTACCTCTAGACTCAAAACATGAGATGGATCTAGAATGTACTTCCTTAGCATTGAAACATGAAAAACATTGTGTACCTGAGATAAACTCGGAGGTAAAGCCACTCGGTATGCAACTGATCCAACTCTCTCCAGAATTTCTTATGGTCACATGAACAATGGAATCATCTTTCCTTTCTTACCAAGTCGTTTCACACTTTTCCATGGTGAAACTTTGAAGAAGACATGATCACCTATCTCAAAAGAGGGATCCTTCATCATGTGGTCCGCATAACTTTTCTTCCTACTCTGAGCTTTTCCCATGTGTCTCTGTATCAGCTGAACTATTTCTTCCAACTCTTCTACCAATTCTAGTTCCATAAACTAACTTTCACCCACTTCATCCCAAAAAGCTGCAGTTCGACACCGCTTCCCATATAATGCCTCAAATGGTGTCATCTATATACTAGAATGAAAACTGTTATTATATGAAAACTCATCCAAAGAATGATGTTGGACCCAACTTCCCTGATAATCCATCGAACAAGCATGTAGAATATCCTCCAAATTATGAATTGTTCATTCTGATTGCTCTTCTGATTAAGGATGAAAATCTGTACTAAAATTTAATTCAGTACCCAATGAATTCTGAAGGCCTTTCCAGAAGTTATAAGTAAACCTGGGATCATGATCAGATACAATGGAGAGGGTAACTCCATGTAACCTAACTATCTCTTTAAGATACTAACGAGAAAGTTGGTCTAGGGAAAAAGTATCTCGTATAGCAAGGAACTGAGAAGATTTAGTCAAGCGATCAACAATAACCCGGAGTGCATTATTACCTCGAGGTGTCTTCAACAATCCAACAATGAATTCCATGGATATATTCTCCCATTTCCAATCTGGTACTGTTAAAGGTTAAAGCATCCCTTTCAGTAACTGCCACTCTTCTTTAACCTGTTGACAAGTCAAACACTTCACAGTAAAATCCACAATATCTCTTTTCATTCCATCCCACCAGTAGTACTCCTGAAGATCTCAATACATCTTAGTACTGCCTGGATGAACTGAAAATGGAGAACTATGAGATTCACATTAAAAAATTCTCTTCAAATGTGAATCACACGTCACACACAATCTCTTCCCAAATCTCAAAACATAATCATTATCAAGGATGAATTCAGGAAAGTTGTCCTTCTGAACCAGCACTACCTTTTTCTGCAACTCACTGTCTTGCTTCTGTGCTTGCTTAATTCTGTCTGATAGAGAGGATTTCACTGATACCTGATGTAGAGACCCTAATCTTGACGTAAATTGACATTACATTACTTTTGCGGAATACTTAATACATAACAAAAACAGAAACACAAGGTCCGTAATAGTTTAGTGTCTTTGAAAACTTGGAACGTAATCTTCTAATCGTGGTGAAAGATATTCAACATCTCCCATAAAGATCTTCCACTTTTTGTTTCCTGACCTAAAACTTTTATTTTGATCCTGGGGGAAAATAAAACATAAAAATGGTGAGCTCAAATGCTCAGTAAGGGTAAGCATGGATAAAATAAAACATACCATATACATTGAAACTAAAAAACATGAACATAATGTTTAAACATTAAAATCTTGAGCAACGACATAAAACATGGAAGTACATAAGGCATAGATCATAATGGGACGTAAACCATGATAAAATAGCATGGGAATAAAACATGTAATTGTAGAATCCATTAAGCACATGTAATGATTTCCATATTAGCGAAGGCATTACTGCCAAGACCATCTTAGTGGACAAAGTCCCATTCTGAATCGAGTTCACTCCTCGTTTCAGTCCAGTAACACTGAACCGGATTAACATACCGTTCCAGCCATGTCTATCTCATAGGATATAAAATCTTTACCCAATGTATTGGAGGGAGATATAGGTCCCACCCATCTCATAATGAAATCATTATTTCATGTCCCACAATATAAACATAAATAATTCATCATAACCCAAGAATAAAATGGGTTTCATAAACATCATTCCACAATAACGTAATCCATATGAAACATTTGGATATCATTTGATCATTAGAAAAGTGAAACCATGTAAATCATAAAGACATGATACTTGAAACATAAACAAGTGAAATAATGTCATCTTAGATGAAAATGGTTTTGAAAAAACACTTGAAATGAATTCATGAGGAAAATAACCTTTTTTCTTCAAAATAATTTTCTTTTCACAAAATGTCATGCAATTTTAAAAGAAGGATATTTTGTTGAAAATAGTCATGAAATCTTTTGGAGGAAGCTTCATGAAAATAAGGCTTTATAAAACCGTAAAAACCCTTTCATTCCGTATAAGTTAAAAAATCATTCTTCTCGTACTTTTGTCGGAAAAGTGAAAAAGTACCTCGTAACGTAAACAAAAGAAAGATTCCTTACATACCATGTAGTAAAAGTCAAAAAATGGGTAAAAATGACTTTATATATACTTGAAAACACTTTTATAAAACATGGACATGGATGATAGAAATAACCCCATTAAATACTTACGAATATGAAATCTCAGATAAAAATGAGATTTGCAAAATTATCCCTTACCTTTTGTCCGATATGTTTCGTATGTATCCGAACCTCCTCTTCTTCGATACGCCTCTTTGAAACCTCCTCTTAGGGAACTAAAATTGGTCTTTAAAGTAGACCATAACCTTTAGGATGTTTCTAGGGAAGTAGAGAAGATAATTTGGCAGGGGTTGGCCGATCTTGAAGGCTCAAATTGGTGTGAGGAGGAGAGGGAGGAGGTGCCCTTTTATAAGGGAGGAGAGGGGCACCTTTGGAATTCTTGAAAATATTAAATTATAATAAATCTAACCCCACTTAAAAACCTCCAAAAATGACTCATATTCGAATATTAGATGATATAGGGTTGTAATCTCATCAACCGATCAAATTTATACATGTTTGGATCTTATTTTAAACCTTATCATTTTGATTTATCCTTATTTAATCTATTTAAGTTTATTTATGGTAATAAAATTCTAAATTTTAAATTACAACAAATAATTACTTATTTGTTGTGAATATTCCATAATTGGTTACTTTATAACATTATAGACCATATAAATTTAAATTTATAATTTTAAAATATTTTTGTGATTTTTAAACAATTTTATAATATGTTATTTTTATAAAATAACAACATTGTCAATTTTGACACTATTCATTTATTTGAATTTAAATAAAATATATACAGAAGATATGTTCGAAATAAAAGCTTTAATAGATTCATAGAAGGTCATATGTAATTAAAAAATTAGTTTATCACATTAAATAGTGCATATAATATTTATTTTATTATTTTTAAAACCATTTATTTGGTTTATCTCTTAATAAAATAATTACTACAACATTTTTGTATAATTATTTAACATACTTATATGTTTCATAAAAATTAAAAATAAACTCTTATGATGAAGATAAATCTATTACCTTTCACAATAATACTTTTACTCAAATTTATCATCTTAAAATCACAATATTTAAATTGTTATATGTATTAAATTATGAAGGTGACAACGTTGGCATCATTTAAAATAAAACAATATAAGTGTCATAATCACTTTTATAAGACTCCAAGCTGTTATATGTTAGTTTATTAGATGATTATGGTATATATATACACTAAAAAAAAGTTTTGGTCAGGTTTTTGGGCCTATTAATGGGTATTATTATTTCAATAAAAACTATATTACTTATTTTCCACTTAATAAATAATTTCTGTGTCATTAATGTATCACCATTAATGACAATTATTTTATCCCTAAAAATTCTAAATAAATTATCATGATGTCGATAATTTTATTAGATTTTTTGAGACTATTCATGTTCGAAGTTTTATGATGTTTATCACTAAATTAAAATTATTATACTTATAAGATTTAAGAGAGTGACATGTTGTCACTTTCTTTGGTTTTAATAATAATTAAATTATTTTCATTGTCAAAAGTCCATAAAATGAATCTAATCTGACCCTTAGTTGATATGGTTTTACTTTTATCCATCTAATAGAATTTTTTCATGTGTTAGGGTAATTTTATAATATTATATTTACCCTTAAATACCCGATTTACCTTTAACTATGGTAAATAAAATTTACCGTAGTTACTATTCATAATTCCCAAAAATAAAAATTAACCTATTAACATAATTTGGACCCACTGATTCCAAATATGGAATCCATTTTTTCAAATTCAATACATAGAAGTTGCATAAATTAAATTAAAATTAATCCCGTTGTCGAATGAAAATGGGTTTTTGTTTAAAACATTGCAAAAGATTGAATATATTTAACCTATGAATTCAATGTAAAATCAATGATAATGACATACATTATATTAAATGGTAAAAATATATTCTATTTACACTTTAAAACCATTCAATATTATAATTTAACCATATAAATTATTACGATGAAAAAAGATGTTTTTCATTACAATATAGCGTGTTTTTACTATTCATCAAAATATGAAAGTTACCAGAATAATATGGAAACTTTATCCAAAGTAAATTTTTATTTCTTGATTCCAAAGAAGAATTTTATTTTGTCAAATTGAACTTATAAACATGTCAAAAACTAGATTTAATGTGGGTGCGCCATCAAAAGGCGGCAAAACTGCATTTTTTGAAAAATACTTATTTTACCCAAAAAATTTATTTTGTTCTTATACCATGTTCTAGAAAATGTGTAAGATGAATAATAATGTTATAAAACTAAAATTTTAGTTAATACTATTCATAACGGCTAGTTTATATTAATATTATAATAATATATCGTTGTTTAGTAAAACCCGGTATTGCGCACAACACACGCTATCGAGGAAGGTCGTCATTGCGTGTAATGCAAGACAAGTCAGGGTTTCGTGTTGTGAAATAATCCTTCGTTGTTTCATATAACATAATCCAACAATATTTCATTTATACATTGAATATATATATATATACTCAATGTTGCGTAGAATAACTATTATCAAAATTGTGTGCAACACGATCCACGAATATTGTTGCGTATACTGCAAGCTAATACGGTGTTGCGTATAGCACAAGGTAATCTTGGTTTAGCATACAATACAAGACATTAATGAAATTAAAATAATATTTTTCATAAAATCTCGGGGTGTTACATTCTACCGCCCTTAAAATGAATTTCGCCCTCGAAATTCGTCGGGGTTATAAATGGTTTGCTACTTGAAAATTTCTTTAATAGAAACCCACATCGTAAAAAGGAATACCAAAACTTATCTTTATAAACTAAATTATGAAACGTAACAGTTACCCAAATAAACTAATAATTGGGTTTCCACATAGGATAACATAGGTTAAAATATGGATATGGAAGAGAAATCTAACCATCATGCTCTGATAGAGAGTGGTAGAGAACATGGATATGAAAAAGCCAACAATCACAAAGCCATAGATTTGTGATGATCTAAGGTACCATCTGATTCATCGGATATAAGGTCACTAAGACAACATTTTTGGTTTTCAATATCATTTACCTAAAGTTGATGAATTAAAATAAATACTTACATGATTTTGGTACAATCTCACTTTTGTTCGTGAATTGAACAATTTACACATCATCCCTTAATGAAATGAAGTTGAATTTGTTATTAGTGATGTGTTAGCAGATCATGTTATAGAATGATGGGTCATTCCATCTCTTTCAAACAAAAAGTTAGAAAAAGTTATAAGTCCATATTATGGATAGATTAATCGTATATGGTTCCAAAAATGAACTTATACATCAGATATCATACCACTTAATAAAATAAAACTAGTTTCTACTAACCTGGGACTTCCTGTAGGCCAGTGGTAGGCGATAATGGCCAGTCACACTTCGGTTGTGGGTTTGATTCCCACAACCTTGTCCGACGCGATGGGTTGTGGCCCGTCCTGTAGGTTGTCCTTTTTCTAAAGCTATATTACTATAACATCCCATCAATAATATCAAAAAAAAATGTTCTATCCTTAAACAATACAAACTTATGTCCAATATAATCCATTCCAATCTTTAGGATTATCTAAAATACTTCGGTCCAATCTCATAGTATAAAGAAAATGATTACTTGAAATTTCATCAACTAGGCATGTGAATACCATCATTTATCCCCCATATATCTTGTTGGTCACATTCCAATCCTATGAATACCTTAATCATGTATTCTCTTGAAAAATAAATACCCATTAAACCTTAGTGAAAACATGAATGCAGTTAAAAGTTAACACTTTCCACATACCAAAATCCTCAAAATTCTATATACTCAAACCATGATTTCACTTTGTCCTTATATCAATCATGATCTCATGAATACAATCAAACATATAATTATCTTATTATTCCTTCATTATGCGCATATCATCTACTTTACAAAAATATATGAATAACATTCCATGGTTACTAGTACCATTCAACATATACTTTCAAATACATTTAGGAAAAACAATAGTGTAACAATCATTAGATGATTCTTTCTTCCATTGTACCATTAACTATACAACATAACTCTCGATAAACATACAATCATTCCACTACCTTCTAAAACAACCGAATAAGCTTAAACACTTCTTTCATCTCATATATCATTTGTAGTCTCCTCATCATCATCCACATAAATACTACCCATATGACCATTCTGATTCTCTTCATGAGATTTTCCATTAGGGCATTGGCTTGCATAATGCCCGTACATTCCACATTTAAAACATCTAATCATTGTTGACGTCATAGCAATACCATTATCCTTGTCCATGGTGTTAACTGAACCTTTTCCTTTGCACTTACTGGCTTTGTGTCCTTCTTTTCCACACACAAAGCATCTTCCAGTTCCTTTGAAACAATCTCCCTGATGCCTCTTCCCACATGATTTACATGAGGGAAATTGAACTTTCTTTCCTCTATGATCATCATTAAACTAAAATCTTTCTCTTATTGTCTGAGTTGGGAAACTTACAAAAGTTGAGTTTATTGATCATATTACGAGATTGCTGATTAGGCATAATAACGATGTTTGGACCTCCACATCCCGTTTCATTTGGTTTCTCATGAAGAATATCATTCCATTGTCCGTCATATCCTCCATTATCATGAATCTTCCTGTTTCCACCCATTTTCTAAAACCCAAAAAGAATAGTGTGAGAGGAAAAAATCATGATAGGGAAAACAACATAGTAAAGGGGGAGCACCCTCAATATCTAACATCTTAGGTTAAATTCTAAGATCGTTACCGTAGTTATAGGACTATATCCTATATGTATTCTTATCCTTAGGTACATCCCTAGACATACCTTAGAAATATCTCTAGAGATCTCACTAACGTTTTTGCATCCTAGTTTCCAAAGGTTGACTAAACCTTTCCTCTGATACCAACTGTAGAGACCCTAACCTTGACGTACATGGACATTACATAACTTTTGCGAAATACTTAATACATAACAAAAATAGACACACAAGGACCATAATAGTTTAGTGTCTTTGGAAACTTGGAACGTAAGCTTCTAATCGTGGTGAAAGATCCTCAACATCTCCCATAACGATCTTCCACTTTTTGTTTCCTGACCGAAAACCTTTCTTTTGATCCTGGGGGAAAATAAAACATAAAAAGGGTGAGCTCAAATGCTCCGTAAGGGTATGGATGGATAAAATAAAACATACCATATACATTGGAACTAAAAAACATGAACATAATGTTTAAACTTTAAAATCTTGAGCGACGACATAAAACATGGAAGTACATAAGGCATAGATCATAATGGAACATAAACCATGATAAAATAGAATGGGAATAAAACATGTAATTGTGGCATCCATTAAGCACATGTAATGATTTCCATAGTAGCCATGGAATTGCTGCCAAGACCATCTTAGTGGAAAAAGTCCCATTCTGAATCGAGTTCACTCCTCATTTCAGTCCTGTAACACTGAACCGGATTAACTTATCGTTCCATCCATGTCTACCTCATGAGATATGAAATCTTTACCCAATGCATTGGAGAGAGATATAGGTCCCACCCATTTCATAATGAAATCATTTTTTCGTGTGACACAATATAAACATAAATCATTCATCATAACCCAGGAATAAAATGGGTTTCATAAACATCATTCCATCATATCGTAATCCATACAAAACATTTGGATATCATTTGATCATTAGAAAAGTGAAAC
This sequence comes from Viscum album, assembly GCA_963277665.1. Lineage (NCBI taxonomy): Eukaryota > Viridiplantae > Streptophyta > Magnoliopsida > Santalales > Viscaceae > Viscum > Viscum album. The sequence goes on along the minus strand of OY728145.1, from coordinate 1,718,350,680 downwards.
CATGTAAATCATAAAGACATGATACTTGAAACATACACATGTGAAATAATGTCATCTTAGATGAAAATGGTTTTGAAAAAACACTTGAAATGATTTCATGAGGAAAATATCATTTTTTCTTCAAAATAATTTTCTTTTCACAAAATGTCATGTAATTTTAAAAGAAGGATATTTTGTTGAAAATAGTCATGAAATCATTTGAAGGAAGCTTCATGAAAATAAGGCTTTATAAAACCGTAAAAACCCTTTCATGTCGTATAAGTTAAAAAAACATTCTTCTCGTACTTTTGTCGGAAAAGTCAAAAAGTCCCTCGTAACGTAAACAAAAGAAAGATTCCTTAAATACCATGTAGTAAAAGTCAAAAAATGGGTAAAAAGGACTTTAAACATACATGAAAAAACTTTTATAAAACATGGACATGGATTATATAAATAACCCCAGTAAATACTTATGAATATGAAATCTCGGATATAAATGTGATTTGAAAAATTATCCCTTACCTAATGTCTGACATGATTCGTATTTATCCGAACCTCCTCTTCTCCGATATGCCTCTTTGAAACCTCCTCTTAGGGCACTAATATTGGTCTTTAAAGTTGACCATAACCTCTAGGATGTTTATAGGGAAGTGGAGAAGATAATTTGGCATGGGTTGGCCGATCATAAAGTCTCAAATTGGTGTGAGGAGGAGATGGAGGAGGTTCCCTTTTATAAGGGAGGAGAGGGGCACCTTTGGAATTCTTAAAAATATTAATTTATAATAAATCTAACCCCACTTAAAAACCACCAAAAATGACTCATATTATAATATTAGATGAGATAGGGTTGTAATCACATCAACCAATCAAATTTAGACATGTTTGGATCTTATTTTAAACCTTATCATTTCGATTTATCCTTATTTAATATATTTAAGTTTATTTGTGGTAATAAAATTCTAAATTTTAAATTACAACAAATAATTACTTATTTGTTGTGAATATTACATAATTAGTTACTTTATAACATTATAGACCATATAAATTTAAATTTATAATTTTTAAATATTTTTGTGATTTGTAAACAATTTTATAATATGTTATTTTTATAAAATAACAATAGTGTCAATTTTGACACTATTCATTCATTTGAATTTAAATAAAATATATACAGAAGATATGTTTGAATTAAAGCTTTAATAGATTCATAGAAGGTCATATGTATCTATAAAATTAGTGGATCACATTAAATAGTCTATATAATATTTATTTTATTATTTTTAAAACCATTTATTTGGTATATCTCTTAATAAAATAATTACTACAACAATTTTTTATAATTATTTAATATACTTATTTGTTGCATAACAATTAAAACTAAAATCCCGTGATGAAGATAAATCTATTAACTTTCACAATAATACTTTTACACGAATTTATCATCTTAAAATCACAATATTTAAATTGTTATATGTATTAAATTATGAAGGTGTCAACTTTGGCATCATTTAAAATAAAATAATATAAGTGTCATAATCACTTTTATAAGACTCCAAACTGTTATATGTTAGTTCATTAGATGATTATGGTATATATATACACTAGAAAAAAGTTTTGGTCAGGTTTTTGGGCCTTTTAATGGGTATTATTATTTCAATAAAAACTATATTACTTATTTTCCACATAATAAATAATTTCTGTGTCATTAATGTATCACTATTAATGACAATTTTTTAATCCCTGAAAATTCTAAATAAATTATCATGATGTCGAAATTTTTTTTAGATTTCTTGAGACTATTCATGTTTGAAGTTTTATGATGTTTATCACTAAATTAAAATTATTATACTTATAAGATTTAAGAGAGTGAATGTTGTCACTTTCTTTGGTTTTAATAATAATTAAATTATTTTCATAGTCAAAAGTCCATAAAATGAATCTAATCCGACCCTTAGTTGATATGGGTTTACTTTTAGCCATCCAATAAAATCTTGGAATGTGTTAGGGTAATTTTATAATATTATATTTACCCTTAATTACCCGATTTACCTTTAACTATGGTAAATAAAATTTACCGTAGTTACTATTCATAATTCTCAAAAATAAAAAGTAGCCTATTAACATAATTTGGACCCACTAATTCCAAATATGGAATCCATTTTTTCAAATTAAATACACAGAAGTTGCAGAAATTAAATTAAAATTAATCCCGTTGTTGAATGAAAACGGGTTTTTGTTTAAAACATTGCAAAAGATTGAATTGATTTAACCTATGAATTCAATGTAAAATCAATGATAATGACATAAATTATATTAAATGGTAAAAATATATTCTATTTATACTTTAAAACCATTCAATATTATAATTTTACCATATAAATTATTACGATGAAAAAAGTTGTTTTTCATTAAAATTTAGCGTGTTTTTACTATTCATCAAAATATGAAAGTTATCAGAATAATACGAAAAATTTATCCAAAGTAAATTTTTATTTATTGATTCCAAAGAAGAATTTTAGTTTTTAAAATTGAAATTATAAACATGTCAAAAACTAGATTTAAAGTGGGTGCGCCATTAAAAGGCGGCAAAACTGCATTTTTTTAAAAATACTTATTTTACCCAAAAAAATTATTTTGTTCTTATATCATGTTCTAGAAAATGTGTAAGATGAATAATAATGTTATAAAATTAAAAATTTAGTTAATACTATTCATAAAGGCTAGTTCATAATAATATTATAACAATATATCGTTGTTTAGTAAAACCCGGTATTGCGTACAACACACGCTATCGAGGAAGGTCGTGATTGCGTGTAATGCAAGCCAAGTCAGGGTTTCGTGTTGTGAAAGAATCCTTCGTTGTTTCATATAACATAATCCAACCATATTTCATTTATACATTTAATATATATATATATATACTCAATTTTGAGTAGAATAACTATTATCAAAATTGTGTGTAACACGATCCAAGAATAGTGTTGCGTATACTACAAGCTAATACGGTGTTGCGTATAGCGCAAGGTAATCTTGGTGTAGCATACAACACAATACATTAATGAAATTAAAATAATATTTTTCATAAAATCTCGGGGTGTTTCACCTGAAACAAAACAGAAGAACATCCGGCACCAAAAACATCTATGCCAAAGTTCATAAAATCCATGACCAAAGGATCACGTTCCAAACATAACATGGTTAATGAAGCATTACATTGTCTACTCAAAGCATTAACCACTTTATTTGCTTTTACCGGATGGTAGTGAATTGTACAATCATAATCCATGATTAATTCTAACCATCTCCTCTATCTCATATTCAATTCTTTCTGAGTGAATATATACTTTAAACATTTGTGATCAGTATATATTTCACACTTTACACCATACAAATGATGCCGCCAAATTTTTAAAGTGAAAACAAAAGAATCTAATTCAAAATCATGTGTAGGATAATTTACCTCATGAGTTTTCAATTGATGTGAAGCATAAGAAATTTCTTGATCATTCTGCATTAGGATGCAACCAAGTCCTATCAATGAAGAATTACTATAGATAATAAAACTCACCATTCCTGGAAGGTAGTGCCAAAAATGGAGCATTCAACAATCTTCTTTTGAATTTATGAAAACAATCATCACATTCTTTTGTCCAGATAAACTTAACACCCTTCTGAGTTAGCTTAGTCATTGGACTAGATAACCGTGAAAAATTTCTAAAAAACCTTCAGTAATAGCCTTCCAATCCAAGAAAACTACAAATCTCAGTTACATTTGTGGGTCTTGTTCATTCTTCAACAACTTTGGTTTTTTGCAGGATCAACAGTTATTCCATATTTAGAAACAATGTGACCAAGGAAAGAAATTTTTTGCAAACAAAAATCACAGTTGCTGAATTTTTCCATACAATTTATTTTCTTTTATTGTTTGAAAAATAACCCTTTAATGACTCTCATTATCCTCTTTACTCTTAGAAAACACCAAAATATCATCAATGAAAACAACCAAAAACTTATCCATGAACTCATGTAAAATTCTATTCATAAGGTCCATGAATATAGCAAGTGCATTGGTTAGCCCAAAAGGCATTACTACAAATTCATAATGGCCATATCTTGTATGAAACACGGTCTTCAGAATATCTGCTTCCTTTACTTTCAACTGATGGTACCCCAATCTCAGTTCAATCTTTGAATAATATAGAGCTCCTTGGAGCTGATCAAACAAATCATCGATATGAGGCAAAGTATATTTTTTCTTAACAGTGATGTTTTTCAAGGATCTATAATCAATGAAAAGTCTCATAGAACCATATTTCTTTTTAACAAATAAAATAGGAGCACCCCATGGTGATGTGCTAGGTCGAATGAATCCTTTTTCTAATAAATCTTGAAATTTCTCCTTAAACTCTAGAAGTTAAATTTGAGCCATTTGATAAGTGGTATTTGAAATTGTCTTAGCATCCGGAACTAACTCAACAGTAAATTCAACTTCCCAATCTATTTTTATTCCAGGAAAATCATCAATAAAAACATCAGGATACTCATTTACCACTGGCACGTCATTAATCTAAACGGTTCCTTTGTTTTCAACATTATGTGCAAGGTAACATTCAATTCAATATTTTACAAGTTTTCAGCCTCTTGATATGTTATCAACAGTAAGGGTTCATTATTGTACACAAACATAAAGACTTTCTAAAAAGAAACTTCTTTATCTCTACAATCAATCTTATCATGGTAAACAAAGATCCAATCCATACCCATGATAACATCAAACTCGAATAGAGGTAAAACAATAAGGTTTTCAAGTAGGTTTTTTCCACGGATAAGGATAGGAAGACTCTAATAAATTTTTTTGCCTCAACATTTCTCCTAGGTTATTTACCACAAGTTCAAGAGTCATTTCTTGATATGGAATTCCCAATTTACTATAAATGTTTTCAGAGGTGAATGAATATGTAGACCCCGAATCAAACAACACATTAGCATAATATGAGAAAAAAACAATGTACCTGATACCACTTCATTTGCTGGCCCAACATCTGCTGAAGTAGTTGCAAAGGATTTCACCACTCTTTTTTTCTTGTATTCTGACATCATCCCATCATTTGAGCTCTTTTTCGGACACTCATTTGCATAATGACCCATCTCATTGCACTGGAAACATTTCACTAACTGTAAATACAATTTGGTCTTACCATCACCTTGATCTTTTTCAGTATAATCACGAGACTTATGTCCCATCTTACCACATCGGTAGCACATTCCAGAATTCAGAAGACATTCCCCAGCATTCCTTTTACCACATTTATCACAAACTAAAAACTTTGTTTTCTTACCATCAGACCATTTTGAAGAATTCTTCCCTTTATCCTATAACCTTGGTATCTTCTTCTATTGGTTGTTATAGAACACTTGATCATCGGCAAACTCCATTTCCACCTTCTCAGCACATAGAAAAAGCTTTTCATAACTCTCCAACTCACGAGAAGCTAAAGCCCTTTGATTTTTTGGCTTTAATCCTGAGTAAAAACGATGGATTTTACTATCAAGGTCTTGCATAAAATTTGGAGCATACCTTTCCAATCGAGGGAACCTTTCTTCATAAGCATCCACTGAGTCATCCTCTTGCCTCAATTCCAAGAATTGTTTCTCCATCCTAATTCAAACAGCCTTAGGAAAGTATTTCTCAAGAAACATACCTTTGAATTCATCCCAGTCAAGAGCATTAATATCATCAGCGTCCCTAATATTTTTAACCATAGACCACCACTGATCTGCTTCACCCTCCAAACGGTAAATCGAAAGACTAACCTTTTGATTGTCTGAACACCCCCATGACATCGAAAATCCTCTCGAGTGCTTTAATCCACCCTTTTTCTAGCACATGGTCAGATGATCCTCTGAATGATGGGGGATGTTGCCTCATGAAATATTCCACCACTGACATGTTCCTCTGCGGTTGATCTGGCTGATCTCATGCATGGATACAACCACCATTTATCGCTTGAGTCAACTGTTCCATTACTGCAACTAACTGTTCAGTTCCAATTCCGACCATCTCATGATGCTGATTCGAAAGGCCATTTCCTTCTTTATGCCTTCCTAGCACTACTTCCTTGTTTCCTCTATGAAAAATCATTCTGAACAAACATGTCTTAGATGAAGCAACATGGTAATCTTCAAATGCTATATCATTTCAATTTGACCATAAAAACATATTTATGTATAATCATTTAATAGAATTATAACTACTAAAGTTATCTAAACCGACCTTTGATAACAACTATAACGCCCCATGCCTTAAACAATACTTAATCTTGAGTTATTACAAGATTACACATTTAGGATCTTTTCTGGTTTAGAGTTTTAGAGAATTAGATCATAAATCATGCATTACATTCCCAATTTAAACAAGGTGGTTACAGTAAAGACAATATTAACTTTTCCCATCAAAGGAAACATATTTAAAACAAAACAAGGATTCTTTCATGACACTTCCTTGACACTATCATCACATCATGTACCTTTCCCCTGACCTATGAAAAACATTTCAAAAACAAGGGATGAGCATAAAAAGCTCAGTAAGGGATATAAAAGCACGAAATGAAAACATTAGTCCATTTATACATAAAAATTAATGAAATCATACATTACTCATAAAACATAAGGACATTGACATCCCTCATCAAATCATGAATAAATCCTAGAATCACAATACATAAAGGTAACTCGAGGCATTTATAACATTCTTATGCAGGGAGTAACCCTCATGGTTACATTTTGAATACCCATCACAGTATATTCCCTAAATATATTCGGAAAAACCTTACCGTTTAACCCCTTCGCGGTACCCAATGCATTGGAGAGATATATTGGGCTCACCCTCCCTTAGTTTATCACGGAACCATCCGTCTTTATAAACAATACCCAAGAACCATAACATAATCGTATCACAAAAAACATGCATAAAGGAAACATAGAATTTCCACATTTCAATAACAAGATATCAATAAAATACATTAATATAATAAAAAAATTATCAAAACCATTTCCAATACCAAAATAAAATAAAATTAAAACATGGTATTTATTTTTCATTAAAAAAAGTTATGACTTGTAGAGGAAGCCGAAACTCAAATAATAGTCACGGTGGCAAAGAAGTCGTTGTCGCCACAAACGTACGACAAAAACATTCCCCTTTGTCATTTAGTAAAATGATTCATATAAAAAAGTTTACTTTGGAATAAAATTAAATGTCAAATGGGTTTATACACCGTATAAAAGAAAGTTGTGTATAAAAGATAACATTCCTCAATGAAAGGATATTGAGACGAAGTCCCATACCTCGTGTCCGACATGACTCGATAGTTATTTAACCTCATGAATAATAAACATGTTATAATTTCTACTTTCTTGAGTACCGTTTTCAAGTTCATTTTTCCTTTTATATCACTTATTACTATGTTATGAACACTATGTAATTATTTAAGTTAATAACGGTCGTTTTGTCGATCATTGGTATTTAAGTAAAAACTAAACACCTTATAATTACAAGTTGTTCATGTGGTAAAAAATATCCATTATATCTAGAATTATATTCATGATTTATATATCATATATATCTAGTATATACATGAATTTATAATATTACATAACATTTAGAGGTAAGAAATGAAATGCACCATTCATGGAGACGGTAAGTCGTACGTACGCATGAACACTACATTCAATTATATTTCGTATTTAATGGAATGAAATCATAATGATATAAAGGTATATTATAATTTTAGTATGATATCATATGTAATACCATTATCTCTATCCTTTATACCTCCCACATATGGCATTAACGAATCAAATCACTTTGAGGGGGCGGTAGTCCGCACTTCCTAAAATAGAGATATCGCGTTTACCCATAATGGAAACCATAAAGGTATTCCATAAATGAAAAATAAAGAAGAATAAAGAAAAACACAAACATAATATATATCATATATAAATATAGTGACTTTTTAATGGCCACCATGAATGGTTTTAAAAGAAGATTGAACAATCATCGTTTCGTGAGGCAGAAATTCACCATCCATAGAAACAGTATGCTCTTTAACCATTAGACGAAGGTGTGTGTAAGGGTATCTCGAATCATTCATATAAAATCATCCTAGTATATTTACGATACTATCTTTGTTACAAAATAAATGAATAAAAAGAGTTTATGGGATTGGAGAAGCAAAATAAAACAAAAGAACACAAGTGAAGACATTACCTTTAAATCGGCTACCTCCTCCTGGTTTGAACCAAAAGGCTTTCTGGAAGAGCTTTCTGCCTAAGGTAAGGCTTTTATGATGAAAAGAGGGATGTGGACAGATACAATGAGTAGATCTTGGCTGATCCAATGGATTGAGAGGTGTGGGTAAGGAGTTAGAGGTGGGGTCCTTTTATAAGAGAGAGGAGGGGCACTCTTGGGATGTCCAGAAATGTTTCTTTATATAAAAAAGAGTTTCTGATTTTAAAGTTATCACATTGATATATTTCTAGGATAAGGTGAAAAGGGTTCAAAATATACTCATCCAATAGGTTTTTGACCAGTGTAAGTCTTAGAGTTTTCATTATACTTTTATTTTATTTAAATCTTTCATTAATGAGGTAATCACTGCATCATCATGGTGTCATAAAAAATATAATTTATTTAATGTCAAAAAATTATAAAAAAATACTATGATATAGGAAATCATTTTATATTTCCAATTACTATTTATAGTTCAGGATATAATTTATTTATACAAAATTAAAATTATTTTACTTAGGTGTTACATACTTTGTTATATTTATCTTTCTTTAAAAATAAAAAGATAAAAAGTCACTATCACACAAAAGTGATTCCATGGGGTCCCAAAGTTTGGAAAAAGGAAACCCATGGTCGGAAATGAAACAACCAGTATCATTAGGACACATGTTGGGGTCATTTGTTCTTATTATGATATTATTTTATTACCCTTAACTACCCGATTACTAATTAATCACCATAATTAAAGATAATTACTGTCGATACTATTCATAATGTCCAAAAACAAAAGAGTAGTAATTACATAATTTGTACCTTATGATTCCAAATATGGAATACATTTTTCCAAATTCCAAATACAGAAATTCCAATTATTAATTTAAAAATAATTCCCGTTGTCAAAACAAATAGTGGGTTTTTTAGAAACAATATTTATCAAATGTTTGACATTTTTTTATGTCCAGTTTCAAAGTGAAATTAATTATATTGAACACCATTGGATTAAATGATAAAAATATATTCTAATTATGATTTAAAACCAATTAAAAGGACAATATAACCAATTAATTAAATTAGATAAAAAGGCAGTTTTGAAGTAAAATGCAGAATTTTTCACTATTCATTAAAAAATGAACATTGTTAGAAAAATACCAAAAATTTATCCAAAGTAAATTTCAATGTACCAATTATAATGAATAATATTATTTTGAAAAATAGAGCTTATTAAATTGTCAAAAGTTTTATTTAAAAATTGTTTGTCATCAAAAGGCGGTAGAACAATCTTTTAAAAATATTAGAGAATTCTATGCTTAAGATTGGATTTATTTTCATTTTAAGCCTCTTAAAACACTATCTAATTCATAAATAGACATAGATATGAAAATCCATAATTCTTTACTTATGTGGGATGTTGCAATAATAGACCCTATGCATTTTTATTAAGACTAGAAGCTATCAAAATACTTTATTCCATTGCGGAATTCTTTAATTTCAAAATTTTTTAAATAAATGTTAAATGTTATTTTATTAATAGTATGTTAAAGAAGAAGTTTATATTAAAAAAACCTTTATTATTGAAAATACAAGACATATAAAATACTTTTATCAACATACCAAGATTTAAATGGACTTAAACTAGTCCTTATAGATTTGTATGATAAGTTTACATGATTGTTTTACAAAACAATATTGTTAAGGGGGATGCATATCCAAATATTTTTATAAAATAAGTTAATATAAATATTTTGATAGTACAAATTTATGATTATGACATTAGATTCAGAAAAAATGAAAAATAATTTATAGATTACTTAGTAAATATTATGAGACACGAGTTTTAATGAGTATGATGGGTGAGATAACATATTTTCTTAGTTTTAAAAAAGTTGGGTCCTTTCTCGAGTGGTAAAGTCTCCCCATAATCCCGCATCAAACTTGAGTTAAAATTTGGGTGGGAGAAAATTTCCATTGGCAGGCAGTGACAAAGATATGACATGGGCAATTCGGAGATAGGAAATGATGCAGGCTTGACACAGATAGGCTGTGACTAATGCATTAAGTAGGTAGATGGTGATGCCAGAATGAAACTACATTGGGCCTTTAGGTCATTTTGTGGGCCTTTGGGCAATGTAATGGGATTCATTCCCACTATGCCTTCAATCCAAGTATATAATAAATAAGGATTGATTGGTGAGCTATCTCTTAGGGGGGTTATGGTATTCCTTTCCATTAGTTGTGAGTGTTTTTAATGTAATTGTACCCCCAAGCACTAAATATATATTAGTTTTAAAATCTCTGAAAAATCAGAAAGAAAATTTATATGTCAACATAAGTATATAAAAGATATTATTATGAAATTTAAATACGATAATACTATATATACTATTAATCTTATTAGTACCACCATCACCCTTGATCTTTATGAGGACGAGGAATAAGTTGGTCAAATTATTTTTTGAGGTATGATAGTAATTTTCCTTCACTTAAATTATAGTCATCCAAATTTATTTTTTTCAATATACCTATGTGCAAGATATTATGAAAATAAAAAATAATCCCATTTAAAATATATATAATGAATTTTTCATTATTTTATGGGAACTATGGAATAACACATTTCTATTCTTCTAAAAGTATTTTTGAATTAAAAAGTTTTTTGGATGCTGAATTTGGTGGTTGTACAATGTATAGGATGTGAAAATATAGAACATTTCATTTTATATGAGATTCATTAGTTTCTTGGTCTTGTAAGAGAAAACACTCATTATCACTTTCCACTGTTATAGAAAAAAATGTTGCAGTTAGATGTTGTTGTACTCAAGTATTGTGGATTTATAACACAATTCATGTCTTTATCTTTAGTTTCAATAAAACAAAAATACATTATGATAACAAAAGTTCCATTTCTTTAATAAAAAAACCGAGCACATCAGTCACATGAAAGAAAAACTTGCTGAAAATTTTACAAAACCGCTTCCTTCAAATATATTTGTATACATTAAATATTACGTAGGAATGATATATGTAAATTAATTATTCATATATAACTATTTTTTACTTATATACTTATATTATGTTACTCCTAATCACATGGGTTTTATATGTTTTATTTATTTCTAAAACTTTTATTCTTCTAAAATTGTTATTTTTTAAAATCATTCATCATAATGGGTCTTCTTGAATCAAATAAATTTTTAAAATTATCAAAGTTAGAATCCACAAAATTATTCCTAGACTCTGAAAATGTTATAATATTTATTGATAAAAAAATTTCTTAAAAAATTCAGATTCAAAAAATTTTCATAATGAGTTTTACCATAGAACTAGCATATTATCTTTTATTCTTAAAACTATCATAATTTGATTCAGTAATGAATATTTTATAATTAGTATTTGTAATTAAAATTTTCATCCATTATTATTTTTATGAATATCTTAATTTGTTAGTTTATAAAAACCAAGAAGAATAAGTTATTCATATCGGTCGAAATATTTACTTCGAAAAGTTCTTCTTAATTTTTATAGTTTTTACACCGTATCATTATGTTAGTTTTTTATATGTTGTTTTTATAGTTATTGTTTTATAAAAAGTATCATTTTATTGATTTTAATTTTTTAATAGATTTCATTATTAATTCCATAAATATTTTAAAAACCATGATATTTTCAATATTCTTTAAATATTTCTTCAAATTAATTATAACTATTATATCAAATTGGATTTATCTCAATATTTGGATTTTTTGTGGATATAAAACCATCAAACTAGATTAATATATAAATAGGGACCCTACCCCATGTCCCACATCAGTTTTTCAAGATAATTTCACCCAACCTATTGCACCCTTTATGTGGTCCAATTAGAAAGATCATCTTTATGTCTGACTCACCGGTCTAAGCCTTGATCTGATGTGATATGCTGAAGACTAAAAAAATTGTTCTTATTTAGGAAAATTTTAGTTTAAATAGATTTTAATTGAAAAATATGGTTAAACATTGATATATATCATTGATTTTAGAGGTTGGTAATGCGTCTGTGTGGAAAAACTCGATAAGGACTTTGATATTTACTACCTAGATCTTACCCTTGATTTTTATGATTCTGTTAAATTTTTCAAGGATGATGGAATAGAAAATCATCATTTTGATATTAATGTGAATTAGAATGTTTAATAAAAATAAATTATAATATTAATTGTTTGATAATTACAAAGAAAAATTAAGAAGGGTTCCTATATGACACTAAAAAACCGTGTAATTACATTATGGATGCAATTTTTTTTCATGTAAAGGAAGGGAGATCTTGATATATTAAAAGTTTATGATGTTTTCATATTTTAATTTCTAGTGAATATGAGAAAGATATATTTTGGGATTTTCATTTTCATAACCATGGAGAATATCAGGATAGAATTTACCAAATCAAGAATAAATATGTTTGAGACCTTCTTAAGAAAATTTGTTGACAAATGCATGGAGTTATTTGAAATAGAAAAAAAATTATATTCAATGAGAGAAAAGATTTCATTCATCAGTGATGATATGATAAACCCGATGAGGTTGGTATTTAATAAAAAATTAAAAAAAAATTGAAAAGGTTTATAGAGCTTCTTCAAAAGTAGATACATAATGAAAGTCACTAAAGGTTGATAAAAAGAAAAGGAATAAGGTTGAAACCTCCCCAACAAAGAAAAAAATATGAAAAATAGAGTACCTGATGATATTTTTGATGAATTTTGGAAAAATAAGTCATAAAAGAATCATATTGTTCTAGAGATTTGAAATGATATAGTTGAACCAAAATCAATTAAAATACTTAATTCTGAAACTCTTAAAGAATAAGATGAGATGAATAAGAAAAAGAAAAAGTTTATAGATGCTCAAATTTGTGAAAATATATTTAAGGGTATGAAAAAGCTTCAGGGAATAATTTTCTTCCAATACTCCACAATAATCTGGTTAATCAAGATGAATAATTAGTTTTTGAAGAAACAAAGGTTTTCTATGATGATGTTTCATTTTTGTATGACAAGGGAAAATAAAAAGTGGTTAATGAAGAATCGGTCCTGGTAATTCTAGAAAATCAATCAGAACCAAAACTAGCTCGAAAAAAAGATTTTAGAACTACAAGGTCGTTAGAAAAAGATATTGAAATTTTTTTCAATTAATAAGTTGATTGGGATAAAAAAATAAAATAAAAGAGGTAAATATGAATAAAGAAGTGGATAAAAATAGGTTGAATGAGAGATTGAAGAAGAGATGGAAGAAGAAGAAGTAGAAGACCAAGATGAGAATGAACATGCTAATATAGAAGAAAATAAATTTGAAAAGTCTTTATCTGAATCATCCTCAACATCTTTATTGAACTTTTCCTCCAATGTTGATAAAGAAGATAAATCTGGAAGCATTGAAGAAGAGTAATCCTCATCGGAAGGATATGTAGAGTCATCGTCTAAAAAAGTTGAATAAAATCATTATTAAATGAAAAATTTTGATGATAAATCGAACACTAATGATATGAATATCATTTAAATATCTGCTGATAAGATATTTTCTATGGAAGATGATATTGTTGTTTTAAAGCTTAAAAAGAAGAAAATAAATCATTTAGAATTCAGAACTAGGAAAATAAAACAACCTACAGTCTGGCATGAAAAACTATATTTGGTAGTGACCATTTCTATAGAATAAATTTACTATATTGTTCATGTGTTTAAAATATTATAAAAAACAATTCTATATTTTACCAGACTTGAGTCAAGGGGTCAACTAATTCATGAAATTATAAATGAGAAATCGGAATCAATAATTTTTTTAACTAAAAAATTTATTCAGATCGAAGATTATTTGAAGAATTTTCAAGAAGGCTATTAGGAATATAAAAATTCATGAAATCAGATGGTAATATAATATCATAAATTTGATTCTGATATTTTTATGAATTATAATTAAGTTGATGTAATAAATGATTGTTTGATATAATCATAAAAATAATTCAATGAGTTATTTCTCACATGGATGAAAGAGTAAAGTTTGTTGAATAAATTTGAGATGAATATAACTAAAGAACCATTGTTATTGAATATCCAAATAAGAAAATATGAGACATGGATATAGAGATATAGAGACTCCATTAATGTTAAAATTAAGTTATGGCATTGAGAAATAAGAACAAATAATTTTCTGAAAAAAGTTTTAATTCAAGAAGAGATGGTTGAAAAACAATAAAAGGACTAACATGAGTTTAAGAATATAAAATCCATTGTCAATACCCTATTTAAGAATGATTGTATTCTCTTTCTTTGAAACTATAATTGTACTTTTTTATAATAAATTTGAATGTTTGTTTATGAATTAATTAAATATTCATCCAAATCTAATTTTTTTCAATGTTCTTCCAATTATGATTAGTTTAATGTTCTATCATATATTTTTGGATGATTCATTATTTCATAACACTTTTTTTTATATTTTTTTCCTTCCATAAAATTTCAAGAAACAAAGACATTTCCCCATTCCTTTTAAAAACCACAGAGGGGGATCATTTTATAAAATGGAGGATAAATAGTTTTATGGAGGAGAATGTTTTACAAATGGGGATATATTTATTTAAGGAGGATAATACGATCATTAGAAGGAGATATTATCTTGAGAGGGAGTTTATCATATTAAAAATCACTCTCAATTGTATATATAAGAGTTTTTAACTTAGGGGTTGTTAAGGATTAACTATTAACTCACAATACATAGTTACTAAAACAAAAAGTCCTATAAGTTTTTGAAATAATTTCATTTAGTTTTTCAGGTTTCTGCTTCCTAAAGGGGGGATATTATTGAGTTGGAAGTTCTACTTCTTATTTTTTCATTCTTTTAGTTTTGTAAATCACAAAATCCTTCTTAAAACATATTAACACACGTTTTCTATCCATTGGGTTTTAACATGTTTTTTTTGGAGAAAACATTAATATTTACCGTAATTAGAAAAAGTTCTAAATCATTTGAAAAAAACCATACATTTTTTCATTATGATTGTCACAACTATCATGTATCTAATTAATTATACTCACCTTTATCAAAACATTATGTTATACTTTCTATCATGCCTACCATACAAAAAATTAACTTTTGGATTGGTATTAGTACAGAATCCATTGGATTAACACTCATTACATTAATCATATTGAAATTCATATGTAAGTCCATAATACTGACTTATGCTTACAATAAAAATATGGAATACTTGTTTCTAATGTTTGAAAAATCATTAACAATATAATAGTGTTAATAAATATAATGACAAACATTTAGTTCTTCTAGATCATTTTGACCTATAAAGTTCCAGGTGTCCAAATTCATTGCAACAAAATTTAAAATATGACCATTAGGAGATAACAACATGACCTTTTAGAAATCTCCTATAAATACCAATTAATTTGAAGAGTATGGTGCCAGTTGATTTCAATCACTCTAAATTTTTTTATAATAATACTTATTGTGAATAGTTCATTCATTATTTTTTTATTTTGTTTTTGAGAGTTTCCTTTCTGAAGTGAAATTTGTTAGGTTTTATCTATACAAACATTTTGTAACTGTTATTTTCCACTGATCATTGAAAATATTAAAAGATTTTGAGGATATGAATATGGAGGATTTGATCTTCAGATCGAGGGCTAACGAGGACAATAAGACTGATTCCATCATCATATCAATGGATTCTAGGGATTTGAATACAATGCCATTTCAATCATCTTGTTGAGGGATATCCTTGGTATGGAAATACTAAAATTATTGTAAGTATAAAATGATGTATAACTTTAGTATATATTATCTACTACCTTAATATTATGGTTAAAATAGGATTATGTTTTAAATATTTTTTATTTAATTTTTACAGTTTTTAGTTATTGTATTACTTGTTTTTTACATGTTTTATTTTCACTATACATTTTAAGGGAAATTTAAACATCATATTATTATTTATATTCTGTTCTGTTTTATCATATTGACTATTATTAAGATACATACTATTATACATCAAATCCACCATGATTCAGATATTTTTAACTCTGATTTAATCAATCCATATCCAGGTTCTTATTTGGTGACATTGTTAATCAGACTGAGGGCCGAGTCTGATAAAACCACATAAAGAAGTTTTTTAAATTGTTATGTTTAATAACATGAACTATGTTTTTTAAAATAAAATTCAACCCCATCACATGTATGTTAGAAACATGAGTTTATTATTACAATCCAACACCCCTAAGTTATTTTCCTCTAATTATATCTTGTGTAAAACCAAAAATATTAAGACCCTCATTTTATCGAATTTGAACAACACCATATTTGTTTCTCATAAAATTTAAAATGAATTCTTTATTTCTTTTTATATTTTATGTTCATATGTTATCCAATATAGATGAGATTTAAACTTACATTTACCTTAATATAATTACAGAAACATTATTCTTCTCTGATCTTTCATTTTCTATCCTTGTAGGAAATGAATGTTCCTCCTCTATAACTGGATCCATGATGTCTTCTTCTTCCTAAATGGATAAAAAATATTTTGTGTTTCAATATATTTATATGATTGTTCTTGTATTTTATTTCTTCTACATTGATGAATTAATGATGAAATTTTTTCTACCGTTGATGAAAAATTGATTTCCTTATGCTTGAATCCTCCACATAAAAAACTGTTTCCATTAAATAAGAAATAATTTATATATTTTTCCTTACTTGTATGAGTTTTTTCTCTAGAATATTCCTTATAAAAATAGAGATCACATATTACGTGTGTCCTGTATTTTTAAAGAAAAAAACAAACTTTTGATTCATTGTAATTCACTTTATTTACATTATTTTTGTACCTTTCCATTTTTGGGATGATCTTTCTTCCTTTGAGGAGTCAATTTATATTATTTAAAAAACAAACATAGATCTTTTATTCTGTTCAACATAATTCATCACTTATTTTCTTTTATATTTTAACCATTTAAATTAATTAATTGTCTTATTTTATTCATCATAGATTCATTTCGATCAATTTTATGATGATTCATTTGAATTTTATTTCATTATAGCAGTTTTTAATAATAATTATTAATAATCATACTTTTGATATCAATTCATAACTACTTCTTCTAAATAATCAATTATCTTAACTTTATCAGTTAATGTTTTATCCAAATCATCAATGATTCTGTTTTGATCTTTGAATTTATCTTTTAGTTCAAATTTCATTCCATAATTTCCTAAAATTCTATATTTGATTTTTTCAATATCAGCCATCTATTATGAATTTTCTTTGTTTGGATAGTTTTTTGGAAATTTATCCACACAATGTCCCACCTTTCAACATTTGTAGCATGTTAGATGAAGATTACCCTTATTCCTTTTTTTCGTCTCTTATTATTAGATGATGGGAACGAAATAACCTCATTAACATTATTAAATTCTATATTGTTATTTTTTGATAGGTTATACATGGAATTAAAATCCATATCCAAATTAATTCCTTTTATTATTAACTAATCTTACCTATTTCTCATCTCATTATACAAAATATTATTATAAAAACTATAATGTAAACTATATTCCATATCTTTCACATCTTGAAAAATAATTTTTTCATTAAAATTATGAGGGAGTATTCTCATGATACTCTTCAATAAATTTATATGATCAAAAAAGGCATCTATAATCTCATTTGAACTCATCCTCAGATCTTCATATATTTACAAAGAACCAATAACATTTACTCTCAAACCTTTAAATCTTCTTAATAAATATTCATAATTCATTCCCATATAACATGAGTGGTTTTTTCATGATTTTATTTTGTTAATATAATATTTTAACATCACTTTCCAACTAATTTATGGCTTTTACATCAGCATCATATTATCAATGATCTCTCTCCATAGAGGATTTTCTCTCTATATTAGTATTGATTCCATAAATGGTCACTATGTAAATATCCATGTGAAAATATATGAAATAATGTTTCGTATAGATTTTATAGAAATTTATATTTATTATTTTAAATATAGAGATACATTTATGATTTATAATCATTATCGTTATTCTAATTGTGAAAAAGAACAAAATCCCCATGCGTACCGATTTTTGGATACTTAGAGAGGATTACACTATGGGGGGGGGGCTTCAGGTTATTGAAGTTTCAAATAATTCATTCATAAATAAGGATATTATTTTTTCCCCCACATAGATCTCTTTATTTTCTCACTAAATTTCATCTCAATGAGTTATGAAATTAGTAAATGAAATGATGGATTTTACTTGGTTCACCCATGCCAGGCTACTATAAAGAGTTTCTTAACAATGAGTATATGCACTAAATTCACTAGAATATCACTCATTTTCAAGTACAATTTAGACAATTCTTACAGAACCTCCTGGTAAACTACCATAAAAATCATAGAAATTGCTACCCCCACTTTAAAAAGAAACACATTACTCTACTTGTTGATGTTTTCCACCTTGAGATGAATTTTATAGAAACATACTCAAAATTTTTTTTTACTTTTCAACACATTAAATGTCAAATTTCAAAGATAATGGAACTCTTAAAGAGAACATTCATTGACAATAATTATTGTAGAGAATATCTGGAAAAGTTTCACATTCTTCGTTCGTTTAGAGTATTGAAAATTATGAATATGATCTATTTATAGTTCACCCATCACTCATTTTTTATAAAAATATCTCTATGATACATGTTTGTACCTATTTTACTAAATTCATGGATAATATTCCTCTAATAACCTATATGAAAACTTCCACAAAGTGTTAGTTACAATGACCATCAAATCCAAGAGTTCATGGCTTGTTTTTTAGATCTAGAAATTTAAATGCTAAAAAGGATTTATAAATGTTGTGGTGTAATGAATTTGGTCGTTATTCATTGACATAACCCACACCATGGGTGTAGCATGTCACTAAATTATTTTTTCATAGGAATTCATACTTTGATCCAAAACCTATAAAATATCCATAACATAGATTATCAAGGATAATAAGATGAACCAATCTCCACCACACCAATTGATATGGTGTGGCCTCAATAGTTTCTACCTTTTTCAACTACTTACCATGTCCATGACTTCCTCTATAGAGACTGATGCATATGTATTTTCAATTTTTCATTACAGGTATACTTGAAAACCATAGTCGCCTCCAAAATAAGTGTGATCACCATCCTAGACTATTTTTGAAAAGTTCACTGAGATTCCACCATGGGAACTACCATGATCGTGGCACCTCCTACATTTCGTTTATTTAAAATTCTTTTCTATCACACCCAAGGCAATGGGAATTATACCTAATAAATCCTCCACCTTCACTACTCCCACTGACTGGGGCATGGTCATGGCTATGGTGAAGCCCTCCTTCACTACTCAAAGGATCCTCTTATATTTTTCATACCATTATCCATCTTTCAAAAATCATTTCAAAAAGAACAACACAAAAATCCATTTAAGACGTTTTTTATTAAAACACATTTATAGAGTTTTCATGTATGATTTCCCATGGTGGTCAAAAACATCAGGGGAAACCCTTGTACCTAAAATCTAGATAGATGTTGTTGGGGAAAAATCATAGAATTTTTTGTGTTTAACATTCTGAATGAGTTAATATAAAACCATGAATAAATTTATCATTATGATTATTTAATTTATATAAAAATATATTAACATTTGGCTGTTGAAGTGAAAGGGACTCAACTTGAGTGCTCCCATCATGTTTCTAATTATTTCTAACATCATGAAAAAATGACGGATGTGTTTCTGATTTATCTAATAGATGTGTTATCATATGCTCATCACATATGAAATCATAAACTCAACACATAAATAAAAAATAGGACCCTTTTTCTTGATAAAAAGGTGACATTGATCTAATTATTCTCATTACATAATTGGGTCCATGGTTTAATGTATAACAAGGATGATTATAGTTTTAATCATACTAGAGAAAATAGTGGTGTCATGTGTTTGGATTAAACCATAAATAGGTCACCTCCATATTGATCTAGATTTGGAATTAAACCACAAGTATATTGACTTTGACATGTTAAGGCCATGTTACAATACTATTCAGTGATGTTTCACATGAGTATAAAAACATTATTCTATCATAAAATGGAAGGCAATAAGGGATAAAGTAAGGAATTTTAATTGGGCTTCCTATTTCAGTTTAACTGAGAAGATGGTTCTGGTAATGGTAGGTTAGGGGGTTTAAACCAAATAAGAGTCCCATTTTGAACCATGTCACATTGTTTGGACATAAGATAATAGCATAAATAGTGACATGGTTGGGACATACACCAAAGAGGATGCCAATGTTTTTCCCAAATATTTAAAGGATATGTGTGGGGATTTATAGAGTTCTTCCCATTATGATAGAATTTATTATTTTGTTCATAGATCCTTTAATAATAAATAATCATTGGGTAGATGTGGCTATAATCACTTGTGTTAATGATTGATTCATGATATAGGTATCAAATGGACCATTAAAAACTAGTTTCATGCAGGATTTGGGTTAAACAAAACATTTTTCCACATGATAAATTGTGCTTTTAAATGAGGATTGTTCCTTAAGGATTGGTAGTTGTGTGAAGTTATCATAAATTATTTTCTATTCATAGAAGCTGTTGTGTGACGGAATTTTCAAAGGATTGTCACCATTAAGAGTCCTTGATGTTTTTATGAATTGTGAGTGGTGTGAATGTTAAGTTTTCATTATTTGAGAGTTTGGGCATCCCTAAAATATGAAATCCATATTTGGAATAATTAAAATGTTGAAAATATGGGTATTTATAAGCCTATGTATTATTGAAATTCCCAGCTCATAGATGATTTTCATGAGTGTAAACCATTCAAGTTGTATAATTCCTTAATTTATAGAGTCACAAAATACATTGACATAGTGGAACACCTAGAATGTGTGGTTCCACATGTTTAAGACTCATATAACATTAGTTGTACATTAATATATTCATGGGGTCCATAATCTTTTATCCTATTCATTCATCCTAATTTATCCTTAGAGGAAACATTTTCATTTAATGAAAACACTACAACATTCTTTTGGAATTGTGTTGAAGATTCATGATACTGTTTGATATATTCTCAATGTCATTTAATTTTTTTAGATAAATTTGAATGATTGGAGATACCCATAAATGGTTTGAAGTATATTTGAGTTTAGTTGATAAATTTATAGAATTATGAGTTGCTGAAGTAAAATTTACAATTCCATATCTATGGTTTTAGATAAAATAGTATTGTAAATATACAGTACATCACTATGATATATTATAATATGGAAATGATAAGTAAAAACAATATTAGGATTTCATTGTGGCACGTAACATTTCATAAAGGGTATATAAGGTTTTCCTGATGATACATAACATATAATAGGGAATATAGACGATATATAATGAAACTCATATTAAAATCCAGAAAATAAAATATCATACAATAATTCATAAGATATTTTAGATCATATGGAATATATGTGTTTAATTTTATACATAAATGAGTGAAAGGATGTGTTTTTCTTTGATAAATAACATACTTTTTTCATATATGAATGATTTGTTTAATGATGTTTAATATCTTCAAAATGATATATTACATTTCAATGTTGATATAGAATAAATGTTTTTGGATTTTTTTGAAAAGTATGAAACCTATTATGATACATACAATATTATATCTGTTATAAAATATATTTAAAGGAGTTAATAAGATATATTTATAATAATTTAGATTCTCATGGCCATAATGAAGAAAAATTGAGCATCAATCAGAAAATTGAGATCACTGATGTGATATGTTTTATATTATATTTCTTATATAAGTTTTACTAGTAATGAAAAGGGAGATTTATATTGAATGAAATTATATGATGTTCATGGATTAAATATATTGATGCTATTTATTTTATTATGAGTCATGAAATGTGTGTAAGATAATTAATTGATAATAATATGATAGGATCATGGTTTAATAACTCTTGGATTTTAAATATGATGATTTGAAATCACTGATGAATTTAAAAACTATATAATATATAAATTGAAAGATTTGAATAGTTTAAAATGAGTGTTATAGAAGAATATAATTAATTAATCCAATACAAAAGGAAGATTGTAATTGATGTAGCTATTTTTAGAATATCATTTGGATAATATTAATAGAATGATAAGTAGTTTATATCATAGTAATAGTCCCACACAAGAAATCCTTGGATGAAGATCATTGGGACCAAAGCTATATTATTTGATGTGAAGAAAAATATAAATATAGGTGAAAATGTGTGAAGTTGCTAAAAAAGTGAAGAATAAAATGATATTAAATTTGACGATATATTCTTTGTATCAAAGAAAGAATCTATGAGAAACTAGAATTATTCAATGATAATTTTGTGGGATTCCATGAAGAATAATAAGGAATAACAATAAGATAAATGATTAAGGCTTATTCTTTGACAACATAGGTATATATTTTCTATGTAGAGATGTATAATGATGAATAAGTAGACCAATTTAATATGAAATGAAAGATGTATATGATATTATAGTTGATTATATCATTGTTTTTATAATCTCTAATGGAGGTAGAAGATGCTACCATTTAATACAGTGACACCCAAGAGTATATTGAAGATTTTTTAGTAGTGAGTTTGGGAGGAATTCTGATTAACTTTAACGATTTAATATAAAAAAGCATTAAAATATTATAAAACAATCAAGAGATAACATAGTCTTTTTGAATGATAACCATAAGAAAAATCATGATACCTTCCGGAATGATATTCACATCATTTTTATATTGGATGCATGTGTCTCAAAATTTACCTGAACACAAAAATGATTAGATATCCATATTGGGAATGAAACATTTAAATATACTAAGTGTTTTTACTCATATTTATTTCTTTCATTGTATGTTTTGTGGTGTGTCGGAAATCTATAATGTGATCTTTTCAACCTAACACATGTATAGGCTAAACTATTTTGAGGGGTAATTAAATGATAAGGTTTTTAAAAAAACTACATAACATTGATTCAACCCAGCTATCAGTCTGACTATAATGATCACTGAGAACTTTAATTAGAATTTGAATATACGATTTTAGCTCTTATTAGATCTACTTTATTTCTATTTTTTAATATATTAAACAATAAGTGAATATTTGATGGGGTTTGTGAGTTTGATAACATAGAAACTATAGTTTTAATTTATTTCAACATGAACATGGAGTTTTTCCTCAAATCCCATGAATAATAGATACAAGAAAGAGGATAAGATATATAGAATGATCTAAAAGATAAATATGGTGAATTACTAATTAAAATTAGTCAAATTGGTTACTTATATGTCAAATCAATTAAAAACACCTTAATAAATGTATACCAAACATTGAAATGTATGTTCCTATTAAAAAACATACCAATTTTTAAAATGATATACATGACTATTTGAATATTTTCAATGATAAGGATATTACATAAATACGGGACATTATTATTGGTATATAAGATGATTAATTATAGTTTTATTTTCAAGATGATGCAATTGGAAAAATATTCCCAAGCAAGTTAAAAAAGTTAAAATCACTCATCAAACGTGTTGAAGCCAGGGAATTAACCATATTGATCCATAAAGAAAACATCTTCAGTGATGATGAATTATTACAAATGATTACTGATGATAAATTTTAGGCATGTAAAATTAATGAATAGAATAATTATAATACAAAAGAAATTCACAAAGATACAAATGATCTCAAAAATACTCAATTGTATGTCAAAGTCAAAAGAATAAAAGATATTGACACCTCCTTTAAAAATATTATCAAGATGAATTAAGAATAAATTGAACTAATAAAGGGAGAATGGGATGAAAATTTAAGATTAATTGAGGATGAAAAAAATCCTGAACATGATGTATTTTAAAATGGTAGTTAAACTATGAAATCTATAAATTTCAAAGGCAGAATCTTCCCAATCCATTTAGTGAAGAAGTGATTAGATCAAGGTTCCTAATGTTATTATTTTTATAAATATCCTCCTATAATTAGAAGTAAGTACATTAAAACCTATTTTAATTCATCCATTCATGTCTTATAAGAAAATTAAACCATTTTCCTTAACTTTTTTGGATTTATTAATGTTTGTTTAATTGGTTTGGTGGGTGACCAATCAAAATATAGGAAACTATGGGTAAAAATGTACAAAAGAACCCCCTATATCAAGTTAGGATTAGATATGTTCAATAAAAATAGATCCCAAAATATGCTTTAAATAAGGGATATATATCTCGAAATAATAATGGTTACTAATTAAGAAAAATTCAAACTAAAGGCATTAGAAAAATGTTTTCTGGAAAATTTAATCTCTGAGGATGTTTTAAAAACATGTAAATTTTTTTAGTATAATATTTCAATTCATTAATATTAAAATTCCAAATATTGATTGGGATATGATCTGAAAACAAGAGGAATTACACTGAGGTGAGATAATGTACATTGAAAAAGGAAAATATGAGTATCAAAAATATATATGAATGTATTAAAAAATAAATCTAAATAAAAAAGGTGTTTATAATGATGAAGAGTATGGTTATGAATCAACCAATATTATATCACAAATTTTAAATTGAGGAAGACCAAAATAGAATAGGTAAAAATTATAAAAGGCAATGAATCTACCTCCGTGATTAAGAAAAATAAAAAACAAGACCCATACAAGAAGATTTATGAGATGGATTCTACACTGATGAATTGATTCTACTAATGTGGGAGAAATTGACACGTTCAGGACTATTGGAAACATGACATGAACATCAATGTTAGAGGATGAAATCTAGAAAAAATAGTGATTCTACATAAGAAATTATTAAAATAATTATTTTATTAGAATACATCGAAGAATAAGATTATGATAGGTTATAATGTATAGTGGTAACACCCCGATGTTTTTTGAAATATTTTTTCAAATTAATTTAAACATTTCAATATTTTTCATTTCATGCAACACTAAATATAGTTTATGTTAAATGAAAGAAATAATTTTTCCTTGTGTAAAAATCTACACCATTTTAATCCCACTCTACACAAAACACTATGTTTGGCTTGTGTTACACACAATGTCGAGTCCCTTTGACAACTTTTGTTTCATGCAAGACTTATTTTTAATGAAATGAAATATACCATTAATACTGTAATTAAAATACTCTTATAATTACCACCAATCCATTGGAATAATATATATAAATACGGGAAAGTAAATTAAAAAAATATTATTTAATGTTTTAAAAAAATTAATTATTTTTTCATAAATTTATAATAAATACAAATAAAACCCAATTAATTATAAAGGATTTATTTTTATAAAAACAACTATTTTAATTCACACAAAAGTGTTTTATCTTAATAAATTAAATTAATCCCTACTAGTGAAAAGCATTTATTAATTATATATATATATATATTATAAATTAAACCATATTGTTTTACATACATCTTGTAAATTTTATAGACATAAAATAATAACAAATCCAATACTAGGCATAAAAACAATATTTTTTTAAAATGAAGTTTTTCTGCCTTTAAATGGTAGACTTCTTTTAATAATATTTTTTGAAACAATAATCATTTTTAATTTAAAAAATAATATTAACATTTTATATCATAATATAAAAATTTACATTGGGATATTTTTTTCATATTTTTCTGTGAAGTTTAATTTTTGGATGAATAGTAAAAAAACAGAATTCTAATCGAAAACTGCATTTTATCATAAATCATCAACGTAGATAAATTATATTTTAAACTTGTTTTATAGAATATTTTGATAAATAATAAATATATTAATACAATTTTGGTCATTGGAATTAATTTCTCATTTAAATTTGATATAAAAACATTTCAAACATTTGAACTTTTTTACATTAAAAGCACATTGTTTCGTCCCATCCATATGATTAATATTAAAATAATTTCTTACAGTTATGTGTTTAGAATAAAGAAAAATGGATTCCATATTTTTTATATTAATAATTTATAATTTATAATAATTTCAAAATAGTTTTTTTCCAAAAATATTAGTGAATGTAATTGAAATTAGTTACAACGATTAAGGTAAAAATGAGTTTACTTAGATGCCAGTATTTAAATTAATGGTCAAATTAACACAGAAACATGTCCAAAATCAATTTTATAGACATATTTATAGAATATTATTCTCTTTATAAAAAATTTACTATTATTGGAGGCTCATGATACAATGGAGACCACTCAATAGTGTTTACCTTTTTATATTTACAAGAATGTCACCCCTCCACTATAAAAGAGAACTCACCCCATAACATATTAAAACCTATAAAAAACTTTGAATCATCCAAAACATCCAAAATATTCTCTAAAATTCCATATTATCAACCTATATTCATAAATTTTGGTATAAATCCATTCATGTAATCAATATTTTTAAAACCAAAAGTTGTCACCCAAAGAAGAGGTTACATCCTTAAACAATCTCTTTTATTTTATTTCTTTCTCCAACCCCTAAATTATTCTTATTACATGATTATAAAATAACCATAGTATAAAAAATAGACTTATATTTCTAATTTTAAATGTAATACCAACATTCACACACACTTTAATCCATTGGGACATGCAACCATCATTCGTGTGTTCAGCGGACTACTGTCTCGCGAGCTGAAGAAGTTCGTTCTTCCATGACCACATTTAATGGATAATAATAATGATGGAATTTTTAATTTTATATGATATATATATATATGATATTTATGATTTATTTATGATTCTTTAATTATGATATAAAAAATACCTTCTTGCTTTCCATTTTTAAGAATTCAAAAACTTTGTTTGTGGACATGTGAACAACTTCCTTCTCAAAGCGATGTGATTCATTCATTATTTACATGGAATGTATTATATATGAGTTTAAAAAACATATATTATATATATTAAACAATAAATATTCTCTATATATATATAATTTATTTTTCATTCTTTAAAAATTTGGAACGAATATGGAAACAACATTCATGCGTATGTACAACCTACTTTCTCCATGAATGGTGTATTTCATTTCATATTTATATATTTTATATATTATTATAAATAATTATATACTGAAAATATATAATATTTATATCATGTTTTATATTATTTTAATAATTAAATCATGAACTAAGTAAAATGATCAATAAATAACATGTCAAAACATATATGAAAAACAAAGTGGTTATTACCTAAAACACAACTTTAACACGAAATTGTTAATAAATGGATAATAGAATGTCATAATAAAATAATTTATGGTATTATATGTAATAATATGTTTATTTTGTAGATTTATAATAAACATATATTTATTATTTATGGGTTTCTATTGTGATTGAAGAAAGTCAAGACTTGAAGTATGGGTTTTCTAATGTCAATTTTATTTCTATGAGATATATACTATATCCACCACTTATTTTTGTTGTCAATTGTGTATACATCTCAATTATAAATTATATCATTAAGGTAATTTACTTAAAAATAATAAAAGTTTAAATTGAATTTATTATTTCTTGAATCTAAAGACTCAAAAGTTAATCAAGTAGTAAGAGGATATCCAGTCTCGCCTTTAATTCCGTGATACTTATGCCATAATAAAAATTAATTAATTTTTTTGAGTTGTATATAATTTCTATGAATTTATGTTATGACTTTTGTCCTTAAATTTATATTTATTTAAACATACATTTTATTATCTGCCTTTCTTGGGGTTTACAGATCAAATGTTTTCAAATTGATAGGGTAATTTTGTTTTAATTTTCCTCCTTTGAGACACATGTTATGTTACACACCTATATTATTTTACAAGGTGTGTATAATTACCCTTGACATTTTTCATCATTAATATTATTATTTTCATGATATTTTAATCATTATTTATAGTTATTATTTCATGGTTATTAGGATTTTATGTTACCAAATTTGTAAGATTTTATTTCTATGATCTTGTCATTTATCATGATTCTTTAGTAATATGCTCCCATTGTTGAAATATTATGATCCATATATCATTAATTATCATGAATTTCCTTATCCTATGTTTACTGATTCTATATACATATAATGGTTCCATTTTTTTAGTCATTTTATGTTAAGTTAATTAACAAATATTTTTTATAAATATCAAAATTTGTTTCTTTTTTCATTCAGAAATATGTGTTCTTTAAATACCATGTTTTCTAAAAATTCTTCAAAAAATTCTATATTATTATCTTATGATATTTAAAATTAATTTTTACCCATGTTTAAACTTATAAAACAAAAGTTTCTTCATAAATGTATCTTTTTTTCATTTTATGATCTAGGTAATTTTGTAATATTTTTACAGTATAAAATTAATGTTTGTTATGTACATATTTATCCACCATGGGGACAGTAATATATTTGAAAATTTATTTTCAATTTTACAAAAACATATTATGAAAAATTATTGTCATAATATGTTACGCATTTGTTTTGTTTTAAAAGTGTTTTTCAATGAAAAAGGTTTTCAAAAAGGTTTTTTATTCAAGACGTGTTTTAAATGTTTTTGAAAGACTCCTTTATGAGTTTTAAATGATATTTTCCAAGAAAAAACTTTTCAAATTGTTTTATGACTTAAATAGAGTTTTTAAAAGGGGAAAGGGTATTTTCATATTTAAATTTATTAAAGTAAATTTTTAATATTACTTTATAAGTTTTCAATGTGGTTTCCAAAGATAAATATTTTTAAAATGATTTATGTCTAAAAAATTGATTTTCAATAAAATGTTATTTTAATTAAGAAAATATCCAAGTGAAATTTAAAAATATTCTCCACCTAAAATGAAATCCATTGATTTAGTTGATTCTTTATATGTGATATATTCCATGGTCATAATTATTATTATTTCTTTGAATGGTTTATATTTAAGATGAAAAGTTGATCATGAAACACACATACTTTATTTTTTTTCTACGATGAAATGATTATGAAACCTCTATATTTTACATGAGTCAATATATGATGAAATATTTATGAAAACCATATCATTTCATGGGTTATGTTATTATATTTATGAAACACATTTTTATCTATGGTTCATGATATTGTGAATGTTTTGTTTTCTTATGGAAAACACATCTATGATTTCATTATGAGATTTATGGGACAAATATATCCCTCAAATTCATTGGGTAAATATTTATATCTCATGAGATATACATGTTTGAAATGGGGATTAAACCAGGTTTTTAAGGGCCTTTGTCAGCTAAGATTGTATCGGGTGTAACCTTGACTATTACAATGGTCTTGGGAGTAAACCATGACTTCTAAGATAGTCTTGGGGTGAACCTTGAATACTAAGATGGTTTGGGGAGGGAAAAAATTTCACTATAAGGAAAGGGATATATCTGGGGTTGGTGGTGATTCCCTCCCAAGAGGTTTATCCCCCATGAAGTGCCTTGATAGTTTTTGGAAATGAGCCTTGACTAATAGGAAAAGATTTTATATGATTATGTATATTCCACATATTCAATTTCTTATTCTTATATTATGCTCTCATGGATTATTCTCTTGATTCCCATATGATTCATGTATTATTATCTTCTAATATTTAGTCTATGACTTAACTACATGATCATTGATATTTAGGGTATGGTATTAAAATATTATTCTCATGTTATCATAAATATTTTCCCTTGATAGGATTTTGTATATCATTTATCTACCCTTACAAAGCATCTAATCTCATCTGTTATTATGTTTCCTTTCCCTAGGTTATAATGATTGGTCTTAATTATGAGTACTAAAGTGGAAAATCTAGGTGGGAATCATTGAATATCTTTTACAAAGTTAGAATATTTAGTTCTAAGATTACAAATACACTAAACTATAATGATCCTTAGGAATGTACTTTTATAATGTACTTAATATTCATCTTAAATGATGTTATATCCATTTACGTTAATCCTAGTTCACTATAGTTGGTTGAAAAGGAAATTTTTAGTCAACAATTATAAACTAGGATAAGAAATCATTAATGTGATCCTGAGGGATACTTCTAATGATATTTCTAGGAATTTCTTTTAGGATTAGTATAATGATGGGTAAAAGTATTTGAGAATTTCATGGAATTTTGGGAACAGATAGAGTGAGTGGTTTCCTAGAAATGTATCCCTTTAAATATACAAAAAGTGAATTTGGATCTTATACATATGTACATTGGGGTAACAACCTTGAAAATGCCCTATTGAGATAGATCAAATCATAAACTAGTGCCTGAAAATAGGTTTGTTCACACATTATTTGACACTCATAAGGGATAGGTTTGTAAATTTACAAACTCATCATGAACCATTATAAAGGATTTAAATTTAAGATGAATATGAATGACGTAGGATAAACTTAAGATACCATATATTAAAAAATCTATCATAATTTAGATATCATATAAGTGATTTATCATGATTATATGGTTTTCTTCTATGATATGCACTGTTCACGCTATGCTTTCTGGTTTTTATTCAATGGAAGGAACCATTTTGAACTATGTTAATGTTTAATGTCACAGAAAATTTATTAATGAGTAGTTAAATGGGATGATCACTAGAGTAAAGGACATTTTGATTATGCCTAATCACTTTTCATGGAACATGATTAACAACATGTACCTTAACTAACTCTCGATCTCACCAAATCATAGAAAAAATAGATTTCTTATATTTAAGGTAATGTACACCATGGAGGAAATAATATTTGGTTTCCTTTGTGATGAGAATATTAAAAGAATCACCCTAGTGAATGTCATAGAATAATGGGAATATTTTTTTACTATGGAGGAGAAGTAAACAAATAAAGTAACTACAAAGGGAAAATTAAAAGATTGGTTAATACAATAAATGAGGATAATGACTTTCTTAAGACAACAACCATGGTTAAATGATCTAATTGTCGAATGGAGGGGCATTATGAAAATCAATTTCCATAGTAGAATGATCATGAAGAGAATCAACAAGGTAGTGAGATTAAATGTTATATTGCTGATGATAATGAAACTATATGTGAAATGTGAAATGAAATAGGTATTAAGTAATACGATGAGGTTTCATTTTTAATGGGCTAAGTTTGAAGTTGAATAATCTATGTTTTTATGTATTTGGATTGTGGAATTATGAATTGTAAGATATATAAAGATTTTTTTATTTATGTTTTTCACTAATTATTTAAAAGAATATGTTGAATTGATCTGATGGAATACATAATTGACTTAATATAAAGGTGATATTCATGGGAAATAGATTATTAAGGGAAATATAACACTAAATATGTTCTTGATGTTGATGTAATAATGTTTGGATAATGCCATGTTTTATAAGAATATTTAAAATGAACAATACATATTACCTAGGAACTGATAAAGGATTTATTGAAAAAATAAGTAATATAATCAATACTATTTGGAATAATAAAGAATACATGTTTTCAATAATGATTCATGGTAATTACAATGTTTCAAGAGAATAAATTATGAAGGTATTCACAAGTTTGGTACGTGTCAATTAGGAAATAATTTATGACATATGGGGGATCAATGCAAATATGATGTTGAGAAATTTAGTGACCTCATTTCAAAATTTGTGTACTGTTATCTTTCAGAAGGATAATATGGTTAACCATTTGTGGAATGTTTTGAGTTAAACATTTGATGAAGTTTTAGATATTAATGTTTTATATCACCATATGATGATTTATACAAGTTAGATAACTTGTGATAACTATTTTCTTGAATGTAAACTAAATATAAAAGGAATGAATTATCACTATATTTATGGATTTCATGATCTATTACTACTTCAAGGTGTAAAAAATCACCTTCATTTTTTACAGAAAGAGAGGAAGTGGAATTAGATAATGCTGCAAACAAAGGGTTATATTGTTCTTATAGAATTAAATATGGTAAGTATATCATATCATAAAAATTATTCAATTTTATGATGACAATTTTGAAAAAAATCATCTTATTACCATCATTTTGTATGACATCACTGACCTATTTACACCTCCTTCGTTTATGGTTTTGTGATTTTTAACATTATCTGGATCACCAAATTTATTGTTACCCATGATATTTATCACTCTATATAATTTCTTACACTTTTATTCCATGTAAAAATATTCACCTACTTTCTCTTATTTGGAATCATAGTTATGTTTTACTTTGGGTAACCATTATGTTTCTAACATTTCGTTTTAAAGGAAGTTTCTGTATTCATTTGTATGATGTCTGTTTATATGAAAATAACTTTCATGTATTAATACTTCTATGAAAAATATGAATTTTGAGTGTGGAATTGATTATATGGGTGGTTGTATAATGTAACACCCTATGGTTTTTTGAAATGTGTTTTTTGAATTAATTTAAACTTTCCAATATTTTTCATTTCATGAAATACTGATTATAGGATTTGTTATTTAAGATCAATATATTTGGATTTAATTTAACATTTCCCCAAATTATGTTTATTCTATATGAAGAATTATGTTTATCTTGTGTTACAGAAAATATCGATTACCTTTGATATCTTCCATTACATTCAATAATGAGTTTTTACCAAACTACAATACAAGATTAATATTAATATTAAAATATTATTATAATAATAACCTAGCCATTGGAACAACAAATATGAAAAATATTAAATAAATTAATAACATTATTTTATAAATGTTTATAAAATTAATTATTTGGTTATCAATTAATTATTAATAAAAATAAAATCAAATTTAATATAAAGGATGTGTTTTTCTGAAAAATTTTATTTTATGCCCATAGAAGCATTTTATTTAATAAATTACATTAATCAGAATTAGTGAAACATATAAATGATATTTATATATTATAAATTAAACCAAATGATTTTAAATACATCCAATAGGTTTTATTGGAGAAAAATAATAACAAGTCCAATTTTAGGCATAAAAACTATATTCTTATAAAAGGTATTTTTCCACATTTTAATAACAAACATGTTTTAAAACTAATTTTTCAAACTGCTATAATTGTTTTTGAAATATAAACATCATTTTTTAAAATTAAAAAAATAAGATTTACTTTGGGTTATTTTTTCGTATTATTTAGTGAAGTTTCATTTTTTGATGACTAATGGAAAACACCGATGTTTTATTGAAAACTACATTTTCTCATAATTGAGAAATATAGTTAAACTATATTTTAAATTTATTTAATTAATATTTAGATACTTTATACATATATTATTAAATTTTAGGTCATTTTAAAAAATTTCACATTTAAATTGGATATTAAAACTTTTCAAACTTTTCAAATGATTACTTTAAAAACCTGGGGTTTCATACCCTCTATGGGATTAATTTTAATTTATTTCTACCACTTATGAGTTTATAATTAAGAAAATGGATTCCAAATTCTTAATATTCTTAATTTATAATATCTAATAATGTCAAATTATTTTTTTATAGAAATTATTAGTGAATTTAATAAAATAAATTACTGTGATCAATGTAAAAATGAGTTTACTTAGTTATTAAACATTAACTTATGTGAAAAAATAATCTAGATACATGTAATGAAATAAATTTTATGGTCATATTTATTAAATATATTTTCTATTTTAGAAAAATGGACAATTATCAGAGGTATGTTATGTAAAAGATACATCTTTATAGTGCTTACCTTTTCTTATTTACAAGAATGTCACTCCTCCTGTGCTCTGAAGAAGCACACACAACCCCTAACTTATACACACCTCTCAAGCAAATTGGATCATTCAAACCATTCTCAAATATGCTCCAACATTCCTTAATATAAACCCATAATCCTCCATTTGGTATTAAATCCAACAATGTATGCCCATTAGTAAGAAAGCCAAAAGGAGTTACCCAAATAAGAAGTAACATACTTCAACAAAAAGTTTTGTTTTATTTCATTATCCATGCAGTAAATTATTTTTATTAAAATATTATATAAAATATTATATATAATAAATATAATTAGATTTTTTATGTCAATTTTACTACCTACAGTCACACACATTTCTATCAAATTCAGATACATTGTCATCGTTTGTGTATACGTAAGACTACCGCCTCACAAAATGATGTAGGTCATTCTTCAATTACCACCACTCAAGGTTGAGAATAATTATTTACATACTGTTTTTATATTACATTTATGATATTTATGATTTATTTATGATTATATAGTCATTATATAACACATAATTTTTTTCCATTTTGTTGGAATACGATAACTTCGTGTGTTGTCGTCTGGACTACTACAGCCTAAAAAGTGATGTGATTCATTAACACATTACATAGAAGGTATTAAGGATGTATTTAACAAATATATGTGATCTATATGAAATAATAATTCTATTTATAATATATATATATATATATATATCATTTTCTTTTCTTTTTTTAAAAATATGACAAAAAAATAGAAACAGCATTCATGTATACATACGACCTACCATCTCTATAAACATTGTAATTTATTTACAATTAATATCTTTTACAGATTATTATAAATACTTATATACTGAATATATATGATATTTAAATCTTTATTTACATTATTTAAATAAATAAATCATGATATAAGTAAGAAAAAAAATAACAAGTGAAAACATATACTAAAAACAATGTGGTTATTACTGAAACATAACTTTAACATTAAATTATTAATAAATGGGTAATATTATATTATAATAAAATAATATATGGTATGATATATAATAATATATTTATGTGTTATATGTATAATAATATTATATTTATTATACAGTTGGTTCCAATGTATATGAAGAAATCCAAGACTTAAGGTAAGGGTTTTCTCGTCTCAATTTTATTTCTACGAGATATGAAATATTCACAACTTATTATTATTTTATAGTGCATATAATTCCCTATGATATGTTATATAATTAATTTGTTTTATTTAATTATATTAAAATATTCAATTGATGTTATTATTTCACAAATATCATTACTTAAAAGTTATGCAAGTGGAAAGTGGATTTCAAGTCTCACATTTATTTTTGTGATACATAGGCCATATTCACCATTAATTTACTTTGTGTGGTGTATATAATACACATGAATGTATTATATGATTATTATACTTAAATTTGTGGGTATTTAAATATCCATGTTATTATCTATATTTCATGGGTTTTACAGATCAAATGTTACCAAATCAGTAGGGTAATTTTGTCTCAATTTGCGTTTCTTGAGACCCCTGTTATGTTATACACCTACATTATTTTACAAGGTGTATATTCTACCCATTTACAGGTAGTATGATTAATATATTTCCTTTAATTATATTATAATATTCATTTAATGTTATTATTTAATGTGGAATAGGATTCAATGTTACAAAACTAGTAGGAGTTTATTGTTATATTCTCATCATTTATCAGGATTTTTTAGGACTATGCTTCAATTGTTGAAATTTAATGATCCATATGTCAATAATTTTCATTAAATAACGTATAATATGGTTTTTAATGTTATATAAAATTTATGGTACCATTTTTCTACTCTTTAGTACTTATGTTAATTAAGAAAATAGTTTTAAAAAAATATGACTTTATTTACCCTTATGGTGAGAAATATTTATTCTTTAAAAAATGTGTTTTATAAAAAATAAAAAATATTTTATAATATTATCCTTTGATATTTAAAATAAATTTTTACCAATGTTTTCTATTTTTAACAAAATAGTTTTTAATAATGAATATTATTATTATTTTCTGGTCCATGCACTTTTCTAAACTTGTTACGGTGCAAAAGGATTGATCGAAAAGTATAGACTTATCCGCCATCATAAGTGTCATTTATTTGAAGATTAATTTGAAAGTTTACAAGATCATTTTTTAGGATAATTTTTTTCCTATATTTTGACATTCATTGTTTTCAATTTTTTTCAAAGAAAAAGTATTTAAAGAAAATTATATTCAAGACATGTTTTAAATTATTTTCAAAGCATCCTTTATATGTTTCCAATGCTATTTTAAAAGAATTTTTTTCGAAATATTTTATGATTTCAAACAATTTTTCAAAATATAAAATGCCATTTTTCTCTGCAAATGTTTTAAATGATTTATTTTAATTATTTCTTGATATGTTTTCAAAGCATCTTATAAAGCAAATGACTTTAAAAATGTTATCTATAAAAAAATTGATTTTCAAAAAAATGTTATTTTCATTATGAAACAGTCCAACTGATATTTTATAATCCTTATCCACATAAAATGACATTATTTGATATATTTTATGATTTACTTGGAATATGATTCAATATCACCATTATTATTCTTTCTATGAATGGTTTATATCTAAGATAACATTTTTTTATGACACCTTCTACCTTTCAGGGGATATTATATGACAAAAGGATTATGAACTCTATATCGTTGCCATAGTTCATAATATAATGAAATTTTTATTCTACCAATTTCATTTCATTGGTTATGTTAGGATATTTATGAAACCCATTTCTTTCTTTGGGTCATGACATGATGAGTGTTTTATTATCTTGTGTCACACATATGTATGATTTCATTATGAGATGGGTGGGACAAATATCTCACCAGAATTCATTGGGTAAATATTTAAATATTATAATATAGAAATGGCTAAAATGATGATTGAATGAAGTTTTATAAGGGACTTTTTATTCTAATATACTCTTGGGAATGGTAATTGACTAGTAAGATGGCATTGGGAGTGAACCTTGACTACTAAGATCGTCTTGGGATTAAACCTTGACTACTAAGATGTTTTGGGTAGATAACTCAATCCCCTGCAAGAAAAAGAATATAACTTGGGTTGGTGGTGTGTCACACCCAATAGGTTTAGCTCCCATTAAGTTCCCCAATATGTTTTTGGAAATGAGCCTTGACTTATAAGTAATGATTTTATATGATTATGTATATGCCACAAATTCTAGATCTTATTCCATTATTATTATCTAATGGGTTGTTCTCTTAAATCCCATATGACTCATGTCTTTTGAATAACCAATATTTATTCCATGACTCATGTATATGATATTTGATAAGTAAGGTATGATATTAAAATGTTATTCTCATATTCACATATCCTTATCCTCATGTTATTCTTATGTTTATTTTTTATTTACCCTTACTAATTATATTATACCACCCTATCATATGTTTAATTTCCCCATGTTGTTAAGGAAGGTTTTATATAGACATACTAAAGTGGAATTTCTTTGTGGGAAACATTGATGATATTTCCCCATGTTAAATATTATATTCCACATTTCCAAAGACACTAAAATATTACAATCATTGGGAATATACTTTTATTTTGTGTTTAATATTCTTATAAAATTATGTAATATCCATCTATCTTAAACCTGGGTCTCAATGATGGTTACCCTTGGATTCTTGTAAAAATATGTCTAAAATCTATAAAAACGAGCATGTTACAAAAGAATGAATTATTTTTATGATGACCCAACTAGAATTGGAAAATAAGATAGATAAAGAATAATAAATCTACAATGATTTTCTTTATAATGTGAAATTGAAAATTCTATATAAGAGGATATTATGAAAATCATGAATTAAATTATTCTCCTAAATTCTCAATGTAAATGAATATATATAAGAGAACACATGAATAGTTCAAATCAAGATAGAACTATGTTAAATGTGCTTACTAGGTTGTAAATAAAATCTCAACCTGAATGCTTTGTTAATAACCATTGAAGAACCCATTATATTATAATGTAACTATTTAAAAATGATTGTTTATATAGGAGATCAATGTTGATCCGATAATGTAGAGAACTATATTGATATTAACACCATATAAGATGGATGATTTTATATCAAGGAATTATTTAACCTAGGTTGTAATGCATAATTTTAAAACCAAAGATAGTATTATAAATATGTTTTTGGTATTAATTTTAACAAAGGCCACCCATGAGTAAAATTAATGGTGTGTATCCCTTGAGGGGGAATACTAGATTTGATCTACTTTCAGAATTCCATTATTTCATGTTAGTATGTAATTTCATGAAAACGATGATGTTGATGTATGATAAATAATTTATATTTTTTTTTGATTTAATCAAATATGATTACTAATGGGGAATTATTTTTGAAATATAATGTATCATAACGGGTATGAAACATACATTAACATGAATATTTTTGTAGTTTTTTAGTTGATTACATGTGACATATTGAAAAATATTCTGGAAAAACCCATATAAATTTAAACATAATGGTATTACATATTGAATACTGATTTGGAAAATATTGAAATTTAGGTTATTATCTCTTATTATATAGACTGATATAGATCCCATAGACTTATATTTTATTAATTTATGGCCCATTTCATAAGATAATTACAATTTCCCCCACCACAAAAGTTGATCAAGTTTACCTTCAAAAGTTTGGGATGATAAATTTCCCATCATCAATGATCTATGATATTAGTATGAATATCCCTTACACTTTATAATTTTTATTTATTATTAATAAGGGGAGATAAAATCGAAGAACTTTTGATAATACATTAATTGTAATTATTTGGATGTGTTGAAGGGTATTTTCATAAAATTAAATGGGGGATATTTGAGATCCCAATGGATTTTGAATATTTTTTTCAATAAGTAATGTTTATTTTAATAAAGATACAGTTTGGAGTTCCATGTTCATCTCCAAAAATGCATATTGTAAGATATTGAGTAAAGAATTGTTAAACTATTCTTATATTGTATAAGTATTTTTGGTTAATTTTTCATGTTTTAAAAACTAAAATTTAATATTGAACTGATGGTGTCTCTTTGTGTGATAGTGAAGCAGTTTATAAATATCTGATTATATCTTTTCTTGAATTAATGATATTAAATGATAAGTACTGAAACAATATGAGAAAAATTGTCCACTACATGATACTACATGACCTTGAAAATATGAATATTTAAAATCAAGAGGATAGTTGATAAAAAAAATTAAAAAAACTGTAATATTGTGTAATTATCTCTATGTTTTCATTCTTGGTGGATATTTAATTTATTGTTTATCAAAATTGGATAATTTTTAGAGAGAAATGAGTTTGAAGAGAGAATTGGTGGTGTAGTGGGAGTATAATGAAATACTCACGAATAATATTTATACAATACAAGATGATTCAGGAATTATACTAATGATTTTTAAGAATGTATGATAAATTATAAAATCATTTAATTTGTATTGATATGAATTGAAGCTATCGAGACACCAT
Organism: Viscum album; assembly: GCA_963277665.1. Classification (NCBI taxonomy): domain Eukaryota; kingdom Viridiplantae; phylum Streptophyta; class Magnoliopsida; order Santalales; family Viscaceae; genus Viscum; species Viscum album. The sequence continues at coordinate 1,718,311,006 of OY728145.1, read as the reverse complement.
GAGAAGGTTTGAGTTTTTTATGAGAAAAGATAATGAAGTTCTAGAATTATGATTAGAACTTCAAAATTTTACAAATTTATACACATGTTTTTCTCAAAACAAAATATTGGAAAAATACTTATGATCAATGTGATATGAAACAATATATGGATGATAAGTAAGAAAATATGAGGACCCCACAGTGATATATATATCTTTTGAAGGATGTGTGCAGTTTTCATTATTGATATGTGTCTTGAACCTCCCCCACTAAGAACCCATCCTTGTCCTATAGTGAAGAAAAGGGTGACCACCCAAGTCCCACCTCTAATAGCTCCTAAGTTAGTGACTAGAACTATTGGTATATAACATACATGTTAATGGAATAACCCTCATATAACCCAAGAATATAGACCCAACCCAATGATCAATACCATGATATAAATAAACAAAAAACCATAATAAAACAAAAATTCATGTATAATGTTAAAATATTTAAATTCCAAATTAAAATTCTGATAGAATTTCTACTTAGTGAATCTGTATAAAAACACGAGTTCAAAGATATTAATAATATGCTCGATTACCAAAATATCCCTACAAACCTGAATAATAGTTCATATATATACGGGAGCGTGAAAAGGGTATAATTAGTTGGAATATACTCAAGACCCAATATGTAAATTGTAACACCCTAAGGATTTATAAATAAATGCCTGAAACATTGAGTCTCCAAAAAACACCACTTGGTTATAACCTAGTGAGTAATCATAGTTTTTCATCCTTTATGATTTGAATTTTGAAGAACTGACATACACAGTTGTGTTTAATAACATATTTATAGAAAGATAAGACAAACATAATTTTAGTGAATAGTAACATACCTTTATGAATAGTAATATGAATAGTAATATTATCATTATGAATAGATAATCATAGTATTATTTTATTTTCTCAAGGTTATAAGATAATCAGATATTGATTAATTTTTCATTGTGATATAAAATGAATTATTGTTTTAAAATTGTTATTTTATGAATAAATTATGATTTTATTTAAAAATTTAATTAATCATACATAAAAAATTATTTTAAAAAAATGGATTTCATTTTTGAATTCATAACATCGATATTAGGCTACACTGAATTTATGAAAATTTTAGAAAATACTTAAATTTTTTCGTGATTAGCCAAAATACAGTTTTGAGTTTTCTATATGAATAATGACCTCATAATGATTTAATAATTAATATAGAATTATTGTAGACTTATGTGCATTAGTATATTATATGAGGTGACCCGTGTGGAAAATACCTTGGGCCAGCCCATGAGGTTAAAAATACAACTAATGAGGTGTTCTTTGAAATTAATAAAAAAAACTCCCTCTATTTTACTTTAAATATCCACTCATTACTTCATTTTATTTCTCTAAAAATTCATCATTCTCAAATATCTTGTATTTTTTACTTCCCCATGAGTCCACCCAATGTTTTCTCAAGCCCCCAAGGTCGCAACATTCATTTTTTTGGAGTTACTCTACAAGTAAGGGAATCCACCACCATTCTTTTTTTCAAGAACTGTTTTTATGTTATTCTCATTTAATTTCGTTTGGATTATGTTGGTATATGTCATTAAATATACCCCTTACCTTACATATTATTTAATAATGATTATAGACCCCAATTTATCTCATCAACATATTTTATAAATTTTAAGTGCCGTCATTAGGCTGCTGAATTTTCGTAATGGATTTCTCAAATTCTCTTTTTTATTTCGGGTTCATTTCTTTTATTTTTCTTTCATCACCACATTTTATCCAAATGATATGATAAATACAGTACCTTAAAAGTAATATAATATTTTTATTATAAATAAATAACTCATCATCATCTATCCTTTACCCTTCTTTTATACAAAAATGGAAAACACCGTATGAGAAGTGTTTATTTATCACATTCATGGATGACCAGTTTTAAATTTCCATTATCGTATTAATGGATTTTAATGAAACCATATTTATGGTTCAATCAGAATATAATTTTTGTAACACTGCAAGATTCCACGATGCGATTTTCTTTGAATAATACAGTAGCATGTGTTGTACGCAACTTCAAGATTCTAACACACTACGACCAATCAATGTAGCCATTATGAATAGTAATTCCAACTTTTTGAAATTTTATAAATTTTAACTCTAAAAATGGAATTCATTTTTGGATTTGGAATATTTAAATTAGCCTAGGGTAAAATTTTGGAACTTCTCGGATAACTTTTTTATATTGATGAATAATGAAAATTACTAAATTTTATTTAAAAACAAATTTTTAAATCGAAATAATTAATTGTGATAAAATATGAATTTAAGTGGTTTTAAAGTATATTTAGAATTTATTTTTAATATTTAATACAAGTTTTTTCATTGGACATAATTTCACAATTAAACCGGACATAAACAAGTGTCAATCTTTTGATAGTTATTATCTGATAAAAACATGCTTTTCGTTTTAACAACGGGAATTAATTTTAAATTAATTTCTACCACTTTTGTGTTATGAATTTGAAAAAATGGATTCCTTTTTTGGAATCAGGATGTCAAAATTATCTAAAAAGGAAGCTTTTATTTTTAGACATTTTGAATAATTACTTCGGTAAATATTTTATTTACCACGGTTAAAGGGTAAATCCGGTAAATAAAGGTATATAATAATATAATAATAAACATAATTTACCATAAAATGTGTCCTAAACTTTCTGGTTGATACATGTCCGACCCTGGAAATCTTTGGGTCACTTTTGGGACCCCATGGATCCACTTGTAGATGATAAGGACACTTTATATTAATTAAGTTAAAATAAATTCAAAAATGACATAAGCATATATCTTTTAGCAAAACAATTTTTCTATAGGGTTATATATATTGGATTTTCGACTATAAATATTAATTAGAAAGATAAAATTATTTCCTACATAATGGTAGTTTATTTATAATTTTTATACATTTAATAATTAATATTATTTCTGACACAATAATGAAGCAGTATTCTCCTTATTAATGAATGAATCAAATAATTGTTCTTATAAATGTTAAAATAAATATAATTTCATAGTTTTGATGACATAAATGAATTTTATTAGTTAATATGACATTATAGGATTGCTTAAATTAGTTTGTTTTTAATTAATAATGTTTTTAAGACTTTGAAAAAAATCAATTATTGAATAGTGTCAAAATTGACATAAATGAGTTTTTTTAAAAACATATTATATTATTAATTGATATTCAAATCCTAAAAATATAATGTTCAGAAAAAGTACTTATATCATGATATGTGTATCATTAATGGACCAAGTTATGGTCGCATGGATGTATATAGTATGTTTATTAACTATAAAATTTAAAAATACAAAGTGACATGGTAAATTTCAAACTAATTAACTAAGAGTTAAAACTAAAATATAAGGTTAATATAATGACCCAAACCTGTTTAAATTATATTGTTTGAAAGTATTTAGACCCATCCCCACCTTATAATTTTAATAATCCACTTCGGAGCCACTAGAAACCGAATTTGAATTTATTATAAAATAATATTTCTAGCTTTTCCAAAGGTTCCCCTCACCCCTCTTATAAAAGGGAACTCCCCCTTATCACTAATTCACACATTCAAAGCCAATTTTCTTGGCCATCACATGCTCAAATACTCTCTCAACGTCCATAAATTCAACCTAGAGTCCTTATTTTGATAATAAAGCCAACATATGGCACCCTTTTGATCAAATCAAAAGGAAGAACCCGAAAAGAGATAATGTTTTCACCACCTCTCTTTCAAGTTCCTTTATTCTTCCACTTCTTCATTATTTTTTATTAACATTATAAAATAATAACTCTAGTATCTTATATATAATATGATTTATTATAAATATGGTACTACCATATTCAGTATTCTATCCATCCTTTGAATGACATGTCACCATACGTTCGTACATACGGCTTACCGTCTCCACGTCGTGGTGTAATTGTTATTCAAAACATTATTATTTGGATGGGTATAATAATGATGTGTAACTCATGTAAATAATAAATATAACATGATAATTATTCTTTATATATGATATACCATCCAATTATATATTATTTTAATATCAAAATAATGATATTGTCGCTCGTTCGTACGTATGGACTACCATCTCCACGAACGCGATGAGATTCATTCCCCATCATATCCATTCAAGACTAATTCTCATTTAATGATTAAAAATAATGTTTAAGAACTTGATATCATTATTTATATGAATATGATACAATCAATCCATAAAAAACATGGCTTATGTAACAAAACATATAAAAGAAAATGAGTAAGTTAACACCCGAAACAACGATAATACTAAGATATTATTAACAAATCAATGTTAAAAGATCATATATGATATCATATTAATGTATATGATTCTTGTATAATTTAATAAAAATTATTTCACCATTATACATGAGGTTAACCTACCCTCAACGAAGGAAAAGTACAGGTTAAGGGTTTATTTCACAATCTCTTCATTATCTGAGGTTGTTTATACGTAATTATCTACTGGGACCTCTTTATCATCCACATCCATGTTTCATAAAAAGGTATTTCAAATCATTCTTCATATAATAAAGACTATGGGATAAAGTCATTTATACCCTTATTGACTTTTTATAAGAAGTTTATAATGTAATATTTCTGTTGTTTTCCAAAAAATGTCCTTTTTAACCTTTTCGACAGAATTAAGGTAGAATGTCTTTTTTAACATATACGGTGGGTGCGACTATTTTAAGCTGTTATAAAATCATCTAAGCTTCCTTTATAAGCTTATAAGAAAATTTTCAATTTAAATGATTTATTTTATAATTATGTGACTTTTAAATGATTTAAAAAAAGAGATATTTCTCTCCAATATATGAAAATATTGTACAAATGTATACGTATTAAACGCAAGCTTAAATATGTTTTCAAAAAAAAAAACCCGACTCTCAAGTATGGTAGATAGGAAGGGATTCGGTGTGGACCCAAAGTGGTTATTGATATTGCTTGTGATTAGTTGACTAGTATAATATCCATGTGAATATGTAAATGGACTTATTTTATTTTATTTTTTCCATGTTATGTTGAATTTCAAGTTTAAAAGGCTTTTGTTTTAGTTATACATTGCTTTAAATGTTTATGCTTATTTATGAAAGTTTCCACTATATTGTTATCTTTACTGGGCATTTGAGCTCACCGCTTTCTATGTTTTATTTTTCCCAGGATGTGAAGATGTATTTTATGAATGACTTTCAGGGATAGTATAAGGGGATATGAGTTTGGAGACAAGATGTTGTTGTAGTTTTCACTTTATGATGTAATGTAAACTTTATGAATGTATCTAGTGTTTCCAAGACTACTAAACTAATCTATTTTTTGAGACTTGATATTTTTTTATCATTCTAATGTTATGTAATAATGCACTGAATCTGGGTAACTAGGGTACAAGAATTACAGTTGGTATTAGGGGAAGTTCAGTACAAACCTTGGAAGCTAGATTTAGATAAACTCTGATTAGAGCACATAGATCTAAGATGGAAATTAAGGATTAGTATAGATGAAATTCCTAGAATTTTGGTATTGTAGAAATTTTGTGAGTTTTACGAGCATTACATCCTTTTCTAGATACGATTTGGTAGAGCCGGCTCCGACACAGATGTACCTAGGGGTAAAACTCAAAAACACCACTTTGAGCTAGACTCAAACATGAAATGGTGCACGAAAACGGGCTTTGCTGCACTCTTGGTTACGACACTCCTGGGGGATATTCTTTGGATAATTCTCAATTTATTTACAAACCATTATGAAGGGTTTATGATTATATACTTACTCAAATAAAACATGTTTATGATTATGGACTATATCCATAAATAGTTCAATTTATGTTAAATATTTTACAAGTATAGAATTATGTATTTTGATTCATAAAATGATCTAGTTTATTACATTGTTTAGAAATGGTGCATAGTTGATGAAATAGAAACCGTATAAATTCACGCACTCCATGTAGGGATTTTCCACTTTCTGAAGATAATTATAGTTGAGCCGGTGATGCAACTGGTGCTGATCAACTAATCACCATACTGAGACATATCACTCAGGTTATGAATAATAACCTTACCCGCATGGAGCACCCTGATCCACAATGTGAAGGATCAATGTTTGATCACTTCATGAGGCAGCAACCACCAACATTCAATGGGAGTACAAATCCATTAGCAGTTTAGCAATGGATAAGTTCCCTAGAGAAAATATTTTAGGCTTTGGAGAGTAGTGAAATGGAAAACGTTTTCATGGCAGTTTATCGCCTCAATGGAGATGCTGATCAATGGTGGTCACTGATTCAAAACACAAAGGAAGATGATGAAGTATCAAATATGGAATGTAGGGAGTTCAAAGATCTTTTCTTTGAAAAATACTTTCCTCGTGACCATCGAGCAGATATGGAAAGGCAATTTCTGAGTCTGAGACAAAAGGAGGATGAGAATGTCGCAAAGTATGAGGTTAACTTTAAAAGGTTATCAAGGTATTCTAGAGATTATATACGTAACCCAAGAAGTAAGATTAATTGTTTCTTTGATGGGTTGAAACCATTTCTTCATCGAGCATTAGTGTCACAATCCTACTCATCGTACGAAGCTGTTGTCTCATGTTCTATCAAGAGAGAAAAAGAATTCTCTAAGTCTTATGACTTTAAAGAGAAGCAAGAGAAGAAGAGATCTATTGATCACTCTAGGAATGGAAATAAGGGGAAGAAGGGAATGGTTGAATATCCATCCTGTAGTAAATGTGAGAAGAAATACCCCAGTACTTGCTTAAAATGAATGGGAGTCTATTACAAGTGTGGTGAAAAAGGCCACCAAGCTCGTGATTGCATGCAGAAGAAGGAAGATACTTATGTCCAATGCTACAATTGTAGGGATATGGGACATTATTCAAATGAATGTCCTAAGCGTCAGGGGAACATAACTCAAAAAAGGAAAAGGGATCAAGGCCAAACTTATGCTATCACTACTGCTGAGGTAAAAGCTCTGAAAGACGTGGTGGTAGGTAATTTAATGGTTTTTTCAAGTTTAGAAAATGCTTTATTTGATTCTGGATCATCGCATTGTTTCATATCTTTCCTGTTTTCTAAGAAAATTAGATATTTACAATTTGATTTAACAAGGGAGTTGTCAGTTAAAACTCCTAAGGGAAGTATCATTGCAACAATGTTTTGTGAATTAGTCCCCACTAGAGAACATAAATGTTCTTTATCCTCTGATCCCATCGTCATACCTATGATTGAGTTTGATATAATCATCAGTATGGATTGGATTTCGGACCATGATGCGAAGATTTATTTTAAGAAGAAGTAGGTAAATATTTTTTATGATGATGATAAAGAACACCTTATCTTTAGAGAAGAATCGTCACCAACTAATTATTATCTATATCCACCCCCAGTTACTCAACTAAATTCAATTATTTGGGAGGAAGAGAATGAAATTACTGTGGGTGAGGAAAGGAATGTTCAAATAGAAGATGTACGTATTGTGAAATAATTTGTAGTTGTGTTTCCCGAAGATTTACATGGACATCCTCTAGAACGAGAAGTTGAGTTTTCCATTGATTTATTTCATTGATCAAGGCCTATATCTAAGACCCCTTATAGAATGGACACTGTAGAATTAGTGGAACTAAGGAAACAACTAGATGAATTGAGTAATAAGGTATTTATTTATCCTTGTGTTTCTCCATGGGGAGCCCATGTTCTTTTTGTTAAAAAGAAAGATGGATCTATGAAGTTACGTATCGACTACGGGGAGATTAATTCTTTAAAAATAAAGAACAAGTATTCCTTACCTCGCATTGATGATTTATTTGACCAACTGCATGGTGCTCAATACTTTTCAAAGATTGACCTTTAATCTGGATACCATCAGTTGTGTTTGAATAAGGAAGACATTCCGAAGACAGCATTTCGAACCAGGTACGAGCATTATGAGTTTACAGTAATTCCTTTTGGGCTGACTAATGTGCCCTCTCTATTCATGGATCTAATGAATATATTTTTCAAGGAATATCTAGATGAATTTTTGGTGTTATTTATTGATGATTTATTGGTATAATCCAAAATCTATGAAGATCATGAAATCACTTGCGCATTATCCTGAAGACTCTGATAAGAGAAGAATTATATGGGAAGTATAGTAAGTGTGAATTCTGGATTTAGGAGATTTATTTTCTTGGTCATATTGTCTCTAAAGATAGAATCTATGTTCATCCTTCTAAGACCAAGGAAATCCAAGAATGGCCTGCACTGACGATTATAACCAAGGTACACAGTTTTATTGGTTTAGCAGGTTATTATCGACGTTTTGTCCAGAATTTTTCCCAGTTGGCTAACCCATTAACATAGCTCATAAGTAAAGAGGTTAAATTTGTTTGGACAAAAGAGTGTGAAGAATGTTTCGAAGAGCTGAAGAGAAGATTACTCAATGCTCGTATATTGACTCTACCATCGGGGGATGATGGGTTCGTTATTTATAGTTATGTATCGAAGAATGGACTTGGTTGTTTCTTTATGCAGAATTATAGGGTTATTGCCTTTGCATCACAACAGTTGAAAATTCATGAGCAAAACTATCCTACTCATGATCTCGAGTTAGCAGTTGTGATCTTTGCTTTGAAGATATAGTGACACTACCTCTATGGTGAAAAATGTGAGATTTATAATGATCACAAGAGTTTGATGTATATTTTCTCACAAAAAGTACTCAACATGAGGCAAAGGAGATGTCTTGAATTACACAAGGATTATGATTGCACAATACACTACCTCCCAGGAAAGGCAATCAAGGTGGTAGATGATTTGAGAAGAAAAGATCATGTAGTTTTGAACATGATGAGAATTGAAAGGGATCCTATTTTCATTGATCTAGTGAATATGGATATGGGAATTACCCTGGAAGGTGAAACATCGATACTTTTTCAAATGGTTGTCAAACCATCTTTACTATAAAGGATAAAGAGTTCTCAGACCGGTGATGAAGACTTTCAAAAGACGATTAAAGCTGTGAATGAAGGAAGATTGAGAGACTTTGTGTATGAAGATGGAATTTTGAAATTTGGGAAGAGACATTTTGTTCCTGATATACCAGATCTAAAAAGGTAATTGTTGGATGATGCTCATAGTTCAAATTTTCCTATACACCTTGGGAGCACCAAAATGTATAGGGATTTGAAGGAACAATTTTGGTGGGACAACATGAAGAGGGAGATTTCTTATTTTGTGTCGAGATGTATGGTTTGTCAATAAGTGAAAGCTGGAAGGCAACATCCTGGTGGATTATTGCATCCTCTTCCCATACTTGAGTGGAAATGGGATAATATTACGATGGACTTCTTCAGGGGCTACCAAAGACTCCTAGAAGGAATGATAAAATATGGGTAATTGTTGATCGTCTTACCAAGTCATCACATTTCCTTTCTATAATAGAATATTTACCACTTGAATGTATAGCAAGACTATATATTAATGAAGTTGTGAGACATCATGGAGTACCCCTATCGATTGTTTCTGATCATGATCCCCATTTTACTTCAATATTCTGGAAAAGTCTCCAGAAATCATTGGATACTGAACTTCATTTGAGAACTGCCTACCACCCTCAAACAGATGGACAATCAGAATGGACTATTCAAACCTTAGATTACATGTTGAGATCCTGCTCACTTGACTTTCAGGATATGTGGGATCAATATTTAACTCTGGTAGACTTTTCCTATAATAATATCATCTATTCGAGTATTCAAACGGCACCATATGAAGCGTTATACGGAAAGATATGTTTCACACCAACCTGTTAGGTTGACTTTGGTGAAACAAAACTTTTAGGCCTAGAACTGGTTGAGGAAACAATGGAGAAGGCGAAGGTAATCCAAAACCACATCAAAGAATCTCAAAGTAACCAGAAGAGCTATGCTGACAACTGAAGGAAGGATTCGGAATTTCAGGTAGGAGATCATGTTTTCCTGAAGGGATCTCCATGGAAGGGAGTTATACATTTCGGCAAGAAAGGTAAATTGAGTCCTAGGTACATACGACCATTCGAAATTCTAGGACGAATTGGGGATGTAGCTTACTGTTTGGAAATGCCTCCACGTCTCTCCAAAGTTCAAGATGTGTTCCACATATCACTGTTGAGAAAATACATGCCAGACCCAACGCATGTACTCACTTATGAGTAATTAGAACTGGAACCTGATCTGTCTTATTTCGAAGAGCCTGTTAAAATTTCTGATACTAGAGAGCAAGTGCTGAGAAACCGGACAACTCGTCTGGTAAAAGTTCTATGGAGGAACCATAAGATAGAAGAGGCAACGTGGGAACCCAAGGAACTTATGATGAATAACCACCCGAGACTTTTCATGTGGTAGTATTCTAGAAATTTCAAGGACGAAATTATTTGAAGGATGGGAGAATGTAACGCCCCAAGCTTCCACGGTATGATTTTCTTTGAATAATATATTAGTGTGTGTTGTACGCAACTTCGAGATTCTAATACACTACGACCAATCAAAGTAGCCGTTATGAATCGTAATACCCAATTTTTGAAATTTTATAAATTTTACCTCTCAAAATAGACATCATTTTTGGATTCGGAATATCGAAATTAGCCTACAGTAAAATTTTTGAACTTTTCGGATAACTTTTATATTTTGATGAATACTGAAAATTACTAAATTTTAATTAAAAACAACTTTTTAATCAAAATAATTAATAGTGATAAAATATGAATTTAAGTGGTTTTAAATTATATTTAGAATATATTTTTACCATTTAATATAGTGTTGTTCATTGGACATAATTTCACAATTAAACCACACGTAAACAAGTTTCAATATTTTGATAGTTATTATCTCTTAAAAACACTCCTTTTGTTTTAACAAGGGGAATTAATTTTAAATTAATTTCTGCCGCTTCTGTGTTTTGAATTTAGAAAAATGGATTCAATATTTGGAATCAAGAAGTCCAAATTGTGTAAATAGGTAACTTTTATTTTTATACATTTTGAATAATTACTTCGATAAATATTTTATTTACCATGGTTAGAGGGTAAATCCGGAAAATAAGGGTAAATAAATAATATTATAATAATAATAAATTTCCATAAAACGTTTCTTAGCCTTATTTTTTTATATATTTCCATCCATGGAAATCTGTGGGTCGATTTTGGGACCCCATGGATTCACTTGATAGTGATAAGGACACATTATATTAATTATGTTAAAATAAATACAAAAATGACATAAGACTATATCTTTTAGAAAACCAATTTTTTACATATGGTTATATATGCTGGATTTTTGACTATAAATATTCATTAGAAAGATAAAAATATTTCCTACGTAATGGTAGTTTATTTATAATTTTTTGACATTTAATAATTAATATTATTTATGACACAATAATGCTCCAGAATTTTCCTTATTAATAAAAGAATCAAATAATTGGTATTATAAATGTTAAAATAAATATAATTCGAATGTTTTGATGACATCCATGAATTTTATTGGTCAATATGACATTATAGTATTTTTTAAATGAATTTTTTTTTGAATAAATAAATTTCTTATGACTTTAAAAAAAATGAATTATTGAATTGTGTCAAAATTGACAAAAATGTGTTTTTAAAACAATTATTATATTATTAAATGAAATTCTATTCCTAAAAATATAAGGTTCATCAAAAGGACTTATATCATTATAGGTGTATCATTAATGGACCACTTTTGGGTCGCTTGGATGTATATTGTATGTTTATTCACTATCTAATATAAAAATACAAAGTTACTTGGTAAATGTCAAACTAATTAACTAAGAGTTAAAACTAAACGATAAGGTTAATATAATGTCCCAAACCTGTATAAATTATATTGGTTGAAATTATTTAGACTCATAACCACTATAGACTTTGAATAATCCACTTTGGAGCCATTATAAACTGAAGATGAATTTATTATAAAATAATATTTCTAGCTTTTCTAGAGGTGCCCCTCACCCCTCTTATAAAAGGGAACTCCCCCTTCTCAGTAATTGACACATTAAAAGCCTTTTCTTTCAGCCAACCCAGTCTCAAATACTCTCTCAACTTCCTTTTCATCAACCTAAAGTCCTTAGTTTGATCTTAAAGCCAACCTAAGGATCAATTTTGATCAAATCAAAATGAAGAACCCGAAGAAGAGGTAATGTTTTCTCCACCCTCTTTCAAGTTCCATTCTTCTTCCACTTCATCTTTCTTTGTTATTCCCATTATAAAATAATAAATCCATTATCATATATATACTATAATGTTTTTATAAATATGGTACAACCATATTCAGTATTCTATCCATCCTTTGAATGAAATGTCACTATACGTGCGTACGTACGGCTTACCGTCTCCACGTCGTGGTGTAATTGTTATACACAACATTATTATTTGGATTAGTATAATAATGATGTTTAATTCATGTAAATAATAAATATAAAATGATAATTATTCTGTATATATGACATACCATCCAATTATATATTATTTTAATATCAAAAGAATGATATTGTCGCTCGTGCGTACGTACAGACTACCGTCTCCATGAATGCGATGAGATTCATTCTCCATCATATCCATTCAAGACTAATTCACATTTAATGATTAAAAATAATGTTTAAGGACTTGATATAATTCTGTATATGAATAATATTCATCCTATCCATAACAAACATGGCTTATGTAACAAAACATATAAAAGAAAATGAGTAAGTTAATACCCTAAACAACGATAATACTAAGATATTATTAACAAATCAATGTCAAAAGATCATATATAATATCATATTAATGTATATGTTTCTTGTATAATTTAATAACAATTATTTCACCATTATACATGAGGTTAATCTACCCTCAACCTAGAAAAATTACAAGGTAGGGGTTTATTTCACAATCACTTCATTATCCGAGTCTGTTTATACATAATTATCTACTTGGACCTCTTTATCATCCACATCCATGTTTCTTAAAAATGTATTTCAAATAAATCATAAAATTTTAAAGACTATGGGATAAATTCATTTATACCGTTGTTGAATATTTATAGGATGTTTATAAAGGATTCTTTCTGTCGTTTTCCAAACAAGGTCCTTTTTAACCTTTTCGACAGAATTAAGGTAAGAATGTCTTTTTTAACTTATACAGCGGGTGCAGCTATTTTCACCATTATGAAATTTTCGAAGCTTCCCTTATAATCTTATAAGAAAATATTCAAGTTAAATGTTTTATTTTATAATTATGTTACTTTTAAATTATTTAAAAAAGGATATTTCTCTCCAATATATGAAAATCCAGTGTAAATGTATACGTATTTAACGCATGCTTAAAAATGTTTTCAGAAAACCCGAATCTCGAGTGTGGTAGATAGGAAGCGATTGAGAGTGGACCCATCATGGCCTATAATTAGTCGAGTAGTCTCAGAATTAGTTATTTTGTTTTCAGAAGCTTTCATAATGTTTTCTGAAAAACACTGGAGTATATTTGAGAAATTTTAAACGTAAGTATATTCAAAAAAATTACATCGGTAGGTCTCATGAGAAAAACTAGTGTCTTGGCACAAGGCCTTGACCAAATCCTATTTGTAGTCTTGGCACGAGGCCTTGACTATGTGGTTATGATAGTTTGGCATTATGCATTCCATCATTATGAAAGTGGTTATTGATATTGCATGTGATTATTCGACTAGTAGAATATCTATGTGAATAAGTAAATGGCATTTTTTTATTTTATTTAGGCCATATTATGATGAAGTTCATGTTTAGAAGGCTTTTGTTTTAGTTATATATTGCCTTAAATGTTTATGCTAATTTATGAAAGTTTCTGCTATATTGTTATCCTTACTGGGCATTTGAGCTCACCCCTTTCTATGTTTTATTTTTCCCAGGATGTGAAGAAGTATTTTATGAATGACCTACAGGGTTAGTATAAGGGGATATGAGTGTGGAGACTAGATGTTGTTGTACTTTTCACTTTACGATTTAATGTAAACTTTATGAATGTATCTAGTGTTTCCAAGACTATTAAACTAATCGGTCTTTCGAGACTTGATCTTTTGTGATCATTCCAATGTTATTTAATAAGGAAACGACTCTGGGTAACTGGGGTCGGGGCGTAACAATATTTTTATTATAAACTATTAAATGTTCTCTAAATAGTATTTATACATAATACTAACTCATATGACAAACCAGTTTCTATCTATCGAGATGTTTCCAAAATAATTTAAATGGTTATCATTAATGTTATATCTAATAAATAATCATCATACCATCTAAACAAGTTAAATATATTTCCATTTAAACATATGACTATTCATAAATAATATATATGTTCAATTATATATAATTATACCCATTCCACATAAACTCCATTACTTATAATCATGCGAATCGATCGTGAAATTAAAGAAACGAACACTCCAGAACAACAGAATAAAATCTTATAGCATATCAAAAATAACATAGATGAACATAGTAAAACATTAATGAATAAATTATATTTATATATAGTTCTTAATTAGTTAATTAATGGATTTAATTTTATTATCCATGACATTATGGTCAAGTGCAGAATACGTTTGGGCATAAGGTAAGGGTTTTCTACACAAACCTGTATTTTAATTTGGGTTAATCCTATTTATAGTAACCTAAAATAAATTATTATTTATTCATATATACTACCCACAAATTATGTGTGAATTTACTATATATTTTTACAAACCATAATCCTACTTTAATTTATGGGATTCATAGGTTTTAAGAGGATTATTAAAAATTTATTTCTGAAATGCAAGCTTGATTCAAGGGAATTTGTCAAATTCATAATTATTTTCAAGGTCACTATATAGTAAATTTTTATTAACCATTATATTTATAAAATAAAAAATTTCATTATGAAAAAAATATCTTAATTCCCTTCTAGTTTTATTGAAATACTTTTCCAAAATAACTCTTCTTTTGAACGAAAAGAGTATTTATCTCAAGAATTACTCAATGATTTTTTAAGTGTATCATCATATATTTCAACAATCTTTTGGATTATTATGTGTGATATCATCTAAAATATTTAATTTAATGGTTTATGATTATTTTTACCATAAATATACTATATTAAAACAATTCACTAATTTACACTGAATGGGTAGTTTTTAGGCTTAATGTTAAGGGAATGTTATTTATAATTAATATCTTAGTTTTATTTGTATATTTTGTTTATGTTTATCCCCATTAATATGAGAAATGAATTGGACTTAATATGTGATAGGTGGGGACTGTTTTATCCCCTTGATGAATAGGTAGGTCTCATGATACAAAATATGATTTTGGGACAAGTTCTTAAAAAATGATTATTTATGGTCTTAACATGAGTCCTTGATGGTATGGTTATGATGTCCAACATTATGAATTACCTCATTATGAAATAATTAATTTAAATTTCATGAGGTTATTCAACTTTTTGAATACCCATAATTATGATTTATTATGGAATTATTTATTCATTTCTTATTCCTTCTGAAATTTTTTCAAGTTCATTTTTTAAGGAATGAATTTTTAGTTATTCACTAAGCCTAATGTTTTTGTTTATGATATCTTCCGCTATATTATTTTCCCTAACCGATAATTTTAGCTCACCACTTTCTTATGTTAAATTTTACTATGATATAAAGAGGTATATTATGAGTGACATACAGGGATAACATAGTAGTTCTGGATGTTGTTAAAGGAATTTCTATATTATTTTTTCTTTTCAAGTTGTACTGTTGAACTTATGTATGTATCTGGTTTTCCAAAAAAACTAAACTATACATTCCATAGGGATATGACATCCTGTAATCATGCCAATATAATCAAATAAGGCACCATCTCCATGTAACTGGGTTCGGGTCCATAACAAACATTTAAGGGGTATTATAATTCATCCGTCAACAAATAGAATAAAAAATAATAACTTATCAAGTTAAATACCATATATCCAAATATAGGATCACTCACCAAATACCACATCAAGGAATAGTAAAATTGTATCGAAGAAATTAATAAGAGGGTTCCATGAAACTACTTACCCAATAATTTGTCTCTCATGCCCAAACGTCAAACATCATATGCTCTGAATTCATTTTACATCCATGTTTTATCACACTATATCTCATAACTATTACAGTTGGGTATCATGAATATGAAATATATAAGTATTATTCTCTCCTTATGTGATTCAAAAACACTACTATATAATATCATCACATCTGATACCCAACATGGATTTCCTAATATCCTAGTATCCTTTTATCAGTACCCCACCGGATCTTCAAGTGTTATTATACCTCCTCATCTGTGCCTCAAAGGGTTTTCCAATTAATCATGTACCTATCATCAATAAAATGCTATTGGAAGTCCATAGGAATCACCCCATAGGTTTTATCAAACATACAAAACTGAAAAAAAACATGTCAACCAGATGGAAAGTCATCTGATCGATTCATCCTACATATCAGAAAGATTCATAATTCTATAGGATATATGATAATACAATAAACACATAAAATATTTCTGTGATGTAGAAAAAGGATGATAGTTTATCTAATAACCGGAAAAACATCGCAAAAAAACCTCCCAAACAAAAATAGTAATGTAAATTGAAAAAATGCCTTATGTGTTTTTGAAAAAAAAAGTTTCCCTCGAGAAAACACAGCAATCAACTTTTTCATTAAGGATAAAAGTGAAAATAAGGATCATCATGCAATTCATATTTATTATAAAGTCTCAGGAAATATGGTTAAAAACCATATCTACTTATCATTCATATCCACATCAGAGTTGGGGAAACACCTATATATATAGAGTTATATGTCTAGTAAACTATCTTTACTAACCTCCATGATTCACATTAAACTTTCTCTTTACCTAGGAAACTATTGATACATTATTGAACCATCTAACGAAACTACAAAAATCTAGTCAAAATGCTCTAGTAATTGAGTCTCCAACACCATCAAATACTATCTATGAGAAATCGGTCAAATGAATCCCTATTCAGTGATAGTTTGTTCAATAAAACCAAAACCTCCCTATAGGAACCCACTATCTGATCATCTTGGTCTGATTAACTCTTTCCAACGGAAGTTCTTTTAGTTAATTCCTTTATATGTGATTTCTCTAAAACTTTAAAAAAAGAAACAATTTTTTTATCTCCTCTATTTTGTGATCTTTACCCAATCACACCAATCTAATTATGTTCATCTATAATGCTCAATCCATTAATACAAAAGAACTTTTCAAAAAACCCAAAATTCTACCATTTGGAAATTATATCTGGATTTTAGCCTTATTAAACAATACACATGATCTATTTATCAGTATGATTCATGAAATTCTTTCATCTCTTTACATGATCAACAAATTTCTTCTAGGCATAATGTTTCATCAGAAATTTTTCAACCATTATCTTTGTAAACATATCAGAAGGACTCTACTTCCCCATAATATACTGTAACTCAAACACTTTATCTTCTATAAAACATCAAATTATTTGATACTTTAGGTCAATTTTTTTTGTTCATGAATCAAATACTAGTATGGGGGGAATATGAATTCAAATTTGACCATCACAAACTAAAATTACTCTATTTAACCCCTCTGTGAGTTCCTATAGTAAGCACACCAACCATATGAAC
Source organism: Viscum album (assembly GCA_963277665.1). Classification (NCBI taxonomy): domain Eukaryota; kingdom Viridiplantae; phylum Streptophyta; class Magnoliopsida; order Santalales; family Viscaceae; genus Viscum; species Viscum album. Next base: position 1,718,293,220 of record OY728145.1, on the reverse strand, counting down.
AATTTATTTACATCAATAGTATAATTATACTCTTTTTTGATTGTAGATAAATTAACAATGGGTTTAAATAAAAAAAATATCTAACCATCTTTCCATTAAAAGTAAATAGATATCATTTAGTAATTTTTCATGAGTCCATGACTCTAGTAAAATCTAAATATACAAATACTTTCTACTTATCATCATATATAAAACATAAAATTGAATCCTTCAACCCATTTATGTATTGTAATATCCATTTCAAATGTTCAAAAATATTTATTTAAATATTTTACATGAAATGCATAATAAATACCACTATAAAGGGAATATATGGTCATTTACAAACCATTGCATACATAAAAATTTCTATATCCAATGAAGAAGACCCCATCTCCATGTCATTAACCTCTTTATATGATTGTTTTTTAATTTCTTTATAATGTTTGAAGTGTATTGTAAGGGGGTTTACAATAGTTTACATCTGAACTTTATAAACATTTTGATAACCATCCATATGTATTCTTTCATAGATAAAACTAATGATCCTAATTTTATATCCCTCTAGATTTTCATCCCAAATATCTTTTAATCTTATCCAAGGAACTTCATCTCAAAATTTCTTGATGGATTCCAATTTAGATACTCAATTAGATAGAACTATGGGATATTAATCAAAATATCATCCACATAAAACAATAATATAATACATTCTCTGTCATCCCATTACATATATAAAAATAATGATGGGAATCACTTTGACTAAATATTTCCTCATGAACAAATGTGTTTACCTTATGATTCAACAATCTTGGAGTTTTCTTTAGTACATATTGAATTTATTTTAACATGAAATCCAAATACTCTTTCTGATAAAGTTCATAAACCTTGGGATTAACCAGGAAAATGTATTGCTCTGAATCCCCTTTTAGAAATGGGGTATTTACAAATATCTACTACAAGTGAAGATAATCAGACACAATAATTCTATGTAAATTTTGAATGGTTATTTTCTTCACTATTGGTGAAAAGATTTCAGAATATTCAATCCGTTTTTTCTCTAAAATCCCTCCTCCAGTATCCTTGAATTGTACCTCTTACTCTAATTATATTACTTTTTCAAATGGAAACCCATTTTTTCTTGATCTCTTTTACCTTATGGTTGGTCATCCAACTCCCCATTTATTATTTATAATTAAATAATTCATTTACTCTACTATGGTCACCTCCCATTATTTTGAGTCTTTGAGAGTAGATACATCTTCTAGATAGTATAGTCCCCCCATGTCTGATTGATGTAAGAAATTCAAATTTTCTCTAGTGCTACGAACAAGTTTTCTAATATGACTGGATCTTTTTAGAAATACCACATGTTCCTTCATTCAAACCTATTTATCATGTATTCATTCATCCGATAACGGACTTTATAATAATTATTTATCTGGTACATTCTTTTCTAAACCTTCACCATCAATTAATTCTTAGTTCGATCATCCACTATCTGTTAGCATGACTATTAAAGCACCATCGATTAATGTTTCCCCAAAAATTTTCACAATAATATTATTTCTAGAAACCCTTATCTAACATACATTAACTTTTATAGTTAATATATTCTCAACTTCATTCTCATCCATGTTCTGATCATTTGAAAAAATTTCATCATTGAATACAATATCAGGAATCTATATGACTTTTTTCTTTTATTTATGACACATGGGTTATACAACATTTTCCACTCCACATTTGATAAGAAAATACACCTTAAATTTCATTTACAACTTATCTCTATCATTTGAATTAATATGAACATATGTAATACTTTTAAAGACTTTGAGATGGTTCACATATGGTATCTTAACAAACCAAAGTTACTCTAGAAGTTAATATACCACACCTAAAGCATGAATTGTATTCAATAAATATGATGGATTAATAATGGGTTCTTCTATAATTATGATGTGAATTCCAGATTGAATCATCATACTCTAAGATTTATCATTAAATGGCCGATTCATACTTTTAAGTACTCTATTTTTTGTAGTGTTACTAGAATAATATTTTCATTCATGATCCATTTCCTTAAACAAAAGACATGAAAGTTATTTCTGTTGTATTCCCCATGAAATATTGTCTAGAGACATATCAACTTTTATTCACAGTCTTTCTAATAAAAAACATTACAGTGAATAAACACTAGAAAAGAATCATATTTATTCTTCATGATGTAAACCGAGAATTTTGAGTAGCATCATTAATGAAGATCAAGAAATCTAGTGATCCTCTATTCCAGTGAACATGGGTTGGACCCCACAGATTAAAATTAACTAGTTGTCACTTTAAATTGTATGGATTTGTACCATCCAATTTAAAGGAAACCCTTATCTATTTCCAAATAATATTACTCTCAAATATTTCTTGTTTTATCAAATCATGTTTATGTATTCCCTTCACCAATATAACATCTAGATTACTCTTACTGAGGTGAAAAAACCAACATTGAAAATTTTTTGAATCATCCCACATTGTGCTTCCAATAACTGTAACTTCATCACTTCATTCTATCAAGTACATGGTTCCATTATTTACTCCACGAGAAATAACCATGGTACCTCTATTGATCATGTTGACATGATTTGAAATACTAATTCTGAAATCTAAATTATCAATCCATCCCACTAGTGCATGGCTCTTCTAGAGACTAGGAATATTTATAACATAATTCAGTCTAAAGAAACACTTATTTCACATTCGAATATTAGAATCAACATTATGCATTATATCAACAAGTTCATTATTAGATAGATGTACTATACTTAATATTCTCGGTATATAATCAACCATGCACCCACACTCTCCATTTGAATGAAAAGATACACATTATTTGATAACCCATGAGTCCTATGAATGATCCAACATAGAAAAAAACTATAACCTTAATCTATTATACTAACTGATTTTATCGGTTTGGAAGTGGATGCTTTTGTTTGATTCCTATAATACTTCATGGGTTATCCCTTATTCACAACAAGTTATCATATAAAACATGGACCAGTATACTTCCCTTTAATTTTTATATTTTTCATAAACTCTGATGATTTTAATTTCTGATAGTCATTCTATTGAGGTGACCATCCCCATATAGTATCATTGGGAGAACTTCCAGATAGATTTTGAGCATCCTTCCACCTCAACTCCTCAATCAAGATCAATTTTCAAATGTCATCAAACAAATTATTTGCCTTCCAACTGGAGTTTATCATAGTTTTAAACATAGAATATAATATATCTACATGTGAGGAATGAATAATAATATCCCAAACATCATGTTTCATTAATTACATCACAAATTTAAGATTATATTGAATTCATTCAAATGATCGGTTTTAAGAATTCCTTCTAATAACCTTATGATGAACAATATTTTCATGATGAAAAAATTATTTAGATTAGTTAGATTCTCATATTTTTTATCCAACTATTTCATTATCCATATGATAGTTTTTTATCTCTAATTTAAAAACAACATTCTGATCATGTGATATAATAATTAAGGCTACATCCTTTATATATAACCACTCCAATTACTCCTTGTACTGATTTTCATTACATTTACCTAAAAAGAGAAACGTGATATTTCTTTTACAAAAAAAAATATAATTTGATTTTCCAAAAATAAAATCCAGTCACATCAAACTTATTTATATGAAAATTTCCTTCCTCTAAAGTTATTCATCCATATAATGGTATAAATAATTGAAATTAAAAACCACTTGTAATCCAACATAATTTGAAACCTGAATACTGTGAGTGAAGTAGAACCAATTTTACCCTTTTATACCACTTGTTCGAGATCTAGATGAAGCACTCCATCATTTCAAACCAGTTAATGGACCTATAAAAATCCACATAAATGAGAATAAAATTCTTCTAATCACTTCAGCAAAATAAGATAAAATATTTACAGTTCTGCCAAATAGAGGTTTGACTGATAACATAAACCTATATTTTATTTCCATAAGAAAAGGATGATATCCACCTTAATCACTAAAAACATCAAGTAAACACTTCCCAAACATAAATAGTAAATAAAACAAACAAAAATTATTTATTAGGTTTATAAAAATGTCCTACATCCACAGGAGAAAATTGTAACCATGTTTATCACAAGAGACAAAATGCCAAAAAAACTCACCGCTCACTTTATCTCTATCATTAAGTACCATCTAATATATTCAAAAAATACCCTATTAAAAGAAAGAATTATATATTTTTCATTCATAAGTACATGAAAGTTATACTACCACCTCTAGATATATAGGTTTCTGTCTAGTCAACTAGTTTCATTAACGCCTCAGATTAATGGTCCGTCTTCTATTGACATGGAGACCATTGATACACTAATAAACCATATGATAAAACTACCAAATATTGGTCAATAGGCATTACGAATTAAGACTTCAACACCAGTGAATACCATATGTGGGAATTATCTCAAATTAATCAACATTTGAGGATAGTCATTTTAATGACAATGAATAATCACAACAAAAACACATTATCTGTTCATCTATATGTAGTTTTCATTTTATGATGGAAGGTTATATAGTGAAACACTTCCTTTGAAAATTATCTGAAACTTTCATATAAAAATAATCTTCTAGTTTCCTCTATGATATTATCTCTATCTGATCATCTTTATAATATGACCACTTTCTAAAAAATCACTTGTGAATCTAATGAAATTTATAAAAAACACCCAAAAATACCATGTATGGCCTCTTAGTACACTACAGACTATGATATTATAGAATACAGAATTAGTATTTTAGCAACTTTCATTACACCTTGAATGAATAGTATGGTAGTTGGTTTAGTCCATCATCCATTATCTCCCCTACTGAAATGTTAGTGGATAACACTAGGTACCCAATGTAGGATAGGAGTTGGAAAGGGTATTTGACATGGAAATTTTACATATAGATATCATAATGATGTACATCATATATATATACCACATACACGATAAACCTAATAGAGTCTACACCGACCAACACTACTATATCTCCCAATGTCCCCACACTACCACCACCCACACTACCATCGCTTCCATGTATAATATCACAATCAACCCTACATCCCATGAAAATAGCCCCACCAAACATGTAAAATTTCTAGTTAACCATATTTTTTATTCCATTAATAAATTTACCCTTAGGCATCCAATTTACAATCATTAACCCATTGAATTCCATGTTTAGTGGCAAGACAATACTATCCCATCGACTTTAATATCATGTAATAATTCCTAATTAATAGATATCATGTTATCAATTTACATCAATCCCTATTTCTAGTTGATTATTATGAAACAAATTTTCTATCATAGGGGAATAAAAAAATGATCACAAATCAACCAAGAAAACTATCTCCCTTAAACCCCATTTATTCCTCCCTTCCATCCCTATAATGGAATCCAGAACACTACAACAAATTCCACAACCCATATTATATTTGTTCATGTTTTCTAAAACTTATTTAATAACACCCACTACACAAAACAATATTTCAAATACATTCCCCCTGTGACCCCACCTAAAAATTCCTCATCACCCACTTCCCAACCACATGATCAACCCCAAAAAACATCACAAACATATCCACAACACAAAACATAACACAAAACATCATATCAAATATATCATCCAATACCACCACATTATTCCATATATAAAAAAATCCCACCAATTTCATTTTAAAAGAAAAATAGTTTATTGATGTTCTTAGGTGATTATCCTTTTATGAATGGTTAATAAAATATAAAATCATGGTAGATACATAGAAATATCCATGATATTAAATATTTTTAGAAATAATAGTGAAAAAGAATCATGTGTGAGTGTAATATCATGCTAGAAGATAAATACATGTGAAATACCCCCATTTCCATCAATTTATTTAGTCCATCTCATTATATTCATTGATTATGTTCACACTAATTAACCATTGACCCAAAATATTGTTAATAACATATTTTAAATAGAAAATTGAGAGTTATTGAGTCTATTTCCTCAACTAGAGATTCAAAATCAACTGTGCAGTGGTAAGAAAAAGAAAATATGACACCATGGTCAAAATAACACAAGGTAAACCCTCATTAGGCCATATATGAACATCTAATGATAACAACATTATTTATCATCACACAATCAACCCACACATCACAGCCACAACCTTTTCACATGATGAATGAAGAGATTCGATGAAGTAAAGGGTGACAACTCATTTTGGATCACATATACTCAATCTATCAAAGTAAAGGTTAGATTCTTGGAGAGAACTGATGAAAGATATCCTAAAACACCCTTTGAGTCACATAAGTATTTATGGTAGTAAAGGTAGAATAATGGCATTTGGCGGAGGCCCTCAATTTAAATCCAAGATACAAAATACGATACCATGACACAAAGATAACGAGACAAGCCACAACCAATATTTTTTACTCAAACCATGGTGAAACATGATACATCATGATTCTAAGTACCTATGTCCAACTCCTCCACTAAAATAATATAATAGATCTCTCATATATCCCATACAGTTAGGAAAACACCAAGGTGCATTAGAGACACCATACCATAGTGACCCTTCAGAAGAAAGGGAAAGCAGAACCTGATCCCTCGAGCTCCATGAAGCTATCCAGTGAACCAATCCATGGAATCTAGAATGACACTCGATTATAATAATCCCCTAAACACAGATAAAATATTGTTAATGTTCTATGTTGAAATGTCCCTTAAGACAATAGAGAAGTCGAAATATAAACCCCGGGTCACTGCTTCCCTACTACCAACACCAAGCCAAAGCCAATCCATCAAACTAGAAACTCATGATGTAGGAAACACCTCCAAGCTGAAATCTATCCTTCTAAATGAAAATTAATCTCATACTATAATTATAATTCTATAGTACATATCTTGAAACCTCTAACTCTTAAAATCTCACTATAATGGATCGATAAGGTATATACCATTATATTATCTAACAATTAAATTATTCTCATCCATGAGAATTATAAATGAATCTATAATGGAAAAAACCACTAACTCCTGAACAAATAACTCCATAGTAGATATCTATAAAAAAAGATGATTCCTCCACCTATGCATATGAAAAAATGAAAAATAAGTAATTAATTGGAAAAAAACCACATCATTCAACTGAAGGAAAAAAATCAATCATCTCACTAATAAGTAAAATATAAAAATAAATATAGGACAAAATACAATGAAAGAATTTATAACTCATGATCCATTGATATCGCCTCCACAAAACCATACCCCCATTTAAATAAAACCAAAGGAAGGGATTACATGAACAACACTTCTTCTATAAAATCATAATTTAAAACTAGAAATTATAATAATGTCACATCATATGTGATAGCCAACTCCCACCAATAAATGACTTAAGAATCATCATGATTATGTCTCTAAAAAAGTGAAACATAGAAAATACCTTAGATACACCTCTTTATAGGGTATGTTTCAAACTGATATTTGACCTCACCAATGTGCTACAACAACTTGATAGAGTGGAAGAACTATTGGGATAACTTACTCCCACAACATAACCACTACTTCGGTCATGACCCATCCTCGAGGACCATCCCGTGACAACCCCAAGACAGTCTTCCATAGCCCTGGGGTTGGCGACTAGCACCAAAGGAGTAAATCCCTAAGATGGGAAGGAATTCCTTTATAGTAGTAACACACACAAAAACAGAGTAAGCTGGAAGCATAGCACTGAGTGAAAACTGTATACAAAAAGTAGTGCTAGACGTAAATAGGGCTGGAAATACCAGCCCAACATTAAAGTACAGGTAGAACGGAAAACAAGTACAATTGAAAAAAAGAACAACAACTGAAAAGGAAAGCTCCTACAACATCCGTCGAGTATCCTACTTGAAGGGTAGGTATAGATGTGTCACGACCCGGCCTCGGGGCCCGTTCCGTGACTACCCCAAGCCCGCCTTCCATAGGCCAGGGGCTGGTGACTAGCCCCAAGTCGTAAATCCCGGTAAAGGGAAGGAATTGACTTTGTAGTGTAAACAAGAACCATAGAGTAAGCAAGAGAAAAAAGTAAACAATAAGTAAAAATTGTTACAACAGTAAGTGCGGAAAGTAAGTGGGCCAGAATACAAACCCAAACTGAAAGTAAAGTACAACTCGAAAGGGTTAAACAGCAACTGAAAAGTAAAGTCGCAACGTTGAGCCATCCACTAGAAGTCCCACCTGAAGGGTGGGTATAGAAAGCCTCCACTGCTCCTCGGGTCCAGCCGACCGCTCCGAGTACGTCCTGCCCAGTGGTCCACCTCCAGGTACCGTCCTGCTCCGTAAGCCTCCACCAGGATCAGCGTTGTCCGTCGTCTGCAACCAACACAACGTAGTGCGGGCATAGCCCATGTAGGGGTGAGTATAAGCTACTTAGTAGGGACCCCGAGACCCCCGAAGGTCTCCCAGAATCCACAAAGGATAACCACAAAGGAAAGATACAATCACGAAGTAACATCCGACACTACTTAGGTATATGCCCATACATATACCTAAGTCATCAATTCTCGCTCGGCTCCAACATCCGAGCTCAAGTACAACCCAGTCCACACAGGAAAGAAAAACGTAAAATCCACACAGGATAGCTCAACACAATCCACAAATGAAAGTAAAACGTAAATCCACACAGGATAGCACAACACAATCCACAAAGGAAAGTAAAACAGGGTTTCAGATCACACAGGTATACTTCTTCGAATGACGATAGAGATGATCACTGATCCATCTAAGTCGTCGGACCCACAATGGATCGATATGTACTCCCCCCGTAATGACCCAAAAAGGATCTGACCCACAAAGGATTGATAGGTAACTTACCCCCGCAAAGACCCACACAGGATCGGGCCCACACAGGACCTGTAGGCGCTGGCCCACACAGGACCGCTGAGCGCTGACCCACACAGGATCAGACCCACACAGGATCAGTAGCACTGACTCACAAAGGATCGCTGAGTGCTATAGTCGTCGCCGTCGAATCCATTGAGGATCTCTGCACAGTCGTCGTCGTCACAGTAGCAGTCGCAGCCAGCTCTAGGGTCCCGCACACAGCAAGCTCGTTCAGGAGGGTCTGCTCCACGAGGCGAGAGGCTAATACATCAACTGAAACATAGTCCAGTGTTGATGTATCCAAAAGTTTTGTATCGTCAACAGGAACTCAATGTCGCAGACGGCGCGTCAATCGGACGCCCGGTATGAGAGTTATTGGCTTTTTCATCCCAGGGGCCAGGTTGGTTTTTAAGGAAAAACCAACCCGACCGTACTCCACCTACATCCAAACCTTGTGTGGAGTAAGCCAAAATATCCGGCTCACTTAAAGGAATTCAACAAAGTCGACGACACGTCAATCGGACGTCGGGAGCTCAAGTTATGAGTGTTTCCGCTCCGAGGGCCCGGTTAGTTTCGTGTACGAACCAACTCGGCCGAACCCAAAGTATTCCGAAACCTTGAGTGTGATATACCGAAATTACCGTCTTGATCCAAGGATCGTATCTCCGCTGACAGCGCGTCGTTCGGAGGCCCTTAGCTCAAGTTACGAGCAATATACCGAAAAGGTCCGGAAATTGGGGGTCTCGGCCCGAACCGACCCGGCCCAACCCCCTTTGGGTCGGCCCGAACCGGGTCGACCCGACCCGGTTCCGGGTCCGACCAGGTTGGGCGCGACCCGGACCACCCAGGCGGCCCGGGCCCGCCTGGGCGCGACCCTGCCGAGCGGACGGGCGGAGAAACCGCGGGGCGCGCTGCCCCCGTGGGATGAGGTGCAGCGGCCCCGCGTGGGGCCGCGCTTGGTCGGTGAACGCGGCTTTGCCACGTCCCGTGTGTCGCCAGACCCGCACGGTCGCGGGTCAGGTCGGACGGCGCCACCGCGGCTGAAGCCGCGACGGCTTCATCTGGCAGTCGACGCTGCCGCGCCGGTGACCCGCGTCGCCGGTGGATTCCGCGGGCCACTGGAGTAGCTCCGGGGGTCCGATTCCACTTCCGTCTGCGCCATAGCTCCTCCCAGGTCACATTCTTCACTGCCAGGCCCTCAAATCGCGATTGCGGCCCCGTTTGTCACCGTCTGCCGTTTCGCGCACCAAGAACGAAAAAAGTGTGGTGGGTTCGGACTTGTTCGTTAGTCAGCACCCACCGGGTTAGAGGTTTTGAAATATTACACAACAAAGTTTAACAAACGACGTGGGTATAAATCAAAAATATTTTTAAGAATCAAACCCCTACCTCGTCTAAGTCTTCGAACGTGCGTTCTTCGCGGAATTGATCTTCGCGGAAGAAGAGGATTGTCGCTTCGCGGAAGGGCGTCGCGTCGTCGCGATATATGGTGTTGCGTTGACGAACTCCGAGGATCAAGAACATATAGATTTAATTATAACAATTAAATCCTTATTGTTGCTATAAAGCACAAAGAATTAAAAAGGTCCACAATCTCTTACCTCAACTGATGATCGAAGATTTGTCGCGGATGAAGGAACGTCGCAGAAGAACGTCGCGGGAGAAGAATCGTCGGCGTCGCGGAACTTGGTTTCGAGTCGTCGATCTCCGAGGGCTCGACGTTCTTCGTCACCCTTCATCGAAGGTCGGCGTTCTTCGCATTCTTCGCGTTCTTCGCGTTCTTCGCGAATGAGGATGAAGGACTTAAGGTTTCTGTCAAATCTTCTCAACGAACAACACTCACGAAGAAAAATGTTGGTCTTATTTTATTACATGTCATCAAACAAAAAACAAACTAAGCAACAACCCATTAATTCATAGAATTAATTTCAATGAATAAACCGCCCAATTAATAGGAGCGTTTAAGAGTTTAAGAAAATGCTCCAGTTGACTTTCATTAATGAGGATTTTTCGCGGGTGCGTTACTTAGAGGAAAAGAAACAGTGGGGCTCGTGCGGGCCCCACCTCACAAATATCCTTCCAAGAGGGTAGGATATTTTGGGTTCCACCCTATCTGCTTCAACTCAGCTTAATCAGCTTAAATTGGCTTTTAAGAGGCTTTAAGTGAAATAAAATAATGTTTGTCGTACCACGTTATTTTATTTCTTAACTTAAAGCCCAAAAATTAAAAAACCACCCACGAGCAAATGAAACTCCGGAAGAGGCGTTACTAAGAAAATACCGGCACTGCGATTCCATCGGTGCCCTCAGAATTTGATTCTGAGCACTGGTTCAAAAGTTAGAAAACCCGCTCGTTTGTTCACTGAACATACCCGAGCCAAACTTCGGAAAATGATTCCGGGCACACCGGGCCCCGGAATCAGGTGCCGTCAGAAACTGCGTTCTTGTAAAATTCCAAAGAAAATTACGAAAAAAACTTCCTTGAAATTTACGGGTCTTTACATCACTCCCACCTCATGGGATTACATCCCCATAAAGATACATCATAAGCTAGGGAAACAAATGTGGGTACTGAGCACGCATCTGAGCCTCCCGATCCCAACTGCTCTCCTGGAGGTTCTCGTGCTGCCATCTGATGCGCACTAGAGGAATCGATCATCCATGTAGGACCCGCTCCTGTCGATCCTCGATCTCCACCGGGACCTCGGCAAAAGTCTCCCCATCATCAACGTCTATCTCCACATGGTCAATGATATGCGTCGGGTCGTGCACGTATCTCCTCAGCTGAGATATGTGGAAGACGTCATGCACCCGGTGCAACTGAGGTGGTAGAGCCAGGAGATAAGCCACCTCGCCAATCCTGCTGAGGACCTAGAAAGGTTCGATGAAGCATGGAGACAACTTTCCGCCTTGGAAAAGTCTCCGTAATCCACGTCGAGGTGAGACACGCAAGAAGACGTGGTCGCCATCCTCGAACTCTAGTGGCCTCCGCCTCCTGTCAGCGTAAGACTTCTGCCAGCTCTGAGCTATCCCCATCCGCTCCTGGATGACCTGGACCTTCTCTGTCATGGCCCGAACCATCTCTGGTCCCACAAGTGCTGACTCCCCAGGGTCTGTCCAGCACAAAGGAGTTCTTCAAGGTCTATCATACAATGCCTCGTATGGTGCCATCCCGATGGTGGAGTGGTAACTGTTGTTGTATGAAAACTCCACCAAGGGTAGGTGGTCCTCCCAGCTGTGACCAAAGTCGAGGAAACATGCGCGGAGCATGTCCTCGAGAGTCTGAATGGTCCTCTCTGTCTGACCATCTGTCTGAGGGTGAAAGGCGGTGCTCAGACGTAGCTGCATCCCGAACGCCTTTTGAAACCCCTTCCAAAGCCGATAAGTAAAGCGAGAATCTCGATCGGAGATGATAGATGATGGCACACCGTGAAGCCATACAATCTCCCGAACGTAGAGACGCCCCAAGCTCTCCACTGAGCCCTGCTCTCTGATGGGTAAGAAGTGAGCCGACTTGGTGAGTCGGTCGACAATCACCCAAATGGAGTTGTGGCCTCTGGAAGTGTGTGGAAGTCCAGTCACGAAGTCCATAGATATCCCGTCCCACTTCCACTCCGGGACCTCCAAGGGTTGTACCAAGCCTGCTGGTACCTGATGCTCTGCCTTCACCTGCTGACAAGTGAGGCATCATGAAACAAACTCTACCACAACCTTTTTCATGCCCGGCCACCAGTGCTATCGTTTGAGGTCCTGGTACATCTTCGCCACTCCATGATGAACCGCCAAAGGAGAAGTGTGAAACTATCTCAGCACCTCCTCTCGTAAAGAGACTGGTACCAAGGTATGTCCTCTGAAAAGGATGTCGTGCTCTGCTCCAAAGGAGAATCCATCAGGTGCCTGTCCTGAGGATAACTGCGCATGCCACGTCTCACAGTCGGCGTCCCCACACTGTGCCTCTCTGACCCGCTACAGTAGTGGAGGAGACTCTATGAGTGACTGAAAGAACGCTGCTCCATCTCTATCCACAAAGGATATCTGCAAAGCGGCTAGCTGCTCTGTCGCCTCATCGAGTAGCTGAATGCCCGTCCTCCTACTGAGAGAATCGGCTACCACGTTCCCCTTCCCAGGAGTATATACTATCTCAAAGTCATAGTCCTAGAGGAATTCGAGCCATCGCCTCTATCTCAGGTTCAGGTCCTTCTGTGAGAAGATGTACCTGAGACTCTGGTGGTCAGAAAAGACTGTAAAGTGCTCGCCCGTCAGATAGTGTCGCCATGTCTTCAGAGTGAAGACCACTGCTACTAACTCCAGGTCATGGGTAGCATAGTTCTGCTCATGCGGCCTCAACTGATGTGATCCATAGGCGAGAATGGCCCACTCCTGCATCAGGACACATCTGAGTCCGGTCCCTGATGCATCACAGTAGACTACGTTTCCTACTCCCTCCTCAGGCAACCTCATGATAGGTGTGCTGGTCAATCTCTGTCTCAGCTCCTGAAAGCTCTGCTGACATCTGTCTGACCTCACAAAGGGTTTCCCCTTCTTCTTCAAAGCTGAGAGTGGTGCCGCAACTCTGGAGAAGTCCGAAACAAATCTCTGATAGTATCCATCTAATCCCAAGAAACTCCGCACCTCCGTCATGCTCTTGGGTGGCTCCCAAGCTAGCACTGCCTCGATCTTCATGGGATCCACCGCAACTCCCGCCTCAGAGATGACGTGTCCCAAGATGTGGACCTCACGTATTTAGAACTGACACTTCGAGAGCTTTCCATAAAGCTGGTGCTCTTGGAGTGTGTCTAGTACAACACACAAGTGGTAGGCGTGCTCCTCCTCAGTCGTCGAGTAAATCAAAATGTCATCGATGAAGACTACGACAAATCGATCGTGGTATGGCTGAAAGATCCTGTTAATGAGGCCCATGAACACTGCTGGAGCATTGGTTACACCGAAAGGCATAACCAAGAACTCATAGTGGCCATACCGACATCTGAAGGTCGTTTTCTGCACGTCCTCGTCCCGAAATCTGAGCTGATGATAGCCTGACCTGAGGTCTATCTTCGAGAACCACCGTGCTCCCTTGAGCTGATCGAAGAGGTCATCAATCCCAGGTAGCGGATACTTGTTCCACACTATCACCTGGTTCAGGCGACGATAGTCGACACACAGTCGCAAGCTCCCGTCCACCTTCTTGGCGAACAATATCGGGGAAGCCTAGGTTGAAACACTGGGTCGGATGATTCCCTTGCCCTGTAAGTCCTCCAACTGTACCCGTAGCTCTAAAAGCTCAGAGGGGGCCATCCGATATGCTGGAGTGGATATCGGGGCTATCCCGGTGTACAGATCAATATAAAATTCTACATCTCGGTGAAGAGGTAGCCCTGGAACATCATCGGGAATGACGTCTGCATACTGATCCACCACTACAGGAAAACTAGGACTCCGCACATCAACTGCTCCTAGGATGAGGCTATCCAACTGATGAGTGATGGGTTGTCCTCTCCTCTGCGTAAGTCCATCCTGTGCTGCGAAGGCTCCCTTCTCGTCGGGGAAGGGGAACCTGCACCCGTCGGTGCGTACACATCGCACCTTGTGCCTAATACAGTCAATCTGTGCATGGACTGTAGATAACCAATCCATGCCCAAGATGTCGTCGTAAGGCCTCGACGCCTCTACAAGAAGATCCCAGCCGAAGCTCTCGCCTCCTAGAGTAAGCTCACACTGCTGGAACCAGTGCGTAATCGTCGAGTCTTCTCCCGCAGGAGTCTCTAGCCGTAAGGATAGAGCCAACGACTCTGTCGAAATCTTCGAGCTCCGAACAAGGGCAGCAACTATGAAAGAGTGACTCGCTCTTGTGTCTATAAGAACTGCAGCAAGGGTGGAATAGACACAGATCGTACCTCGAATCATCTCGGGTGCACCGTGGTCGTAGGCCTCAGCTGCCTGGAGTTGTTCCTGTCTCTGCCCGCCAGCTCCCTGTGGTCGGGGAGGACCTCCGGGTGGTGGTGGTGGTAGAGCCTCAAAGCATCTCCCACCACCTGCTGCTCGGCCATCTCCTCTGCCTCGTCTGCCTCCTCCCTGCGGACTGCCACGGTCGACCCTCTGCCTCTGCCTGGGTGGCCCCTCAATCTTCTGCTGCTCCTCGGCATGGTGGGTCGGGCAGTCATGAGCCATGTGACCCTGTCCGCCGCATGTGTAGCACTGCCTGCCGCTCGAAAGACTGGATCCATGCAGTGTGCCCCACACTACTGAGCTAGTGTCCTGAGGCCATCTACGTGAGGGTCTATTCTTCCTAGACCCCTGAGTCATCCGTCGACATCCTACTGCGGAAGACTCTGCTACGTGGCGCCCCGTGGAAGGTCTCGCCGCTGGAGAAGTCTCAGAAAGAGAGATCTTGATCAAAAGGGCTCGCTCCAGTACTCCTGCCTGAGTCGGAATTCTTAGGGAGATCAGCGATGACCTGATCTCATATCTCAATCCCTACTCAAAGGTCCGGGCCCAGATGAATGGGTCCCGTACCATGTCGTTCGAGTAGCGCGAGAGATCGGTAAATCTCGCCGAGTAATGGGTGACTGTCAAGCTGCCCTGCCGCAGCTGAAGAAGCTCCTGGATGTGCACCGCACGGAGGGTGGCTTGGAAGAAATCCGAGCGGAAGAGGCTCTCAAAGTCCGTCCAGAGATGAGATGCCTGATCGTTCACCTGGAGCATCAAGATCCACCATCGTCCCGCTGCTGCGTGCAGTAGGCTCGCTGCGAGGATCACTATGAGGTCTGCCGGTGTCCTCACTAGCCTGAAAACTCGTACCACTGCCTCCAGCCAGTCCTCGGCTGCCTGGGTGTTCGTCTCCCCACAGAACCTGGGAAGTCGCTGGCGCTAGAACTCATGCAGTGCACTAAGGAGACGTGCATCATCAGGGGATGGGGCTGGAAGCATCGGTGGCTCGGCGGTAAAGGTACCGCCGGTGCCTCAGCTGTCAAAGGGCCCTGTACCAAGGCCTCATCGCTCGGCGGGCTGTCGTCACATACAACTCTCGGAACCCTAGCTAGATGCCGTCGTGGTGACATCCTGAAAAGGAAACAGGTGCGCCACGGTCAGAACAGTATACCTGGTGAGCTGATACAAAGTAATCACAAAGAAAACTTGAAACACACATGCAATAAATGTTTTCGTGCATTAAGTCGGAAATCAGAAGTCAGGGTCCTGGTGTACGGATACGTCTGCTGCTGCACCAACACTGGGATCCCTGGACTGATAACCACACTCAATATGCTTAACACAATTTCTTCACATAGAATAAAGATCAGATTCTGCGGTAGAACTGACCACCTCTGATACCAATTTTTCACAACCCTTCCTCGGGGCTCGTGTCGTGACTATCCCAAGCCCGCCTTCCATAGGCCAGGGGCTGGCGACTAGAACCAAGGAGAAAATCCCGGTAATGGGAAGGCATTGCCTTTGTAAAGTAAACAAGCACCACAAAGTAAGCAAGTGGAAAAAAGTAAACACTAAGTAAAAACTGGTACAACAGTAAGTGAGGAATGTAAGTGGGCCAGAATACAAACCCAAACTAAATGTAAAGTACAACTCGAAAGGGGAAAACAACAACTGAAAAGTAATGCCGCAACGTCGAGCCGTCCACTAGAAGTCCCACATGAAGGGTGGGTACAGAAAGCCTCCACTACTCCTCGGGTCCAGCCGACAGATCCGAGTACATCCCGCCCAGTGGTCCACCTCCAGGTACCGTCCTACTCTACAAGCCTCCACCACGATCAGCGATGTCCGTCATCTGCAACCAACACAAAGTATTGCTGGCATAGCCTATGCAGGGGTGAGTATAAGCTACTCAGTAGGGACCCCAAGACCCCCGAAGGTCTCCCACAATCCACAATGGATAACCACAAAGGAAAGATACAATCACGATGTAACATCCTACACTGCTTAGGTATATGCCCATACATATACCTAAGTCATCAATTCTCTCTCGGCTCAAACATCCGAGCTCATGTACAACCCAGTCCACACAGGAATGAAAAACGTAAAATCCTCACAGGATAGCTCAACACAATCCACAAAGGAAAGTAAAACGTAAATCCACACAGGATAGCACAACACAATCCACAAAGGAAAGTAAAACAAGGTTTCAGCTCACACAGGTATACTTCTTTGAATGACGATAGAGATGATCACTGATCCATCTAAGTCGTCGGACCCACAAAGGATCGATAGGTACTAACCCCCGCAATGACCCACAAAGGATCTGACCCAGAAAGGATCGATAGGTAACTAACCCCCGCAACGACCCACACAGGATCGGGCCCACACCGAACCTGTAGGCGCTGGCCCACACAAGACCGCTGAGCACTGACCCACACAGGATCGGACCCACACAGGATCGGTAGCACTGACCCACAAAGGATCGCTGAGTGCTGTAGTCGTCGCCGTCGAATCCACTGAGGATCTCTGCACAGTTGTTGTCGTCACAGTAGCAGTCGCAGCCAGCTCTAGGGTTCCCGCACACAGCAAGCTCGTTCTGGAGGGTCCACTCCAGGAGCCGAGAGGCTAATACATCAACTGACACATAGTACAGAGTTGATGTATCCAAAAGTTTTGTATCGTCAAGTGGAACTTAACGTCACAGACGGCGCGTCAATCGGATGCCCAGTCTGAGAGTTATTGGCTTTTTCGTCCCAGGGGCCCGGTTGGGTTTTAAGGAAAAACCAACCCAACCGTACTCCAACTACATCCAAACCTTGGGATGAGTAAGCCAAAAGATCCTTCTCACTTAGAAAATTTCAACAAAGTCGACGGCACATCAGTCGGATGTCTGGAGCTCAAGTTATGAGCGTTTCCGCTCCGAGGGCCCGGTTGGTTTCGTGTACGAACCAACCTGGCTGAACCAAAAGTATTTCGAAACCTTGAGTGTGATATACCGAAACGACCGTCTCGATCCAAGGATCGTATCTCCGCTGACGGTGCGTCGTTCGGAGGACCGTAGATAAAGTTATGAGTAATAGACCGAAAAGGTCTGGAAACGGGGGGTCTGGGCCTGGACAGACCCGGCCCAACCCCCCTGGGTCGGCCCGAACCGGGGCGCCCCGAACCGGCGGGTCGGCCCGGCTCGGCTCGGTCCAGCGGCCGAGCGGAGGAACCGCGGGGCGCGCTGCCCCCGCTGGATGAGGTGTCGCGGCCCCGCGTGGGGCCGTGCTTGGTCAGCGGACGCGGCTTTGCCGCGTCCCGTGTGTCGCCGAACCCGCGCGGTCGCAGGTCTGGTCAGCCGCCGCGGCGGCTCCATTTCGCGACCCGCGCCACCAGTGGATTCCGCGGGCCACCGGAGTTTCTCCGGTGGTCCGATTCCACTTCCATCTGCGCCGTAGCTCCTCCCGGGTTCCATTCTGCACTCAAAGGCCCTCAAATCGCCATTGCGGCCCCGTTTGTCATCGTCCGCCGTTTCGCGCACCAAGAACGCAAAAAGTGCGGTGGGTTCAGACTTGTTCATTAGTCCGCACCCACCGTGTTAGCAGTTTTAAAATATTACACAACAATGTTTAACAAACGACGCGGGTATAAATCACAAAGATTTTTAAGAATCAAACCCCTACCTCGTCAAAGTTGTCGAACGTGCGTTCTTCGCGGAATTGATCGTCGCGGAAGAAGAGGATCATCACATCGCGAAAGGGCGTCGCATCGTCGTGGTATATGGCGTTGCGTCGACGAACTCCGAGGATCAAGAACATACAGATTTAATTATAATAATTAAATCCATGTTGTTGCTATAAACCCCAAATAATTAAAAAGGTCTGCAATCTCTTACCTCAACGGATGATCGAAGATTTGTCATGGATGAAGGAACGTCGCAGAAGAACGTCGCGGGAGAAGAATCGTCGGCGTCGTGGTACTTGGCGTCACGTCGTCGATCTCCGAGGGCTCGGCGTTCTTCGTTGCCCTTCGTTGAAGGTCGGCGTTCTTCGTGTTCTTTGTGTTCTTCACGTTCTTCGCGAAGGAGGATGAAGGATTTATGGTTTCTGTCAAATCCTCTCAACGAACAACACTCAAGAAGAAAAATGTTGGTTTATTTTATTACATGCCAACAAACGAAAAACAAACTAAGTAACAACCCATTAATTCATAGAAGTAATTTCAACAAATAAACCGCCCAATTAATAGGAGCATTTAAGAGTTTAAGAAAACTCCCTAGTTGACTTTCATTAATGAGGAGTTTTCGCGGGTGCGTTACTTAGAGGAAAAGAAACGCTGGGTCTCGTGCGGGCCCCACCTCACAAATATCCTACCAAGAGGGTAGGATATTTTGGGTTCCAACCTATCCGCTTCAACTCAGCTTAAGCATCTTAAAGTGGCTTTTAAAAAGCTTTAAGATAAATAAAATAAAGGTTGTCATACCACGTTATTTTATTTCTTAACATAAAGCCCAAAAATTAAAAACCACCCCCGAGCAAACACAACTCTGGAAGAGGCATTTCTAAGAAAATTCCAGCACTGTGATTCCATCGGTGCCCTCAGAATTTGATTCCGAGCACCGGTTCAAAAGTTAGAAAACCCGCTCGTTCGTTCACTGAACGTACCTGAGCCAAACTTCAGAAAATGATTCCAGGCACACCGGGCCTCGGAATCAGGTGCCGTCAGAAACTGCGTTCTTGTAAAATTCCAAAGAATAATAAGATAAAAAATTCCTTGAAATTTACGGGTCTTTAAAAGATGTCCACCCCATCTTTCCACATCTATTGGTCTGCTCTGTGTACTGTCTCACCGTGTGGTCCACCTCTGGGTACCATCCAGTCCTGGCTCGCTCTCGACCTCCGTCAATGTGGTATGTCATCTGTATCCAACACAAAGAGGTATGGGCATAGCCCATGTAGGGGTGACTATAACAATACTCAATGGGGACCCCGAGACCCCCGAAGGTCTCCTAGAATCCACGAAGGATAAACCACAAAAAAAAAAGATACAATCACGAAGTATCAAACAATCTTACATAGATATATGCCCATATATATACCTAAGTTATCATTCTCTATTCAACTCCAACTCTCTATCCCAAGAACAGCCCAATACACACAATAATGTTAGTCAATCACATCGATGATAATTATTGAAAGTCAAGACTCAGCTCACACAGGTATACATCTCTTGTATAGCGATAGAGATGATTAGATGTAGTCACTGATTCATCTAAGATGTCGGGCTCACACGGGATACAAGACCAGCTAAGCTGTTGGTCCCATATAGGATACCAGACCAGCTACTCTATGAGACCCCCATAGGATACAAGTACAGAGGTCCATACTGTCAGACCCAC
This sequence comes from Viscum album, assembly GCA_963277665.1. Lineage (NCBI taxonomy): Eukaryota > Viridiplantae > Streptophyta > Magnoliopsida > Santalales > Viscaceae > Viscum > Viscum album. Next base: position 1,718,272,991 of record OY728145.1, on the reverse strand, counting down.
ACATGATACATGTACAGTAGTCATCGTCATTGAACCCATGGAGGATTCCAGTATGGTATTCATCAATGTTGAACACACGGAGGATCCTAGTATAGTAGACGCCGCAGTCACGACCAGCTCTAGGTTTCCCACACACACCATGCTCGATTCCGGGAGGGTCCGCTCCTCGAGCAAAGGGGGTCGATACATCAACTATCACGAAGTCCAGAGTTGATGTATCCTGATGTTCTGTCTCATCAAAAGGAACCCAATGCGATAGACGGCGCGTCAATATGACACCCGGTCTGAGAGTTATTGTTTTTTCTGTTTCAGGGGCCCAGTTAGAATTACATACATTCCAAAACAGGCCATTTTCCAAATTTGTCCAAAACTCACTTAGATTATCGCAAAAGGACCGTCTCGTCATGAGGATCCTAGTGCTATAGATGGCGCGTCCTTCTGGCACACGGTCATGGAGTTATACACATTTAAGTGAAACAAGCCTGGCCCTTCATGCCCGGTGGGCTGGCTGGTCGGCCCGCCCTGGCTCGGCGGATCCGACCCAGCTTGGGGGTCAGCCCAGCTAGGCCCGGCCAGCTGGCCGAGCAGAGCAGGGGGGGGGGATGCGGTTATTCGTAACGACGATGCCGCCACTCCTACCCTACCGGTCGAAGCCGTATGATTTTCTTCAGTGTGAGCAGCCCGCATGGGCGGGCCGCGGTTCCTTCGCACATGGCACTAGTATGTGTCGTCGCTCCCTCAAGCCCGGACGACAGGCAGCTGACCGGTTCGCCGCCGAAGAGGCCTGCAGAGTGCGGGCCGCGGTTCTCCGCAGTGCAGCGCCAAAGGGCCGCCACGGTTCTCCAGCCTGGCTGGCAAAAGCTGGCCGGTTCTTCTTCAGCGGAGTGGGCTGGTTGTGGTCTACGGTCTCCTCTGCCCGCGCGGCACCTAGTGCCACGGTCCTCTAATGGGCCAGCGCGCGGCCGCCGTTGCTGCCACTGCCTTCGGTCATCGCCGCCTCATCCATCATCACCTCCATGGTGAATAAAAACATGGATCAATGGAGGGTCGTCGGGCCATGTTCGTTCACCCCCGCGGCCTCCGTGTTAGGAGATAGCAGATGGCTGAAGACAAACCAAGGAATTCAACGAATAACACGATAAAATTTAATCACTTAAAATTATACAAACCCCATACCCCGATTTCATGAATGGTGCATGTCAACGAGCCGCAGAAGACGAGCGTTGTGGAGGTCAGGCATCGCGGAATATGGACATAGATTCTGTTGACGTAGGGGTGCATCCTAAGAGGGAGATTGATTGGATCAGTTCTTCGCATTCTACGTCGGAGAAGTTCTTCGTTGAAGAATGGTGTTTTTCGTCGAGAGAATGAACGCTATTCTTCTATTTCTCCAGAGCCTCCCCAATATAATATTTGCAAACACAAATGAAATAATGGGCTTTTCCAAAATTATAAACATGACATCCATTTCAGATTAATTCAAAACTAGATTAATTAAGCAGCATTAATTAATCTCAAGTGTTGGTACATTCAAGCGAGGAGGGAGGTGGAGAGGCTCCACCATTAATGAGTGGAGGTGTAAAAACATAAGAGGAGTTAAAGGGAGTTGAGTGGAGGTGAAAGGGTTTGGGTTCATGTGGGCCCCACCACAGTAAATCCTCTCATGGGAGGTTTTGTGGGGTGTGGGCCCCACCCCAACTCCCCTTTGGAGAAAATAACTACATCTAAAATAAAATTGTACAATACAAAAATTTTATTTAATATGTTATGAATCCCCAAATTATAACTTTCAACCCACATAAAACGCAACTGCGGTAAATTTCCCATTAAGGGAATATCGGCGCTGCGAGTTCATCAGTGCCCTTGGATTTCAATTCTGAGCACCAGTTAAAAAGATAGAAAAACCCAGATGTGCGTTTACTGAACATACCTGAACAAAACATCATAAATTGATTCTGGGCACACCAGGCCTCAGAATTAGGTGTCTTCAAAAACTGTGGACTCATAAAATTTCAACGAATTTAAGGAAAAAATTTCCTTGAAATTTATGGGTCTTTAAATTACCCATACCTCAGGGATTTACGTCCCCATAAATCTACTACACACACTAGGGAAACAAAAGGGGGTACTGAGCTCACATATGAGCCTCCCAGTCCCATGTGCTCTTCTGGAGGTTCTAGTGCTTCCAGCGAATGCGTGCCAGAGAAATCAACTGTACACATAGGACCTTCTCCTGCCGATCCTCGATCTCCACCAGGACCTCCGTTAATGTCTCCCCATCATCGATGTCCATATCCTCGTGGTTTACGATGTGGGATGGGTCGTGCACGTATCTCCTCAGCTGAGATACGTGGAAGATGTCACGCACCCGGTTCAACTGAGGTGGAAGGTCCAGGTGTTAAGCCACCTTGCCTACTCTACTAAGGACCTCGAACGGCCCAATGAAGCATGATGATAACATTCCACCACAGAAAAATCTCTATAGACCGTGTCGAGGTGATACCTGTAGAAAAACAAGGTCACCATCCTCAAACTCCTGTGGATTCCGTCTTCTATCAGCATAGGACTTCTGTCTACTCTGTGTAGACTTCATCCAGTCCTAGATGATCCGAACCTTCTCCATCGTAGCTTGAACCATCTCTGGTCATGCAAGTGCTGACTCCCCTGGTTTAGTCTAGCACAGAGGTGATCTGCAAGGTCGGCCGTACAGTTCCTTGTAAGGTGCCCTCCCGATGGTGGAGTGGTAGCTGTTGTTGTACGCAAACTCCACCAAGGCTAACTGATACTCCATATTGCGACCAAAGTCGAGAACACATGCACGAAGCATTTCCTCGATAGTTTGGATGCTCCTGTCAGTCTGACCATCCGAATGAGGATGGAAGGCGGTGCTCAAGCGAAGGTACGTCCCAAAAGCCTCCTGTAATCCCTTCCATAGCTGGGAAGTGAAACGTGAAAATTGATCAGAGATGATAGTCGATGGCACACCATGAAGACATACGATCTACTGAATTTAGATGCGTCCCATGCTCTCTACTAACCCATGCTCTCTCATTATTAGGAAGTGGGCCACCATGGAGAGTCGGTCTACAATCACCCAGATAGAGTCGTGTCCTTTGGATGTAGGTGGAATCCCCATCATGAAATCCATGGATATCCCATCCCACTTCCACTCTGGAACCTCTAAGGGCTATACGAAGCCTGCTGGTACCTGGTGCTCTGCCTTCACTTACTGACAAGTGAGGTATCATGAAATGAAATCTTCTACAGCCTTCTTCGTACCAGGAAACCAGTGCTGTCGTCTGAGGTCCTGATACAACTTCGCCACTCCTGGATGTACCGCTAGAGGGGAAGTGTGGAACTCCCTGAACAACTCCTCCTGTAATGCAATTGGAACCATGGTACGTCCCTGGAAGGGGATGATGTGCTCCCCTACTTCAGAAAATCTATCAGGTGCATGTCCTATGGATATCTGAGCATGTCACGCCTCGCAGTCAACATCCTCATGCTATGCCTCTCTGACTCACTGAAGAAATGGATGAGTGAATGTGAGAGACTGAAGAAAGGCTGCTCCATCTCTATCCAAAAAGGATATCTACAATGTGGCCAGTTGCACTGTCGCCTCTCCTAGCTGTTCAATGCCTGATCTCTTACTGAGAGCATCCGGTAAAATGTTCCCCATACTAGGAGTATAGAATATCTCAAAGTCATATTCTGGGAGGAACTTAAGACATCACAGTTGTCTCGGGTTCATGTCCTTCTGCAAGAAGATGTACCTGAGACTCTGATGGTCATAGTAGATTGTAAAATGCTCTCCCATCAGATAGTGCTACTACATCTTCAAGATGAAGACCACTACTGCTAACTCCAGGTCATGGGTAGCGTAGTTCTGGTCGTGCTGCCTCAATTTTTGTGAACCGTACGCGATCACCGCTCTCTCCTGCACCAAGATGCACCCGAGTCTGGTCCCTGATGCGTCACAGTAAACTACGTACCTTACTCCCTCCACCGGTAGACTCAAGATGGGCACATTGGTCAATCTCTGCCTTAGTTCCTTAAGTCCTTGATGGCATCACTTTAACCACACGAAGGGTTTCCCCTACTTCATCAAATCTGAATGCAGTTCTGCAACTCTGGAGATGTCTGGCACAAATCTCTGATAGTATACAGCTAGGCCCATGAAACTTCGAACCTCTATCACACTCCTGGGTGGCTCCAATGCAAGAACTGCCTCGATCTTCACTGGTTCCACTACTACCCCAGCCTACGAGATGATGTGTTCCATGAAATGAAGCTCCCAAATCTAGAACTGGCAGTTTGAGAGCTTACCATAAAGATGGTGCTCTCAGATTGTGTCCAGTACTACCTGAAAATGGTAAGCGCGCTCCTCCTCAGTAGTCGAGCAAATAAGTATGTCGTCGAATAAGACTATGAAAAATCGATCGAGGTAAGGCTGTAAGAACATGTTCATGAAACTCATGAACACTGCTGGTTCTTTGGATACCCTAAAGGGCATTACCAAGAAGTCATAGTGGACATACCGACACATGAAGGCCATCTTCTGCACATCCTCATCTCGAACTCTGAGCTGGTGATAGCCTGACCTGAGGTCTATCTTCGAGAACCATCGTGCTCCCTTGAGATGATCAAAGAGTTATTCAATCCTTGGGAGTGGGTACATATTCTTCATGGGCACCTTATTCAGGTGACAGTAGTCAACACATAATCGCAAGCTCCCATCCACCTTTTTGGTGAACAAAATCGAAGAAGCCCAGGGTGAAACACTGGGTCGGATAAATCCCTTCCCCTACAAGTCCTCCAGCTTTACCCACAGCTCAAGAAGCTCAGAGGGAGCCATCTGATATGCTGGAGTAGATATTGGTGTTGTCCTAGGGAACAATTCTATGTATAATTCTACCTCTCTGCTAGAGGTTGTCCGGGAACATCGTCAGGAAAAACATCCCCATACTGATCCACCACAACTGTAAAACTCTGACTCCATACATCAACTGCTCAGAGGATGAGACTGGCCAACTGATGTATGATCGGCTGCCCCCTCCTTTGTGTAATTCCATCCTACGCTAAAAAGGTTCTCTTCTCACCGATGATGGTGAACCTGGTCCCATCCGTGCGGATACACCGCACCTTGTGCCTAATACAGTCAATCTGAGCATGAATTGTGGATAGCCAGTCCATACCCAAGACGACATCATAAGGTCTCAACGCCACTACAAGAAGATCAGAACCGAAGATCTCGCTTCCTAGAGTATGCTCACACTGCCGGAACCAGTGCACAATCATCGTGTCTGTTCGCGTAAGAGTATCTAGCTTTAAGAATTGAGCCAACATCTCCGTCAGAATCTATGAGCTATGAACAAGGGAAGTGGAAATAAAATAATGACTCGAACCTATGTCTATAAGTACTGTAGAAAGTGTATAGTAGACACCGATAGTTCCTCGAATCATCTCAGGTGCACCATGGTTGTACGCCTCAGCTTCCTGGAGCTGAGCCCGCCTCTTTCCTCCAGCTCCCTGTGGTTGGGGTGGACCTCCTGGTGGTGGTCGTGGTGGTATAGCCTAGAAACGTCGTACACCACCCGCTGCTTGGCCATCTCCTCTGCCTCGTCCACCTACTCCTAGTGGACCACCATGGTCAAACCTCTGCCTCTGCCTGGGAGGTCCTTCTACTGTCTGATGCTCATTCGCATGGTGGGTTGGGTAATCACGAGCCATGAGGCCCTGCTCGCCACATGCATAGAACTACCTTCTCCTCATAAGGCTGTCTTTGTTTCATGCGCCCCGCACAACCAAACTTGTATCCTGAGGTCGCCCACCTGATGGTCTGGTCCCCTTGGACCTTTGCGTCAATTGTCTACTTTTGACTGTAGAATACTCCTCCACGAGTCACCCTGTGGTGGGTCTTGTCACTGGTGACTGGTCAATGAGAAAACTCTCCACTAAATGGGCTCGCTCCAGCACCCTCTCCTATATCGGGATGCTGAGGGGAATCGTCGAAGCCCTGAGCTTATACCTGATTCCCAGCTCAAAGGTCGGGGGCCTGAAAAATGGACCCCATACCAAATTTGTGGAGTAGCGTGAGAGGTCAGTAAACCTCACTGAGTACTGATCTACTGTCATGTTGCACTGTTGCAGATGTAGTAACTCCAAAATCCACACCAGATGAAGGGGGGCTGGAAAAAACTTCGAGCATAAGAGACTCTCGAAGTCCGTCCAGAGTAAAGATGCCTTGTAATTCACCTAGAGCATCAGGCTCCACCATCTACCTACTGCTGCGTGTAGAAGACTCACAATAAGGATCACCATAAGGTCGGATTGTGTCCCAACCAATATGAAAACTCTCACGATAGCCTCCAGACAATCCTCAGCTGCCTGTGGGTTCGTTTCTCCCCGAAACCTGGGCGGCCTCTATCGTTGAGACTTGTGAAACACACTCAAGCGGCATGCACTATCTGTTTATGGGGATGGTGGTATCGGTGGCCAAGTGGGTAGTGGTAACGCTAGTACCTCCACTGTGATGGGACCCTGCACCGAGGTCGCTCAGTGGGCTACCATCTCATACGTAGCTCGGAACCCTAGCTGGCAGCCTTCATGGGTCCATCATGAAAAGAAACACGTGTGCCACGGTTAAATAGTATACCTGGTGAGCTGACACAAAGTAATAACAATGAAAACTTTTTAAAGGAAACACACAAGCAATCACTATTTGCAAGAACTGAGTTAGAAATCAGAGGTCACGGTACTGGTATATGGATACA